>JANHGO010000063.1:7951956-7967599 GCA_024606505.1 Aquila spilogaster | reverse complement strand
AACAAAGGGCCTTGCATCAAGGCTTGTCTTGTTTCTCAGAACAGTAGAAATGGTATGTCTTCAGAATTAATTTCATTGCAATACCCAATGGAACACTGAAGGACACAACATGGATGGGTTCATACAGTGGTCTGCAGCTGAAGACACATCTGCAAGAACCTGTGCACAACTGAAACCTTTTTAAAGTGCCACCAAATCCACACACCTGTAGCATTTGACACCATATGATCAGAGCAGTCCTCTCTTAGCCCTTAAGAAATTCTGTTCATCCCTTAAAAAATGCAGTTATTCTGCAGGTTTTCTACCTATTTCAGTCTTTGTGGATGACAGTGGTGCAGTAACATCCTTAGCAGGGACAACCTGTCAGGCACACACCCACAGCCATTCTAATTTGGGTGTCATGAGGAGCTACATCAAATGCTGTGCCTATTTTAGGAATGTACGGTCCCCTCCACCACTCTACCCCTCTTAGACTCATCTGTTCACCGTGCCAAAGCTCCTGCTCTGCTCCTGGCTTTTAATAGCTATACAGCACAACCCAGTGAAGGCTGCTTGACACCGTGCTGCTTCTCTCTCCCGAATCAGTGCTGCTCAACAAATGTATCACTCTAATTTAAAGATTGCTCAAAACTGAACAGTAAATAAATAAATATTAACATCTCCCTGCTCTACAACAAGTAAGCTTGCTCTGCACACAGTGGCTTAGGAATCAGCTGTGGACAAGCACAGCTAGCGCTGCAAGGAGGCTGACAGTAATGCAGTTGGACGTTCCCTTTGAACAAAACTTGGCTGTTGGCATGCAATCTGCTTTGAGAGAGTACCAAGAGGACAGCTCTGACAAACACCTTGAAATTCAGTGCCCGTGGCCCTGCCCTTGCCATGCTGCCATTTGTAGCACAGAATGGTGACAGTTCAAATGGCTGGCTGGCAGATACATTCACAATACATTAACATTTTGTTAGGATCCTGCCAAGTGTATCTCTCGTCTCAGTGGGAAACAACCAACTGCTTGAGCTACATTTGGATGGGACAGCTGCTTCATCAAAATATCCCATCTGTGGATGCTTCTGCAGGGTGTACAACACAGTAAAAACCTCCTTTGACCCTTTCCAAATGTTTCTTTAGTGTTATAAAAGTCTAGCTTAATCTACATTTTTTTTTGGTTCATGAGCATCTTGTTAATAGAAACCAAGGATTCTCATTTTTCCCAGCTCCAACAGAGCAAACAGTCTCTGTTCACCAGTCTTGGGGCAGCACCACCAAGACATAGCTCATTCTTTCATTTTGCCCTCAGAAGCGTTTAGGGGTCTCATTGCTGGATGGTCAAATTACCTTGACACAACCAAAGGTACCAGCCCAACCACCACTGTGCATTCTAGGATAACCTGCAGGGTAGCCCCTAAATTACCCACAGATTGAATTATCTCGCCTTTGTCAACATCACAGTTCTCTAGCTGTTGAAAAACTCCTGCTTCCCTCATAGAGCTCCTGACGTCACCAGATGTGTGTGAGGACAAACAAGGGCAGAAGCAGGGAAGTCAGTATGACTTTCCTTGAGGAAGTGCTTCCTCCTGGTTCCCTTGTAAGAATAAAAAAACAAAAAACAAAAACATCAGCTCTCTACTCTTTCATAGGAGTTCTATTTCCCATTCCACAGATAGTGACCTCTAGTCCTGTTAACCCCTTGTCGATTCAGGACAGCAATGAAAGAGAGTTGCATTTTGCCCCAGCATAGTAGTGTGAAGCCTTTTGACAATTAACTAGGCCGGTGCAAATCCATAAAACTTGGTGTTTGAATCTGAAATGCAGAAGTAGAACTGTAGGTAAGGAAGCATCTGTTTTCCTCTGAGCAAATGGTGTTACTTTGCTTACTATTGGCTGCCTTGGAGTTGATGCAATCTGTGTATTAATTATAATTAAAGGGTGACAATGCATGCGAACATATAGGAAAGCGTGGGATCTGAGCATGATGTAAAAGGTAGGGAATAAGGGGTAGATATTGTCATGGTTTTGTCTGGGTTAGAGTTAGTTGTCACTGTGGAGGTTTGTATGAAGCGTTGTTCAGTAACATCATTTTGATGAAAATAGTGCTAATAACACATTGAGGTTTTAGTTGTTGCTGAGCAGTGCTTACAACTAAGTCAGTATCGTTTCAGCTCTTCACATCACCCTGCCAATGAAGAGATAGGGTTGCACAAGGAGCTGAGAGGGGACAGAACCATAACAACTTACCTGAACTGGCCTAGATATCCCATACTTATGGTGTCTTGCTTAGCAATAAAAGCTAGGGGAAAGGAGGGGGAAGGGGGAAGGGGAGTTGAGGCGTTTGTCTTTCCAAGAAACTGTTGTGCATGGAGAATCCCGCTCTCCTACAAGAGGCTGAACATCTGCCTGCTGCTGGAAAGGACTGAACAAATCCCTTGTTCTGCTTTCTTTGTGGCTTTTTCTAGATTGAAATAGCTACAGGAACAATCAAAAATCTGATAGTAAGTTGCTGTACACATCAAGGTTCAGAGGTCACAGATAAAGAGCAGGGGAGGTATGGCCATAAGTTGTGTCAGGGGAGGTTCAGGTTGGATATTAAGAAAAACTCCTCAGAAAGAGTGATAAGGTATTGCAACAGGCTGCCCAGGGAGATGGTGTAGGTTTTCAAGAAACATGTAGATATGGCACTGAGAGACATGGTTTAGTGGGCACAGTGGTGACAACTGGACTAGATGATCTTAGTGGTCTTTTCCAACTGCAATGATTCTGCACTTAAGGTTGTGAAGAAAAGGAAACAAAGCAAAATAAAAAAAAAAATACCAGTGTGAAATTGGATTGCTATTGTACCAGGCAGGCAGCGTGTGTGAGTTGTTGCTTAACATGATGCAGCACGAGCTGCTTCCTACCGAATGTCTGTTAAACCAAGAACACTGAGAGGAAGAGTAGGGAGGGACACATTCAGACATCAGCCCCCAGCTGGAGACAAATTGCGTTTGGGGTTTGTACAGTATAATTTCAGAGAACAAATCAGATGTCTTCTTAGACAATCAATACAGTAACTCCCACCGTAAATCCAGGTCAGCAGAGCAACAACGATTTACACACACAGCTATCAGATCCATAGTATTTACTCCAAGTGTAACAGAAAGAACATTTTGGCTCACAGTCAGCAAAACAGACTGCACAGGGGAAAAGGAGCAAGTTGAATGCAACCTTTTCAACTGGAAACTAATCCTGAGCCCTTGAAGGCTCCCTTGATTTTAGGAGCTACTGAAATGAACAGAAGAAACTCAACATGTTACAGATCCACCTCTGAATCAATCTACTGGTGAATGAGCAAATTGATAACAGTTAGAATGGACCATAAAGCAGTCTACACTCACAAAAGGAGAAGGCACACTAGCCTTCACTGACCAGATATTGTTTGCCCCACACACAATAGTAAATCAGTCCAAAATCTATTCTAAAACACTTCACTATATAACCTGCTACAGCCTAGAGACAGGTCTAGTAGAAGCATTCACATTATAATTTGTAAGAGCCCAGTTTTCTTGTTTGCTGATGGTCCTAAAATCCTTGGCTAAAGGATTCACAGCTTCTGAGCCAAGATCAAGCATGGTGCAGAACAGTTATGTGGCCCTGGTTCTTTTTCCCTAATAAAATCATTGTTGGTAGGTGGTGGTGAACGCATCTATCCTCATGGCGAGGACACTTGTGAGTTAAAGCCACAGAAGACCAGAAAAGTGAAAACAAAGAGAAAAGGAGTGGCAGAAGTACATTAGCTAACAGCTTCAGCATTCGAGAGGGAAAAATACTGACACACAAAATAAGGTATGAGACCCTAATAAAAAAAGCAGAAAAACAGAAGATGGCAGCTCAGCCACATCACGGATCAGTCTGTTCCAGGAAGCAATGGAGATAAGCCCTTCCCTGTCTGATTGATGACTGCCTTGCCAGCAGACACTGTGGTGAGCATATTAATGCCTGATGTGCTAGGCCATTAAACCTGGCTATTTACTGCGTGCATCAGCCAGAGAAGAATTGCTGTGTGCTCTTAAGATGCATACATGCTGCTTGGAGTGTTTCAATACTAAAGAAGTCTGGATCAAGCAAGCTGGAACAAGAGTTTTTGTCCACCCAGAAAACTGTTCAGACAGACAAGTCAAAGTGTATGAGGAACAGTTGAGGTAAGTGCAATCTGCTTGAGTTCAAGGAGAGTTTGGACAACACTCTCAGTTATATGGTCTGATTTTTGTGTGGTCCTGTTGCCCAGAGTTGGACTATGATCCCTACAGGTCCCTTTCAACTCTGTATATTCTATGATAAGTCTTCACAGCAGAAGCACCCTTCTCCTCTGTGCCTTCTGCCAATTACAACCATTCATTCCTATGTTCTGACCAAGACGTAGGCCGACTTAAGTCCTCGCTATGAAGTAAACCCAAAAGAAATGAAGGCATCAAAGTTCTGTGTCACTACTTCTGTTTTCCTCCTGGTACCACATCTCTCATGCTGCTTCTGCTCAGGTATAGTTTAAAAGCTCTGTGTTTCATTGGCTCAAAAGATCACTGAGGATAACATTCCTTGGTTCCAACACAGATAGACAGCCTCCAACAATTTGCCGAATAATTTCATTTTCCTGTTGGGGTCAAATCTAATCATTTGTAGTAGCAACTCAAAAATTCAGGAAAATGCAGATCATGATGTTTCAGAATAGTAACTGTTATGATGACGTGAAAGAAAAACATGGCAGCACCTATGAATCTCAGGGTGAGAGCTGAAATCTAAAAAGCACATCACAAAATAAAATAACTAAATTAAAACACTGACATTTAAATAGTTACAACTGTACCGAAACATCAGTATTGAAACATGTAGCAAAAAGTTATATAAAAACCAACTCATATTTCTTTTCATTTCACGCTAGAATAAAAGCGCCAAAGCCTGATACAAAGAAAAACCATCTTTTTCAGTCGAGATTTATAGATTGCCACCTGGCTTTTAATTTATCTCCTTTCTCTAATTAACAGGCTGTGTCACTGGAAGAGAGGAACATTAATGACACGAGACAACAGTGTCATCTCCTACTACAGAATAAATCTTGAAGAAAGAAAAATATCAAAGAGGTTGTTCAAAATAAATCAAAAGCCTTGGCCAAGTTGGCTGGCTGCATGGCAGATATTTATTGCCTCACACAATCCTTATAGAGGGACAACAACTGGCACCAATTGGTTAGAAATAAATTAAGAAAGGTACTTCCAGCAAAAGAAACAAATAGCAGTGCTCAATATTTTCTTGCTGGTTAAGGTAGAAACAGTCTCTTGAGCAGAGAAAGCACAAAATGGAGATGTGTTTAAATCACAGCGTTCAGCTGTGAATTCTACCCTCAGTCAACACTAGTGTCAATTAAAAATATATGTATACATAGCTATTTCATTTTTATTATATTTCATATTTTATCTTATTTGGGAAACACACTTTATCATTTTTAAGAGCCAGTCCTGTTTGGAAGCATTTGTTCTCAGGTTCAGAGTGTTCAGCAATTTTGGGGCTGCAGCTGGAGCTGTGTTAGACATGAACCCCCAGTGGCTACCACCACTGTAAAGCATAAGGTAGTGATAATATTTCCATGCACAGCAAAGTTCTTCTGATCTGAAGCCCAGACACATGAAGCTTAGTAGCACTTTGGGATAACTCCTAGCTCCTCTTCTTAACCAGGGGCCATTAACTCACTATTTTGAATTAGGTAGCTCCTACTGCAGGTACCATCATCTCCAACTTACACTTTTTGCCAAGCACATGTTCTCAGTGTTCAGCAGATCCAAATACCACCCAAGCATTCACATGCTTCTAAAGTTTAGTGTATTTGGATTAGCAAAGGCTGTGTTTTTAACCTTTACATCAGTAATTAACAGAATTCTGCAATCTGCTTTGCTAAAAATGTGATTTCTAGTGACACAAACTTCATTTTTTTTGAGGGAAACTAAGTGCAAGAGTAACAAATATGGCCATGTAGCTACCCTCAGGCTAAAGCTAAGAAAGGATTACAAAGTTTAGCAAAGGTCATAGATCTCCCATAGCAAACATTTATGGTTTCCAAGGTAAGGCCAGAGGGAACAACACAACACAATCTTCTATTCTGAGTTACTCTGTGACAACTTTAGACCCTTTCACTCAGTGCAGCAGGGAAGATTCTTCTCCCTTAGTATGTTCCTACATTTAAGTTATTTAAACTGTCATTGAATGAGGTGAAATACGTTAGTAAGATGTATGGTGGTCACCCTATTTAAGATTGCATCTGGGCCAGCTGAGACATATTATGCGTCTGCTGTTTTATTCAAAGGGCTTTATAAAATGAATGATCGTGGTCCTTTCCTCTCGGTTTGTGTGATGGTTTTCAGGAACAATAACTGTAAAACAGTATCTTCAAGCAATGGTACAAGAGTTCAGCTTCATTTTCACAAGACAATGAAAACACCATCTGCTTTGATAGAGCAGAATGACGCTTCTGATTTTTCTACTCTCAGTACCCAGTATCTCTCACAACTGCAAGAACAATCCTTACTGCTTCTGATAGCTCTCTTCCTGCTGTACAGAGTCTGAAACTAAGGACGATGCTTTCAGAAATCAGATCAGATCTCATGGAAGAGGAACGTATATTTCTGCTATTATTACTTCCCTATATAATTTTGCGGTAGGCTGTATGCAATTATGATAAGATCACCTTCCAAAAAGAAAATTAATAATGAACTCTTTCAGTAAATTTTTGTTCTTAAAGGGAAAAAAAGTGCATTTTAATAGCATTTTTGACCTTAATTCTTCTACCTACATCAGAAGGGGTTTCAAGGCATTCAGGAATTCATATGAAACATTAGTCCCAGCTGTTGGATCAGCGCTGTCAGGCTTAAGTAGTATTTCACTAAGTATTCAGAATGTGCTTTCAAATATTTGAATCAAGGATAATGCATTTAGGCAAAAAAAAAAAAAGAAGAAGAAAAAGAGATTTGGCCACCCCAGCTTGGCCATGAAAAGAAGGCTGAAGCAGGAAGAGCAGTATGAAAGCATGGTGCTGAGCTATCTGCCTGGAGTCCAAGTGACCAGCAAACAGCAGGAACAACTGCCACATATATCACACTAGGTCTACCCAAAAACTCTTGCAGCACCTGATGGGGACGGATGAAATATTTCAGAAACATGAACCAAACATACATACCACATAGTGATATCTGGAATATAAAGAATTGCTTAGCACAGGGACAGATTTAAGAGCTCAAAGAAAAGTGAGACAAGCAAAAGCAGCCAATATGAAAATAAATGATATAACATACAGGGACACGGTTGAATGCACGTAATGGGGACCTGTACTACATCCCTCACATGCCAGCTGCTGGGCAGCTGCATCTCACAGTGTTGTGGCTAACCACGGGTGCCTGGGCTTGCTATCTGCAGCATAGAGAAGTCTGTGAAGGCTATGGTCAGAGGTACAAAGTACACAGAGAGAAATGCAAAGGAGTCAGTATTGATACAGGCCAAGACCTGGCCAGATGACACTATGAAGGCTGCTCCAAAAGTAATGCCTTCTATTTGATTGTGTTAGCCCACAACATCAAAGGTGGATGATGGTGGTTTGGCAGTAGAGGTTGAACCTTGCTGCCAATATTCCATTAAATTTTGTTGTTGTGCAACAGATGGCAGCAGACAGGCTGTCTGACAAAATCTGACATGGAGATGTGTATGAAACAAAGGTGTGGAACTGAATTCCTCCATGAGGAAGAAATTGCACTGATTGATGTTCACCAACACTTGCTGAACGTTTATGGAGACCAAACAGTGGATGTGAGCACAGAGAGGTGGCGCGTGGTGCGTTTCAGCAGTGGTGACAGTGACAGTGGGTCCACCTTTGCTGGTACAGATTTTTATGAGCACAGCATGTAGGCTTTTGTTCATCACTAGCAAAAGTGCATTGCTAATGGTGGTGCCTCTATTGAGAAAGTGTTTTGCAGCTGAGAATTTTCTCTAACAAATTGTTAAAGTACTTTTTGTTCTGTAAAATTGCATCCAGAGGCAGTGAGTGACACGCCAGAGGGCATAAAGGAAGCCCACCACAGAGAAGAGTCAAACATCCATTTTCTAAGTGCACTGGCTTTTCCGCACAGCACTGGACCATCGTTCCGTCCCTCTACCTTTGAAGTAGAAAACCACAGCGAACATAAAAACAGAAGAGATTTAATGTGATCATTAAGCTGGTGTGCAGTCTTACAACTGAAATTCCTGTGTTGTCTTCTTCCTCTTGGCTTTGTATTTCTTTTGTTCACCCCCTTTTTATGTGCATTATTGCAGAGGAACTGCTGACAGTCACTGCTTCAGATGTGGGACTACATCACAGCAGGATTAACTAAATTACAAAGGCAGAGCATATACAGTGTCAACCCCCTTCCTATTTGCATCCCAGAGGCAGATGGCAATAAGAAATGAATTTTCTCATATTGTTAAAGCCTGTGCTTTTTTACCTGTGAGAAGGATTTTTGCTTTAGTTCAAGAAAAGAACAGATTTTATAATTACAACAGAAAAGATGAATAGGCTCTACATCAAGGTGAATAATCTGTTCTGTAACTTTGCTAGCAGCATTTTTTTTCTTAACCAAAGCTGTCAAAAAACTGCTATTTCTTTGTGATGAGCCATATAGATTATTATTCTTGCAACATGAACACGTAATGACACAACCTCATGTTGGAAGATGCTCTTTATCCCACACACCGACCGGGAGGTCCCATGATATTGGGATATGCTAGGCTGGTGCATAATCCATTTCTGAATTTGAGGCTCTCACTGATTATTAACTATAGAAAGGTACTGTACACAACACAGCCAAGACTACATTTCTCAAGATCTTCTGGATAGATCAGAGAAAGAAGTCCTGAGAGCATGTTGCAACAAAAGAAATAGGAAAGAACAACTCAGATTATTATTGTTATGTATTTACAAGATTTACCCCTGCAAAGATACTTCTTTGGGAAGTTTGGGCTATATTGCATTCAAGCTTTTGGTGTGAGGATAAAGTAAAATTCCCTGTTATTTCTCTAGAGACAAATAACTACAGCTGAATTACATCAAAGGGGTCCCACAAATGAAAAATCGTTTTCAGTTTTCTTACAGGCAGAGACAAAGAGGTTTTGTGTTTTTTTTTCTACTTTCAGATACAATACAATGAGTAACCACGGAAAACTGTGTCCTGGTAAGTTGTATCCTGATTGCGGTTGCTGTGGCACAAGCATCTCCCAGATATCTTCCTTCTGTTGTGGTCTGGACCTAAACCATGAACCACAACCTCCTCCTCCTGAGACATCAGCCAATAAAGTTTTTTCTTTCCAGGGCAAGAAAACCCAACAACTTACCTCTTCCCACATAGGCCTGGATTTGAGTCCTGAATGACTGACAAAGAGCTATTAAGTCTTCCTAGCCCTTCTGCATTTTTTTTTCTGTATTAATTTTTCTCTAGAGCCACTCTGAAGGATGCCCCATGTGATTCACTGGAATTTAATCAGACATAATAAATGACCAAGTGCAATCTCCATCTTTTTAGCTAATTTGTTTCATTAACATATTAGTTAATTATTGGTTTTTCTTTTACTGTACATCATATTGATTATGCATTAGATCTTCAGAGCACTAATGGAAATGTGGATACTGTTTTCCATTACTGAGGTATTTACTATAAAACACAGTCTGGAACAGATTAGATAGCCGCGTCAAAGTAGTATGAAGGTCAAGCTACTTAAAAGCACTATTAAGTCATCTTTTCTTTAATAAAAATAAAATGAAATTCTTCCCACTCTGCCTCCCTTTAAATAGAAATAAAGCCTGTACGGGTGCCTTTACCACAATGATGAGTTTCATGTAGACCAATTACCTTACAGTAATTTGTTCATATAACCATATGTAAGTGAAAGGTTTTAGCTTTTTACTCGCCTTTTTTCCATGATAAATCTACAGTAATTTATTGCTTTTTAAATGGAAGTTGAGCTGCCTTCTGCACAGCACAGCCTCAATAAAAGTGTGGTGATCATTATTATGAAGTTGAGAACTTTGATCCCAGCTGACCTCTGGGTCAGGCAGCTGTATGTGCATGTACTCACTTTGAGAGCTACTCCCCTGCTTTATGTTTACAGAAAATTCCTAGTACATGGTAAATCCTGTCCATATTCAACTGTCGCAGTGCTGTTATTATGCAGATCTATAATGCACTGGGGGGTAATGAGTGAGCTTACTGTTCTGTCCCACTCCCACAGAGTAGAACTGCCAAACTACTAAAAGTAGACAGCCTAGAGTTTAAACTGATGGACATCTGATACACTTACACGCAACATGAATTTCATCCTTAAGCTTCACAATTCTAGGCACTGTCTCATTGGTTGTTGTTTTGTTTTTATTTTCAGATCTTTTCAAACCACTGAAAGTTGTCATCAGTGAAATGCACAGTTTAGCTTCATTTAACAATTGTTGCATTGAAATTCAAAGACATTTCACAGTAATGCCATTACCCACTTGCCACTTTCTTTTTTTGGATTACACAACATTTGTTATTTTTCTTAAGTTATGAGACTTAAGAGTCTGAAGACAAAACTTACTTTTGTTGTAACATACTTAATCCTTATCGCTGCAGAAAAGTCTTAAATATAATCCTTAAAAAAAATGAGTAGGGATAGGAAAAGATTCCAGAATAATTTAACTATGTGTATTTTTAATATTTCAGATGAATAACCATTTCCTTGTAGCTTCTTCTATGTATGCTGTTCCAAAAGTAATGCCTTCTATTTATTTGCATCGAAACTACAGCAGATACAAAGAGCATAACACTATTCGATAGAGAAAATTCTCAGCTACGAAACACTATTTTTCAACACAGTCGCCACCATTAGCAATGCATTTTTGCCAGAAATGAACAAGAGCCTGCATGCCACACTCATAATATCAGCACCAGCAGAGGTGACCTGCTGTCACTGACGCTACTGCTGAAATGCACCACCCACCACCTCTCTGTGCTCACATCCGCTGTTTGGTCTCCATAAACGTCCATCAAGCATTGATGAATGTCAGCAGGTTTCATTTTTTTTCTGCATGGAGGAGTTCAGTTCCACACCTTTGTTTCATATGCACATCTATGCCAGTTGCCATTCTGTCAGACTGCCCCTCTGCTGCCATCTGTCACACGGCAACAAAGTGTAACGGAATACTGGTGGGAAGGTTCAGCCTCTACTGCCATACCACCAACATCCGCATTCGATGCTGTGGGCTAACATAATTAAACAGGAGGCATTTCTTTCAGAGCAGCTCTTGTGAAAAATGACCTCCACAGATAAACACAATTATCCACCCCCAATTCCCATCTTTTGCGCAGCAGGTTCCTCTCCAGACCTGCTCTACACTCTCTACTCTAAACACCACAGTTTAACCTCTTCTTTCCCCTGAAGCAGGTCTGCGATACCAAAAATCAGCTGGGAACAAGGGAGAGGCACAGGAAGGACTTACCTATGAGGACCAACAATTCACGTAAGTAACTTGACTATGCACAACTTAAAGTAGTTCGGGCTGATCCTAATTGTAGAGGATGAGGCTGCAGATGAGATGAGAGGCTCTGTGAGGATATACAGCATAGCTGTTGTTTCATCATCAATCCCAGCCTTACCACTTTGGACAAATAAAAGCAACAGATGCAGTTAGATGAGAAGAGAAAGCCAGCAAAGAGGAAGCTACCTACAAGGTTTCTTGCCTTGGTGATTGGTACACTAAATTAGACAACACAAATTAGTGAAGAAAGAGGGAAATTGAGGCCAGGTTGGAAGGATAAATCCCCATAACTCTTAATGCTTCAAAAAACATAAATGATTTTAACACACACTCTGAGGAATCAGAATATTTTTCTTTGAATGACAAAGAGCAGTGCTTTAAGTGCTATTTAGGATACTTTAACTGTGCTGAAAATATTTACGGCTCATACATTAGTGTACATATTAATTGCTCTTGTAGCTTTACTGTCCTATAAAAGTGTTTAACACTGATGGAGCCAAGTAAAGCAGATAGTTTTGAAGTTCTAATTAAACATAATCAGAATTATTCTAATCGACTCAATTTTCAGAAAACAACAGGAAGCCTCCCCATTAGAACAGTCTCCCTCAAGGAAGTTATGCTGGACAACAGGAGCTGCAACATCACTGATCGCTGCCTGCACTTCATACGTTAATGCTTTGCTGTCTTTGACAGTTGGCCCATATCCACTTCCTTCCAACAGATACCAACATTTGGGCATTACGTCTCCCTCTTCCCACCACTGTTCCAACCACTCTACTCTTGCTGCACCACTCTCACCTTCTCCACTGCTGGCATTTGTTCCCTGAAGAGGAAAATGAAAGTATTTTATGCACTGGTGTTTCAGTTAATTCCTTCCAAGTAACATAAATCTCTTGACTTCTATACCATAAAAATTTTGAAGACTAACACAAATTTTATATACCACCAATAACAAAAAAAAGACATATTCTTGAGTGAGCCTCAGTTTATCTGACTTGATGTTGCATTATGGTTTTTTAATCTGTTCTCTGATAGCAATGAGGCAAACACTGCATACGGCACTAATTTCAGACTGGTGCTAGTAAAAACAAGACTCACAGTAATATCTAGAGGTTTTCCACTGCTGTAATTTTGGTGTAGTTAAAAGAATGCCTGGAGATGTTGCAGAAGATAGGAATTTAATTTTCTTCTTTCGTGTTCATATTATCTTCTTTTGCCTTTAGTATTGCTCCCCTCCAGTGACACCAGGGACGAGCTTAACTGATTTTCTTTATGGCTACCACTCAGTGACATGTAAGTATTATTTTCTTCACCCTCATTGAAAGATATCAAATGCAAAACAAGTAACAGCACAAAAAGTGAATGAATGAGCAGAACTGTAGGCTTCACCATTCTCAGACTGAACAATTCTGCTGATAAGATATACATTGATTGGAGATCTCCCAGCTCCAGTTAAAGCATGATCTGAACATCATACTGACCTCCCACCCCATGACCTGAGTGACAAGTTATGTGAAAGCCATTTTCAGACTCATAGGTAAGATCAGGTTAGCTTCAGGGTCTCAGCATGCACTGGATTTCAACTTAATTGGAGATATTTTGCAACGTATTGTAGGGAACCTGCTTTAATAGGGAGGTTGGACTTGATGATCCCTCAAGGTCTCTTCCAACCACTACAATTCTGTGATATTTTAGGTTTATTGTAGCACTTCAGATACATTAGAATCATAGAATATCCTGAGCTGGAAGAGACTCAGGAGGATCATAGAGTCTAACGTTATAGAATGATAGGCCCATCATGACTATACACAGGATCTCCTCATGACAGATGGGGGCATATGCATTCCCCAAATCTTTCTATAGCCCCATGAATGACAAGATCCACATTTCTAGACACTATACAGTTGCATACAGTGTAGACATACAAATGCAACAAAAAGGCTAAACTTCTCTTCTGGTTACAGCCTAGGGCACAATTTACATTGCTCCAAAGAGCCAAAACCAGATTTGGGGATTGTGACTAAAGAGCTCATTTCTCTCCTCAGCTAGAGAGTGAGGTTAAATGGCCTACTGAGATGTTGATCTCAACAAGGCAAGCATTCCAGAGAAAGAAGAGAGGGAAGAAAACAAATCAACCTGAATTAATTTTATCTTCTATCTATATCTCTGTCTTACACTCACAATTTACCAGCTTTGCAAGAGATGGCTTCTTGTGTCAAGAGCATGCCTTTACGTAGAAGCTTGTGGATTTATACTGTTGCAGACTACAACAGAGAGAGACTACACTAAATGCTTTTTTTATAGACTACTTTCCTAGATTTTGATAGACTTGATATTTGTAATAATATTTTGCTGTCTGCAGCACCTTGCATCTCAGCAGGGCAGAACACTTTGCAAACATTTAATTAAGCTTTATGAATTCCCTCCAAGGTTGGCAGGTAAGTGCTTCTAATGACATCAGATATTTAAAGTGACTTACAGGCACAGACACACAAAAATTGATCATTAGTTTAGGGGAAGAAGGGCGACCACAATTTGGAAGTGTCATTGCTACTTCTACCTGGAGACTCTCTGACTTTGGAGAGCCCTGGGCAGACAGCACTGTGCTGGGCAACAATAGAGCTGAAAGCTAGAAAGGAAGGTGAAATTGTGTTATGGCAATCTTCCCAGGACTTCAGGTGACAGAACTTGGACAGTATAGCCATTGGCTTCATTCACAGGTGGACAGAAGGGTATAAGATTATTCTCAGTCTCACTGAAGAGGCTATGGACAATGAAAGTTTGTTCTGTTCTTGTATTCAGAATGGTGTTCCGAAACAGCAGCAAGGTCAAACCTTTACCCAAATAAGCCAGCAAATGTAGCTGGCAGCTAACACATTACTTGCAATTCTCTGACTTCCCTTGGGCTGCCATAATCTCCTGGCCCAGCATCTGTCTCACTATATTACAGAGATACATGCATCCTTGGACAGGTAGATGGAGGAAATAAAAGCAAGGAAGTTTACACTAAGACTGTATGTATGTTCCATAGGGAGGTCTCAGTCAACTGGCTAATGAAATCAAAACTCATCTGAGGATTTAGCCACAGGTTGCATTCATCATAGTATTTGTGCCTAAAGATAGCTGCTAAAATCCTACTTGAATCTATTGTTCTTCTTCTGATTCAGGAGATTTCTGGTAACCCACTACCTCACTGAGGTGGTTTTGTGGAAACCCAGGACTTGGCTGCTCAAAGAGAGTTTCTAAACATCTTTGGCAGACATCTTTAAGTTTGTTTGCTGTATTCCATTGACATGATATCAGAGCTGGCAGTTTGGTAGATGGCAAAGGATCTCCTACCTAGTGCTCAACAGACTTTGCTCCAAATCTGAGCTCAGGACAGACTTCTTTAACCATACTACCCAGGATACCTCTTCATCACATACTATGTTACCCAGTCTTTCAACATTTGGCATTATTTTCCCCGCCATGTAGACATGCTGCTGCAATATAGGACATGCATAAAATTAGTGAGATTTTGTACAGATACTGATAAGTTGAATATTATTTGAATGCTAGGTTTAGATAAACAAAACATTCCTGCTGTGATGTAATCCCTTAATTGCTGTGATCTCAATTCCAACGTCTCAGCTTTCCCATCTAACCAGACATGCAGCAGTGTCTGAAGGTCAGGTGTTCAGGAATGCTTGGGTGCCTTCCACACTGCTACACTGATACGGACTGCTTAAGCATCCTACTTGTTTCTCTAATTTATCCTTTTTTTCCCCCTTTAAGTCATGCCTGGATTTAGAGCAGAGGGAACAACAAAACCAAAAAACAGATAGGAAAGAAACACCTGCCAGATAAATATAGTTGGCATATAACCACCCATTTGAGGCAACCAGGGTAAGGAATTCACTAAATCACTTAATCCATCTCTTCCAATTATTCAGTTTGCATATGTAATTGGGATATTCTGGTCAATCACTATTCAAAAGATTTCTTAAAGAATTACTGCAGAATTTGATACATATTTAGGACTCTTTTTTCTGTACTCATAAAGAATGGGGGGGGGGGGGGCTATAAAATATCACTACCTATGATACCAAAACA
>JANHGO010000063.1:7931860-7944669 GCA_024606505.1 Aquila spilogaster | reverse complement strand
GCCTTCTCTTCTCCAGGCTGAACAACCCCAACTCTCTCAGCCTGTCTTCATAGGAGAGGTGCTCCAGCCCTCTCATCATCTTTGTGGCCCTCCTCTGGGCTGGCTCCAACAGGTCCATGTCCTTCTTATGTTGGGGGCCCCAGAGCTGAACACAGTACTCCAGGTGGGGTCTCACGAGAGTGGAGTAGAATAAATAAGAGTTAATAAATAGTCTTCAGATGCCAGGATTTCATCCCACAAATCCTATCCAGTGCATATCCAGAGTAAAAATATTATCATAAAAAAAGTAATCGAGTGCTTAGTTTAGAACCCATCTTTAGGAAGAGCCTAGACCTTTCTAGTTTGGGGGTCCATTTCACTGATTTCAGTGTTACTGTGAAGTTGCAGAAGCTCCGAAACAAGTGCAAAAATCAGGGCCTTGAAGCAGCCCCCTTGCATACAGGCTGGCCAAGTTTCCCAGCAAAGCTTTCCACTAGGATCACAGAAACACAGGTGGAGCAGAATATTAAAAGATGTCTTATTAAGTTAACATGGCTGGAGAATTAGCCTGCAAACAAATAAGCCAGGCAGGGATTATATAAGCTTTATTACAATCTTTTATCAGAGCTGAGGAGTCCCTAATTAAACTAACTATGGAAAATAGTACTTAATGAATCTGTAAATAAATACCAGCAGGAGAGATGGCAGAGCTAAAGAATACCTACCAGGGAAGGTCCGATCTCTAGAGGAGAGTTAAAAGGAGCAAAGCAAGATTAGAACTGCTGGAGCACCCCGGCCCACCTCACTAATGGACATCCCAAAGGGGAAACACACAAACAGCCAGGAGAACACCCACAACCTTCTACCTTCCCTCGCTAGCTCTTACCACACACCTTCATCTCTGGCAATTTCGGCAGAGCGTAACATCAGTAAACATTCAAAACATTCATCAGTTCAAATGTCCTTTGAAGTATCTCCTTTCACACACTACATTTCACTGTGTTTAAACCATTGCTAACACTCCAGCAAGTTCTACCTGGCATTGCCTTTGATTAGAAGGGTGTGTGCAATATCTTGCCAAGCCCAGGAAACCACAGTGATGCACACTGAAGGGTCTGTGGAAAAAGTTACCCGAGTTCATGACAGAAAGGAGGTCACCCAGAGCGAGCGAACCACTAAGCTCCAGTGGAGCCAGATAAATTGCGTGGAAAAGCTCTGCAGAGGCCAAGACTTCAAGTGAGGCAAACAGGATGTAAATTTTAGTCATTCTGCTCCAGGGGAAGGTAGGCAGCTGCTTTCCCTGGGAGCAGGGTTGGTTGTCTGACTATTGTGGAACATCCCTCCACAATAAAACCACAGTATTTTAATGGTTTGTTATGGATGCCACCCATCCCTCTGCCTGTATCCTGTTACTTTGTGGCATTGCTGAGACAACCAGCCTGTACAACAATCAAAGTGGTGGTCCACAACTTCTGTTCCTTCTGAAAATGATTCTGCCTGTCTTCCAGGACAATGCACCACATGGTTCTCCCAGCATTACCCCAGGAAATTTAAATAAGCCACAAAAAACCCAACCACCAAAACAAACAACCCACACTTCCACAGACATCCATGCCTGTACGTTTAGCCCTCCCTTAGGTCTTCAGTAGTTCTCCTCAGCATGTTGACAAGAAGTACATTGCTTGGAGGACTTCACCTCCTTCAGCCCACTTTGATGGTGTTCAACAAAGAGTTGGTGAACAGCTAATTTCATTCCATTTTAGCTGGCCTGCAATGCTGTTCCACAAAACTTTCTGCAGTAGGATCATACATTGTAGTTGCACCCTGCAGGAACCACTTATAGGTACAATGTCCCCTATCACTTGGAGATTTCCAGATAGACTTCTCCTTCACTGCTACCATCCTTTCCCAAAGGGTTGGAGCTGAACAGTAATTTTATCTTAGATCTTTTATTTCCAGCTTGCTCTCATTTTTCATTTTTTTCTCTTTTTTAAAAGAAAACCACATTTCTGAATTTTCTCATCCCTAACAGTCAAACTCACCTGAGCAGCTGAACCTATTAATTGACCCAAACCAGTCAATCCCAAATGGAGAAGACTGCATCATGTCTTAAGATCTGTATCACTACAACAATCTACCACTACAGCAATCCTCCTTTCTGAGCTACTCTCTGGAATAGTTTCTGCTGCTCTAGAAGCAGCAGACATAGATATTTTACCCAGGAAGAAAAAAAAAGACAGAATAGTCTCAAATTAAAAAGTCTAATTTCATTTCTATGATTAGCCTAATACAACTGTGTGCAAGCCCATAACTTACAGGAGAACTTTACACAAGCCACTGAGCTGGAAAGTCAAGCTGGGGATCAGCAAATAAATAAACAGATTACTCTTTTCATTTTATTTGAATAATTTGTTTCAACAAGGTTTTTATTGCATCACGCTTCATTATGGATACTAATATACCAAGATTCTGAAAGAAAGCTCACAGACTAGCATCCCAATTTCCACGTGCAGCACAGAAGAAATAATTTTTTGGAAGTATTATGCAACACGGATTTCCCTTATTTTATCAGTAAATATCTTAAAATGTTACCTTTGCCTCAACCAGATAACTAAAACAATATGATGGAGAGAACAGAATGCCATCATCATGGGGAAGACAATACCATTAATGAAGTTACAGATGATATGGTATTTCACCTCCTTTACAGTTGGTTTTTGACAGCTGATCTTGATACCTCATTCAAACAGGAGTCTTCAATGCATTTCAATTACAGGGAAAAAATAACCAAAATTTTGCACAATAATGAACTAATGTCAAGACTGACAGACAGCTAGGAGATTTGAAATGTCTCCTTGCACAGAGCACAATATTGATCTGCAACATCTATTTCCACACCTTACTTTACCCCTTTATCCTATTCTAATGCAAAATAACTTTTTCTTTCTTTCTAAATCTGCTTTTCTCTATCTTCATTCTTTCTTAGTTCAAATAACTTACCAGTTTCAGCAAGCTTGCTCTTCTGGGTGGTGTCTTTTAAAAATAAACATACATGCCTTAGAAGGCAGAGTGTTTATAGGAGAAGCTCCACCACAATCTAGATTATGTTAAGTGGTGGGAAGGACTAAGATCCCAAACATGTGCATACATATTCATCTACACCCACTGCATCACTAACAGCATTAGGTGAGCTTGTCTTGCCGCAAGTGGTGGCTCATGTCAATGCATATAGTTTATATGTATAATATTGAAGCTTGGTTTCATTTTGTTTTGTCTGAAAGCAAGCGTGTTGGCATTAGGAGCAACAATCCCTTTAGAGACATATGTATTTAATACACTAGTGTTTGCAAAAGCAGAACAATGAGATAGTAGCTGAATAAAATTTTACTTGAGTGATGCAGATAACTACATTTTGCAATAATGAGATTCTGCTATAACATATAGCTGACCATGATGACTGTCAGTCTGATTTAGACCTAGAACAATGGCATCCAAGTGATTTTTTTTCTTTCCCTCTTTCTTTTGTCTGCAACAGCACTATTTTGTTTTCAGTTTGTATTTCAGGCCTGAAGTTTGAGAAACTGAAAGTCTAACAACTGAAGTTGGAGTTGTAAGTGATTATTTCCTCTGGGGAAAAAAAAACCCAAACAAAACAAAAAACAAACCAACACAGAAGGCTTTTTGTGTCTTTTACAATATTTTGTGCATTTTCACTTGTACCATGCAGCTGTACTGGGGAATAAAACAAGCATAAGGCTTGCTTGTTGCACCTGAATACAGAGAGCTGCTGTGAGTCTTTCCTAAAATCAAATGTGCTACTTTTTACTAGCTGAAGACCTTTCCAACTCAGAAATCTTCTGCTTATGGATAAAAATAGCACCGTGGTGACAGGGCTGTGTCCAGCCCTTCTCTCCAGCCCTGAAACAAGACAGCACCTGGCAAGAACCTGCTGGTGTTAATGAGGTGATGTGCAAACATTGATGGTATCAGCTGCTCTGTTCCTGTGCAATGTGACTTTTCCTGATGCATCCTCTTGCCCTCTACGCATATAACCAAGCAA
The DNA here is from genome assembly GCA_024606505.1 of Aquila spilogaster. Lineage (NCBI taxonomy): Eukaryota > Metazoa > Chordata > Aves > Accipitriformes > Accipitridae > Aquila > Aquila spilogaster. Next base: position 7,940,630 of record JANHGO010000063.1, on the reverse strand, counting down.
CTGCCACATGTAAGGACTTGCCATTTGTTGTGTTTCTCCTGCATTTTTCAATCTCAGGTGCTGAGTTTTTCCTTTCTGCTCCCTGCTGTGAGGGCAGGTTATATTTCCAAAGAATCACATTTCAAACATTTTTTTTTTAACCTTTAGCTCTTCTTTCTATTTTTACTCCTGAAACAATTTCCAAGTGTTCCTGTCCCCTCCCCATTATCCCTGTCCTAGCTTTTCAAGTTTAAGTCACATAGAAGCAGATTGGGTTTGGTTTATTTGTTTCACATGCAGAAGGACAGACATCTAAGATGAACCCATTAATTTTTATCTCCCTGCAGGATTTAATTTCTTCCTCACTATCCTCTTCTCGGTCATTTCAGAGGGGTTTACCTATGTGGATTTTCACTGGTTAAAAAAAAAAAAAATCTGTCTAACGTTCAACATTTATTTACTGAAGTCTGTTATTATCTAGCTTAAATACCTCTGTTCCCTCTGTGGTGTTACCTTTCTTTTCTTCCAAGTATATTTATAGGCAGTTTTCTCTACCTTAATTTCATTAAGCAAGGTCTTAGACTCCCAATTATCTTAGCATATCTGCGCATCCTATCATTCATATCTAGACAAATGAGGGCTGAAGCATGGCTCTTTATCTTACATGAGACCCAGAAAAAGCATGGAAGAGCTCTCCCTGTTTTAGGGAGAACAACCATGCATGTCTTCATCTCACGTTTTTGATCCTTCAGCAGGCACAGCCCAGACCCACAGCGCCTGCTTTCAAAGGAAAGCACATCACTAATGCTCTGTATCCCATAGCTGCAGGACTATGGGAATTCCACTATCCAACAACCCCAAATTAGCTGGTGACAGCTCACCACTCCAGCAAAGAGCAGCATCTTTTTATTGGGAACACACCTACATAGCTTCAAACCTTCCTCGACATAACAGAAGAGCTCGAATGAGGTAATGGAGCTTACACTTGCTTTAAAAATAATTCCTGGGTCATGGGCTTTAGTTAAGGGCTTGCCAGTTATATGGGGGCAGAGTCAGGAAGGAAAGGAAAAGTTAAATTATTTGACCTGGTTAAGATTTTTCTTTTGGTTGGTTGGTTTTGGTGGGGCACTGCTATGGTGCTATGGTATGTGGTGTCAGAGAAGGTGTCGTCGTCCCCCAAACAAATAACCAGGACACTCACATTTCTGCACTTTGAGAAGTCTGAGGTATAACAAATTGTAGTGAACAGATTAGGTAAGATGAATTGGGCAACAAGAGAATCTCAGCCTCAGTGTTGCTATAAGTCAGTGTGCCTATATCCCTTTCAATTAGATGACCCACATGAGTGAGAAACATGAAGATAATAAAGTAAAGTAGCATTCAAATATGCGTAGTAGCTCACTGCTGAATGCAGCGTATCAGGAGTTGCTGTTCATGGGAAAAAGTTTCCAAGTGCGAGTGATCCGTTTTTCAAAGGACATTGTAGACTACTTTTCAATTCTAACCTCAGAAAGGCTGCAATTATGTATTTTAGAAAACAGATGGCTAGGACGGGATGTGGTAAAAGAATATAAGATAATGAATGCTCTGGAGAAAATTTTTTCTTTCTCATGAGTCCGGATAGATGTTCAAAGAAATTAAGAGGTGAGGAATGAAGGCAGATCAAAGGAATGTCATTTCTAACTCACCATGTGATTAAACTGTAATTAATTGCTATAGGATGGGGATGAGGCCAAAAAATAGCAGAATTCTAAATGGGATAGAGTATCTACATAGATATCAGGAGTACTCACAGTTATTTTTATTGATGATTAAAATTTTTAATTAAAATAATTCACCCTATCAAAATATTAAGAAAGAATGTTAAATCTCATGCTGTAGGGCTTAAAAGAGTCTCCAAATATTAAGGGCTCTGGATGAGTCCCAGCTCGCAGAGCCGATTATTCACATCTTCCAATCATTAATTCTGACATTTCAATCCTACCCTATGGTTTCAAATGAATGGGGTTGGGATTCTGCTGCTGTCGGGCTAATTGGAATTTCTCAGCCCTAAACCATACTGTCCTTGTGCCCAGAGCATCCGAGAACTGCAGGTGCTGAAGGACACATTGCTACACATTACTTCAAAACACAGCTCCATGAGCAATTGTATATGACTATTTATCAGCCCAGAGTAGAAGATTAATTATATCCAGTTATCTCCTGTTGTCCTCTATGATAATTTCCAGCTTATCTTTAAAACTTTTCACTTTCTTGGTTTTCTGTTAGCTTTCTACTGACTTGGTAAAAAAAAAAAAAAAAAAAAAAAAAATCAGAGTGGCTTACCATGGAGACATGACTGTATATAGAAATAAAGTGTGACGTGTGGGAACCAAGGACTTAAAGCAAAGATATTATCTTTTATTGGATCAATTCATGGGAACTCCAGAAATGGTTTCTGTCTCACATGTGTCTTTGACCTGGTGGTGCTAACTTGAATGTATTTCTTCATATCCTCAGTTAAATGCTGAGGCCAATGACTTTAACACTCAGATCAATAATCCCTTGAAACAGATTGAAGTGAATTTAGGGCAGGGCAAACTGTAATATACTGAATCCCTGGGGACCCACCTTGTATCTCTTCAAAACAGTTACAGCACAGGCATTGTAAAGCCTACCTTGATCATGCCGCTCTGCCAGCACGTTCCAGTCTTATTCTGGAGAAACTGCTTCCAGGATGACAGAATAAGCCTTCTCCCTCTTTAATTTGAGTGTTTAGAGTGCCAATTAGCACAGGTTGATAGCAACTCCAGTATCATGAGAAATCAATTGTATGCCCAAAGGTAGAGCTAAAACCTCATTTCCTGTTAGGAGGAAAAAATACATGCAGCTAATTATTGCTAAAATTAGAACGGCAAGTGAAACACATGAACTTGAACACAGCTAACTTCAGTTCTTAAACTTGAAGTGGATTCCTTTTCTAGCTGCTATTAGATTAAACTTTATAAAGACCAAACTTGATTTTAAAGTTGCATGTTTCATTGGTAGGTCTGGTTGGTTAGCTTGGTCAGGTTTCAGTCAATTCTCCTGCATATCTAGTGGGTTTGAGCCTACAGCAGAAGCAAGTAAGAGCGAGCTAAAAGCATATATATCACTCACATTGCAGCGTAGGAGAGTGCAGCATGTTACACTACAGCAGTAGAAATGGGAGACTTGTCCCCCACTCCAGAATGACTTTCAGACCACACATGGCTTCCTTTTGTTTACCTTTTTCCTTTTTTTGTTTTAAAAATGTCCCCTGCAGTTGATTCATCTGCTGTAAGTTAGATAGGATCCATCTTGGCTTCTGCTTTGCAGGGTGGAGCTCAGATGGCTTTTGACTTTCTTTTCAGAAGAAAGAAATGCTTCAAATCTAAAGTAGGCCAGCGTGCCTTCAAGTATCCTGCAGCTGTGGTCTATGACCCTCAGACAAGCACAGACCCTTCACATCTATTGTCTGTTTTGTGGATCTGGGGTAGAGAACTCAGTGGCTGTAGATCAGAGATGCTGATCTGTAATCATCTTTTTGATGGCTAAGGTATGCCTAACCAGACCCGTAATTAACTAGAAGTTGTCGTTAGGCTCATCCAGTTGTATTTTCCAATAACTAATTCCCTCCTACTGTAGGAGCTCAAGATAACAAAAACATCCCTGATCACTTACTTTTGTACACAGTCTTCAGGCACTAGTACCTTTGTTTTGCAGATACAACCATATGTATTTACCCACACATGTATCAGAGCAACTACATATATGCAAGAAACCTTCTGTAGACTCATCTAAAGGCAATATTGGTTTGATCTTTCCTGGTGTTCACAGAGTGCTGGGTTGCACTGAATGGCCCAGATGTTTCCTTCCAACTAACTACTTATTCCTGTATTTTGTTGGGCATAAGATAGATTTAATTCCCATCAGTATGCACAGTGCTTGCATATAATCTACTGTGAGTCAACAGGATTTCAGGATGAGAGCCCTCAAAATTAGGAGCTGCAAAATCCTTCTTTATCTCCTGTTTTATCCATGATGCACCAGAAATGACAGTAGTCACTCCAGGCACTTAACTTGCTGCATACAGTGTATCTTTGTACATGGGTTTGCTTTGAGGGGTCAGAGTAGATGAGGGTCTAGATCATATCTAACCCAGGGAGGACTCATAAGATCGCAATTCCTCTTCCAGTATTACCAAAGAGATTTGCAAGGGGAAAGCATGAAGGAAACATAAGCACTCCATGACTGTATTTTCTGTACCCAGGCTCCTTATGAAACACAGCTAGAGCAGCCACAGCTATGGTTTTCATCCAAAAATTCAATGAATAAACTATTCACAGTCACATGGTAGACTCTCAAGATCAGTTCCCTTGCCCTGCTTGTGCCGATCTTAATCCACATCTCCTCCTCTCGGTCTGCCCAAAGGGTTTTGTTCTGAGAAATACTAAGAGCAGTTTTAGAACTAGTGTGACCCTCATGTTGAAGGGGGACTGTTTGGGGATTGAGAGTCTAAAAAAGATTATGTGAACCCAGTGACTACACAGAACTTCCCCCTGCCTGCCGCAAACATTTCATTAACTTATATTTCCTCCCTTAGGTGCTCAGTGAAGCAAAGATTGAAAAAGTTTTCCCTTTTTTGTTCCAAAGGGAGATTTACCATTAAGCAAAACACACTTTCTCTCTCTCTCTTAGCCTAAAGAATGTATCACTATTTAAATTAAAGTGAAACCTCTTCAATAAACTAGAGGAGGAGAGCTACTCCCTAGTAGTTTGGTGAACATCCTCAAACCAAGTGTTTAAGGTCTTTGCCTTAGATTTGGAGTTGTGGTTCTATGTTTCCTTTAGGCAAAAGAAGGAGTTAAATCTCCCAAACCTGCATGAGCGCTCTAACTACTCATCTCTTGAATGAAAGGGTGTCATAATATCTTTCTGTCTCCTGCTCTAGGCCCGATCTGTAAGGGATGCTCCAAGCCTTTCTACCAGACAGATACAGGTAGTTGATCACCACGAGAGACTTTATATGGATAGATACATGAGCAGATCAGGATTTCCAAAACTGAGGCACTCCTAAACGCATTCAAGAGCAAAGTGGTGAGTGTCTGAGAAATTTACCTCTGGAAACTCAGTGTCTGCAATCTTGGTACTTCCAGAGTAAGGTAGTTGAGCAGACATTTACTGGGCAGCCACACCAAAGCAAGCACTTGCAAAGGCTTACTTACCAAAGTCCTTCTGTCCCCTTGTCTCTATTAATCATTGCTTTTCCAGAGCTGGCCCCTTCACCTATATGATTTATTTCAAGCAGCCATATGCTGTTAACTAAAATAGGTCTCTGTACCAGTTGACATATCTGAGGAGAGTGAAATTATTTGTTCTGTCATTCCTAATTTCTCTTATTAAAAGCAGTTTGTGCTACTCCCATTTGATGTGGTGTTTACTGGCTAGTTAATTATTACATGTGACTGTCCTGTGAAAGTGGGAATGAAAGCAACTTCTCAGCTGTGCACAAGAAAAGCTGGAGATGTTGTTAGGAAGCATGCTTTATCAAGGTTTTATCCCACAAGGCTGATTATCATTCATTTTTCAGAATTATCTCAGCCAGACTCATGATCTTATGTTGACCAGAGCGTTCTTTCCATCCTACCTCTGCCGCAGAACTGCACTCAGCTGGTTGTTACTTAGGTTTGTTGCCTTTTAATTTTAGTCAGGATAGAAATTTCTCCCTTCTACATATTATAAGTCCTTTCTTTAACAAAACCCTCTCAAACAGTATTTCCCCTACTTTGGCTGTGCACACAGATAAAACCCTCTCTTCTGTTCATCTCCTTTCTGCTCTTTGGCTACTGCAGCTTTCCTTTTGCTCATTCACCCGGCTGCAGCTAAGCTGGGCACATCAGTGTCAGTGAGCTCCCTTTGATCATTTCATCTTCCTCTACACATCAGAAACAAGCTCCTTTAAGCAGTTTTATAATTTATCCCCCATCCCATTTAGCTGACTCATTAGTGCCTCAAAACAAAATCAATTTCTGCTGTCCTTCCACCAGCCTTAACAATAAGGGATTAAATGAAACACAGTATTGCTTCCAGCTTTCCTTCAAGTGATGACATCCACCTCTTGCTCTGACATGAAGTCAGGATGCTGCCAGAGTAGGGGTCCAGCCCTGCAAAGTGCCTACTGGGAACGCACTGGGACTCTGCTGCTCCTCACTGGTGCTATGCCCAGGTGCCCTCGCATTCCTCTGCAATTTCCCATTCAAAAATCACCCTACATGCCACTGATTCTTGACCTGCACAGATATCTGCAGAGTTGTAATAACACAAGGGTTCATAATCATTACTTGTCTAACTCACCTGCTATTACCATGCATCAAGCCCAACAGATAAAGCAAAACGCTTTATTTGAAAGATAGCCAATCTCATTACCAAGATTACTTTTTTTTTTTCTTTATGAGTTGCTCCAGTGGTTCCATTTGCATTAGGAAACACATGATTTTAAGAATCTGACAATATGTGTGCATGTTATTTGGGCTGCCTGTATACCAAGGCTTGAAATGAACAAACCTCGCCTTCATTATCAGATGCATATTTTCAGTTCACAGCAGATATCCCTATATCTGGGTTTACTATGTGAACTCTGAAAAGCCAATATCCAGAGTAACACTGAGGACCAGATGTAATCTATCAAGTAGAAAAAAATTTATCCATCCTCTCTCTAAGGAGCCTGTGTACCCAGTGAGTAGAGCCAGAATCGTCCAGACAGGGACTCAGACCTCAGGATGGGATAAATTACTCTGAAGAAGGATCTCTCTATAGAAGATCCATTTTCCAAACAGACACAAGCAGTGGTTTCAGTTAAGTATCTGAAAACTAGCAGTATGAATCTGGACTTTTAAGCAAGTCATTAATTTTTACAGTTGGCAATGAGATTTAAGCATGTAAACTTCTGTAAATTCATGAATGCATAACAAAACTCTATTTTTGTGGCTATAACCATTTCTGATTGTTTCCTTTTCTCCACAGCAGTCAGCTTTTACACTGGAATGCCTGAATAACCTTTTTCCTTCCACTTTTTCTTCATTTATGCATTTCTGTTTCAGGTATCATGAGCAAACTTTGAATTAATTCATTTTTCCACACTTTTACTTTAAAATCCATTTGCTATGCAGTGCACGTCCTTTAAAATGCACTTCAGGGATAACTTCTTGTTTTTTTGTTATGCCTTTACAATGTTGAATAAATCAGTAAGAATTTCCTTTGTTGTTTTTAATGTTAAACTTCCTGCATGATTACACCTAAAAGGGAAAGCAATGCTTCCAGAGGAAGTAATGTGCTATGGCCCCACAAGACTCAGATTTACAGCTGGTGTTTCTTTCTAGGTCTAGTAATTTTTGTTTGTAGGCTGATACTTTTCATGGAAAAAGGTGGCAGATATAAACAAGTAAGTGATGTGAAGAAAAAGCACAGTAGTGAATTAATTCCTTGTTTTGCTTTGCTTGCATGTGCAGCTTTTGCTTTACTTATTAAACTGTCTTTAGCTCAACCCACGAGTTTTCTCACTTTTACCCTTCTGATTCTCTCCCCCATCCTGCTAGGGGGGAGTGAGTGAGCAGCTGCGCGGTGCGTAGTTGCCGGCTGGAGTTAAACCACGACACTAGCCAAAGCAAAAATCATTACTTCCTTGGATTGTTATTTTCTCTTTTCTGCTTCTTCTACCATGTTAACTTCCTCGATATGTGTGCAGCTTTTGACAGGAGGGTTGGGGCCAGGGGAAGAATAAATAGACGCCCATTTTCTCAGGTCCACTCCCTTTCTTTGCTACCGCCTTATTCACTGGGCTAGGTAGTGTCCTCCACCGAGTCCTACATACTCCAGCATTCTGGTCTTCCATGTTACAGAAAAATTCAAAGTGGAAGAAGTGAAGGCAGTGCAGCCATTCTGATTAGGAGAAGGGTGAGAAAGCCTGCCCTACAAAAGCCAAGCACAGGGGATGGTGAGCAGAGAGAAGATGGCAGGATTGGGAAATAACTCATTCAACCAAACGACAATCTCAGTTCATAATTTCAGGTAGGCTGCTGTAGGCTAGACCCCACCACATTATCATAAATTGTGGATAGTATTATCCAAATAGCTAATCCAGAAAGTTGGCTCTAAAATCCAAACTCATGGTGGGTAGGGTAAAACTCAGCCAGAAGAAAAATGTGCCCCAGAAAATCAGTCTTCCAACCTATCTTAGATTTCTGTCTTATCATGGGATGTTTTATCCCCTGGAGCTACTTCTTTCTCTCCACTAACTACTGTCAGAGTCTAGAAAGTAACTTAGACTAGATTCCTAAATTTTAGGTGGCTACAGATAAGGGAGCTGAATCTGAACGTGACATACATGCCAGTTTTGAATACACGCTCTATTGGCTAATTCATCCTCCTGTGGTAGGCTAAAGTGACCTTATCTGTGATACTGTTTATCGTGGTTTAAGTCTAGCTGGCAGCAAATCACCATGAGGCTGCTCGCTGACTCCTCCCCACCCTGAACCTGGTGGGATGATGATGAGAATATATAAAGAAAAGCTCATGGGTTGAGACGAGGACAGGGAGGGACCACTCACCACTTATGGTCATGGGCAAAAGACTGGCTCAACTTGGGGAAGAAACAAAACCAACTTAATTTACTACCAATCAAATCAAAACAAGGATAAAGAGAAGTAAACCCAAACCTTAGAACACCTTCCCCCCACCCCTCCCTCCTTCCCAGCTCAACTCCACTCCCGGTTCTCTCTCCCTCCTCCCCCCG
>JANHGO010000063.1:7872247-7931760 GCA_024606505.1 Aquila spilogaster | reverse complement strand
TGAAATTGACTTTGTATGCCCACGGACTCTACATGTGATCTTGACAATCAAATGGGAAAGGGGTTTCTAACTCCACTGTGGTGCCAAGAAACCATACCTGCTGTCCCTACAGTCTCCTTACCATAGAAGAGCGGTGGCATCCTTCATCCCCCTGCCTTTTCCCTCACCAAACAAGCACTGTGGTGACAGATTGATGGCTGGATCTCAAAGGTCTTTTCCAACCTTAACAATTCTATGATTCTATGATTTCCAACAACTGTTATAGTTGCTTGCATGTCCCAAGCTACATGGTATCTTGAAGCAGAGAAATGATGAATGGAGATCTGCAAGGGCTTCAGCACCTTGTCATTCCCTGACACCTTTTGTCCTGAGCATGCATCACTGCTCCTAAGGGTTCTTCAAGTTATATAGCCATGAGGGGCAGTGTACATGCTACAGATCATCAAAATATCTCTTCATAGACATGACTTTCCTTTCTTAGTTGTAAGAGAGACTGGGTGCAGCTGGTAGTACAACAGCAAAAAATTGCCCTCTCTCTGCACACTCCTGGCAGCCTCACTGTGACGTGCATGGCTTTCGTGGTCATGGGACTATGTGACCATCAGAGGTGCTTGTCTCTTTTTGGAACTGGGCAGTAGAAGCAGTTACCAGTGTTAGAGGATGAGAAACTTAGGCTAACGCTGTTCTTGCAGAGCATCTTACATATCAGTAAAAGGCGTGTTTGTGTGTTGAAGCCTCATCACAGAATTTTAATTCTAGAAACTGTGGTTATGAATATTTGTATTTGTGCTTCCAAAGTCTATAAAGACATTGATTCTTCCAGTTGCTAATCCAAGCTGCTACTATAAGCTGCACATCTAAGGAAAGAAAGAGACTGAGTTTTTCAAATGTTTGGGTAGGATAGTATGAACTGGCTTGCAGCAGCTAACATGGCCATCTGGATTTTTGACTCTTGAGGGTGGGAATGGGCTGACCTGTCTCACAGATGTCACACAGGAGGCCCAGGATGAACCTTCTTCTATCCCTTCCTGAGACACCAGGATACTCAAAGAGGTCTTGAGCATTACAAAATTAATGAACTTGGCACAGTTGGAACTTACCGAAGGCATCGCAGGGGAGAAAAAATGTCCCCATCATAGAGGAAGTAACTGGATTACAGCTTTTGAAGAGCTGGCTTACTCTTTAATGTACCAAACATGGGATAGAAAAAGACCATTTCTTTTCTGTTTTTGTTTTTTAAGTTGAGAAGTATAGGAGGGAAAAGGTAAAGACTACATATTCAGAATGTAGTCCTTCCTCACAAACTAAAAGAAAAATGTGAAAAACTGCTGTATGTTGGCAGTCTGCCTGCTTCCTGTAACACTGCTCACTACAATGTTTCAGGATATATGCTCTAAGTGTTTTATTTCCTTTCCTCTAAATTCTCTTGTTCTCTCTGCAGTCCTTCTATCAAAAAACCGAGGTCACAGGGCCCCATTAATGCAGATAGAGAATTGTTGATAGCATTACAAAACTATCCAATTTACTACAGCTTTTAGAAATGTAGCTTTATTGCCTTTGAAATAATATCAATACACTCAGTAAATGTTTCTTAGCTATTTTAATTGAGATCAATTAAAGCAAATTAATGGGATCTGAACATTTTTACCAGGTGCCCAGAGTCTTTGAAAATTGAGACTTCTTGGGGACAAGCCATTATTTTTGGCTTACATGGATTTAGGCCACAGCTGGCACAACTGGATTTTCAATCTAGTTAATGCTTCTGAAGTTTCTCTGACTTTCCTTGTGTAGCTCACATTGTCACTGACTATGAGAGATCTGCAAAATAAAGTATTCAAACAATATCATGCATTTCACTTCATTTTCTGCAGGAACATGCAAGTTCTCCAAACTCAGAACACTTCTCAGATGTGTAATCTGTCAAGTCTAACTTAAAAGTGATACAACTCCTGATCTCAGCCGGTAGCTCAGGTGAAATACATTCAGTATTCTGAAATTACCCTTCACTTATCCTTGTGCGTGCTGCTCACGGGACCCAGACCAAATATCAGGAATGCTAACCATCATAGACACTTTCAATTCCTTCTGAAGTCTACATTTTTACTTACAGTGTGTTAATAAGTGTGACAGCATATTCTAAAACCACTGCAATCTCTAATAATTTAGAAGGTATGCCGAAGTCTTTTAGCACAGGATGGAGCTTTAATCAGCTATAATCCTCTAAAAAGATTAGTTCCTGGAGAATGTTCATATCTTGGCTTTTAGCCAAGGTATTATTAAGGTGACAGTTTAATTGGAGAAAGTTGAATGAGCCTTCTGAGATACAGGAAGAAAAGAAACCTCAGTTGTATGCGCTTTGAGAGAGTATGGGAAATCTAGGAAGATATGTTACTTGGATTATGGCAGCAATTAAAGGATCTGATACTCCCTCGCAATGAATGAAAGTATCAACTCTAAATGCAAAGTTCACAATTCTCCAGAAAATCATCACTGCATGTGCAGATATTCCTGTGTTGTTTCTACTTGAAAGCTGAAGTGCAGCTGCCGCCTAAGCAGTATTCAGCATTGTTTGGGCAGGTACAGATCTGAGAATGAGAAACACATGGGAAGGTAAGAGAGAATGGGAGCTGCCAGGTTGAGAGATAAAAGAAAGAGGAACGTAGAAAAAATTCTACATTAGAAAATGAGAACCTGAAACCCAGGCACTAAGGTATGGCCTGCAGCTGCACCTCACACAGCCCCAAGGCACGCCTCTGTTATGGTATTTGTGCTAGTGTAAACCTGTGATTTGCAATGATTTGTGACAGTTCCCCAGACTGATAAAGATGTACAGACAGGCAAAAATGCAGCAAAAAAATATAAATAATTAAATTAAATTAAGATCAAAATTAAACAAAAATTAAATAAAATTCATTGTGAAATCTGCAAGTAATGCAGTTAAGTCTGGTCTGTGTAAGAGAGAAAACTTCTGAGAACTTGACATGGGGTCCTCTTTAGGTGTTTTAAGTTGCGTTAACTTCGTGACTTCCCTTTGCTAGCAAATGGTAAAATACACATCACAAAATACCTGAACAAGTTACAAGAAGCAAATACTTCTTCAAAAATTTAAAACATCAGCCCTGTAGTCACACATGTAGCTGGCAGCATTTGTTCTTAAAGAAATCTAATACTTCCTTTTCTTTACCTGTCTGTTAGTGTTCTTCCTTTCATTGCTTTTTTCAAGTATATTTTTCCAACTCTTTACATGACCAGAAGATGTAGATCCATTTTTTTATCCTGGAAATGCTCATTCTTATACTCAGTATCTGTTTCTTGTAATTTATTCTGATTCTTGAGCCTGCATTTTTGCCTTGTAAACTGGTTAGCTAATATCTTGTTTTCCTTTATCTCCATGTGAAAAATTATTCTTTTGAATACTGTGTCAACTTAAACTATATGCTTGACTGGAATCAGCACCTTCTTCTGGTCTTGGCTTCTTTTATAGCTGCTCTTAAAACTTTCAGCTAGGTAACGATTCAGAAGTCAATCATTTTCCTCCCTGCACTGGACAGAGAGTGAGCTCAATTAAAAAAGTAAATCATCTTCATTTAAAACCTGTTTCCAAACTGAGACTCTTCACAGAGTACCATTGAATGATACTGAGGATTCTGTTCCCCCAGGCCATTCTGGGGCTTGAAATCAGTCAAACCAGGCCAGTGTAAAAAAGCATAAAGCAAACTTCTTGAGAACTGCGATGTGTTGGCCAGAAACACTGTTGTTTCCCAAGGGATCTAGGTGTTGTGGAGGCACAGAAATATGAATGAGTGACAGTGAAAATTCTCCCATATTCTGACCTTTCCCTCACAAAGATTAAGGTCTAAAAGCAAGATCAGAGAAACTGGGCTCTCCCGGATACAGGAGACAGCTGGGAAATTTCAAGGCCAGCAGTAAACCCTATCGTAGTGTGTATTTGTTCACAAGGAGGGGAGGTCACATCTTAAGTGTCCGTATTAGATTAAAATATCCAGTTACTTTATTCAGCCATGCATGCAGACACACGGAAGAGGAAGCATCTTCCCCCAGAGTAGGGTAATTAAATTAATTTATTCACTGTATAGGGAATGTACGCACATAAATTTGAATTGCCTGTCTCAGTCCTGCACAGCTTTTGAAAAATGGGACTTTCTAGGCTGACCTCTGAGTGAAACAGATGTCAGAAAATAAAAAAAGAAAAAATAAACTACTGATGAGTGAATGGGTAACACGAACACCTGCTGAGTGATAGATACAGCAGCATCTGTTTGTCCCTGCAGCCCAAGAGCTGTGACAACCCTTGTCCAGGGGTTAGATTCCTGGAGCAGGGTCAGGAGATCACCTGGGTGCTCCTTACATGCTTCACCACCAGGACCAAGACAGCCCCCAGTCTATTTCCCAAGCCTCAGCAACTGTTTCCAGTTACGATATGGCCAGAACTGCTGACGGTTTGGAACTGAAAACCATCATAGAACAAGGTTTTATTCAAAGCAAGCAGCTCTACTTCAATCCATCAAAAGAAGACTTTGATTTGAGAAAATTAAAGGCTTTATTCCTCCTAAACTATTGTTCTGTGATCATAAACAAAGTTTTCCAGTGGCTGACTGTTGGTTCATTTCCAGAAAATTTGCTTCTTAGTCATCCGAACTGAAGACTGAACACAGTGTTCAATGAGATGCAAGTGCTGTAAAATGTGGATGAGACAGAATCCTTCCCTCTGTAAAAGTCGGAACAGGGATCTCTTACTCCCTAACAGTTCAATCCATCATCATCTGCAGCAACTGCATTGGATATCTAGGAAGACTTCCAGAATTGAAAAAGACTTCTCATTAAACAACTTTGACATTTAACAAAAAGAGAGAGTTTTAATGTCACAAAAGCTTAGGCTGTACTTCAGATTTTGGGGGGAAATGTAAATGTCACCATTACAAAGTATACCAAACTTCACTAAAGCTCAAAGCTTAAGCAAGACTAGCCAGCAACCTCACCAGTGGAATTTACTGAACTATTTAGTTTTTCAGCCAGCACATTTATTAAAGCAACCAATGCAGACAACAAAATCCCCACTAAATGTCTGGCCAAAAACTATAATTTGATCCTTTTAAATCACAGATTCAGGTCACGTATGTACTACATGGAAGGGAATTATATGGGCAGTATCACAGGCCTCTTACCCATGGTGATGGATACGGTCTTGGCTCACAGGCTTTATAACATACTGGATTTCAATCCTTGGAGGGTCTTGTATTCTGCTAACTGCTCTAAGATAAGGTAGAATGGATCTAAAAAAAGTAATTAAAATAAATGAGACTAAAAGCATATCCTGAGAGGGCTTGCCTTATTTTTTTAAATAGTTTTCTGTATTTCCATGCATACAATAGGAGAGGTTGGAACCCAAATGCTGTGCTGTGGATGGGGACAGTATGTTCATCACTGAGGAAATTTCCCAGCTGCAGCCATTTAGATGGGAACAAAGTTCAGAGAGAAAGTTGTTATCCAAACATGTCTTGGATACCTTCACCTTACTGACGGTCTGAACAAAATATCAGTACCTGCAGCATAACTGCCTCCTGCACCAACATCAGAAGCAAGTCCCACCATGGCTTACCACAGTTGGAAGATGCTTTGTGCCTTGCGCATACCATGGCAGAGGCCAGATAGCAGCTGCCAGTGCAGCACTCAGCACTTCTGAACTACTGCTGGACAGGTTGGCTCCCCCTATGCATACCAAGCTGACCACACCACCAACACATCAGCCCTGGCTGCACTGGTGTGGCCACATTGCACCCATAGGTGTGGCTGGGTGGGGATGGAGGATGAGGAAGCAGCAGAAAGGCACATTTCTTTTCTACTGCTCTGCTTGCTCCTGTCACTCACAAGCCTGGCACAATACTTCTACAGAGTTGAGACAGCAGCTAAGCTTCACCCTTACAACACTTAGCTCAGCCTTGCAGAGAAGCAAAGGTAGTTTTGCTTGTGGCTGAGGCAGGTAATAGCTCACATGTACCACTTGCGCACCTTGTCTGAAAAAACAAAGTAAACCTGCCTGGCACTTACCATAGCATCATAGAATAGATTAGGCTCTAAAGGGCCTTAAGGATCGTCCAGTTCCAACCCCCCTGCCATGAGCAGGGCAGCCACACATCAGCTCAGGCTGCCCAGGGCCCCATCCATCCTGGCCTTGAATGCCTCCAGGGATGGGGCACCCACAGCTTCTCTGGGCAGCCTGTGCCGGTGTCTCACCACCCTCTTGAGTAAAAAAAAATTTCCTAACATCTAAATTAAATCTCCCCTCTTTTTGTTTAAAATCATTCCTCCTTGTCCAGTCATTATCAGACAGTGTAAAAAGTTGGTCTCCCTCCTGTCTATAAGTATATATATAACTTGGAGGAAGCTCCAAGTACTGGAAGGTCATAATGCGGTCTCCTTGGAGCCTTCTCTTCTACAGGCTAAACAAGCTCAACTCCCTCAGCCTTTCTTCATAGGAGAGGTGCTCCAGCCCTCCTCTTGGTGGCCCTCCTCTGGACTCAGTCCAGCAGCTCCATGTCTTTCTCTTGTTGGGGGCCCCACACCTCAGGGGAGAGGAATATCTGTACTACAAAAATAAGCTCATGTTTCCTTTATATTATCAAAATTTTGGATGTTTCAATGTTTATTAAAATACATCCTTTACATACTTGATCTCTCACTTTCCTATTGTATCTCTCAAATACGATTGACCTCTTCCGCAAAGCAGCCCTGCAGGAGTAGAAAACTAAGTCAAAATTCTCCAGCCTTCAGGGAAGCACAGCCAACCAATTGCAGTGACAAGTCCCACCTAAAGTTTAAGGCAAGTTCATAACCACACCTTAGTGCTCAATGTAAGCCAAACATTGGCATTAATACTTAACATAAACTGGAGTCGTACAGAAAATCCCCCTTGCTACCCTACCTGCACTTTGTTTTCCTGCATTACATGAGATACTGACCAACAAGAGGCCAGACGGAAGGCATTGTCCATCTTGCTGAAAATGCTAATTGTAATGTTACTACCAAATCTGACAGGAGTTATGTGTAGGACAGCTGACACGCTTAACACTTGTTCATGCTATAAACAAGGCAAGCTAGAAAAATGCAGACTCTCTGTTCAGGTTTGGGGTAAGAATCCTTCTCTACTAAAATGAGTGAGAGCTGTGACAATAACATTAGTGATTTTACCTTGAGAATCAGCCTTTATCTTTAGACTTCATAATTTTGCCTCTTAATACCTACTCTTAAATACAGAAGGGATAATCATATCAAATAGATCAACCAATGTTTTTTTTTTTTTGTAATCAATGTATAAACCAACAGCTTCAGCCAAAACACATTTTAGGCTTTTGTTTCCAGAGTTTCTAGCTTGAAAACCTTAAGTTGATGTTGACAGTATTTAGCACCTTCCTCTTCTCAGGAGCTGCACACAGTGAACTCCCCTCAGTTTTATCAGCATCATAGAATCCCTTGAGTTGGAAGGAACCCTTAAAGGTCATCTAGTCCAACAGGACATCCACAGGTAGATCAGGTTGCTCAGAGACTGATCCAGCCTGACCTTGAATGTCCTTAAGGAGGGGGTATCCACTACATCTCCATGCATCCTGTCCCAGTGCCTCACCACCCTCACTGTAAGAGACTTTTTCCTTAAATCCAGCCTAAATCTCCCCTCTTTCGGTTCAAAACCATTTCCCCTCGTCCTGTCACCACAGACCCTGCTAAAGAGTCTCTCTCCTTCTTTCCTGTACCTCTCCTTTACATACTGAAAGGCTGCTATCAGGTCACCTCAGAGCCTTCTCTTCTCCAGGCTGAACAGCCCCAGCTCTCTCAGCCTGTCCTCAGAGGAGAGATGTTCCATCCCTTGGAGCGTTAAAA
Source organism: Aquila spilogaster (assembly GCA_024606505.1). Classification (NCBI taxonomy): domain Eukaryota; kingdom Metazoa; phylum Chordata; class Aves; order Accipitriformes; family Accipitridae; genus Aquila; species Aquila spilogaster. The sequence goes on along the minus strand of JANHGO010000063.1, from coordinate 7,923,864 downwards.
ATGTTGGTGTGAGTGTCAGGGCAAACGTGATCCGAGTCACTGGAAGGCTGAGAGAAGTCAGAGTTAGAGCCACGTTTACAAGCCGCTCATAAAATTTTTATGTCAGTTCTCTTACTCCCTTTTAAGTGAGCTGGCAGCTTGAGGCCAGTGCTGCAGAGACATCACGAGCCAGACCCATTTTTATAGAATCACTGAATTTGGAAGGACCATAGAGTCCAACTCCTGACTCCACACTGGACCACCCAAAAAACAGACCATATGTCTGAGAGAGTTGCCCACACATTCTTTGAACTCTGGCAAGCTTGGTGCCAATACCACTGGCCTGGAGAACCTGTTCCAGAGCCCATATAACTACAGTGCTGTAGAACTACAGGGCAAATCCTACCTGAAGAAGAGGTGGAGTTCTGTGTGCATTTAAGACTTATGGCCATAGGGGTCTGAAAGTTTCCTACCACTCCGCATAATAGCCATTATACAAATTCATAACATTCAAATTCAGCATTTCTTATGTCAGCTCCAGTTCTTTTAGTACATGGTAATAATCACAGAATGGCTTGGGTTGGAAGGGATCTCAAATATCATTGAGTTCCAACTCCCCTGCCATGGGCATGGTTGCCAACCACTAAATCAGGCTCTATTTCAGGCTGCACAGGGCCCCTTCCAACCTGGACTAGAACACCTCCAAGGATGAAGCATCCATAACCTCTCGGGGCAGCCACCTCATCACTATCTCAGTGAACAATTTCCCCATACCAAAACTGGAGTCACCCCAGAAAGTTATTCAAGTTTTCTCTCAGGTGCCCCATACACAGAAACTGGATTTATTTTCTTCAGGCACCTTGTGCTCACTGCCACGTGACCTAGCAAATGGTAAACCAGGCTTCTGGTGGTGGAAACACAGATTTATTCCCTCATAAAACTGAAGACTTCCTGCACACTTTTCTCAGTCATGCCATAAATCCCTCTTCACACTAATTTATTCCAGCGTGCCCTGTCAATACACGTGAAGACAGCTTCACAAAAGAACGTGCAACCACCCTTATGCTCTGAAATGGCATGAAAAAGATTTAGTGTAAACAGAAATGAGGTCTGAGGGGATAGGACCAGTGGGAAGTCTGGTTCTGTGACTAAATTAATATGACAGCCACTCTGAAACTTGTCCTTCCTAGCAAGATGATGAGGTACCCTGAAAGTCTCCATGACAACACAGCCTGGCCTTGTGCTACAAGATGCTTATGCAAGAAAGTGTCTGAAAGTGCAGTGCCTGGGGAAGGCCTTCCAACAAAAACAGCATTTCAGCTGCCTCCCTCACCTTGGTTTTTTTTTTTCTCTTTTCTGCAATATCAGATATTCAAGACAAGATCATTTTTGACATGATCTTCCCTATTTATATTATTGTTTGTTGTTTTGATTAGAAAGACATGCACAGAAATGTTAAATAACAAAAACCTGACACATTTTCCTTTGGTTGAAGTGCTAAAACTTAATAGTTTAATAAACTCTTGTGTTTCTAGCAGAGCTGTTCTTGTTGCTAGTCTCCATAACAGTGCACAGCCGCAGTAAACTTCAAAACCATTTTGCTCACAGTGCTATCCAAAACATAAGCTGTCAAACTCACATACAACATGCTTTGTTAGAAAATCTTCCTGTGGAAAAAGGAAGACATAATTTTACATCATACGGGCTGTCACCCATGTTGGCATTCAGTTGCCTAAATGGAGACAGAAGCCAGATGCCATCTGAGATGCCCCAGTCTTTCCCACTCCAGCAGAGACCAGGGCTCATGTAAGTCTTGCATCACATCTGTCAGCTCCATGTGAACAACTCAGACACCAGAGCATAATACCCAGGTTAAGAGTCTAAAAGCAACTGATATCTGGCACTACTAGAGTCAACAGCCTTTACAAAGGCTGAGATTTCACCCCAGAGACCTTATCTGGTGCAATCCAGAGTAAAAATAATTTTATTTAAAAATGAATAGCATTTGTTATAGTAATACAAAACCAAGATCAATTAATCAAGTTATCATAGAATCATTTGTGCTGGAAGAGCCCTTCAAAGGTCATCTAGTTCAACTCCCCTGCAATGAACAGGGACATCTACAGCCAGATCAGGTTGTTCAGGTTCTTAGCTTAGACCAGATCTCAGACTTTTCACAGAATCACAGTATCACAGAATTGCAGGGGTTGGAAGGGACCTCAAGAGATCATCGAGTCCAACCTCCCTGCTAAAGCAGGTACCCTACAATAGTTCAGACAGGTAGGCGTCCAGACAGGTCTTGAATATCTCCATAGAAAAAGACTCCACAACCTCTCCGAGCAACTTGTTCCAGTGCTCCATCAACCTTACCATAAAGAAATTATTCTGCATGTTAGTACAGCACTTCCTATGTTCAAGTTTAGGCCATTGCTCTTTATCCTACCTCTACAGATCACTAAGAAGAGCCTGGTCTCATCCACGTGCATCCCACCTCTCCTCTCAGTCCTCCCCAGGCTGAACAGAAGGTTACTCAGTCTTTCCTCATACGGGAGATGCTCCAGGTGCATAATCACTCTGTGGCCCTCCAATGGACTCTTTCCAGGAGATCCATGTTGTTTTTGTACTGGGGAGCCCAGAACTGGACACACTATTCCTGGTGAGGCCTGACCAGGGCAGAGTAGAGGGGGAGGATCACCTCCCTCAACCTGCTGGCCACGCTCTTCTTAACGCACCCCAGGATACCATCAGCCTTCTTAGCCACCAGGGCACACTGCTGGCTCATGGCCAACCTGTTGTCTACCAAGACTCCCAGATCCTTCTCCACAAATCTCCTCTCCAGCAGGTCATTCCCTAACCTATACTGTTGCATGTGGTCATTCCTTCCCAGGTGTAAGACTACATTTGCTCCTATTAAACCTCATCAGGTTCCTCCCTGCCCAACTGTCCACTCTGTCCAGGTGTTGCTGAATGGCAGCACAGCCTTCTGGTGTGTCAGCCACTCCTCTCAGCTTTGTATATTCAGCAAACTTGCTGAGGGTGGACTCTATCCCTTCATCCAGGTTGTTGATGAAGATGTTGAACAAGATCAGACCCAGTACCGACCCCTGGGGAGCACCACTAGTTACAGGCTTCAAACCAGACTCTGCACTGCCAATCGCCACCCTCTGAGCTCTTCTAGTCAGCCAGTTCTCCATTCATCTCACCATCCACTCGTCTATCCCACCCTCCCTACATTTCATAACAAGAGTGTTGTGGGAGACAGTGTCAAACACCTTGCTGAAGTCAAAATACACAACATCCACTGCTCTCCCCTCATCTACCCTGCCCGACGTGGCATCATAGAACAGGTAGTTCAAGCGTGATTACCCCTTGATGAATCCATGTTGACTGCTCCCGATAACTTTCTTCTCTTCCAATTGTTTGGAGATAAGTTTTCTAACTTTAAGGTCCATTCCACTGATTTCAGAGTTACCATAAAGTTGCACAAGGTTTGAATTAAGCCCACCAGTGAAAAAAAGTAGGGCCTTGATGCAGCTCCCTTGTGTGAAGGCTGGTGGAGGTTCACAGCAAAGCTTTGGTTTCCACTAGCATCACAGAAACACAGGTGGAGCAAAGTATTAAAAGATGTCTCATTGCATTAACATGGCTGGAGAATCAGACTGCAAACAAATAAGCCAAGCAGGGATTATATAAGACTTAATATAATCTTTTATCAGAGCTGAGAAGTCCCTAATTAAACTATGAAAAATACTACCTAATGAGTCTGTAAATAAATATCAGCAGGAGAGACAGCAGAGCTATAAAACACCTGCCAGGGAAGGTCTGAACTCCAGAGAAGAGTTAAGAAGAGCAAAGCAAAGATCAGAATAACTAGAACTGCCCTCCAACCTCACTAATGGACATCCCAAAGGAAAACACCGACAGCCTTCTACCTTCCCTCACTAGCACTTTCATCTCTCTGTTAATTTCAGGGGAACTTAACATTAGTAAACTTTCAAAGCATGCAGCAGTGCAAATTTCCTTTGAAGTTTTTTTTTTCCACACACTACATTTTCCTGCATTTAAACCACAGCGAGTTCTATCTGGCGTTGCCTCTGATTTGTGGGTGTGTGCAATATCCTGCCAAGTCAGGGCAACTATGATGATGCATATTTAAGAGACTATGGCAAAAGTTACCTGAGTTCATGGTAGAAAGGAGGTCATTCAGAATGACTGAACCACTCCAGTCAAGCCAGAAAAATAGCATGCAAAATTTCTGGTGGAGGCCAAGACTTCAGGGTGAGTCAAACAGGATGTGAAGTTTAGTCTTTCTGCTCCAGGGAAGGTAGGCATCTGCTTTCCCTGGGAGCAGAGCCAGTATCTTGCTTGTGGAACACCCCTCCACAATAAAACACAGTATTTTAATGGTCTGTTATGGTTGCCACCCATCCCTCTGCCCACATCCTTTTACTTTGTAAGCTCTGCCAAGGCAGCTATCCTGTACAATAAACAAAGTACTTGTCCACAGTGTTTGTCCCTTCTGGATTTCTTTCAAGAGAAGGGTAGATGTGGCATGGAGGGACACGGTTTAGTGGGCATGGTGGTGATGGGTTGACACTTGGACTAGATGATCTTAATAGTCTTTTTCAAACTTAATGATTCTAGGAGTGTGCTTCTGCCTTTAATTCATGGTGTTCCCCATGATTTTCCTAACATTACTCCAGGAAATTCAAATAAGCCATACTTTAGGAAAACAGTACACCCACAGCTCGATGCTTAGAACTCCCCTGTGCCTTCAGTACTTACCTCCTCTTCAGCATGTTGACACCCAGTCCTCTGCTTGAAGGACTTCCTCGCTTTCAACACCCCTTAGTGGTACTCAGTAAACACGAGCCTGTGAATAACTGACTTTGTTCCATTTTACCTGGTCTGCAAGCTGTTCCACAAAACTTTCCGCAGTATGACCTGACCATACATTTAGCTACACATTGAAGTCACAAACTCCCCTGTTGTCTACCACTTTCTAAACAGATCTCTCCTCCTTCAGTTCTGACCATCTCAGATCTTCTATTTCCAGCTTGCTCTCAACCCTTTTTTTTCCCCTTTTTTTTCCTCATTTTTATATGCCTAACAGTCAAACTCATCTGAACAGCTGAATCCGTTAACTGATCCAAACCAGCAAGTCCTGAGTATCATCTCTTAAGATCAGTACCACTACAAAAATTGCTGCTGCTCTTGAAGCTGCTGCTACAGAGTGGTGGGGTTTCTGTTTTGTTTTAAGCCAGGAAGAAAGTAACAACAAAATAGAATAGTCTCCTGTTAGAAAGCTTAACATCATTTCTACGATTAGCTTAATACATCTGTGTACAAGCCCATAACTTAGAGGAAAACTGAGTACAAGCCACTGAGCTGGAAAGCCAAGCTGGTGATCAGCAAGTAAACAAACAGATTACTCTTTTAATTTTGTTTGGATAATTTGTTTCAATACAGCTTTTACTATATTATGGGTACTAATATACCAAGATTCTCAAGGAAAGCTCAGAGGCTAGCATCCAAATTTGCACATGCATCACAGCAGAAATAATTTTGGAAACTCCATTCAACTTGGATTTCCCTTATTTTATCACTAAATAACAACTACCACTTTTGCCTCAACCAGATAACTAAAACAATATGATAGCAAGAACAGAATGTGATCACCATGGGGAAGAGAAAACTACTAATGAAGTCATGGTATCTCACTTTCTTTACAGTTAGGCTTTGACAGCTGATCTTGACACTTCCTTCAAAAAGGAGTATTCAATGCATTTCAATCACAGGCAGAAAACAACCACAGTCTTGTACAATAATGAACTAATGTCAAGACTGACTGACAGCCAGGAGGTTTCAAGTCCCTCTTTGTAAAGAGAATAATGTTGATCTGTAACATTCGTTTCCAACCCTTACTGCACATCATTATCCTATTCCAATGCAAAATAACTTTTTCTTTCTTACTAAGCCTGCTTTTCTCCATCTTTATTCTTTCTTAGCGCAAATAACTTACCTGTTTCAGCTACCTCTCTCCTCTGAGTAGTATCTTCTTAAAAAAAAGATATGTGCCTTAATAGGCAGAGTGTTTATAGAAGAAGCTCCATCTCAATTTAGATTATGTTAAATGGTGGGAAGGACCGAGATCCCAAACATGTGAATGCATATTCATCCACACCCACAGCATCACTGACAGCATTACGTGAGCTTGTTGCAAGTGGCAGCTGATGCTAAAACACAGTTTGTAAGTATAGTATTAAAGGTTAGTTTTGTTCTTCTGAATGCAAGCGTGTTGTCATAAGGAGCAGAAATTCCTTAGAGATATGGACATTTAATGTGGTGGTGTTTGCAACAGCAGAGCGATCAGGATAATAGCTAAATAAAATTTTATTCGAGTACTGCAGAGAACTACATATTGCAATAATGAGGTTTTGCTACAACATATATCTGACCATAGTGGCTGTCAGTCTGACTTAAAGCAGGAAAAATGGCATTCAAGTACTATGTTCATTCCACGTTTTTGTCATACTGGCTTTTCTTCCTGGAACAGAGCTATTTTGTTTTCTTTTTGTATTTCAGGCCTCATGTCTGAGAAACTGAGCCTAAAAACTGAAGGCAGCTGGAGTTAGAAGTAATTAAGTCCTCTGGAATATAATAAATAATAAGAATCGGGCTTTGTGTTCCTTGCAATCATATTTTGTACATTTCCACTTGCACCATACAACCACACTGGGAATAAAACAAGCATGAGGCTTGCTTGTTGCACCTGAATACAGAGTAGAGAGCAAGCTGCTGTCTTTCCTAAAAGCAAAGCACTGCTTTTTGCCAGATGAAGTCTTTCCTAACTCAGAAATATTCTATTTATGGACAAAAATAGCACCGAGGTGGCAGGGCTGTATCTCCAGCCCTGGAACAAGATGGCACTTGGCACAGACCCGCTGGTGTTAATGAGGTGATGTGCAAACACCAGTTGTATCAGCAAGTGCGACTTTTCCTGATGCAGTCTCTTGACTTCTATGCATATAATTGTATGGCAACCACAGGTAAGGACTTGCCATTCGCTGTGTTTCTCCTGCCTATTTGATCTCAGGTGCTGAGCTTTTCCTTTCAGCTCCTGGCTGTGAGAACAGATCATATTTCTAAAGGATCACATTTCAAACTTCTTCTTTTTGTTGGTAACCTTTAGCTCTTCTTTCTGTTTTTACTCCTGGAACGATTTCCAAGTGTTTGCATCCCCTCCCCTTTATGCCTGCCCTCTCTTTTCAGCTGTAATCACATACAAGCAGATTGGTTTGGGTTTTATGGCTTTTTTTTTCCCAGATGCAGAAGGACAGACTTCCAAAAGAACCCATTCTTTTATAGCTTCCTGCAGGTTCTCATTTCTTCCTTGTTGTCCTCTTTCTGGCTCATGTCAGAGGGCATTATCAATGAGGCCTTTCACTGGTTAGAAGCCAACAACAACAAATCCTGCTAACCTTCAGCGTTTCTTTGCCAAGGTACATTATCATTTAGGTTATACATCTTACATCTCTGAGGTGCTACCGCTCTTTTCTTCCAAGTGTGTTCATATAATCAGTTATTTATACCTTCATAGGTAGAAACTCCATATCCTTCTTTTAGTAAGGCCCAAAACTGAACACAATATTCAAGATGTGGTCTCACAAGTGCCTACACGCAAGGGGACAATGCCTTCCTAGGTTTGCTGCCACACTATTTCTTACGGAGGCCACTAGGCTCTTGGCCTTCTTGGCCAATTGGGCATACTGCTGGCTCATGTTCACGTCTTCTGTCTGGTTAAGATTTTGTTTTGTTTTCTGGAAGCTAGGTACACTGACATGAAATGGAGGTCTGTGTCAGAGATTGCCACACTTGAGAAGTCTGAAGCAGAACAAATAGGAAATAGATTAGGCAAGATGAATGGGGCAACGAGAGCTGACATCTGAACTGGTGGAGAATCTCAACATTGATGTTACTCTGTCAGAAATGATACACAAGATGATGCTGAGGAGCCAGAAATATAAGGTAAAGTAGCATTAAAATATCAGTAGTGTCTCACTATCGAACGTAGCAAATCAGGTACTACTGTTCATGGAGGAGGGAGTGGAAAATCTAAGCATGAATGATCCCTTTTATAAAGCACTTGGTAAATTATTCGAAATTCTAACCTTGCAAAGGCTGCAGTTATGTATTTTAGAAAGCAGATGGCTAGGAGAGGATGTGGTAAAAGGGTATAAGATAATGAATGCTCCGGAGAAGATTCTGTCTCATGAGTCCAAATAGATGTTCAAGGAAATTAAGAGGTGAGGAATGAAAGGCAGATCAAAGGAATGTCATTTCTAACTCACCATGTGATTAAACTGTAATTAATTGCCAAAGGATGGGGCTGAGGCCAAAAAAAAAAAAGAAGCGGGATTCTAAATGTGATGAAGCATCTACATAGATACCAGGAATACTTGCAGTTATTTTTATTAATGATTAATTTTTTTAATTAAAATAATTCACCCTTACAAAACATTGAGGAAGGACATTAAATTTCATTCTGTAAGACTTCAGAGAATCTCCAAATATTAAGGGCTCTGGATGAGTTCCAGCTTGGAGAGCAGATTATTCACATCTTCCAATTGTTAATTCCAACCTATCAATCCTACCCTATGGATTCAAATGAGCGGGGTGAGACCTCTGCTGTTCTTGGGCTAATTGAAATTTCTTAGTCCTAAACCATGGTGACGTTCTGCCCAGAAGTAGTCTTTCCCACCACAAAAGGCAAGAAGTGTTAGTTCTGGAGGATACATTAACACTTACTAGCTCAAAACATCTTCCTGAGCAATTCTACACAACTGTTTATAGGCCAAGGTGCAGAATGGAAGATAAATTATATGCAATTATCTCACATTGCTCTCTCTGATACTGCTACTGACTTAATGTTCAAAAAAAAATATTTAAAAAAATCAGAGTAGCTTACAATGGGGACATAACTGTATATGGAAGCAAAACATAATATACAGGAACCAGGGAGTTCAGGCAGAGATATTGTCTCTTACTGGATCAGTTCACAGGAACTCCAGAAATTATTTCCATCTCACGTGCGCTTTTGACCTGGAGATGCGAACCCAAATGAAGTTACTCCTATCCTCAGTTAAGTGCTGAGGCTAATGACTTTAGCATTCAGATCAATAATCCTTTGAAACAAATTGAATTTAGGGCAGAGGAAAAAAAGAAGACACAAGGTGCTTTGCCCAGGGTTTCAGTATCTCTTCCAAACAATTACAGCATAGGTATTCTAAAGTTTACCTTAATCATGTTGTTCTGCCAGCATGATCCAGCCAAGAAGAAAAATGCTTCTAGGTATGACAAAATGAGCCTCCTCCCTTCTAATCTGACTGCTGAGGATGATAATTAGCACAGGTTGATGGTAACCCTAGTATGATGACAAATCAATTGCGCACCCAAAGATAAAAATAAAAGTCTTTTTGCTCTAGGAGGACAAATTCACATAGCTAGGTCATCGCAACAATTAGAAAATCAAGCAACATGCACAAACACAAATAGAGCAAACTTCAGTTTTTACACTTGAAATGGATTGATATTCTAATTGCTATTAAAGGCCAAGCTATTTTCAGGTTGCATGTTTTGTTGGTAAGTCTGGTTGGTTAGTTTTGTCATATTTTGGCCAGGTCTCTTGCATGTTGGGGGGGGTTGCATTTATGACAGAAAAAAGCAACATAGAGAGCAAAGCATATGTCAGTCTCTCCAAAAGTAATGCCTCCTATTTATTTCCATGGAAACTATGTACAACCAATACTAAGAGCACAATATCATTATTTGATAGAAAAAAATTTCAGCTACAAAACACTATTTTTCAACATAGTCACCACCATTAGCTATGCATTTTTGTCAGTGATGAATAAGAGCCTGCATGTTCTCCTTGTAGATGTCTGCACCAGTGGAGGTGCTCCAGTCACTGTCACCACTGCTGAAACGCACCACCCACCACCTCTCTGTGCTCACATCCAATGTTTGGTCATAAACATTCAGCAAGCACTGATGAATGTCAGTGGGTGCCATTTTTTCCACATGGAGGAATTCAATGACACATCTTTGCTTCATACACACTTCCATGTCAGACACCATTCTGTCAGACTGCCCCCTCTGCTGCCATTTGTCACATGGCAACAATATGTAATGGAATATTGGTGAGAAGGTTCAATCTCTACTGCCATACCTCCAAAATCTGCCTTTGATATTGTGGACCAGCACAGTAAAACAGGAGGCATTACTTTCAGAGCAGCCCCTGTATATTAATGCCATAGCAACACAGGGGAGAGTGCAGCATGTTATACTGCAGAAGTTGAAATGGGAGGCTCCTCACACACACCTAAGAATAACTTTCAGGCAATATATGGCTTCATTTTATTGATTATTTTAAAATATCCAGTTGATTAACCCATTCAATCAGTATCTAACTTAGCATCTAATTTGCAGAGATAGCTCAGATCTTTTTGGTGCTTTGTTTTTAGAGGAAATAAATACTTCAAATCTAAAGTACATCAACATGCCCCTATGTATTGCCAAATTGTGCTCTCTGACCCACAGAGAAAAGTAGACCCTTTACAACCATTGAATACTTTGTCAGTCTGTGCTAAGGACTTCAGTGGCTGTAGATCAGAGACACCAATTTATGATCACCTGTCTGATACCTTATCACATCTATAATTATACAGGAGTTGTTGTTAAGCTCATCCACCCATATTTTCCAGAAATCTCTCTTATTGCAAGAGTTCACTCTTGTTCACTTTTTTGCCAGAGAGCCTTCAGGCATTGGTACCTGTGTTATGCAGATGAATTCATATGTGTATATATATATATACACATATCAGAGCATCTACAGATATGCAGCAAACAACTCATCCAAAAGCATCATTGTCTTGACCCTGGTGCTTTCAAAATGCTGGATCAAACTAATTGACCCAGACATTCCCTTCCCACTAGACATCCCTATATTACATCAGATGCTTGACGTTTAATTTCTGTTGCTATATACAGCTTTATTATATATCCAGACATTTTTTCTTTGAGAGGTCAGAATAACTGAGGGTCATATCAGAGAGGTCCCCCAAGACAACAGTATATCTTCCAGTATTATCAAAGAGAGAAAGAACGAACACTCTATACATATTTTCTGTGTTCAGCCTCCTTGTAAAACACAGAATAACCGAAGTTATGTCTTTTATCCAGAAGTTCTATGAATAAACTGTTAACCACCACATGATAGACTTCCAAAATCAGTTCCCTTGCCCTGCTTGTATTGAACTTAATCCATATCTTTTCCCCTCACTCTATCCAAAGGGATTTGATCCTTTAAGTACCAATAATTATTCCCTTAGAGCTATTGGAACAGGCTGCCCAGGGAAGTGGTAAAGTCACCATTCCTGGAGGTTTTCATGAAGAAGGTAGATGTGTTACTGAGGGACATGGTTCAGTGGGCACGGTGATGATGGGTTGATGGTTGGACTAGATGATCTTAGTGGTCTCCTGCGACATTAATGATTATGTGATAAAGTAACGCACTTCACTTTGAGATTCGACTAGTTAAGGACTCAGAATCCACAAGAAATTCTGTGAATCCTGTGATGATATCACGATAGCAAACTCCTTCCCTCCCTCCTCCAGCATTTCGTTATTTTTCGTCTCCTCTTTTAGGTATTCAGAGAACCTAAGACTGAAAGAAAGTCTTCCCTTTCTTCCATAGAAGGTGAGATTTGCCAGTAACCCAAACAATTACACTCTCTCATATTAGACCTTAAAATATATCACTATTTAAAGCAAATTGGAACCACTTCAATAACCTAGTAAAAGGAAGCTTTTGTGAACATCCTCAAATCCAGTTTTTAAGGTCTTTGCTTTAAATTGGGAGCACGATTCCACATTTCCTTCGGCAAAGGAAGTAGTTATGCCTCCCAGATATCCACAATTGCCCTAACTCCTGATCCAGTGGATGAAAAGTTTTCAAAGTTGCTCCTTCTGTGTCCTTCTTAAGGACAGCTCTTGAAAGAGATACTTGAAACCTTTCAATCACTAACAGAAGTACAAATAGATGGCCACCACAAGAAATTTTTTGTCTGGATAGAGACATGATCTAATCAGGACTTTCAAGACTAAGGCACTTTGCAAATTATTTAAAAATAGAGAAATGAAGGCCTGAGAAAACTGCCCTTGGAAATGTATTCTGCCTCCAGAATAATGCAGTCAAGTAGGTACTTAATGAGCACCCCCACAAAAGTATGCACTTGGCAGTGCTTACTTACCAAAGTCCTTGTGTCCCTTTGTCCCCCTGCTTATCACTGGGCTTCTAGAGATGGTTTCTGTACCTATATAATTAATTTCAAGCCATGTAGTTTTAACAAAAATTGGTCTCTGTACTAGTTGACTTGCACCTGAGGAGAATGAGATCATTCTGTCATTCCTAGTTGCTCCAATTAAGAGCAGCTTGTGCTGCTTTCCATTTGATGTGGTCTTTACTAGCTAGCTAATTATTCCATGTGATTGTCCTGTGAAAATGAGAATGAAGGCAACTTGTCAGCTGTGCACCAGGAAAGCTGGATATGGTGTTAGGGGTGATACCTTGTCAAGATTTTTCTTGCAGGCATTTGTCAAAGTTATTCCAGCTGGACTCATGATCTTATGCTTCCCAAGTGATTACTTCCATCCTACCTCTGCCCCAGAGCTGCACTGATTTATCAGCTGGTTGATACTTAGGGCTGTTGCTTTCTAATTTTAACCAGGTTAGAAATTTCTTCCTTCTGCAGAAGTTCCTCCTGAAAATGATAAAGAAACAAACAACAACAGAAAAACCCACTCCCAAGTGGTATTTCCACTATTTTGGAAGATTTCAGTCATTAAAAGCAAGCAGTGCAAGAAATACTGCTGTCTCCTTGTGAGAAGGTTCTGGCTCTGATTCTTCTTTTTTTTTTTTTTCCCCTGCAGTAATGTTTGTCTGCAAATCCTGGGAAGATTCACTTGGGTGAATCATGCTTACTAGTTAATCCTAGCCAAAATTTGCCCTGACGCTTCCTATACTTTGAGGTACAAAAATAGTCATGGCTCAGTCTCTGTGCACACAATGAAAACACTCTCCTCAGCTCACTTCCCTTCCACTCTCTGGTTACTACAGCTCTCCCGATTACCAGGCTGCTGCTGATCTGGCTATATTGCTCTCAGTTAACTCCCTTTGATCCTTTCATCTTCTTTTATGCGTTAGAAAGAAGATGTAAGCATCTTGATAAGCTATTCCCCATTCCATTTAGTACCTGAAAACAATACCAGTTTCTGCTGTCCTTCCACCAGTCTTATCACTAAGGAATTCAGTGAGACGCAGATTTGCTCCCAGGTTCCTCCCAGTGGTGATATCCACCTCTTTCTTCAACAAATGCTGCCAGAGTAGGGACCCCACTTTACAAAATTCCCACTGGGAGCACACTGGGACCCTTCTGCTCCACACTGGTGCTATGCCCAGTTGCCCTTACGCTGCATCAGGCATGACTGAACTCATCCCATTCAAAATCTCCCCTTACGCTGCTAGTTCCTGACCTCTGCATCCCCTTCAGAGTTGTAATAACACAGTTCATAACTGTTACTCACCTTTTATTAACATGCATCAAGACCAATAGATAAACTAAAACATATTATTTAAAAGATAGGCAATCTTATTACCAAAATACTTGTTTTTCCTTTATAAGTTGTTTGACTTGCCCTAGGAAACACATTTTGTTTAGATTCTAATGATACATATGCATGTCATATGAGCTGCCTGTATCTCAAAGCTTGAAATGAAGAAACTTGCCTTATCAAAGGCATGTTTTCTGTTCACAGCAAATATCCTTATATCTTGAATCACTTTATGAACACTGAAAAGCCAATATCCAGAGTAACACGCGGCCAGACTCAATCCACTAGTGCAAAAAGTTCATCCATACTCTTTCTAAGGAATCTGTGTAGAGCCAGAGTTCTCCAGACAGGCACACAGATCCCAGGATGGGACAAAATATTCTGAAGAAGCTTCTCTCTTTCTATACAAGAAACTTTTGCTGAACAGATACAGGCAGTGCTTTCATTCTGGTATCCACACTCTACCAGTATGAATCCTTTTGAAAGCCATTAATATTTATGGATGGCAATGAGATTTAGGCATATAGTTCTAACAAATCCAGGACAATGGCATTTTGTTGTTGGTTTTGCTTTGGAATATATATATATATATTTATATAAATATAGTTTGGGTTTTTTGTGGGTATAACTATTTTAGATTGTTTCCCTTATGCTATAGCAATACACTCTCACATTGTAATCTCTGCATGACCATTTCCTTCATCTCGTTTTCTCATTTATGCATTTCTGTTTTGGATGTCATGAGCAAATTTTGAATTAATATGCTTTTCCATATTTTTAATTTAAAATTCATTTACTATGCATTACTTCAAAATAGACTTCGGGGGTAGCTTGGCTTTTTTGCTATGCCTTTATGACATTCTATAAATCAATAAGTATTTTCTGGTTTTGTTTTTCATACTAAGCTTCCTACATGGTCACACATAAAAGAGAAATAAATGCTCCTAGAGGAAATCATGTCCTCTGGACCCATAAGACTTGGATTTACAGTTGAGGTTTCTTCCTAGGTCTAGTGATTTTTGTGCAGAGGTTGATACTTTTGACTGGAAAATATTACAGATGTAAACAAGTTATGTGAAGGAAAAGCACACAGATAATTTTTCTCACTCCAGTGCATCCTACTGTGATCAAAATTAATGAATGAGTGAGATCACGGTTTAAATATGGTTCAGATTAGTCATGAGCTAAATTCATTTCTAATAAATACTTCCCAGTAGCCTGTGTGAAAGATATATAATGCTCATCCAGACCTCCTAAATAGGCCTAATTATCACTTTTCTTATTTTTCTCAGAAATAATAGGTAGGAGAAGAAACTCTTGCTTGCACAAAGTCCCTCAAAGTCTCTGTATGTGTGTCATGATGCGTAGTGACAGCTGATATGCTGTAACTGCCCTATAGCAGAGTGGCACTACATTTAGTCTTGTCATCACTGGTCAGGAATGTGAACTCATTAAAAAATAATAATACAATAGGCCACAATATGTAGCTGTTAGCTTTGACTGAAATAGAAACAACATTGCTGTCTTTATCATAGACATTCTTGAAAGATTTCCATCAGAGCTGTTTTTCTGGCAAAAGCCAAGAAAAAAAAAAGAAGAAAGAGAAAAACCATTACTTCCTTGGAGTGTTATTCTCTCCTTTTTGCTTCTTATTTCTTCTTAATTGACTTATTGATTAGTTACTTCCTTATTAAATTAGCTTAAAAAAGACAAAATAGAAAGATGGGTCTAAAATCCAAACTCATGGTGGGTAGGTAAAACACAGCCAGAAGAAAGAGGTGGGCCAGAGAATCATTCTCCCAGCATACCTTAGACTTTTAGCTTATCACCAGATATGTTGTCCTCTGGAGCTACCTCTTTCTCCATGAACTATTACACAACTAACTCAAACTAGATTTCAAAATTTCAGATGGCTACAGATAATTAGCAGAACCTGAACATGATATACATATCAGTTTTGAATACCTTCTGCAATAGCTAATTTTTCCTCCTGCAGAATCATGGAATCATTAAGGTTGGAAAATACCACTAAGATCATGAGCCCAACCATCACCCCACAACCACCATGCCCACTAAGCCATGTCCTTCAGTGCCACATCTCCATGTTGATTGAACACCTCCAGGGATGGTGACTCCTCCATCTCCCTGGGCAGCCTGTTCCAGTGCCTGACCACTCTTTCTGAAAAGAAACTTTTCCTAATATCCGACCTGAACCTCACCTGGTGCAACTTCAGGCCATTCCCTCTTATTCTATCACTGTTACCTGGGAGAAGAGGCCAACCCCCTGCCTCACTACAACATGCTTTCAGGCAGTTGTAGAGAGCAATAAGGTCTCCCCTGAGCCTCCTCTCCTCCAGACTGAACAATCCCAGCTCCCTCAGCTGCTCCCCATAAGACTTGTGCTCCAGACCCTTCATTGCTTCGTTGCCCATCTTTAGACAAACTCCAGGGCCTCAATGTCTTTCTTAGTAGTGAGTGTCCCAAAGCTGAACACAGCACTTGAGGTACAGCCTTACCAGTGCAGAGTACAATTGTTGGGGACAATTAGCTTCTTGATCCTGCTGGTTACACTATTTCTTTAGCCATGGTAAGATAAAGTGATCTAATTTGTGATACTGCTTCACAAGAGTAGCAAAGGATGCAGAAACCAAAAGCCCATAAAAAGAAACACGTGACACTATGCAGGCTGTCATCTCATCTGATCTCATCTTCCAATGGCCAAGCATAAGCCCTGAAGTAAGAGGCTCTATGCAACAGGGAAACATCACAACTAGCAGAACTGTGGGGAAAACAGCGCATGAGGGGCATGTGGAGAGTGCAGGATTAATTGCATTTTAAATCAATACTGTTACTTCCATGTGCTTTTAAATTTTGTTACAGTCATAGCAGCAACGCTACACTCACACTTCAGTAAATCATTTGAATGCAAGTGGTTATACCATGGATGCGCTCCTATCTCAGGTATTACAGTTTCAGCTGAGATCTCCTCTGAATTCAGTGAGCTATTTTAGATGTCCTGTTCAGTACAGTTCACCTATAGTCAGCGAGGAATACCTAAACTGTTGCTCTGTTGCTGAGTGCTGATGTTTAAGCCTAGTCTATCTTCTTCCTAATTCTGCCCACAGCTGTTACTCGTAGAAAACCCACAGTCATAGGCTCTTGTGAAACTAATGATATGCTAATCAATACCGTTCTGTGCAGCCTTATTGTTGCATAAATAAAATAAAGTTATTTAATACAGTTTCTTCTCATGGTGTTCAAGTGGTACCTATTATGAAGAATGTAGGGAGCTGGAATTTCTGACTACAATATCCCATTATGGACAGTTTTGGTCTAATCTTGCTAATGATACTTGCCATGCCAGTATCTTGCTCAGTCTCATGGAAACTGGAGTAGTGAGGCTTTAAAATAACCTGAAACAAAGCAGCATAGCACAGGTGGTGAAAGCCTTGCAAGGGATGAAATGGGAAAGGAGCTTAATGAGACTTAGCTTACCCAGTCTGAACAAAGAGAAGGAGGGGTGAAGGGAAAATGAAAACCTGTGACTATTTTTCCACTGGAAATGAGATAAAGATAAGAACAAGCTATTAAAGGCTTCCCTGAAATGTATTCAAAAAGGTTAGGACCTTGCATTTACAATGAGAAAAAAAAATTACACAGAAAGGATGATTTTCACCTGAAAGCTGTTTAACCCCCAATAAAATATCCAAAGTAGTTCTTAAGCTACTCTTCGTACTGAGTATTCAAAACAGAATAGCGTAGGATTAGAAATACCCTCAAGGAAGTTAGTGCTCATAGTGTGGAAAAAAACACAGGGTGATTCTTCTTTTTGGCCACTATGAAGTATTTAATGCCAGTCTTCCACAGCTGAAAGTATGGAACATTTATCAGCTCAAAATGAAAGTTCATGATTACTAATAAACTCATGTCCTCTACAATCAAAACCAAATCAGTGTACAAAACATACAGGGAGATACCTTCATATATGATGACTCAGGGAAGGAGAGCAGAGAAAACACCTACAGAGAAAGAAAAATAAGTAGTTTTAGAATCATAGAATCATTAAGATTGGAAAAGACCACTAAGGTCATCTAGTCTAACCATCAACCCATCACCAAGAAGAGACTATACTGGGGAGATGAAAGAGATCCTCCAGTCCTAGCTATTAACAGTACTGATCAGGGCTTCCCTTACAGATTCTCCTAAATAATTAGTCAGAAAGAGAGAAGAAACAACAATGTGATGCCTGGCTCCTGGACTGATGGATGCAGCTGAACTGTTGAATGGAGAGATCTTTGTGTTCCCATGTGAGGAAGAGTACATGCTTTCTCTGTAAATTGTTCAAATTATGCCTTAATTACCATGCCTGGAAAGAAGCCTTCAGATACTCTGTTCTTACCTTTAATTTTTGACAAACAGCTGCAAATTGCTGTCATTAAGCTCCTGCTGAAAAGGTCACCAGCTAGCTTGGTGCTGTAATATCCCCCCAGTTTCCTTCATTCACTTCTCTTTGTTCCAAAGCTTACATAAAACGTACAGTATAACATCGTATTCCTATTTCATTCAGAGAGATTATTTTTACAGACCAGCACCCTCTTTGAATCATACTCAAAGCCTCAAGTCACAGCCCTACAGCAGCTTAATGTGTTACAAATCTTTGAAGATGGTGAAGTGGAGCTCTTGGCTGTCATAGTTCATACACTGGAGAATAAAGTTAAATGGATGACAGTTTAATTTAATGGGCTTGGCTAGGACATTGCCTTCTCTGTCACCTTCTCCACAGAGTGGTCATTTGGATTAAGATGCAGAATAGACAAGTGTGAACTATAAAGTAAAACTGCCCAACATGCATCCTGACTCCTCTGGAGCTCTGCAGTATGAGAGTTGCCATTTCATTCTTTCTTAAGTGCACACAGGAAGCATGGTCCAGTTCTAGCTAAGCCATTCTTTTGGGAAGCCTTAATGATTGTTGACAAGGCCCAAATCAGGCAGCTACTCACTCATTCAGCTGCCATCTATATCAAAGCCACACAGTCATAGAATCAGAATCATTAAGGTTGGAAAAGTCCACTAAGGTCATCAAGACAACCTATCACCACCATGCCCACTAAACTATGTCCCTCAGTACCACATCTACCCTCTTCAGTCAAAGTAAGGGTTATTGAATCAGTGCAGTATATGTTCCTGCTCTACTTTTATTTAGAAAGAGGAGTAGCTAGAATGAAAACATATCTTCTGGTTGCTATTTGCATGGAAGAGAGATGTAGCACATCTTTAGTTGGAGTATTCATCCATGTTCTGGTGTTTTTTTTTGGGAAAATATTTTCTCTTTCTGGAAGGCCTGCTGTGGTTCAGGTTAAATTACATGGATTCATCAGTGCTAAAACACTCCATTCATAGAATCACAGAATAGAATCACAGAATCATTTGAGTCGGAAGAGACATTTAAAGGCTGTCTAGTTCAACTCCCCCACAATGAACAGGGAACAATGAACAGATTGTCCAGAGCCTTGTCCAGCCTGAATTTGAATGCATTCAAGGACAGGGCATCTACCAGATCTCTGGACAATCTGTTCCAGTGTTTCATTACCAGTGCATTCAACCTTGCCATGGAAGAGCTAGAAGACTGATACACTGGAGAATGGAAGAAGTGACACTCCTGCTCTTCCCAGCCAAATGCACCCACAAACACAATTGGATCTGTTGCTGAAGGCCTTATAGCATCAAACCCATGGATCACTGATAAAGGCATTGACACACTGTAGGTCAGCAACAGATTGTATAATTAGATATTTACTGAACAGATGCATCAAAGATATGCAATGGAAATGCAGTGAAATTCACATTTTTATATGAACTGGATATGTACAGTCCAGTACAAAAAAGTTCATCCATCCAGTAGAAGTAAAGCACAATACTGGGGCCTTTATTCTTTCATTTTTAAAAGAAACAGGATCCCAGTGCCATTCAGTAGAAGCTAACGTATAAGGCTGATATTTTTTTCAGGCTTCACAATACCTATGCAGACTTAGGTTTTGTTCCAATATTAATATTAAAACAGCTATGAAAAGTGACATAAAAGACCATGCATTAAATAATTCAACCACAACGTGATTTTTTTGCATTTCTTTCTTAGGACAAAGGGAAATTATGCCAGTGACACCTGATCACAATCTTAAGGCAAGTTTTTATCATGAGAATTCCATATTTGCTGAACTATTTAGGAAATTTAGTAATCTGACTACATTAAAGAACAAAAGTAACCTTCTGAATAAACTTAATGGGTTTGGTTGGATCTGATATTCTGTGTATATTAAAAACAAAAACAACAACAACAACAACAGCAACTTTCTATAATGGAGATCAGTTAGGTCACAGCAGGAAAAGAATGTAATAGATGCAATAACAGGAGTCAAAAGAATCATACACAACCAACAACAAAGCTGAAAATTAATTATTTCTATTGATTTGCTGCCTGACTTGTGTTCATTATTCTCCAAAATAGAACAGACAGTGACTACATTAAAAATAAAGTAATAAATCAAAACAAACAAACAGAAAAAAAAAGAACCAGAAATGTGGGTTGGTGTCCTGGCAACGAGCAGGTATCCTTTTGTGACACTACCTGTAGTATAGCTTTCTGTGATCCCTCTGGAGGTCTTTCAGCCCAGCATGGGATGTCAAGGGAAACAGAAAGGTGCTATTCACAGTAGTAACACAACATACTGCCAGGGTACATGGGGAGCAAAAAAAAAAAAAGAGAAAAAAAAGATCAAGAGCCATTTGGATCTGAGTTTATCCAGTATAACTGGTAAGATTTATCTGGGATTTACCACTTCCTAGCAGGCTGATCTGCTTTTTATAAGACACACAGTCACAGATGTGCAAAACACTAGTGTGCCAAACACCGCCATTTGGACACTTTTTGTGGAGAAGTATGTTTATCAGCCAGGAACTGATTACAGCGGCTCCATGGTGATTCAGCCCAAATCATTCTGCTGTGCAAGGAGCCCTCATACCATGAAGCTACCTCAGATCTTTGCTCAGATGTGAATAGAGTACAATACCCAGTTTTCCGCCCACTGAAGATCTACAGTCTTTCCATAAGACTTGTGCTCCAGACCCTTCACAGCTTCATTGTCCTTCTTTGGAAAAACTCCAGGGCGTCAATATCTTTCTTGTAGTGAGGGCAAATATCTAGCGTATCCAGTGTTATTGTGATAGACTTCATCTCTCACTCCAAAAGAAACAGCCCTTTTCCAGAACACAGGTGGAAAGAAGACCTACAACCTTCACAGAAAAGAGCCCAGTCCTTGATGTTCACACACCCATTCAGTAGTGCCACCATCCTCCAAATGTTCCCAGCACACCAGGACCTCTGTCTGGTCAGCCTGATCAACACTAGCAGCTATATGCAGAAGACCCACACTGTGCCTGTCTTCTGCACAAAGACAACATCGCTTTATCAATCCTATAAAATAACAGGAACTTCACTGGGAATTGTACAGAGAAAGAGCTAGGACATCAGGGGATTGCAGAAAGAGCGAGAACTGTAATAATTGGTTTAATCCACCCAAGCAACAGGCTGCCAGCTGGCACTTCTAGCATTAAGTGTATTAACTGTCAGCGTCTGACGGATTAAGCAGCACAGGTCAGTGATAGGTTTCTGCTGTATGAGGCAGTTCTACACTGGTGAAGGGCATTCAATCCACAAGAAAAGAACCTTTCTCTGTACCCTGATCTCTGTTTGCACTGAAATAACAACAAAGTGGTTTTCGATATACATCAGGGTAACTGACAATAGAATTTGACCTGACTTCAGCAGGAAGGGATGCTATCCATAAGGATGGAGATCTCATTGTGTCATTTCTGCTAATGCAAGAAGGTTCTTGATCTATGACCAGAGTTCCTACTAGGGTTATGACGGTGATTAAATACTAATTATAAAATCCATCTATGTGACAAATCTAAAAACAAAAGCTGAAACACTTTGCAGTGACTTTCTTATATTTAGGATGAATTACAGACAGTCTGAAACACTGAAATGTAGGAATCCTGCATAGATACTCAAAGTTCACATGTTACAGAACTTCCAGAAATGCTAGATATGATAACTAGCTGTAATTCAGCAACATTCTTAAACACGTAGACCTTGCAGTGTTGGAACAGTTAGCAAGTGGTCTGATGACTAGCTAATAAAATTTGTTTGTTTCTCTTCAAAAAGATTAGAAATAAATGTAGGTGAATTAAGGATTTAGTCTGGGTATAGACTGGAGTGACTGGCGGATGAGCTGCCCAGTGCTTTGTTTTTTCCTATCCTTTGACTCAAACTTCAGCCTTATACTGAAGCAGCAAGCACAGACTGATTCAGTAGAACAATCCCTGTGCAAGTTCATCGCCAGTTGAAAGCTCCAGGGGGCACAAGTGATGTGGGGCTATGGAGAGTGTACAACAGACTTTATGACCTATTAAAGTTTTCTTATTGTTTTTGATTACTTTATATACATATATATCGAAAACCACAACAATTCTAGGAGTTATTTTCTCCCCCATCTGTCTGTTGTTTACTGAAAAAAAAACCTGAGGTTATGACATAGATATTTTCAAGCCTGGGAATTCGATTTTGTTATACAAGGGCATGCTTTGAGCCTTATGTTACATTTCTAATAGAAAAAAAAATAGCTCACATACTCCAATCCAAGAAATAATTTCATGCAGACAAGAGAAAATCCCCTTCTACTAGCTCTATTTAAATCTCCTTTGTCCATTCCCATTTTGTCCAACTTTCCCCTCCAGCTGTCTTTCCCCAGGTTTTTCTGAGCAATTCAGTCCTTGTATCTGGGCTCTCTGGGCTTTCCTTCCAGGCTTGCTGGCCTTGCAACCCCACACTGTCAGTTTTAGGCAGAATCTCCTCTCCTCCATCATGGTGCCTGCAGAAGAAATAACCAGGAGCACAAATGATAGGTTTTCTGCTGTCAACACTCATTCTCTGTCAACTCCCTCTGCTGTCAACACTCTTTATCTCCAGCTTGCTAGAGATGAGAGGGATGGGACCAGCTCCAAATTCAAGTACTTACATCTAGACGTAGGTGTTCAAGCTCCCATTAAGTCAACAGGGAATGTGGAGAACAGTTTGGCTCCCCTCACCATTGGATAGCTCTGATCTCCTCAAGGTTTGTTTGGAGCCTGAAGTGCATGTGAACATTCATACACTTCATGTATATGTTGACTTAGTTTGCAACACTTCAGGTCCACAGAAAGCACAGATTCAATGCAGAGAAAGTTCTGTTCACCTTGTGGAAGGTGCATATGTCACCACTGCATACTGGGAGGTTAGGAGTTGATGGACTGTCCTCAATGGAGCACCCTGAGAGCTTTTTCATTTATATTTTCCAGAAGATTTATACACTTTGACATTGGAAAGCCAACAGCAAAAGAAACAGCTCTGTTATTACAATTAACAGCTGGACTTTCAGCCACTCTGCACATTAGAGCTGCTTGAAGAAAAAGGCTACTGTATTTTCCTTCACCTGGCAAAAAAAAAAAACAACACTGTTTCTTCAGTTTTCAGTTTTCAGAATGACTGATATAGGATAACACACGCAGAAACATAGATACAAACTTCAGTCTTAGGCCCACACCCACCAAGAAAAGTTTCAGCCAGGATGATTAAAGTTTGGCAAAGTTACAAGTAACAGAAATGAGAGCAAGTCTTGCATAATCTTAACCTTATCTGCCTTTCCTAGCTCAGCTCATGATAGCAGTACCTGTTTCTCAACCAGCACTACAGAGTCTCCTCCTCTCTGTTTTCAGCAGCTTTTCCAGAAGAGAGTCCTACTCTGTGCTCTTACAGTCTATTGATAAAAGCACAAATTTGTTATTCTTGCTTAAATTAATGAAGTCATAGTCTTTCCTCAGTTATGCCAGTGTACTTCCATTCTTTTCTTCTGACCTCCTGACATTACACTCCTGTGTGACTTAAAGAACTGTCTCCCAAATCCTTGCCTCTTTTGGATCATGTCATGCGATCTTCTTTGTCTTCTTTTCCCCTTGTGCTCCCCCTACCACCTGTACATACCTACCTTTTTTCATGCTCTACAATGCTAACATATTTTTAGGTCAGAGTCTCCTGTTTTCTTCTGTTATTTCCACAGCTTTCTGATGCAATCATGGTACAAGATTCATCTTCTTAATACCAAAGCGCAGATCCAAGTAAAAGATGTGAA
Source organism: Aquila spilogaster (assembly GCA_024606505.1). Classification (NCBI taxonomy): domain Eukaryota; kingdom Metazoa; phylum Chordata; class Aves; order Accipitriformes; family Accipitridae; genus Aquila; species Aquila spilogaster. Next base: position 7,899,988 of record JANHGO010000063.1, on the reverse strand, counting down.
AGACTTGCACAGCTAATGGCTACAAGCAGATCTACGTAAATGTTTCAGCTAAGACCTTCCAATAAACAAAAAATCTGTTATTTTCCTTGTTATCTGCTAGGTCAAAACACAAGTTTTCTAACCCTTTCAATTAAAATGCAGCAAGGCCTGATAATGAATCACTGAGTCTCTCTACAGAAACTAATCACCTTTCACAGTGCATCTCTTCTTATTGACATTCACCTTGGCTCTGGAGTGACTCACCAGCTGCTGAGCTATGAACTTTGAAATGTTTACTTTCACACTACACAGTTCAGCCCCCATTGCTAATGAAGAATGAGGACAAGTCCAGGAGAACAACTGCTCCATGCCAGATATGTCTCACCCTCAATCATCACAACAATCTGTCAGGAAATTGTAAACTTTTACACGATACATTGAATATCACAATGAATTAATCATTTTCAAGACTGCCATAGACAGAATAACAAATGAAAGGTATGCTATGCTGCTCTGCCCATTGAAACCTATAGTCAAAGTAAAAATTGGCAGAGATTTCTGCTTTGATCCCAGTTTCATAGGACAAGAGGTAATTGCCTTAAGTTGCACCAGAGGGGGTGTAATTAGGAAGGATTTCTTCTCACAGAGACTGCTGAGGCACTGGAACAGGCTGCCCAGGGAGGCGGTGGAGGCACTGTCCCTGGAGGTGTTCAGGAAAAGGGCAGATGTGGTACTGAGGGAAAGGGTTTAGTGGACATGGTGGTGATGAGTTGATGGTTGGACTAGATAATCTTAATGGTCTTTTCCATCCTTAATGATTCTATGATTCTTAGCTCTCCAAGAGCATGTGCAGCTGGACCTCCTCTGGACCCAATCTCTCAGCAAGCAGTGCTTTGTGGTCAAAGACCACAACCCTACAGCATGCAAGTTCAGCAATTCTGGGCAAAACAGCAGGCTTCATAATTTGACTTTCCAACAACTAAAATCAGAAAAAAAATGGGCAAGAGATTCTATAGGTAAGAAGAGTAGCAGCCATTTACTTTTCAATGACCTCTGATAGACTTATGAAAGTATCAAATTCAAGCAGCTTTTTAGTTGAAAAAAAAAAAAAAAGATAGAATTGAGGGTACTTAATTATTAGAACGTAGGCAGAAGTTTCAAAAACCACATTGTCTGACTGCAGTGATGCCTTCTGGAGACAATCAGTTAAGATTGCTTAAATATCCTGAATGACAACACTTCTCATCTAGTGATCCATACATTTTTTTTCAAATTATAACCCTGTCATAGGCAAAAAATAGCTTAAATTGTGAAAACTGACAGACAGCAGATAATTGGGTGTATGCATGTTTGTGGGAAATGTCTGAAATTGAACTTTTGAACTCTCAAGTAGCAGCCTGCTATTTGCTAGCTGCAACCAGCAAAGGCTGGCTGTAAATTTTGAAGACTTCTGGTCTAAACAGAAATGACACATCCTGAATCCTTCTGTTAATAAAGAGACATGAAACAGGACCATCAGACAGGAGGCTGATCACATGCTGTGCTGCTACACATAGGCTGTTCAGATGGAAAACTGTGGGCTTACGGTCTGGCAAGAAAAGATATATACTTGAAAAGAAGAAGTGATCTTGGGAAGAAAAAGGAGAAATGGAAAGGAAAAAGTAAAGAGTCTGGCTGGACGAAACATCCTGGGAGTGGGGGGAAGGTCTGGGAGACTGAGGAAATGCACAAAGCTAAATTCTGGGGATATAGAGGGACCTCAACCAGTAGCCCCAAGACTTGTAATCAAGAGTAGCATTACAGCATGGACCAACACAACTCCCTTCCAAGTATCCCAGACCAGCAGCAGCCTTCCTGCAGGAAAAAGGAATCATATTCTGGTGAACATGAATGAGTCTGTGAGATAATCAGGAGGGTACAAACTCCTGCCTCCTTGGTTGAATAAATGATTGGCACCTGAGTATAGCATTGCTCTGCATCCAAGGAAGTAAGCAATACTGTAATGCAATTGTTCGTCAAACGTTCTCAGAATCTGAGGTGCAGTCTGCATACCTTCTGCTAGAAACCTGTTTCCTCATAATACTCATTCAATATATTCAAGAAAAGGGACTCACATCTTTTGGGTACCTTAACTCTGCATTTGTTGTTGTTGTTGTTGTTATCCATTGGGGAAAAATAAAGGTTACTTCTCTTGAATTTTAGGGGCCTACCCAATTTTTTCTTCACTTACTGGGCCTTGTTTCCAGCAGCTCTGGTCTTGAGATGAATGCTACTGGTGGATCATCTGTTGCTGCTCCCAGCAGAAAAGCCTTACATACAACCTGCCCATGGTTATAACCGGCTTAAGCTTGAGCCACAGTACCAAAGAATACAGAGCGCTTGCAAACTTGAACCATGGAAATATTTTCCAACTATAAATAGAAGATTGTCAAACAGATAGAAGCAATCTTTTCTGAAAATGCTTTATGGTGTTCTTACACAACTTCTACTGCTGTTACATAAAAAAATGGACAGAAACTTTTGCTGCTAACCCTCAGGACTGATGGTACTTCTGTATCTCGCACACAATCTTATTGACTTTGCTCTTATTTCTCAGTTTTGTTCCAGAGCTGTTGATAAAAATAGCAACCAGAAAAATCTATACACAGCGAGATGAGTGGGCCGGCACACTGAATCTGGTCTAGCCTGAGATACCTGGGATAGATGAATGAGAAGCAGCCAAATAAAAAAGACTATGTCACATCATACAGAAGGCCATGCCTTCCTCTGTCTCTAATTCAGCACATCTCTAACTCAGCATGCCCTCCCTTACAAAAGACAAGCTGGTGATGGTTGCTCTCTTGAACTTGTTCTTCACCATATTATCTGATGACTTCCCAAGTCTGGCAAGCAGAGACAGAACAGCAATCCCATCTGGACAATATGACATCTCTTCTCCACTTAACGATTTTCTTGGATCTCTTAGAACTATCCCAAGAAGACAAATGTGAACATGAATGCTCACTGACTACAGTCTTGTGCTAAGGTGATTTTAATTTCTGGAGGCAAGCAACTGTGCCTCTCTTCAGCCATTGAACCAGATACATAATATATGTACAGAATGCTTACTGTTGTGCTAACTCCAGCCTGGTTCTTAATAACTTCACCATAACAACAGCAAAATGTTGTTTGGCTGACAATTAGTTTTCCACATGTGAATGAATGAAGTCTGGGCAAAAAGTGTTTATAAGGATTTGCTGTTTTTATGTCTTTTATTCTGTTAGTATGGCATGGAGAATGTATGTAACTAAATTAATTACATTTACTGGGCCCTTAGACAGTTCTGAAAGCTGAGAATGCCATACTGTGTCAAAAGAGTGCATTTTCATGTTACTTTTCATTTGTGAGGTTTCTCCACACAAAAACGTCACAGCTCCAGATCCCCGAAGCTATCTCCAGCACTGTGTTCTCTGTAGCAAATTTATTCATCACCAATACACTCTACTGAACACAGCACAAAATTTACTTGCATCATAAAAAAGGAAAATAAAAGGGGCACACAAGAAACAGCAGTAACATGGGACAAGCACATCATTTTTTTCTAAATCTCATTTTCATTTTGGACATTAGCTTGGAAAAGCTATTCATGTGCAAAAGTGGATGCTATAAAATCCAGTCTGAAGTCCCACTGCCAAGGTTTCACACTGGTTTTGCTTTCCTTCATGAACTAACTAGGCAAGAAATCACAGTTCAAGAAGTAATCATGAAAACAAGATATTTTAATCTGATTATATTACTTAATTATATTTAATTTGAGTGACATGGTTAGTGGGCATAGTGGTGATGGGTTGGTGGTTGGACTAGATGATCTTAGTGGTCTTTTCCAACCTTAATGTTTCTATGATTTTATTAATTTGTAATGTTTTCAGTAAATATCAATCTGTAAATCATAGGGTAGATTAAAGAGAAAGCCTGTAGTCTTCATTAATAATGAGAGATGTGGTTCTGTAGGAAAGATCAGCATTGGTCATACAACATGGCCAGCATAATAGACCAGCTTCTGGAATTAGATATTAATTGCATGAATGCAACTCAACTTCTTAAACACCTAGCTGATAATATTGACAGACACCATCCTGAAAACTCGTCATTCTCCCTCGGTGTCCATTATCATACCAAACATCTCTTAAGGCACTGTATGTGCAGCTTTGCAGCACTCTGCTAGCGCAGTTTGCAGTAGGGGAGGTTCATCTGACAGTATGTTATAAACTGGAGAGATTGTCTTGTATAGGTACTTTATAGTGTCTCAGTACATTGATTGTCCTGCTTTGCTCTTAGAGTTCTGAAAGCATTCAGAAATAAAATTCTCATCCTGTTTTAGCAAGGCAAAAGAAAATGGAAGGCTATATGCAGGTGCCTGAATATGTACACTGAAGTTCTAGAGTAAAATGAAGATGACCAAAAAACTGAATCAGTGTTCTTCTTATCCATTATTCAAAGAATTCTGAGTTCCAGAATAATCAGTGCTCCATAATGACTTCACACATAGCCAGCACCACTTGCCAGTGAACAGTGTAGGAAAAAAACAGTTCTTTGCTACAGATTACACAATGAATGTATGATGGGATTCCTGCAGAGGCAATTTCATGTGAAATTTAGAGCTAATTCCCAAATCATACAAATTGCTGGAGCAAACAAAGCCAGAACGCTAACCTCCAGGACAGAAAGATTTCCACCTGTTTTAACGCACTTTATAGATTTTTCCCTAAAGAAAAGATTTGTGCTGCTTCTCAGCGTAATTCTTGAAGGACTTTAAGGAAAATTTTCAAAACAGGAGAGTTTGGGTTCATGATGTTAAGTATATTCAATGGCCATCTCTCACTTCCTAAGAGACCTCTGAGCAAGAAATGAAGGTTTCTGAATTCTAACAGTGTATCAAAGCTATTCAGGGAACAATCTCGAAAAGAAGGCAGTATTAGTTATTTGCCTCACAGGCTTCTTGCAAACAGAGCAGAATGTCAAACACTTCCTTTCTAAATCTCATGCTAAAGGTCAAGTGCAGTAAATTGGTGCAGTTGCTCAGAAGTGAGTGGAACTAAAGCAGTTTTAACTACAGATCTAACTTGCACTTATGTACTAGATGACTGAATTGTTGCCTTTTAGTATTACTGAGATGTTCTTTATCCCGCAGAGGCCTTGCAGTTCAGACCAAACATGTTTAGTTTAAATTTACATATTTGCTCAAAAAGGGTCCTTGTTCTTTTAATTGCAAAAGAAATGTCATTTTTTGAATAAGAAGGGAAGAAGGGAAGGAAAGAGAGGACTGGGGAAAAAAAATATGAAAGAAAGATTATTTAAATCAAAATAAAAGCAACAAGGAATCATAGAATCATAGAATAATAAAATATCCTGAGTTGGAAGGGACCCGTAAGGATCACAGAGTCTAACTCCTGGCTCCATACAGGACCACTCAGAATCCAAACCCTATATCTGAGAGCACTGTCCAAACGCTCCTTGAACTCTGGCAGCTGAGAGCCATGCCCACTGCCCTGGGCAGCCTGTTCCATGCCCACCGCCCTCTGGTGCAGACCCTGTCCCTGACCCCCAGCTGCCCCTCCCTTGACACAGCTCCATGCTGTTCCCTTGGGCCCTGTTGCTGTAACAGAGAGCAGAGCTCAGCGCTGCCCTTCACTCCCTGTGAGGAGCTGCAGCCGCCATCAGGGCTCCCCTCAGCTCCTCTGCTCTGAGCTGAGCAAGCCCAGGCAGATCAGCTGCTCCTCATATGTCTTCCCCTCTAGACCCTTCACCATCTCTGTAGTCCTCCTTTGGACACTAATAATTTTATATCTTTTTTGTACTGTGGTACCCAAAACCACAGATGAGGGCTGACTTCAAAGCCATTCTAAGGTCACAAGGAGTGGTGGCCAGAAATGGGCTGCAGCGATGGGAAACATCCTGGATGACAAAAATGTCGTGGACACAAGAAGTTTGCCCGGGCCCTAGACAAACTTGGAAAGGAGATGGGTTGAGATTATCTGCTAAGCAGACATGCTGAAACAGACCAAGGTCTCCCCAAATCAAAAATACTCAGAAACCGAGACAACTTCACTGGGTAGTATTACTTTTTCTTTTTTTTTCCTTTTTTTTTTTTTGCCTTGTTCTTCTTTTTTTTTTTATGGCTATAATTAGAGAGACAGTACTGCACAGATGGTGCAAGATAACCCTCAATCTCGTCTATTATGGCTGTGCTGGGGCCAGGGAGGCAGGGCTAATAAGGGATGAAAAGAAACTACTTCAGAGGGCACCACGTATGGTGTGCTGTGATCCCAGAAGCTACCGAAAGATTACTGGAAAGACAACAAATCTTAAATAAAGAACTCCACTGCCAGTACAGAAGCTCTGTTCAAAAACCGATTTTCATTCCCAGTCTCTCACTCTGAGTTTTCCTGAGCTTAAAATTTTTAGTGCCCTCATTCTGTTGTTTTAATACAATCTCGCTTTGGAGACTCTAATCACTGTTGGAAATTTGGTGTGGGGGAATGTTGTATCTTCAGGGAAACTTAGAGGCAAATCCATCTGTGAGCTCTGCCCTTCGTGCTCAGCGTGCAAACAACAGGCAGTTGCTTACAGGCTCTGCTTCCAGCAGGTTGAACCCACCAGATTGTTTTCCAGATGTGTAGATAGGAGAAGCCAAAAATTTCAGCCATATTCACTCACCGGAGGAGCAGAGGCATAGATTAGCATGTATAGCTCTCAGTAACTAGCACCTTCCCATAACCTCCAGAACTTTTTTTTGGCCCCAGTTTTGGAAAACTCATTTTGGACTTCTCTGTCTGTAGATTAAAGTGAGGGGCGTGGATTCATCAGCTGGGATTGCTGATTTTTCTTCAGTGTTTATTAAATCTGATAGCTGACTGCATCCTATCACTAACAGGTCCACAGCTGTAAGGTTAAGCCAGGACCTGTTCATTAGTAGATGACTGCAGAAGAGCAGCTCTACCTCAGGAGCAGTTTGTACCACAGAGCATCCTGTCCGAGGAATCACCTCTGGAGAAGAGTGAGCATCTTTGCTCTGGGGACCCCAGTGTCCCCATTTCTCCTCCAAGAAGCACCAGCAAGGCTGTCCATACCCAACACTGGTGCCATGTGAAGAGGTCCCTAGTGGGAACTGCTTTGAGACTGTTTGCCCAGTTAGCACTAGAAACAAATGACTGCAATCAATTCTGGTGGTGAAGGAATCAGGCTGCCCAGCTCCTGAAGGATCCTCCAATCCAGCAGCTCTGGTTCTGAAAATATGAGCTTAACTTTATGATTCTCATTTTATCCAGGGGATAAGATCAAAACATCCTTAGGTTTGTCTGCAGCAGCAATGTCTATATTTTCTCAGCACATAATACATACAGTGTTTGCAGACTTATTGCTATTGTCTACAATGAGAAAAATTAAAGGCAAACATACAATGCTTTTGAAATAAAACTTTCTTCTTACTTCTAATTTTTATTTATTTATCGAGCGGGCAGGGTAGTACTTGTAACTTGTGTAACTAAGAAACACATTTCATCTTGAAAAATACTTGGAGAATATTCTGTACACTGTCCTCATGAAAGAAAGATCATTTTGGTGTAGGATCTTTCTAATCCTCAGACGTGAGCTCTTTACAGTGAGAATCTTACTAGTTCAAATAGCACAAGTGTTTGTTTATCTGTTCACTTTCAGCCCTTCTTTCTGAAGAAACATCTGAAGGTCTGGCATGAACACAGTGACACCCAGAAGAGTCTGTAATGTGCCTAGCATACTATAACAGGGCAAGGAACTGGAATCTATATAGGACATCTGCCCTCTGGCTCCTCTAAGTGAGCATGCAGAATCCACATGTACACATACTCACAGCATCATATAATTTCTGTCATTTTCTTTTCTAGTTTCTGTCAGATCAACAAAAATTTTCCAGGAAATAAAAAAAGATACCAGCAAATGAGACTTTTTAGAATGCAGGGTCATCAAGTCTAACTCCTTGGTAGGGAGGTAGGTATCCTTTGGATAGATATTAGCTATAAAGGGATCTACAGAGCCATGCAACTCTTCCCAGTTGTGCAAACCTTGACACCACTAGACGGCAGAAAGGGATGTCAAGGGCATGATTTTGATCCTCAGAGTTGAAAATTATTAGAAATAAAAGGAATAATTTAGGAACAAACCACAGTTATTCAGTCTGGATAAAAACTGTCTTGTATCTGAAAATGAAACTTTGCAAGTAGAATCCAGAACCATGCTGTTATTGCTAGGTAGATGTTTAGAAATTGCTGAAGTCCAACAGTAATTGATGTGGGAAAGCTGTACAGAAGCAGCAGGTCTTTGACTGGCAGATACTATGCCTGTGTGAGATAACATTTCTCTTCTATTCATTCCATGAGCATACAGACCCAGTGCAAAGGGTGATCTTCCTAACAGCCAGTGGTAGTGTTGAGAACAAAAAGGAATATTCTTTTCATCTAGATGAAAAGGAGTCTGGCTGATCTGAAAGAGCCTTTTTACAAGGGTAGGTATGGTGCAGAGATTCTCCAGGTGACATAGCTGCCCAGGGAACACACACAGATGCACACTGTGAGCTATGCAGAAACTCGTTATTCAGGACCAAAACTACCAGTTTACTGCTGCCCTCTTAGCAAGAGCATGCTACTGTTCCTGTTTTGAGTCTAAGCAATGAGATTAAGGCCATCAGTTTGAAAACAGGATTATTTAGTTCTGTTGTGCCAGGAGATGTGCCAGGAGAGCTCCCAGCTGAGAAGACAGGATCAGAACAAGTTGGATATATCAAGACTTGTGTCATTTTCCCTCTCCCGGTGACTGCAGTTTTCCCTGAACCATAAGCAGGACACAGAAACCACCAAAGGAAATGCACTGAATGGGGAATTGAATGGGTATTTCCCAAACTGCAAGGAGAGCTGCAGCCCTCCACTACCACCATGGGGCCACCTAAAGCATGTCTGGCACAACACAACCTAGACCAAACCAAACTATTCCAGTATGGATGTGCTTGTGCTCTGATGAGCTCAGCTGGAGCCCTGGTCTTTAACCAGCCCTAAACCTTTCTGCAGAGGGTAAAGCAGCAAGTGGTTGTTGCACTGAAGATAGCTGTTTCACAAAGCACCAGGCCTGTGTAGGGCCACAAAGTCATGGCAGTATGTCACATATAAAGTCTAAGCTAAATGGCAATTCTTTCTTCTTTTTCTTTTGGTTGTAAGCTTTTTTTGGAGTTGGAATGGAGGGAGGTGTGCAGGAAATGATCCTAACCTGTCTTCAGGCTTCCAAAATTCCTAGAACAAGTGCACATTTCGTAAGTACCTACAAGATTATAAGTCGCAGCAGCAGCTGTTTCATGTAGCAGCAAGGACAAATAGCCCATGGAGATTTGACAACCATAAATTGTGTTGAACTGATCTAATCTCCACTTTTAGCAAGGTAACAGGCTTTAAGAATAATGGAAATGTAGTGAAAACAAATCTCATCGTTACTAAGGTTTCCAAAATGTTTGCATGTGTCATTTGCATAAACAGGCTGCAGCAGTACATTTTCAAGATGAAACAATGATACATCGGGTGCAAAGCTGGTTTGATAACGTATCAGAGAGGTTATATGCAGTGCTTTGTCAGAGCGGAAGGATGTAGAAAGTGGAATTCAGCCAGATCTGTTTTGGATCCAGTTCTGGTATGTGTTTTCATTATTGAATTAGATGATGAGAGCATGGTTATTAAATTTTCAGATGGCATAAAGCTCGGAGGCCCTGTAAATATGGGAGGACAGGATTTGAATTCAGAATGATTTCCAAAAATTGTATAAACTGACCGGGGAATAAAAAGCTGCACTTCAGCAGGGAGAAGTGCAAGGTTATAAAGTTAAACTTCTAAGTGTACACCAATACCAAGATTTACCAATACCAGAACCATAGTGAATCATGTTACCACAGTGGACTGCAAGCCAAATTCTGTCACAATCTTGTGAAAAATCCCAAATCACCACCAAAGCAGTGTAAACAGACAGCACAGCTTTAAAGACATGCAGTAGTCCTTCAGCTTCGTACTGGAACAACTTCAGACATCTCATTCTATTCAGTTTTGAAAGTGACAACTTCGTAAAGATAGGCAGTAATAACGCAGAGAACTGCAGTATCAGAGATGTAGAAAATGTGGCCTGAAAACAGAAAGACTGACAGATTTGATGGTTGCTTAATTTTAACAAGCCTCATAAGAAGCTCCTCAACAAGCTTCAGGTGCATAGAAGAGTTAACGCCAACAGGAATAAAGCAACCTGTTTTAAGTCTCTGGGGAATGGAACAAAAGTATGCTTAAATTGCAGGAAGAAGTTTCAATTTGAACTTTTCAACAGTGACGCTTGCAAAGTAATAGAACAGTTCCTCTTTAAGATGTAACTTGGTGCTAACAGCCTAACTGCAACTGAACCAGTACCCTTGATGTGAGAGTCATCACAACCTGAGTACAAGCCCTCCTAAAGTTCATGCACAGATGACAGGATGTAGGATCACTTTTGGAGTCAGCTGCAGTGAGCTCCATGCTGGCTCTAACAGTCTGACAAAAAACAGTGTTTCAAGACAAGGACTCAGTGTGGGCTGCTCCATCTGGACTTTGCTTGTTGCATCACTCTTTTCCACACCTGCTATTTTCTTCATTCCTGAACTGCTCAAGGAAAGTTTGTTTGCATGCAATGAGAATGACAACACATTTTACAGTTTCCCTAGGGTGGCAGAAAAATAAAAAGCTTCTTGACAGCTGCTGAGATCCTTAACAAACAGACACACGAGAACTCCATGGATCACATGTGGTATTAATTTAAGCATATTTATTGCCTGTCTCTTGGCTCTGAGGAGTCTAATACCTTTCTTTGCACTGTTAAGAGATCTTCATTAGATATGCTATTTAGATTTACATTGCAATTTGGTGTGCTGAAAGACATGGCATTTGCTCATGACAGATTGCTTTGCTTCTCCTGTGGTACCGTTACCCAAGTGCAGGGAACCCTGAATCTGATGCCTCTAGCAGGAACTGGTCGTATGCAATCAAAAATTAAGCCCACATGCCAGACCTGAACCTCTTTAACTCACTGCCAAATCACCAGAAAAATCATAATTTCTGATCACAGAATCACAGAATCATGGGGGTTGGAAGGAAGTTCTGGAGATCATCCAGTCCAACTCCTTGCTAAAGCATGTTCCCTACTGCAGGTTACACAGGAGATCCTCCAGGCGGGTTTTGAATATCTCCAAAGAAGGAAACTGCACAACCTCTCTGGGCAGCTTGTTCCAGTGCCCTGTCACCCTCTCAGTAAATAAGTGTTTGCTCAAGTACGTATGAAACTTCCTGTGTTCCAGTTTTGGCCCATTGCCCCTTGTTTTGTCACTGGACACCACTGGAAAGAGCCTGGCCTCATCCACTTGACATCCACCCATCAGATATTTATAAGCACTGATAAGATATCTCAGTCTCCTCCAGACTGAACAGTCCCATGTGTCTCAGCCTCTCCTCGTAAGAGAGATGTTCCAGGCCCTTTATCATCTTTGTAGCCCTCTGCTGCACTCTTTCAAGGAGATCCCTGTCTTTTTTGTACCGGGGAGCCCAGAACTAGACACAATACTCCAGGTGAGGCCTCACCAGGGCAGAATAGAGGGGAAGGATCACCTCCCTCGACCTGCTGGCCACTCTCTTCTTAATGCACCCCAGGATACCATTGGCTTTCTTGGGCACAAGGACATCCAGATCCTTCTCTGCAGAGCTCCTTTCCAGCAGGTCATCCCTTAACCTGCACTGATGTATGTAGTTATTCCTCCCCAGATGTAGGACTCTGTATCTGTCAGTCTATATCTGATCAGTCTCTGCATCACTGAATACAACCCTCTGAGCTGTGCCAGCCAGACAGCTCTCCATCCACCTCACTGTCCACTTATCTATCCCACACTTCCTAAGCTTCATTACAAGAATGTTGTGGGAGACAGTTGGTCTGCGAACTTCTGAGACAAGACAACAGACCATAGAGGAAGGCAGGAAGGCAAGTGGCACTGGAGTAGGTCCACCTAACAGAAACAGTGGTCAGTGGTGATGGCCTCTTTGATGGATACCCTCCCAGACTAGGGAACTCGTGGAAAACATCTGAGGACAGACGCACAACAACTGCACATTCAGAAACTTGCACCCTTCTTTCAGACATCAAATGCATTTGCATTGTGTGTAGGACATTATTTGCAGTGTCTTTTGTCTTCTAGGATCTGCCAAGAGGCATTTATTTTTCTATCTATTAATGTGAGATATAATTGACTGATCAATCACACAACTTTTCAAAGACTTGGAAAACTGGAGGGTGCTGAACTCCACTCAAAAGGAATTCAGAGCCAGTTTTCTGTTTGTGCTTCTGAAAATCTACCGCTGACCCCAAAAAGAATGAGAACAGCAACTCCCATTTTTGTTTTTTTTTTACCACAACAGAGACACCAGCACCAAACACAAGAGCCCTCTGTTCAGTGCTCCTGGCTTGGTGACCTCAGTTCTTCCAGCATTGCTCTTATCCCTTGAAAACTGAGAAGCTGAAGTTCATGCTGAGGCACAAGATTTATTATTTTAGATTTACAGCAGCCGTAGATTGTAGCCACGTACTTTCAAAGGCAGAAAAAGTCTTTGTAACCTTCATTTTGCATAAAACAAAGTGGAGTGTTACTATCACACCTTTGAGCGAGCTGAACTGGGGGTTTTACAGACTTCAGTTGGTGGAGAATCTGCCATATACTCAGGTGAACTCTCCAGCATTACAAATACGCAGTTTACCTGTAGTGTGACGTACCAGTCTGCAAAGTGTCATGCATTGGTATGTTAAATTAAAGAGCCCTCAGCACTTACATAGATTACTACTCTGAAATTCTATTTGGAGCTTTTTTTCACTCACTGCTTTTAAATTTCAGTACTGTTCTGTTGCAAAAATTCAAAGTTTTCAAAGAAAAGTCTGTGCAGTTCTAGGGTACAATGCTCTCCAATACCAGTCTGTTTGCAGTATGGCATGGGATGAATGGAAGTAAATGCACAACTCCCATCAATGCTGAATATCATCTTCAACAAATGTTCTCCCACAAAGTATGGGGGGTCCAGACCTACATCTAAGCCTTTTCACTGGGGTCTTATATCCAAGCAGTTTGCTCTTCTCTGATATTAACACTTGAGGTTTTAATGAGCAGATGAAAATGAGGATGCTTAGCAACAATACAGATAGGACAACAAATACAGGATAAGCAGCTTGAGATTAGATTTTAATACCATCTTAATGACAACACCAAGATCTAGTTATTGCTCTGTGTAACTAAGCCACTAAATAACACAGATGCCAGAAACATTTACACACTACTGGGGTTTCCATTTTGGGAAATAGATATTTGAAAGCCACCAGGAAAAAGGGAGGTGGAGAGGCATCAGATAGCATGATACAGAGGGAGAATTTCTTCTTGCTGCATGACATATTCAGTCTATCCAAGCAGCTTGATGGTATGGGCAAGGTGCTCTCACTTGCATTGATTTCATGAAGTTTCTCTTGGTCCTTACAGACTGAAGAACTATAGCAAAGGTATTGACACTATTCATTAAAGATTCTACTTTCGTGTAGGCCTTAAACCCCTTTTTAGCTCAATTTGTTACCAAGAAGGACAGTTAAGTGGTTAATGGCTGTAATCACGCTTTAGAATTCACAGCATTTTTTGAGGCAAAGGACTAGTTAAGCTAAACTCTGACTGGCTTTGTGATGAGCTCGACTTCTCAGTGTGAAACGTGTAGGATCTTCTAACATTAGTTGGACTGGATGATCGTGGAGATCTTTTCCAACCTTGGTGATTCTATGATTCGATTTGAAATTTTGTTGGCCAAAAACAAAAATGAAAGCTGTGAGATACTGCAAAGTCCCCAAGCAAGCTGAAGTCCGCTTCCATTTGAGAATCACTGCCCAGGAAGCTGAAGGGAGAGGAAATAGACCCTCAAAACCAAACCTTGCGCAGTGCAGAAGAGAAATAGCATGATAAATGGTTTGAAAGAGGACATGAGAAACTGTCTCTCTTACCAGATGGCTAAAGATGTTGCCCTGGCAGGATTCAGTGTGTAAGATGTAAGTCTCTAGAAAAGATCACACATGGAATTTCAGTCCCACGCTTGTCCCTAAACAGGCAAATACAACAGCGTACGTTGAGCGTACCTGCTCAAGTCCACGTAATGAATCAATGATAGAAACAGAAACAAAACCCAAAGCCTTTAGTGTTGCCACCTTGATATACCCTCCATCTCACCTAACACCAGCTTTGGGAGCTACTTCACATACAGTCTCCTATCATGCTGCAAATCTCCTTTGAAAAATAAACAGGATTCTGATTCTTCATGCTGCCACAAAAGATCTGAACAATCAAGGCAGTATAGTCCCTTTAATCCTTTCTTTCCTATGCCACATATCTCAGCTCCAAGTCTTTTAAAAATAATTGCCTGCAGGAAAACAAAGAAAGAAGCTGCTGTGGCATTATCGCATGCCCATTGTTAACATGTATTGATTTACTGCTATGTGATATACCACGCCTACCCCAGATCTGGTTACTAAATCACCAAAAGGTGATCCTGGCTTGAAAGCTTCACAGCACAGAGGTCAGAAGGAGACCCAGTGTCAGAGCACTGTACAAATCAGTCCATGCCAAGAATATCTGAAGTTGTGTTTTGCTACCCAGTACAATTTCAGCATCTGTTCAGGCCCCCTGTTCTCCTGCTGATCTTTGCTACAAGGAGAAGAAAATGCCTGTACAGTAGACTTAATAGTCCATATATCAATATCTCAAACACCAACACTCCCTTTCTCCACAAACCCTGGAAGCCCATGCTCAGATCCCAGCAGGCCTAACTCCGCCCTTCTTTCCAGGAAAGACACAGCTTTCTGCACACTGGCCAAATGACAAATAAAAGACAAAAGAGAAAAGGGGCAAATAAAGGCATTTATAAGGGAATGAGATGCTTTTGAGGAGGCAATAATGAAAAAGGAAGATAAAGTCAGAGGTAACAGCCAGAGAGAAAACACCCGACAAGAGCAAAGGATAGGTGGGAGAAGATGCTGATGAGGGACTAAGGGAAGAGAAAGCAAAATGAAGGAGAAAGGAGTCTCAGCAAATTTCCATAATGCAACACTGATGAAGCCTTTTATGACTGTAAAGAAGAATGCTCAGAACTATTCCCTTGCAGGAAGTTTACATACTTGTGTTTTAATATCTCTGAACACTTTCCCAGACGTGGTAGAGGTGGAATCCTTCTGCTGGTGCTGCATGCTCTAAAGCTGAGCTACCCATGTTCTGTGGAGCAGTATCACTGAGGCCTGTGTAACTCCAGAAGGACTGACACACCAGCCCCAGCTCCATGCTACTTCCCAGGAGAGCCACAGTTCCATACCGAAGCTGCTGCTCAAGAGGAGCATGATAAAACACACATTATGTCCTGCCAAAGCAGTGGAGACATCACTTGCATAGTACCTTCTGGAACCTGGACATAGGTTGCTTCTATCCAGAAGCCTGAGGTGATTCTGTGAGTGCAAAACAGCAAAGTACCATGAAAAGTAAAGAGCTTCTGAGCCACTAGAAGCAAATCTTAATCCACATGTCTGAATGGCCTTAAGCACTCCCATAAATCTCAGCCTGCACTAGTTCGAGCCCAGACTCAAGCACTGACTCAGAGTGCAGACATGTTATTCCTATTTACAGACCACAGGGTGTTTACCTGACTCTATCCTCTCCCACTCGATACTGTTCATTTTCTCTGGCTGAACGTTTGGCTGCAACGTTTCCTGAGATAGATTTATACAGCCATAAATAATGAAAGGATTATAGCTGTCCCTGAAACAATCGCTGAAAGATATACACCATCACTCAGTACCAGCGTCAAAAAACAGACTGTCAGGAAAAGAATCACCTTACAGCAGAGAGGAAGGTTTTGAGCTCCATAGAGTGATTTCGCCAGATTTTACCATCTGAAACACATTTCACTTGTGCACATGATTCGCACAGCATAAACCCACGTCATTCAGCTCAAGGGCTGACCCCAGCTGTTTATTCTGCCAGTACTCCATGAAACGATGAGAAATAGTCTCTGATCTCCTCAGAACCTCTGCTGCAGACTTCAGGGGGAGGACTTTCTAGTGGATTCCCTTCAAAATTGCAGGAGCAGTGGTTGTATCCCCAGTCCAGGTTGACCAGCTCCCCAAATCGTGTTGGAAGGGATCGCAGACGGTTGTTTCCCAGCCAAAGCGTGCGTAGATTCCTTAAAAGACAGACATCCTCGGGCAGACTTTCCAGTGAGTTGAAGAGCAGCAGCAACGTTTCCAGTTTCTCCAGCTGCCGGATGCTGGAGGGGATGGTGCCTATTTTGTTGTCGCTCACGTCCAGGAAGGTGAGGCTCCTCAGCTGGCAGAGGGCTGCGGGCAGGTGGGTGAGGCTGTTGTTGGCCAAGTGGAGGCTGTGCAGCCGCTGGAGGGCCGCCATCTCTGGGGGCAGGGAGCTCAGGTGGTTGTTGCTCAGCGTCAGCCTCTCCAAGCGCCTCAAGGTGCCGATTTCGGCAGGGATTTTCTTCAGGTTGTTGGAGTCCATGTAGAGGAGGGTTAGGTTCTTCAAGCGGCTGATCTCGCGGGGCAGCAGCTCCATGCGGTACCTCAGGCAGCTCTCTCGTTCTGGGCTCATCTCCAGGGCCTGCAGCTGGTCCAGGCCAAAGACCTGCGCAGGGACCGACGCCAGCTCTCTACCCGAAATCTTCAGTTTCTTCTTCCCTTTGTACTTGGGATCGTGTTCTGTAAGGTACCTCCAGTGGAGGCCAGGACCTATGGAGGTGCATCTGAAGGAGGTGGCTGCGTTCATTCTCCCACCAGAAACTGCTTGAACCAAGGGTACAGTGGTGACTGATCATTTGTTGCTTGCACCATGGGCAACCGCTGAGGTTCTTGGTTGACTGAGGCTGTCTGTCAGCTTTCCTCCCTGCCAGGCACGTTAACAATACACATGCAGAGTGTTTGGGTTGCTCAGACACATCCCACTGAGTAAACATTTACCCTTCTCACATGGCCAGGTGCTTCCCTTTCAGCACTGCAATGCACACAAAACCCAGCTTATGGATATTTCCTCTTGTTTCAGGCAGTGAGCTGGTGGCAGTGATCTGCCTGCATTCAGAAAGTGAAGGTGTTTAGAAAGTGAAGCAGTGGGTGGCTTTGTTTGTGGAATTCACGTTGGTCGGCCCCAGGGGACTGCAACTGAAGCAGCCAAATAGATAAAGCACATGGTAAATGAGGCAAGAAGACAGACTCATAGCTGGTGCCTGGGATTTGGCAGCCAGGAAGAGAAACTGTCCTCAGGGCAGTTGTGCCTTTAACATTAACCAAACACAATAAAGCATCGGTTTTGAAATCTGAAAGTCTTCCTCCCTCCTGCTGAGTGTATGACCCTCTGTGCCACAGAGACAGGATCTTGTGCTGAACTTGCTCCGGCATATTTAAAAAGAATTTTTTATTCCTCACAGCATAGCTTTCATAGGAGATGAGAAATACCACGTTTATCCTAAGCCACTCAGCACAGCATGCTGTGTACAGAGAAGGGCATTTTCCCAGAAGGAGACAATTGTGGGTTTGAAGTCTCAGGCTGAGAATGCCACCTCTTTTATTTCATCCTCTAATCCATAAGGCTCTCAGCTAAAAAATGCTTAGAATGACAATTTAAAATGCTTCTCATGAAGAAATTTCATCACATCCTCCTACAGGCTATTAAAGGCAGAACACAATGCCCTACAATCACAGCCTGAAAAGATCTACCAGGTCAGGTCTGGTGAAGAGTGATGCTCCAGTTCCCCATCCAACTCCAATTCCCCATCCATCAGATCTCCTCAGCCTCATGTGATGCTGAGCTTGCAGGGGGCCTGTGTCCCAGCACTGGGGAAGTGCATGGCAGCACAGATGGGTGGGGAGTGTTGGAAGCCCTCTAGCCTGAA
The DNA here is from genome assembly GCA_024606505.1 of Aquila spilogaster. NCBI lineage: Eukaryota > Metazoa > Chordata > Aves > Accipitriformes > Accipitridae > Aquila > Aquila spilogaster. The sequence continues at coordinate 7,881,995 of JANHGO010000063.1, read as the reverse complement.
GATGCTGGCCAGAGGATTTCACGATCATAAGTCAGTCCTCTGGAGATACAGATTTTCAGTGCTGCTGCATACCAACCTTTGGCTTGGATTCAGCATGCAAATGCCTTAATCCTATTGAAATCAAGCTCTGGATTTCTTTCAGATTCATCTTCAGCATCTGTAAGATAAAACCATATCACTAGCCTGGTATCCATCAGTGATAAAAGGTTGTTTTAGAATTATAAGCACCTGGGATGCTGGTAGTTTCCTGACAGAGACTGCAAGCTATTGAGCTGGGACTACCACAGCTGAATGGACAACAATGTGAGCAGATCCTCAGTATGCAAAGTGGTTACTACTGTTCTTTAGGATCACCATTAATGTCAATGAAATCTGAAGGCTGTGCTACCTTCATCAAAAAGTGGTGTACATTTTACATAAAAAAGGTTCAACAGAGGAAATCTAATAGTTTTTTTTTTTTTTTTTTTTTTTTTTTTTAAGTAGGAATGGGTGCAATAGCTTGGAAATACATGTATATGTCAGAGATGAATATAATAACCAAGGACAAGTGAGATTTTTTCACTTGCAAGGGAAAGCTTCTGACCAGAAATAACAGACCTCACAATTAACCATAAAAATGACACTCAAACACAATTCCCACCAAGAGCGTGCTGAAGAAGTTACTGCAATGAGACGCATTTCAAACTTGAACAAAAGCCATCCCAGTGTGTTTCTAAAAATACACTGTCAGCTATGTCCGTCCTGTGAAATACACTGAATTGCTGTGTGTGCTGCTTTCTGCTTAAACACTCTTCTCTCTCCACATTAAAATCCGAGCCTTTCAGACAGCACATCATGCTGACCAAAGCTGTGCTTAGCGAGAAAGGCTTTTCTGATGCTGGGCACTGCTTTCCCTATTGAACTGTTTCCCTCCAGGAGTATGACCCTGGGCTTTTCTTTGCCAAGGCGGCAAGTTCTTTTCTGCTCCATCTTGCAAGATATCCTGCTTCCTAATGCTGATCACTGTCTCATCAGGAATGTCAGTGCATGATTAACGCCCCTCTGTCACATTGTTCCCTTGTGCTTTCTACATGCGTTTCATGGTCCAATAATTAAAATTACAAGAAGGAGCCCATATTTTCAACAAGTGATCCATCTAGAGACCCAGAAGGATGGTCTCATTCTCAGTTCACACAAACTCCAACAAGAATATTGCCAGAGTCAATAGTCTTAAATCAAGAAGCATGATGAATTCATAATTTAGCCTGAAAATCCATTTGGAAACCAACTTGGCCAATGAAAAGTTCATCATCTCTTTAGATTTTTCTAATCAGTTGTTCATGTTTCACAAGTCACAACACAAAAATCCATTTGTGATTTCTAGGTTTAAACTAGATTGATGAAGGCAAGCATTCTTCCATTTCTTAACTCAGCTTCACCAGTACAAGGTGATGAAATGGAAGTCCAGGCTCTTATTAACCTACAAGAAATGCCAAACTTAGGATGCAGGAGGCATCTAGTTGGCTGATGCAATGATTCTCCCCCCCCCCCCCCCATCAGAGCCCTCATGTTAGGATGCTCACCCTGTGCAGGGTTGCCACAAAGCAGTACCCTTTACACTCAGCAGCACTGAAATCCATCTTACAGAGACTGAAAGAGTTGGTAGTGGATTTTTTCAGTAATTTAATGTTTTATTTTCTGTTATTTTCTGGCAAAAGGATGGTATATGTTTATGCCATAACACTGCCCATCTCCCTGTGCCAATCCCATAGTGCCCAACACTTCATTGTCTGTGACACATCCATCCCCGTATCAACCCAGTAGCAACATAAGTCAGTAAAGATGGAAGACAGACACTTATCAGAAACTCTTCGTCTATTAACAGTAGGCTAATTCAGGTAATGCAGTCCAGAGTGCTTCAGCTGACTACTTTAGGATGCTCATCCAGGCTCCAAACCTCACACTGGAATCACCTAAATGCAGGTGCCACAGCCTGCCTCTGAGCATGAGATTCAGGAACCTAGACATAAGCATCTCAAATCATCTGAGGTATACATAATCTCCCTCAGGGACACTCACTGCAGATCTGGGATACTCCCAGATCTTACATTGTACCTGGAAGGCTTTTGGACTAAGGAAGAAAAAGAAAGAAGTGTTTTACTACAAGGGTAGTGAGGCACTGGCACAGGTTGCCCAGAGATGTGGTGGATACCCATCCTTGGAGACATTCAAGGTCAGGCTAGACGGGGCTCTGAGCACTCTGATCTAGACGTAGATGTCCCTGTTCATTGCAGGGGAGTTGGACTAGATGACCTTTAAGGGTCCTTTCCAACTCAAGCGATTCCATGATGTACTCTCTCGGTGTCTCTGGTATCCAACACATTCTCAAATGATGATATCCAGAACTGCATCAGCATCACATCCTATTTCAGAAGCTGCTAAAAAACAGTCTGTAGCAGGTTAAGGCTTGAATAATTTTCACATGAAAAGATAAAACATTCTTCATATTTTTCTTTTTATTTAATTTTAATTGTATTTTTTCTTAAAGTAAAAGATGTGCTCATCTCCCTGACAGTTTTGTGCTCAGAGCAAAGACCTGAGGCTTAGCTGCTGCTGCATTTATATTGCATCTCTGGAAAACACACACATTTGTTTCAGTCCTGAGCAGCACCATTTTGCTTTGATTATACATTTCTGGATAAACATGTGGAACTGAGTTCAACCTTAGACAGTTTAATTATCCCATATTAACAAGAGGTGTGAAAAGGACAGCTCAGGAAAACAACATCACAAGAGTGTAATGAGATGAGCCTCTCAAAAGCAGCAAAGAAGGAAAATAATTTATTCCTTGCTGCAGGTCCAAAAAAAGCTAATTTAGAGCAGTTCAGAATACAAGTGTAAATTGTTAAATAATGCAACACAAAAAACTATTTTTCCCAAATTAATCTTTTTAAAATTTTAAATTATTTATTTGACAGGCAAAATATATAATGGAATAATAGTTTGTTTGCTATAACTGTAATAATTTACATAACTGATTTAAAAAAAAAAAAAAAAACCACAAAAACCATGTCCAGCAATATCATAAAATGCACGTATCATTAGCACCTTGGTAACTTGTAGACAATACATTATCTGGTTCTCTAATGCCATCTTATCAGTATGTTCCCTCTTATCAGGTGGCCGGCCAAAAAAATTCCTACAAAAATAACAGTGGATTCTTGGGATTAAGTCTCAGACTTACTGAATAAACTTTATTGTGATGTACCAAATGCTTTGCTGCTGAGCCAGGAACATTGAGATGCAAAAGCCACATCCTCGTCTTGTTCAAGAGTGGTTAGGAGAGCAGCCACGCTCATTACCTTTGCCCTACCTTTCACCTCCTGCATCCATTGCTGCCTTGCAAGTTGTTTGGAAGAAAGTACTGGGTGGCTATAAGCGCCAGTCTTGATCTAAGTCTGTAGCAAGTATCTCCTACTCCTCACTGCTGACAGATTGTGCTTGGTAAATGTCATGTAACTGGCTGTAGAGGAAATGAGATTTAAGAAGAATCACAGAAATGGCATCCACTGAGCTCAGAACACAAAGTCAGGAATAGACCGAACATGTAATAATAAAATAGAGAATATGCTAGAGCAAAGGGAGTTAGGATGTCTCCCCTTTTCTGGGTGCAGTTGCCCACTGCAGATCTTTTAATTTCTTCTGAAGATGTCAGTGAGTCTCATTTTTCTAACACAGACTGCTGCTGGCAACGGCTTTAAGAGACTTGCAGATGAAATGAGTTATCAACAACAACAAAAAGAAGACAAAACAACAAAACTAAAAACCACCTGAATCTCCTTTATCTAGATTCCAATGCACCATTTTGGAGAGAAGAAAGACCCTGGAATTTGTTTAACATCATTATGTATTTACCTGTCACATGGTATACCTGAGTGTATTAAAGCCTATGTCATGCATGGTGTACGCAAATATGCACAATACAGATTTTGGGGAGTTTCATGTCATAGAATCATAGAATCACAGAATCATTAAGGTTGGAAAAGACCACTAAGAACATCTAGTCCAAACGTCAGCTCATCACTCATCACACCATGTCACATTAATATGGGACAATTAACATGCCTGACCTCCATAAAACCCACTCATTGCCATGACACTTATTCAAAATGATGGCTCATGCTATGTTGAGAGGTATCTCTTGAGTAGGAAGTTTTTTCTACATCACCATTGGAGGAATGAAATCTCATTCATCCAGGATTAGGATGACATTAAATACTATGTGATTAACATGTTTGCCTAAAACTGAAATTTAGCAAGTTGGTCTAAGATGCAGTACAGTAACATACACTATTCAGAGTTACTAAAAAGCACTATTCTCTTCATAATATTTTCACTTTGCTTGGTCTCTCCACAGAAACACACTAAAATCAAATAAAAGAATTTATTTGCATAAGAAATAGCAAAAATATCACCACTGAGATCTACACAGGAAAGACTTTGTTGAATCTACTCAGTAAGAAAAAGACTCCAAGGCTTGCAAATAGTCAGCTGTGAGCTTATAGCTACGGTGTCTGATTTTGGGATGGATATAGACAGCCGTGGCTTCTGCTTGGCTTAGTCAGTTTAGAAGCACCATGCCACATGGTGAATATGCCAGAAGGGCAGGAGGCCACATTTATCTCTCCAGAAGACCAGAAGAAATTTCCAAACAGATTCAGCACTCAGTGTCTGTTTCCTGTTCATTACTCTGATCCCTCAATACAAACTGCTTATTCAGAAGAGTTTTGGAAATGTAACTCCTTTGCTGACACATGTCCACGTGTCTCTGTCAGAAAGTCAGACTGAAAAGTGACCAGTTGTGAATGTCTCCTCAGACTCTGTCCCCTATTTATTTTCTCAGTGAATTCCCAATTTGATTTTGGCAATTAGCTGATAGGTAAAATGGCCTATGTCTGAGTTTTGGGTTTCACTCCCAAACGCAATTTCCTCTGAGTTTCTGAACACCTCTTTGTTCTGACCTTTTCATCCAAGATGAAAACCAGCCTGTAATCTCTCACCTGCCCTCTAAAACACAGTTTTTCCAAGTTATTGTCATGGTGGATCATTCAAAACAGTGAAGTCGGGTGACACTTTGCTTCCTGAGATTTTTAATAGTGGAAGACATTCTGTGCTGCACTGGCAGATTTCTTGGGTGAAGCAGTGGTAGGAAGCTGTGTGTGCACTGACAATGAAAAGTGGATTTGGCAGCCCTGAGCTGATGGAGGATAGTATTGTGACTTTTTCAGAGACATCTCCCTGACAGAAAGAAGATAAGCTCCATCTGATATGAACATACCTTTCGTCTACTGAAGTTATTGCACAAGGAGTAGTGAGTCAGGCCTCACTGTGAGATTTCACACGGCCCCATAAAAACTGGCTTCCATAGAATTCAGGTTCATTTATGGACAGAAGAACATTAAATTTAAAAGAGATCTATAACTGTTTGTCCATTGTGAGCTGAATGTATTGGAGATCTCGTCCCCAGCTTTGGCGTGACTTTATCTTCCTATCCTCCGTGTGGATGGCAGCTAGCACCACAATCTTGTGATTACGCAGTTAATGCCCCATGCTGCACAGTGCAGGATTTAATTTCAGTTTCAAGGCCAAAGCTTTGTTAAGAATTAACCGCAAAAAGGGAAAAAAAAATTGGTATCAGAATGGTTTTGCATAAACTGCTACACAATGCATCAGTGTTGTATGCTCTTCAAAAGAAAAAAAAACACATTTTTAATGTTTTAATATGCCCTGGTGTTAGAGGAAACAAGGATAAATTCACATATCACATCAAAGATAATAATAATAATTATTATAATTCATAAAAATAATCTGACCGACCGGCAGCATTTGTTGGCTTTAGAAAGCCTCCCATGAAAGAAACACAGTTGAAGATGTCTGAGAGCTCTTGGCAGGCTGGATGAATTCAAGTTTTAAAAACAAGTCTGGGGATACTCCCTGCATCCTAGGGTCCTTTGACATTGGCGGGCCTGGCAGCCAGGCTTGCATAGTAAGCGCACTGAGAGGGGTCACACTGTCCATTGGCTCCTGGAGGTCCCTGTGGGCCCATGAGGCCAGGTACCCCAGCTTCACCTTGAGGGCCAGGTGGTCCTGGTATCCCATCTTTGGCATAGCCAGGCTCCCCTGGGAGGCCTAAAATAAAAACATAATACCCTTGGTGAGTGGCACCTTCAGAGTGCAGTACATAGTAGTAATACAGCATCACAGAAGATGGCTTTACTGCCTATACTGGGATGCAGGCATCAGATTGTACAGATTTGGGTCTGGCTGACATATTTCTATAAAGATATGGCAAACATGGCTCCTCTGAATGTGAGATTTCCACCCTGTATGCATAATTGGATTACAAATCTGTACTATGCTCTCACCATGTTGTTGAAGTTGTGTGGCTGCACAAGCCAAGTAATGACATATAGTCCTCACAAAGAGGCCATTCTCAACAGTTGTTGAGAGTGGGAAAACTTGAGGCAAGAGTCATCTGTGGGAGATAATTCACTGTATGAAGTATAGTGCATTCATTGTTATTTTAAGGCATTGCAGGACCGGCATGCCCAATGCAGCCCATGGAGTAATGAATTTTTCCCATAATTTCCTCTCCCACCAAAGCAGGGTGAAGGTAAAGCTGATAGATGGCTCCTAATGACAAATTAGAAACAAAATATATTTGCTTCTTGTTCAAAGATAAAGCTTGAGCTGTATGCCTGAGACAGAGGTGTTAGATACAATCTTTTATAACAGGCTGAAGCTACCTGGATCTCTGCGTTCAGCTTGGTCACGAGAAAATTCTGGCAAGTGCAGATAAGGCACTTCACTGTGTACCTAGTAAATAAAGCCTCACTTTGGTCTTGTCCCAAAGGTCAGTTAACCTAACTGTTACTGACATGGGTCGTTGTATTTGCCAATCAGTCTGAAGAAACAAAGGTGGCCAGATGTGATGCTAGCATTTTATTTCTCCCCTTTGGGCCACTGGCTATAGAAATAGCGTATGCCATCATGATTATTTATCTAATATAGAAGACCTTTGTCTTTGTGACTGTCCTGAGCTATATATATCTTTTTTTTTTTTTTTTTTTTGTTCTGTGTGTAGCTTTCTGAAAAAGTGTACCTGGAATTCCTGGAGGACCTATTTCACCTCGCTGGCCAATGCCTGTATCTCCTTTCTCACCCTTTGCTCCTCTTTCTCCTGTAGAGAGGGGAAAAAGACAGCAATTAATTGATAAACATTATCTATGGAACAAACTACCACAGGTCTTTATTCACACTTAAACCAACATATTTGCTAAAAAACAGTTCCTAATTGTTGTCAATCCTCTAAGAAGGAGACTAAGTGGGAATGAAGACCTAACCCACTTCAATTCTGGCCGAAGGTAAAGCACACACTCTGCAGTTGCTGGTCACGTTCACAGAATCTGCTTTAAAAGACCATGGCTGCTTCTACCAAGAGTTTTGAGTACTACTTTGATGCTACTAAGAGAAGAGGTGAATACCAAGATCATTAAGCAATTCCAGCTTATTGCTTATAACACTACAACATCTCAATAAAATCTGCCCAAGGCAAGTAAGACCATGATGCAAACTCAGGTCCTACGTATTCCTAGGACACTCAGCTATCTGGCAAGCTATAGGATGGTTGTGTTGAAATAATAAAGACTTTCAGGAATTACAATTGCAGCAGATAAAAGCTTAAACAATTTGAAGCATTACTTTTTCCTGAAAAATTAAGAAAACAAAATCCTTTTCAGTTTGCTTCATTTCCTAGCTCTTCACCAGAACTGCTTCTCACACCACCCCTCAGGATATTCCTTCTGGTACTCAGTGCCTGCACTGAAGAACATGTGGTGGACATGTGCCTTTATTGGATTTCCCAAACACACCAAGGTTTGCTCACCTTTGGGACCAATGGGTCCGGGTGGTCCTTCAGACCCAGTCTGTCCAGGTCGGCCAGGCTCTCCTGGAGGGCCAGTTCTTCCTGGTAGTCCTTCTTTACCAGGGGGACCAGGAGGTCCTGGTCTGCCATGGGATGCTTTCACATGTGCAGGCTGTATCTGAGCCAAGAGATAGGCTAACTTTGCTGTGAAAAGAGGGAAATAAGTTTGTTAGACAAGAAGATCACTGCTCCAACTGATGGAGATCTGGAAACAGTGGTCCAGTAAAGTACAAGTATGGAACTGATGAAATTTTCAGGGCCACTCATTTGTTGCTGCCACACAACCCTTCCCCAGAAGCCATGATAGTACCTCCACTACCCTTTCTAAATGATTTCAGCCCAATTTCTCCATAGTTTCATACTTCTCTTGAATACCGTGCGTAATCCTAAACAGTTCTCTCTGTTCCTTGTTCAAGGAGGATCTGAATGTTCTTTTCTTTAACAATACAGTTGGTGGATATCTGTAGAACTCAGATCACTGCTGATCTGGAAAGAAGAATGTTTCCACTGCTTCTGCTACACAGTGGGATGCTAGGTGGCTGTTCTTTAGGGAGAAACCTTTCTTTTCTTGTTCTGGACTGTTACGCAAATGGACTGAAGTCCAATGTACTCATCAGCCAATGTACCCATCTCTGCCTCTGAAATCAGAAATCGCGACTAAGGCAGCTCCCTGTGTCAGCATATCATCTGAATTCCATGCAGCCACATTGCTCACAGCTCTCAGATTCAAACTCTGAGCAGCCTTGAGGGCTCTTTAGACACACTTAGCATCACAAAAAACATCCTACGGAATGAAGGGAAAAGGGTTTTCTATGTTCTCTTCAGTGACGCAAGCTCTTGACTGCTATTAGACTGGGGTGGAAATCAAATTGTGAGAGCATGTAAATAAACTCCTTCAAACAAATCACCTAATTTCACCATGATCTGTAGAATGGAGGAAAATGTGCATGGATATGTTTCAGCTGCTCCAAGAGCTGTGTGCAGAGAAGCACTACTGCTCTACAGTTCACTATAGATTTAAGTCAATACTGGCCTGCAATTCAAACACTTTGAGAAAAACAGCAACCTGCACCCACTCTACATCCTCTCCTTATGCTAGTGGGCATCAAATGTCATTTTACACAAATACCTTCCAGGGAGACTTGTTGCAACAATGCCTTCCCTAAGCAGGAGAGTTTGAGGTGTCAGCTACAATACCACAACTATGGACAGTTGTCCTTCATACTATCAGATCTATGTATTGGCTTCTCAGAGCTGATTACTCACCATCTAGCTGCTTAGCTAACTCCTCTTGAATAAGTCTTCTCAGAGTCTCTAGAGATGGAGGTTCCCCCTAGGGAGTAATAATTATAGTAGTAACACAATATAATAATCACAGCCTGGGGATGTGAAAATGAAACTTTAAATGAAGGGACTAGAGGATTGCATTTCTTCACCCAGTGCATACATGAGGCTGCAGAAACTGCTTGGAAGAAGAAGAACGTAAAGGGATTCAAATCATCAATAATTCCCATGCTGCTGGCAAGCCATGGACTCAGCTGTGTAAAGAGGGAGCCTGATCAGAGGCTAAAGTCATAGAATCATAGAATGGCTTAGATTGGAAGGGACCTTAAAGATCATCAAGCTCCAACCCCTTGCCATAGGCAGGACTGCCACAGGCTGCCCAGGGCCCCACTCAACCTGCACTTGATCAAATCTCTCTATGCACTCCAGAGGAGGGCCACGAAGATGATCAGGGGGCTGGAGCACCTCCCCTACGAGGACAGGCTGAGGGAGTTGGGTTTG
>JANHGO010000063.1:7828485-7872147 GCA_024606505.1 Aquila spilogaster | reverse complement strand
GTGGAGAGAGGAGCCCACGCTGGAGCAGGTTTTCTGGCAGGACTTGTGACCCTGTGGGGGACCCACGCTGGAGCAGTTCATGAAGAACTGTAGCTTGTGGAAAGGGCTCATGTTGGAGAAGTTCATGGAGGACTGTCTCCCATGGGAGGGATCCCACGCTGGAGCAGGGGAAGAGTGAGGAGTCCTCCTCCTGGGGAGGAAGGAGCGGCAGAGACAAGGTGTGATGAACTGACCTCAACCCCCATTCCCCGTCCCCTTCACTGCTAGTGGGGAGGAGGCAGAGAATTTGGGAGTGAAGCTGTGCCCGGGAAGAAGGGAGGGGTGGGGGGAATGTGTTTTAAGATTTGGTTTTATTTCTCATTACCCTACTCTGGTTTGACTGGCAATAAATTAAGTTAATTTTCCCCAAGTCGAGTCTGTCTTGCCCGTGATGGTACTTGGTTGAGAGATCTCTCCCTGTCCTTATCTCAAACCACAAGCCTTTCGTTATATTTTCTCTCCCCTGTCCAGCTGAGGAGGGCAGCAATAAAGCGGCTTTGGTGGGCACCTGGCGTCCACCCAGGGTCAACCCACCACACCACATTAAAAGACTGAGCCATGAGTAAACTCTATTTTCTTTTTTTCTTTTTTTTTATATGTAATTTAGTTTTTGTCTTTTTTTTTTTTTTTTTAAATTGCACAGAATGTAAAAGCTGTGATCATCTCCCAGCCAGTTTTGTGGTCAGAGCACAGAGCTTAGGCTTAGCTGCTACAACATTTTTATTGTCTCTCTGGAAAAAACCACAAATTTATTTTAGTTCTGAACAGAGTAGTCTTGCTTTGATTACACATTTCCAAATACACATGTAGAACAGAGTTCAGCCTTACACAGTTTAATTATCCCATATTAACAACAAGAGGTGGGAAAAGGACAGCTCAGAAAAACAGCATCATAAGGCTGTGCTGAGAAGAGCCACTCACAAGTGGCAAAAAAGGAAAATAATTGATTCCTGCTACAGCTTCCAAGCAGCAGCTAATTCAAAACTGTTTAGAAAACAAGTATAAATTGTTAAATAATTCAACACACAAAAATATTTTCCCCAAATGATGCTGTTGTTTTGTTTTGTTTTTTAATTTATTTATTTGACAGGCAAAAATTTTAATGGAATAATGGTCTGTTTGCTATAATTGCAATAATTTATACACTTGACTTAAAAACAAAACAAAAAAAACCCCCACAGTGATGCCATAACCCCCCTGTGTCATTAGCACCTTTTTAATATGCAAATAATACATAGTGTGGCTTTCTATTGCAATTTTAACAGTATATCCTCTCTTACAACAGGACCAGCCAAAAAAAAAAAAAAAAATCCAACAAAAATATCAGGGTACTCCTGGGTTTAAACCTCAGACTCAGTGACCAGACTTCAGGGTGATGTACCAACCACTCTGTTGCAGAGACAGGAACACTTGAGATGCAAAAGCCACAGCTCTCCCTTATTCAAGAGCAGTTAGAGGAGAGGCCATCAGCACTGTCCCTGTCCTATCTGCCACCTCCCACCTGCACGGTCACCTTGCAAGATGCTGGACAGACAACACACGTCTGCTTGTCACCTTCTAGCACATACAGTCACCTCTCGGGCACAGAAGCATCTGCATTTTCTGGAGGGCAGCTTCTGACCATGCCCAGGGCTGGACCTGTAGGTTTACTGTCTGCCCAGATGGCAGATCTAATTTGGAAAGTAATCTCAGGCCACGTTTCCAAAGACGGCAAATACCCATGAACAGACTGAGGCAAAAACTGTTGCAGCTTTTGGTGTATGAGCTTGCAGGGCAGAAATCCTGCAAATACACCCTCCTCTCTTACTTTTTACTGCAGGTGACTTTTTAAGCACATTCACATAGGGCTTGCTTCTGTAAGAGGTGGCAGCTATAGAAACCTCCCTTTGATGACTATACCCATAGAAACTGGGTGGCTATAAGCACAGGTCTTGATCTGGGTCTGCAGCGTGTGTCTCGTACTCCTCTCACTACCAACGGATGATGCTTGGTAAATGCCATTTAACTGGCTGGAGAGAAAACGAGATTTAAGAAAAAGCAGGGAAATGGCACCCACTGAATTCAGGGCACAGAGACAGTCTGGGGTGTCTCAAGGAACAGACTGAACAGACAACCATATGCTAGGGAATATGCTGGAGCAAAGGGAATTAGGCTGCATCCCCTTCTCCAGGTGGAGAAGCTGCAGAGCTGTAGTCTGTGCCTAACCCATGCAGATTTTAATTGCAATTAAAGATACAGGTGTGTCTCTCATGTTCCCAACACAGACTCTTGGCAATGGCTCCAACAGACATTCAAATGAAAGGGTTATGCAAAAAAACCCCTAGATCTCCTTCAACTAGATACTATGGCACCATCTCACCCATTGGGGGTTGGAATATATGAGCTCTAAAGGTCCCTTCCAACCCAAACTATTCTATGATCTCACAGGGTTGAAAGACCCTGAAATTTGTTTAACAGAACATCATTATGTATCTACCCTTTGCATAGTGCACTGGAGTGTATTAAAGTCTATGCCATGCGTGGCACATGCAGACACACATAAGAGACAATCTACAGAGGCTGAGAAGTCAGCGTCATGACAGGAATTAAATGTCGTATTAACATGGCCCAGTTATCATGTTTGACCTCCATAAAACCTACTCATTGCAATCACATTTATTCAAAATGATATCTCGTGCCATGTTGGGAGGTATCTCCCTCTTGTGTAGAAAACCTGTTCTGCTTCACCACTGGAGGGATGAAATCTGACTCAGTCTGGACTAGGAAAAATGGTGCTGTTAAATACAATGTGATCAACATTCTTGCTTAATACTGAAATATAGCAAGCTGACCTAAGATGCAGTACAGTAACAGATATACCATTGAGAGTTACTTAAAAGTGTAAGCTTTTCCCTTCATGATATTTTCACTTTGATTGGTCTTTCCATAGCAAGAAACACAGTAAAATCAAATCAAAGAGTTTATTTGCATAAGAAAAAGCAAAAATAGCACCACTGAGAGCTACACAGTAAAGACTTTGTTTAACCCTGGCATTTGAACATGTTATTTAATTTCATTTTTCAGTAAAGAAGAGGCAAATTTTATCTGCTACTGGGTGAGAAAAAGACTCCAAGGCTGGCAAATGGTTATCTCTGGGCTTTAGCAGTGGGGTCTGATTCTGGGGTGGTTATAGACAGCTGTGGCTTATGCTCGGCTTAGCCAGCTTGGAAGCACCATGCCATACGGTGAACGTGCCAGCAGGGCTGGGTGCCTGTTTTCCATCTACAAAAGACCTGATGAGATTTCCAAACACATTCAACACTTAGTGCCTGTGTCAGGTTCATTACTCCCATCTCTCAATACAAACTGCTTTGTGCAGAAGAGTTTTGAAAACACAGCTGCTTTGCTGGCTGGCGTGTATGTCCGAGGCCTGATCACCTCTCAGATCCACACCTTTGTGGGTGGTATTGTCTTGGTCAGAGAGTTAAACTCACAAATGGCCTACTGTGAAGGTCTTTTCAGACTCCATCTCCTCTTTACTTTCTCTTTGCATTCTCAAGTTCATTTTGGCAATTAGTCAATAAGGGAAAAGGGACAGTGTCTGACTTTTTGTTTTCACCCTCAAACAAAATTTCCTCTGGGTTTCTGAAGACCTCTTTGCTCTGACCCTTTCAGCAGAGACCAACCTTCTCCTAGACCAGCCCGCAACTTCTCACCTCCACTCTAAAACACGACGCTGTCAACTTATAATCATAGCGAATCATCCAAAACGGTGAAGTTGGGTCACATTTGGCTTCCTGAGATTTTTAATGCCAGGTGATCTTGTCTGCTGCTCTGGCTGATTTTTGGGTGAAGCAGTGGTAGGGAGCTGTGTGTGCGCTATCAACGAAAAAGGGATTTGGCATCCCTGAGCCAATGGAGGACAGCATTGTGGCTTTTTGCAGAGGCATCTCCCTGACAGAAGGAAATTAAGCTCCAGCTGGTAGGACCAAACCCTCCAAGTGCTGAAGTTCTTGCACAGGGAGCAGTGAGAAGGTTTAGGTCATCCCTGTAGTCTCGTCAGGCCTTACTGTGACATCCCACATGGTCCCATAAAAAGTAGCTCCTATAGGATACAGATTCACTTATGGGCAGAAGAACACTAAATTTAATAGGGTATTTCTGGAAAACACACATTGGCTGTTCATAACTTGTCTGTTCATTGTGAGCTGAATGTACTGGAGACCTGTTCCCCAGCTTTGGCATGGCTTTGCCTTCCTCCCCTCCATGTGGATGGCAGATAGCACCAACAATCCTGCGATTAGCCTGTGTCTCACCGTTAATGCCTGGGACTGCACAGTGCAGGATTTTATTTCAGTTTCAAGGGTGACGGGTAAAGCTTTGGAAAGAATTAACCAGATAACAGACAAAAATTTTGGCATTGGAATGGTTTTGCATAAACAGCTACACAATGCATCGATACTGTATGCTCTTCAAAAGAGGAAAAAACCACTTATTTTTAATGTTGTAATATGCCCTGATGTTAGAGAAAACAAAACCAAGTTCACATATCACATCAAAGATAATAATAATAATAATAATAATTATTATAATTCATAAAAATAATCTGACCGACCGGCAGCATTTGTTGGCTTTAGAAGGCCTCCCACGAAAGAAACACAACTGAAGACATCTGAGAGCTCTTGGCAGGCGTGATGAATTCAAGTTTTAAAAACAAGTCTGGGGATACTCCCTGCATGCTAGGGCCCTTTGACGTTGGCGGGTCTGGCAGCCAAGCTTGCATAGTAAGCGCACTGAGTGGGGTCACACTGTCCGTTGGCTCCTGGAGGTCCCTGTGGACCCGTGAGACCAGGTACACCAGCTTCTCCCTGAGGGCCGGGTGGTCCTGGCATCCCATCTTTGGCATAGCCAGGCTCCCCTGGGAGGCCTAAAATAAAAACAGAATGTCCTTGGTGAGTGACACCCCCAGGGTGCAGTACTCAGCAGCATAATATCACAGGAGATGGTTTTGCTGCCAAACTGGGATGCAGGCATGGGCTTCCACAGACTTGGGTCTGGCTTGTATGTATCTACAAGGATGTGACAAGTGTGTCTTCTCTGAAAGAAAGATTTTCACCCCCTATGGCACTCTTGGGCTGCACAATTCTGCTATGGCTGCTCTTCCTCTATCACCACGTTGAAGTTGTGCAGCCGCATGACCCAGCTAATGACATATAGTCCTCATAGAGAGGAGGTGAGGATGGGAAAGCTTGAGGCAAGAGCCATCTTTGGGAGATAACTCATTGGTACAAAGCATAGTGGGTCCATTGTTATTTTAAGGCAATGCAGGGCCAGTATGCCAAATGCAGACCATGGAGTTATGAAGGCTTCCCATAGTTTCCTCCCCTGAATAAAGCAGGGTGAAGGCAAAATTGGTCAATGGCTCCTAATTTCAAATTAGAAACAAAATATATTTTCTGCTTCTTTGTCAGCAAAGGTAAAGCATGAGCTGTATGCCTGAGGCATAGGTGTTGGGTATGACCTTTATAATATCTGAAGCTGCCTGGACCTCTGGGTTCAGCTTGGTCACAACAAGATTCTGGCAAATGCAGATAGGACACTTCACAGTGTACCTAGTAATTAAAGCTTCACTTTGGATTTGTCCCAAAGGTCAGCTAACCTAGCTGTTACTGAGATGGATCATTATACCTGTCAACCAGGCTGAAGAAACAAAGGTGGCCAGATATGATGCTAGTGATGTATTTCTTCCCTTTGGGCCACTTTCTACAGAAATTGTGTATGCCATATTTATGTTATCCTGATCGTCTAACATGGCAGAGACCTGTGTCCTTGCAGCAGTTCTGAGTGATGTGTTTTGGGGGGTGTTCTGAATAAACACACCTGGAATTCCTGGAGGACCTACTTCCCCTCGTTGGCCAACGCCAGTGTCTCCTTTCTCACCCTTTGCTCCTCTTTCTCCTGTAAAGAGGAAAAGAAAAATAATGAACTGATGAACATTATCTATGGAACTAAAGAATCCACACTGAAGCCAATATATTTGCTAAAAATAGTTCCTAATTCTGGCCAGTCCTCTGAGATGGGACGTTAAGTGGGAATAAAGACTTGCCCTCATCCGATTCTGGCCAGAGATGGAACACACCAGCAATTGCTGGTCGCATTTACAACCTCTGGTTCAACAGACTGACACTGCTTCTAACACATGCATTTTGAGGACCACTTAGATGCTACTAACAGCAGAGGTGGACACCAAAGTGTGGTGGACACATCCCTTTATCAGACTGCCCAAACACACCAAGTTCCACTCACCTTTGGGACCAATCGGTCCAGGTGGCCCTTCAGAGCCAGTCTGTCCGGGCCGGCCAGGCTCTCCCGGAGGGCCAGTTCTTCCTGGGAGTCCTTCCTTCCCAGGGGGACCAGGAGGTCCTGGTCTGCCATGGGACGCTTTTACATGTGCAGGCTGTATCTGAGCCAGGAGATAGGCTAACTTTACTGTGAAGAGAGGGAAATGGGTTTGTCAGACTAGAAGGTCAGTGCTCTAAGAGATGGAGACCCAGAACCAGTGGCCCAGTAAAGTCCAAGTATTGTCAGATCAATTTTTCAGGGCCACCCATTTGTTGTCCCCACACAATCCTTCCCCATAAACCATGATGGTGCCTTCCTGACCCTCTCTAAATTATTTAAACCTCATCTCTCAGTAGCTTTAAACTTCTCCTAAATTTCATACTTAATCCTAAACACTTCTCTCATCCTCTGTTCCTTGTCCACCAAGGATCTGAAATGTCCTTTCCTTTAGCTGTGCAGCTGGTGGATTTCTGTCAAACTGGAATCATTGCTGCTCTGAAAAGGAGAGCCTACTTCCACTGCTTCTGCTACACAGAGCGAGAAGCTACATGGCTGCTCTGTAGGAAGAAAGCTTACTTTTCTTGTTCTGGGCTGTTACATATGTGAAGTTAAAGCTAATGTACCCATCTCTGGCTGTGAAGTCAGAAACTAACTAAGGCAGCTCCCTGCGTCAGCATATTTTCCAATTTCCAAGCAGGCACATTGCTTGCCACTTCCATATTAAGACCCTGAACAGCCTAGAGAGCTCTTAAGACATACTCAGCATCACAAAAACATCCTACAGAATAGAAGGAGAAGGGTTTTCTATCTTCTTTTCATTGATCCAAAATCTTGAATGCTTTTAGATTGACATGGAATTTGAAGTCTGAGAGTGTGTAAAAAAAAATCCTTCAAATAAATCACCCCACTGAACCATGATCTTTAGCATGGAAGAAAATAACTGCAGCTCTGTGTCAGCTGCTCCAAGAGCTGTGTGAGAAGAAGCACTACAGCTCGGCATTTCACTGTAGATGGGGTCAGTAGTGGTCTGCAGTTCACGTACTTTGAGAGAAGCAGCAGCCCACAGACACTCCACTCCCTCTTATACTGATGAGTATCAAATGTCACAGCCAGAAATCAGGAACATTTCTTCTCCAGCTGGGACCTCAAAAGCAAATGTATGTCCTACTCTGATTACTTTCTCTTCTAGAGCCCCAAAGTAATCTGCTGCAATTTGTATCTTCTCTTGTCCTACCATGTCAGCTCAGGCATCTGCAGGAATGAGTCTGCAGCAGAGCTGTGCTGGTAGCAAAAAGCCATGAGGTCCTTACCACAGGCAACGAATGGCCTTGGGTTGAAGAAGGGAGAAAGCCCTTGTGCTATTGCTGGGAACATCAAGCTTGGGGAACGGTACAGCTTGCTAAGTGCATTTCATTTTACACATTCGTCCCTCCAGGCAGGCTTATTGCAACATTGCCTTCCATAAGCAGGAGAGGTTCAGGTCCCACCACAGCTATGGAAAGTACCTTTCATATTCTCAGATATATCTTCCAGCTTCCCCAAGATGATTACATACCATCTAGCTGCTTGGCTAACTCCTCTTGGATGAGCCTTCTCAAAGTCTCTAGAGATGGGGGTTCCCCCTAGAGAGTAATAATCACAGCAATAACAAGACATAATAATCACAGCCAGGGGACGTGCAAATTAAACTCTCCACAATGGGTTTAGCGGGTTGCATTTCATCACTCACAGCATACACAGGGCTGCAGGGACTGCCTGAAAGAAGAATGTAAAGGGACTCAAAACATCCACGATTCCCAACCTGCTGGCAAGCCATGGGCTTAACAGTGTAAGCAGGGAGCCTGGTCAGAGGGCGCAGTTGGGACACTGAGAAAATCTCCCTCCTATACAACTCATAGGAGAAGTAGTAGAAATCAAACCAGGAGACATTCTCTGCCCTACTAGATCATAGTGGAAAGCCTACCTCATTTTTCAGCATTGCACATTTCGTTGCAGAAAGAAGCATGCGTGCCCCCAGGGTAGTTAAGGTGGGGATCTAGACTTGCTGTAAACACTCATACTGGATGCATTGCCTGCCCACAAGCCTTATCTCAGGGAGCAGAAGCCAGTTTACACATGTGATACCCATTCTTCCAAACATGTGCAAGGTTCTGCCTGATTTCACACTGTTTAATGGAGACAGGGGATGTGGCTGCCTGGCCTTGGTCCCCTACCCAGCCTCCAGGGGAATCTCCTCTCTCAGCTCTTTTGTGCGACCTTGCTGTTGAACAACTGTAATAGCTGTCAAAACTCAAAGCTATGTGAACAACTCTGGATGATGCAAGTGAAAAAATGATGAAAGCAGTTTTGGTAGGTGGAAGGAGAATTTTTTAGGTTGTGGCTTTCCATGAAAATAAAAAAAGTGGTTTTAGGGGAACTAGACTCTTGTCTTTGCATAAACTCAAAAGAAAAAATGTAGCTATATTTCAAAAATAAACCATTTTGAACCAAGATCAAATGCTGTCCTTTGTAAATCACAAAGTGAGATGTTTCACTTGAAATACAGTTTTCATTTTTTGGCTAAAATTATTCTTTGAATTTCTGCCAGTTTTGAAAATACTTCTGGTCAACCTGAAGACTGCATTCTTTTGTGTATGAATTATTTGCATGAAAGTGTGGCTTTTCCCTCACACCTACCCTTTCAACATACAAGGATGCAGTCTCTGTCCTCTATGTTTATGAAAACCTCATGAGTTCTTCTGAATCAGAAGTTATTCTTCATTAAGAAATGTAGATTTTATTAAATAGCTAAGAGACATTTCAATTTTAACCAATGACATTGCTGATAAGTACAGAGTTGGTCTATCTGCTGCCTTCTTCCCAATACAAATTTTGCATGACAAAAAGATGTGTTTGTTGGTGACAAAAGAAACAATTTTGTCATTAAGTACTAACCATTTGTGATGCTCTTAGTGAATAGCCCAGTAAGTAAACATGATTGTGGAACATACTTTGAAGGCTTACAAATTATCTTTTCAAGTTTTAACCCTGTTAGTTTCATTAAGTCTCCATAATCATCACTGGATTTCATCAGTCTCTGTGTTGTTGCGACACATAAAGAAATGCTTTGTCTAAAATTTACCCAGCTTTTACATCAGAGATTATTTCACTGTTTATTTCCCTCCGAGGTAATCTCAAATTCATCCTCAGGATGGGCATAGCGGATTCACTAGTGTTGGTAGTTTTTCTCATTCTTCTACATACATTACCCTCAGGCACTCTCAGTAGCGAGATTGTTTCCCGTTAGAAAAAAAAAAAAAAAAAGAGAATATTAAACAAAAATAGGATTTCATGAATTCTGATGAGCTGACTCCAGGATTTCCAGGAATAGAGCAGTGACCTTTCCACGGCTCAGCATTTTGTCTCTCATAACAACCAGCAGCCGAGGAAGGCGTAAGACCTCTGTATGAAATGCTACACATTAACACCCTTATAGAAAGAAGCTTTTTCAGACTCCAGACCCATGGCCACAGTCATATGACCAGATTTAGGCTTTTAGGGGTATAAGGTGTCAGGGACTGGCCACCCTGGCTATACGTCTGGATTGCTCAGGTCTCTTGAAATTCAATCCAACACCCCCACAACACTTCCCTGAGATATGCTATAGCTCACCTTTTTATGTATCAAGAGATAAAAACGCTGCCTCCCCATTAAAACACACACTTGCTCTGGTTTCTATCAGCCTTACTGTAATCTTAGGTACTTTTCTGATCACACACCATGGCAGTAAAATTACTGTACAAAGCCCTTCTCTGGCAATCTTACCCTTGGTCCTGGAAATCCCGGCTGTCCTGGAGGACCAGGAGGTCCAACTTGCCCAGTGTCTCCTGGGGGTCCGTGGGGACCCATCAGTCCTGGATGGCCTTTGTGACCAGGTATCCCAGGATCACCTGGAGGGCCCTTTTCTCCTTGAGGGCCTTTTTCGCCTTTGATGCCAGGCTCTCCCTAAGTGAAAAAACTGACATTACCGCCGCAAAATAAGAGGCAAACTTCTGATTTCCAAGCACAGCGAAACACAAACAGCTGAGCTGGCAGTTACTGAATACAACATCTGGTGCATTACAAATGATCCACAAATTATTACTGACGGAGAATGATTAAAGAGAGGGCTGGGAGGGTGGGAAGCACGGCAGATCTCTACAGGCCACACTTCATTCTTGAATGACCCTTCCCCCAGCCCCTAACTTAAAACAGCCCTCTTTATTTCAACATAATGAAATAACTAATAATATTCTCCAACCTACCCTCTCTCCTTTGGAGCCAATTTCACCTGGTTTCCCTGGTGCACCCTGCAACAAAATAAGGCTGAGCATTAAAGAACTATCCATAATAACAGTACATAATAAAGCGCATGCCTTTGCAATGATTCTTGTGACCTGGGGAAAATTTATTTCCTTGTCAGTCCCACAGATTTCTGAGAGCTGTTTGCTTTCAAATATCAACAACTCAAGAAAAAAATGAATTTGTTGCAACCCAGGTAGCATCCTTGATGTTTTTTTCCCAAGACATCAGCCCTACTTTGAAACAACTGGGAATTTAACTCACCTCTTTTCCGGGAGGACCTTTCTCTCCTGGTTCTCCCTGAGAGATACAGAGAGTGAATTTAGCACCACACTGCAATGAGTAGGAAGGAAGACCCTACCTAATAACCACGAGTCTTGTTTTCTGTTTAGAGCCCAAGTTTTCTGCTACACAGCAGCAGGTTTGGATGACTTATCCTTATCCTACTGCTGTAGGTCATTCCTGGAAAGACACATCCGACTATTTAGAAAGCATTTTTTAATAAAGCTGCATACCGTGTAAATGTAAATAACACGAAGTCATTTCTAACAAACCAGCTGAGAGCAAGACAGATGTTTCATTGAAAGTGTGTTCCTGCTTTCGATACATTTCATTCCTTTTTCTTACAGACATTTCACAAAGCTTCGTACATTTTACTTGGGCTGGTTTAGTTTAAATAGTGTCAACGTTATACCCGTAGCAGTCTAAAGATGTAAGGGAAGTACATTTTTTAAGTAGAGGTACCATCTTGTACTACACCGGCTGAGATAATGGATGCAGAGCCAGTGATAAAGCAAGTTTGAGCCTGAAAGCTTGCCTGTTTTTGAGAACTATATTAAATAACCTCAATTTGGACAAGCACCTTATTAGGATTTTTTTCTATAGTGTGCATTTATAATGTCATAATTAGGCAATACAATTTTGCATTTTAGCATTTCAATGAAAAAAACGTCACTGCAGTCCTGAAGCACACTGATAAAGCAAAACAGACATTAAACTAGTTATTGCTAAAATTCTGCCCACTTTCCCATATCATGAATGGAAGGATTCATCTTTATAGTCTATTTACAATCCACACATGTGATCATATCTATAATGTGTACGTGCAGGTGGAATTTTTCCCATAACCTGGAAACACATATAACATCTTTGACAGTGCTAGCATCTACACATGTATGCATGAGTAATATAACTAATCACAGATGTGTAATCGCATCAGCTCCAAATTAGGCAGCATCAGACTCACTTGACTATTCCTTAGGGCCACTTTACTTTTAAATGGCCACCACGTTTGCTGCTTTAAATTAATTTTCCAGAGAAATATTTTCTTCTCCTCTTTTCATCACAAAACTCCCATTCCAATTATAAAAAAAAAAAAAAAAAAAGGAAAAAAGAATCATCCTGTGGAAGATTCAGCTCTGCTAGATTCACATGAAAACCTTTCAAGCCTCATTTTAAGTCACAACAGAGCTAGAAACAAAAATATTTAACTCACATTTACTTTTTCCATCCTTTTAGTGGAATGTAACATATTTTACTTATCTTGGAAGGGCTAAAGATATTGGATTTCAAGGCCGTGATATTTTCACATTTATAGGTATTGTTTTAGATCACTTTGGGAGATACATGAATGCTTTAATTTCAATGTATATCTGTTGCTGGTAACAAAGGAATTTTCCTTGGAACAGCAAATATGAGAAATACCTATATTATTATCAGCACTTAAAATTTCCCTATTTAGCCCTTCTGGGGTTCACACAGAGATATAGCCTGAGAACTTAAATACCCCATACCCATATTAAGAAGACTATTGAACCAGTCCGATTAATGCACACATTATCAGGGCTGACTGACAGGTACCAGCTCAGTAAATGAGATTATGTATGTTTGTCCATATGAAAAATGCTATTTTTGCAGTCCAGTTTCCTTTGGAAGTAAAAGTGTATGGCTTC
The DNA here is from genome assembly GCA_024606505.1 of Aquila spilogaster. NCBI lineage: Eukaryota > Metazoa > Chordata > Aves > Accipitriformes > Accipitridae > Aquila > Aquila spilogaster. Next base: position 7,859,515 of record JANHGO010000063.1, on the reverse strand, counting down.
TGGATCTGTCAGATCTCCTGGTTATGTTTTTTTACCTAATTAAAGATGACCATGTCCTATCTTCATCAGCCCAACATTTAAAAGCAGGTAATTAGTGGATCTAATCCATCCCAGACATACTTACAGGCGGTCCTCTGGGTCCTACGAAGCCAGGGAGTCCCGGGCTGCCATTTTCTCCTTTATTTCCTTTAGGACCCTTAGGACAGAAATGAGACAGACACTAGCGCCCTTTCTCCAACATCTCTTTTCCAGAGCATGCATTTACAGATACATTGGAACTGGGAAATTTCACGGTAGCAGCAGGACTCCCAAAATTGACAAGGAAAGGAAAAACAAAGTCATTTAGAAAAGCAGAGTGCAAACACCACACTTGCATTATTAATAAGCTGTGTGGGGTCCCTGTGAAAAGACGAAAAGGAAGTGACAATTATGGAAGTGACAGAAGGTATGTTCAGTGGCTATTCTGGCGCTGCATGGTTTTTAAGGTGGTGTTGCAGAGTGGAAATGCTGTGATGGGCGCCGACAGGGAAACAGTGCAGGTGGTCATACTGCTCAAATCTGAGAATACAACCAACAGGCAGCTACTGAGTTGCTCTTTTGCCTTTATTTCCAGGTTCAATTTAAAAAATGTCTGCCTTTTACTTATCTCTTGTGATATTCTGCCAAACTATCATTTTTCTTACAGATCAGGGCAGCTTAAATGACAGTTCATGATACAGAGCCATTTCACATACACTTCTGATTTTTTTTTACTCTTCTTTTAACCTTTTCTTTCACAACTTTTCCCCCTACCTTCTGATTCAGAACATATCCTTTTTTCTTCTTAGACTAAAACTTGTCTTCATTTTAAGCCCATCTTGTGTAAAGTGAGCACCAACGGATCTGACAGGCGCAAAGCACATGGCTTTCAGTATGCAATCAGCCCTGGAGATTTCAGGGGCTGGGCTGTATTGCTGCGTGCAGGCTTAGCATGAGCACTGTGAATTGGGATGGGCGCTGTCAAACAGCAGATGCAAAAGGAGAAGGCTCCTGGCAGGTTTTACCTTGTGATTACAAGTTGGCAATGGTGAAGGTGGAAAAAAAACCCCTTATTGCCATGATAACCTTTCTCGCTTCTCCTTTTTTTTCAAAATAGAAATATAATATATTGGCTTGTCACACCACATTGTGAAGGAAATTAGTGCATTTCCAGACAAGGCTGGAAATAAATGGATTCGTGTACAGCACAAGGAAATACTTCCCATAATAACCTTTATGAAAGTGAGAGGATTCATTTTAATGACAGAGGACACTGATGAGATGACTGTCTGTTCTGCTGACCAACACTGTCTCATTGTTTCCATTTTCTCATCCATCTGACTTTATCCTTTTTCAATCTCTTATGTTATTTTTGGACTCTAAATCCTCTGGAGCAGATACTGCTGTAGTTCTGTGTTTGTGCAGGAAGGTGCCTGGTGAGTCCCCAGGTCACTAGCTGACTGTCTAGGTAATGTGATAACATGATGATTATTAAAAAATAACCCCCATTTGGCACTCACAGGGCATCCCAAAGCCACAGTGGCCTGTTGAAGAAGGCCAGAAGGCCAAAAAGCAGTAACAGGAGTTGGGAACAGGGGTGGGCGTGATGAGAAGAAGAAATTAAAGTTGAAAAGGCAACAGTGGGGATCCACGGGGTAAGAAGCAATGGCAATAGTGCCAGGAAGGTAAGAAGAAGTTTTGTCAAGGAGAAGAAAGCTGTAGCACCTATTCTTGGCTGCAGAAAGGCTGCGAGACTGCCCCACCCCTGCCCCACCTGTATTTGTGAGTTATAACCTCCCCGTGCAGAAAGGTGTTACTTGCTTCCCTGTGACCACTTAGGAGGAGACATCCCTGCAGCAAAGCAATACATGCTCAGGGCACAAGTCTGTGGTGAGGCTGAGGTTGCTTTATGGCATTGAAAGGGCCACAAAGGAGTGAAGTCCTGCTGCAATTTTTCAGATTTCTCCTGCTATGCCTTTGTTTCTATCTGAATCTAACAGCCCAGCAAGCTGTAACGTCTAGGTGGACAAAGAGAGGGAAGAGCCCTGCATTGTAATAGATGCTACTGGACACAAAAATACATTTGCATGGATTTGCTGAATCCTGAACAATTTTCAGCACCAGAACAGAGAAAAAAAAAAAAAAAAAAAACCAGCTCCTCACTGTCCTCCTTACAGCTCTTCATTACCATGCTGTTCTTCCACACAGGATGGTCCCAGGGGGGTTTTATTCTGCTTTGTGATCTTGGTTTACTGCCCACTGCCTACTCTTTCCCCAAGTGCCTGGGGAGGATTTTTCTGCTGCTGCTATTCCTCAATGGCAGTCTGCCAATGCCCTGAGGCCCTCTCCTTCCGTGTGACAACTCTCTGCTGGCTGCACAGTCTCTGCTTGGCAAAATTAAATCTACTGGTGAAGATGAGGCATGCCAATCTTTTTTCCATACCAGGTAATCGATCATCTCCTTTGTCTGTGAACACTTACTTAACTTTTGCTGGGAAAAATGATGACCCAGCTAGCAGCTCAATTCCTGGAACATAGCCAAACCCCCTCCGACGTCACGGCCAGCCAGTGATTTTCAGATCACCAATCTTCAGACATGGCAACTTCAGGGATGGTAAGCTGCTACACATAATTCACTCCATATATACTTCATCAGTCACCTCTCCTTGACATAACTGCCTGCTGCATGAGTTTCCCTTTGTGGTACTTACTGGGTTACCTGCTGGGCCAGGTTCTCCTGCAGATCCAGGCGATCCATTCTTGCCCTACGTCAGAAGGAAAAAGGTTAGTGAAGTAACGTAGGCTACAATTAAAAATATCCACCTACTGCTACACCAGCAGGCGTTTCTTTAGCATTGTCCAACCTCCTCTCTTGGCAGACTGCAGAGTAAGGATCTCATCTTTCCAACTGACCCCACAACTTCTGCATCCCTGATCACATGGCTGACCCCATCTCAGGACAAAAATTGAGACACGTGGACCCAAAACCCTAGTCTGAAGAGGACCAAATCAGCACTCCTCCTCCTCCTTTTCTTCACCCTTATCCCTATCATATGCAGCATCCTCCTGGATGGATGGAGCCACCTACTATGGCTGCTCCAAGTTACCAGTGTTCAGACAAGCCCCTTTATTCCATGTTTGAACCACCTCTTGGCAACGCACTGATCAATGTTAAAGTGCTCTGCACCAGCTGACAGATACCTCCAGATCCCCACACACCTTCTTGTGTTAGAAAACTTCCTCTCTCCAGTGGCTGAGGGAGGTCCTGCAAATTACTGCCTATCATCCTCTTCTCAGGGCTACCATCTGAATCAGGGTCCAGAGGCCAGGCATCTATTTTTTAATCATCTCAGGCTTCCCCTTTTTTGGGGAATGGAGAGAAACACTTGTTCTAAAGCCTTGAGGTATTTGATATTGCCTGACACCAGACAACTCAGAATGAGCCAAATCATCCTTGAAAAGGACCTGTTTCTCACCATTCCTTATCAAAGTAGCTGAGCTGACCATCTACATTGACTAAAGTTCGGTGAGATTAAATTCTATACCCTGTTCCTCTCTCCTCCCAATTCACCATGCAGAGATGTTTTTCCCTTTATTGGAGTTGACCAAAAAGACCAGCCCTTTTACTGGAAGTATTCAAAATCATGCCTCACACTCCTTATTAGAGAAGAAATAAAGCAGAGGAAGAACAAGAGAAACCGATACTTTGCCCTCCAACATACAAAACCCCAAGTATTTCTTCTCCAAAAAAGAATATGGCCTGGAGTTATGATAATTTCTGTCTCCTCAAATCTTTTTATTCATTGCTAGTGTTGTGCAGGGACATGACATGTTAGCGAGTGATGCCAGCAGGACAGGAATAATGAGATAAATTGTAAGGTAGACACAGGAGCTCTCCATATGTTCCTGCAGTCTAAACCCCTACCCTCCCAGCTCAGAGGGACCTGCTGCTCCAGCTCCTGGCATTGCTGGCTGAATCAGCATTTTGCCCTGATTCTGGAATATGTTGTAGAACCTGTTTTACTCGCAGGTCTTCTGAGAAGGAAAAAAAATCACTCATTGCAACATATTAAAGATGTGCCTAGGTTCAGCAACAGAGATCTGCATTCAAATTTGGAAAGGGTTGATTTTTAAGAGAGAATTGAAAACCCCATAATATTAACAAAAGTTATTTCTCAGCCATCCCAAATGACACTTTTTGAAATGTCAACTAAATTGCCATTTCTCCACTGAAGTTGTAATAAAACTCTACAGGTGTTCAATTAAACAAACCTTTTCCTAAAATTATGCCTTTTTTTTTTCAGAAAAAATTACAGAGAGCATGACAAAAATGAATAGTATCAAAACTGGACCCTACATATCTCAAACTGGGCACCCGCAATTAGTGTCCACCTTTGAAAACTGAGGCCATGTGAGAAGCAAGTAAGATGCCAGAGGCAGGACTGGAATATGAGCACTTCTGACACTGCAGTCCTGGCAGAATCCATTAAACTCTTCTTCCCACCGAGTCAGCAACCATCACTCCATTGCACTATTATAAGTCTTCATCAGTTCCTAGCAATATCATTCTGATTTGTCGGTCTCAAAGTAGGCAAAGTGTTTTAATCAAACATCACCTGAATCTTTCTTAAGACTCTTCTTCCAAACCAGAGTTCTGGACTGCAGGAGATTCCCACTATATACAATGTACTTCCAGAAATGGCTTGTCAGGAGAGAAAACTCACCGGCTGCCCTCTGAGTCCTCGAGGGCCCTGTGGTCCTATGGGACCAGTATCACCCTGAAATGAAGAAAAGTATTCTGGTGAGAGGGAAAGATCTGACATGAAGGCAAGCAAACAGGCATTTTAAAATGTCCCTACTAAATTACGCTGTTCACGTATTAGAGGGAAACAGCATTAAAGTGTCACTACCCCCTTTCAGTTATCTATGAGGAAGACCAGCCTTTTGAATTTTAAACATCTATCACTAAAGGCAGCCTGATTACAGGCAGAAATCATTATTATCAGGTTATCTTAGCAATGGATTTCTCAGGGACAGAGATTCTCCAGTATTTCTCAAGAATTGATTATTTTGTTCTTTCTTGAGGGAGGCTTAAGACCTGCTTCTATCTTCTCTGAGGGGTTCCCCTAGGTCTATCTTCCATTTTACTTTGTAGGGTACTATTTACAGCACAACAGTTTTCCAGTGATACAAGGGTGTGCAAATGAGAAACCACTTCCCCACGTCCCATGACAATGGCACCTCAGCCACTTGGTACATTGCTCAGCAGCTGCTGCAGGATCCCACGTCAGCTGCACTCTTCCAGGACTTTGTTACGTGACTGCATTTGACACGAATAATGTCAGAGGATCTGTTTGTACCATCTCTCCTTCCTCTGAGCAGCATCGTCTTATTCCATAGGTATTTCATAGATTTCAGTGGAGCTACGCACTCAGTAAGGTACGGCTTTTGCAGAGGAAGCATGACAGAACCTGGCCCAGTGGGACCTGCAGAATGAAGCACTGCTCGGAGACGGGTGGCAGAAAGCCGGTCCATGGCTATGCAGCACAGCCTGGGATTCAAACAATGCAGCTTTCTCTGCTTTTCCAAAGATATAGCTGACATTTAAGTGTCAGCAGCCGAGCAGTGACAAAGGCCCTCAAATTCTTTGTTACCCTAACGATCTTTGCACAAATCATTCCCTGCCCGCTGCTGCAGGAATTCATCCTTTATCACAGTTTTTGCAGCCATTTTAGGTGAGGGTCGCTGTGAATTGAAATCTTCATTTGTCAGGGAGAAGGAGATTAGTTTCTGCTCCAAACGGTACACTTACATCCTTCCCTGGTGGCCCCTCACGACCAGCAGGACCTGTCGCACCTGGCTCCCCCTGCAATTCAGCAAAAAGGAAAGAGATATCAGCCCAAGGTCAAAGACAGACCAGTAACACCACTATAAGTGGTATGGGGTTTCTGCAGTATCGGACTGAGCTCAGTGAAAACTTTTTTTAAAGCTAACAGGAGCCTCGTTCATCATATGTGACACGCAGCTTATAAAAATAACTTAGAAGCATCTTCTGTAAGTGATGCACAAGGCAGTGCGCTGCTTTCCAGCAGAATATTTGCTACTGCTAGTGCAGTCACTGAAAACCACCAACCTATTCATGATGCAGAAACTACCATAATGAGGAAGAGATGAGGAACTCCAGCACTGGATTTTTCTGCTAAGCTCCTGCAAGCAGAGTATTTTATTTCCCTGTAAAAAGCCAGAATTAGGCAGAAGGACATTCAGTTTTGTATTCCATTTTCTACACCAAGGAGCTTTTTGTACTGTATCGCTCAGAACAGAGAGACCACCTTTTCATGCAGGACTTGAGTTTTGGGGTTTATGATCCACAGGCAACTGAGTCAAAGGGCTAGAGACATTTCTATTCTCATTTCTGTAAGTTTTGTTCCTGAAGTGCCTTATTTTGCACTTCTTAGGCATTTTTGGAGGAGAGATGATTCTTGTCCAGTAAGTGCAGTAGGGTTCCTCACCTTGTATGTCAACATTCGTACCAGAGGGATGTGGTACGGAGGCATCCTTGAAACTTCCTCACAAAGGGCTATCTCAAAGGGAGCATCAGAGGACTGAGCTCTACCAGCTGCCTCACCTTACCTGGAATCACAACTTCAGCAGAAGGAATGAAGACAGCTGCTGTGATTTTCTGCCATGGGTGTGGCCCATGGAATTGTAGTTGAAAACAGCCAGGTTAAACACACACCTGCCATCATTTTTACCTATTGTCTCAGAAAGGTCAACTTCAACTCACACGATCTTTCTCTAAAGGATCATGCATGAGGTACACATTACTTACCCGGGGACCTGGGGGACCTGTATCTCCTCTCTGTCCTTTGAAACCCTACAAAAGAGAATGAAATCAATAATCATGCGTTACCCTGATGCATGAAACACTGAGAAAACTCCAGCTTGAACATTTACTTAATAACCTTCCCAATTTTGCCTAAGATTATGGGGGACTGGTCAGCATGGAGCTGCCATGTCCCAGGGAGTGATTCGGAAGGGCCACATCACAGTGAAGAGCTTTCCATAGCTCCTTACGCTATGAGACCAAGACTGTAGTGTGTGTATTCCTGGTGTGACCAGCCAATAGAATATTTAACCCTAAATTTCATTGTCCCCATCCCTTCAGAGGACATGTAACAGCACACAAGCGCTACAGCTGTGACTATGCCTTCTGGTAGAAGTGGTGTCATGAGGTTATGTGCTTTAACTTCTAGGTAAGGGACCTACTCTTCTCCAAGTGTGAAGGATTTGGAAATGCCTGTGTTTGATTTTTGTTGATTATTTATTTATTTAGGCACATTGCCATGACTATTCTCATCCAGGCCAGCTCTTTCGTTATATGTTTGCATCAGTAAAGGACCTCATCTGCCCAACAAAAAGCTTCCCAGCTACAAAACAGAAGAGTGACTGGATTGAACCCTTCAGAGCGGTACTTACCGGTAAGCCTCTGGCACCCTCCTGGCCTGGGAGCCCTGGTTCTCCAGGCTTTCCCTATGAGAAATAATCATGTTCATGTTAGTGGGAGACTCAGGTCCATGTTTCTGCTGTTGAAAACTTCCCACTCTTCTCCCTTAGCACTGAGAACTGTGGTTGCCCAGGATTTCTCCAGCAACACTGGAGTCTGAGCGTGCGAGGAGGGCAGTAGTGACAGACGTTCCCATACATCCCCCTACCCGCGCTGACACGAACGCAGCCTTTGAGATTCAAAGGCAGCTTACACCTTTGGACTGGTGCACCTTTACAGTGTTTTAATGTCAGAGGGGTAATGCACAGAACTGCACCAATACCTAGTCAGCACATAAAAAAATCAGCATCTGCACGCAGAAACCAGGTGTTTTGATGCAAGCACACAACTGTCTGCAGCTGCTCTGACAAGCACTGCTCCACATACCAGTTGTCCTAATGGCTGGGAACTTGGCTTTTCCCAGAACCACTAAGTCCCATTTGACAAGTCACAGAAAGAGGCTGGCAACGCCAGATACTGGAAGCACATTCTTCATGTAACAAACACAGTTGCAAGGAATAACATTCACTGCCCAATTTATTAACACTTCCTTTTGGCTGACAGCTTCGTGGCTCAGTTTTTTTCCCTCAGCAAACACAAGTATAGACTAAGTAGAGAAAATCAAATATAAAACCTCTAATCCTGGACAACAGAACTGTCATAGAGCAATCCAGAAAAGGCTTCTTTAAAGACACCTCCTCTAAACTTTTTATGCCCCATAATCTTCTATCTAAAAAACGGATCACTAGGCTTAATGTTACAAGACAACCTTCTTCCTCTGCAATATTTACGGTAGCTGTAAAAGTGGAATCACTAAGTTTTAGTGTATTTATGGTAGCTGTAAAAGAACCCAGTTTTTTTTCAAGATTGCTAATGCGTGACTCTTATAAATTGCTTAAGACAATATAGTCCTTCTGGTGTTAAAAAAAGATGCACAAACAGGCTTCCTGTCCCCCCCTAAGGAGTCCGTAGATAGGCAGCTCCAAAACCAATAACTGGATGCGGGCTCTGATTGCCTGAGTGAAACAGTTTTAAATTACATTACCGGTTCCCCAAGAGATCCTGGCTTGCCATCTTTGCCATCGTTCCCAGCAATGCCCTGTAAATGAAATGCAAAACAGGGTATAAGGAAGGAGTCGATAGGGAAGATTGGTGGGGGTTTTGTCAGTGTGATTTTCACAGTGACAACTCTGCTTCATCATGGCATACTTAAGATTGCCTAACCCTCCAAAAACTACCCTATGTCTATAGCTCAACCATAAACCTCTCCTTGCCACACCACTGCAACAGCATAAATTGTCTCCCTTTCCAATATGGCAAGTCTAAGGGGTTCCCTCCCCTCCTTTTCAGCAAGGCGAGCACTCCAACAATCTTAAAACAGGATTCTAAAAACAGCTGTTATAAACCATTATAATGCCATTATCTTCATTCAGCTAGGCTACTTTACACTAGAAATAGCTCTGGCCCTATCCCTATGACAGATTAAAAACCCCCAAAATGTTGTACTAATACAGTTTCCAGAAGAGAAGAGTCTATGCCCAGGATGCACTTGAACTTGAGTCAGTGCAAAGGAATTATTTTGACTGTGGATTCAGGTGAAGACAGTATTCCAGTCTATGAATTTTTGTGCCCTTACAGTGGACCTATTAGTTGATTTTTGTGCTCTGTTTAAGAGTATTTCTTCCAATGAGGAGGCAGATAAGGAACATACCTGATTCACATTGGTAACTAGAACTTAGCTTTAAAGGGATCAAATACAGCATTCACACTGTCCTGGACCAAGGACATAGCATCGACATGACAGATACCATTACAGATCATGCACAGCTTTCAAAACACCTCAAAAATGTCACCTCTTTGTTTTACACACCTATGTGTTTATGAACAGTTTAATGTATTGAATTAGAAGGAGCTGAACTGCACTCACTGGAAGTCCAGGCAAGCCTGGTGGGCCCTGTGGACCTGGAGGGCCATCTTTACCCTGGAAAGAAAGCAGAAACACTCTGGGTCAGACAAGCTGCTCAGATGCTTCTATCAGGTGAAGATTTATCAAATGTAGAGTTTGACAAGGGACAACTGTGAGAAGCTGGTTTTGTAGCCCATGTCACTCAGTGTACAAGGTTTCCTTGAATTCCTTCTAGTTTAAACTGGAGGGCTTTCTTTTCACATAAAACATCCAGTATTAGTTATAAGTTGTTACAGATGGAGAAACCACTGAAATAACTGGCAATTTTTTTTCCTGAAGTTTAATTATATTTAATATTTAGTCCTTAACTTCCTGCATGAGGTGTCCAGCCAGGAAGCAGAAGATCTATATTTTATACCTATCAAATGAGTAGTTATGAGAAGTGCCTTGCTGACAGTCCCAAGAAATTCCCTTACTCTACAGGACTGGACAATAGCATCCCAGGTCTTTCTCAGTGTCTCAACCTTCATCATCCATTTGAAAGGGAATTTCAGCCAGTCTGTCCATGTAGTCTCTGGCCTCTCTGCTGAGAGTGCTCACTGATTTCATAACGGCCATCAGAAGGACCATCACTGTTCACTTATGATGAAATTCAGGTTGAAATGGATCTGCAAAAGGCACCTTGCTCATTAGGAAACCCTGCTCTAGAAATTAATCACAGAATTACACAGTCTTAAACTGTTCCAGCTCAACAGCATGCATTACTCAGGGAAGGTTCATTTTTTCCTTTCCAACCTGAAGTTAGCATCAATCAGATTACCTGTCTCTCCCAGGGTTTTCTGATGCATTACCATAAAGTAGCATCTGAACACCCTTCAAATGAAACAGCAGTAGCAAAATTCTTCATAGACTTCTTGAAGGTTACATATGTACTAGTATTTTCAGTTGTGCCAGGGAATGGTCTCAGGTCCTGGCATCTGAGCAGTCTGTGCTGTGACGTCCTTCAACAGGTTGCTGGTTTCATTTTGACAATCCCCATGTACAGTTCAGGTGTTAGCCTGGGTCATGAAGCATCCTAACAGATTTAGCCATCCTGTTCTAGAGGCTAAGAGATGTTAATAGCAAGGACAGGACAGACAAGAGGTAAAACCCCTCCTTAGAGGTCCCATGGACTGGACTATGCTCTGGCTAATTTGGAGTTTCATTTGGTGAGTAAACACAACTGCAAGAACAGAGTAGTATGTGGCTGTTTGTGGAGGTCCTATTTGCAGGTGTAGAGTTGATTCGGGCTGAATATTTTGGGGAGCTTTCAAAGGACATTACATGAGTTCTAGCTCAGCTTTACTTCACAGAGCTGACTATAGGTGAAGCTGGTGGTGAAACACACAGCTTAGAGCTTACTATGTCTCCTGGGCTTCCTGCTGGTCCTATTGGTCCTGGTGCCCCATCTGGCCCCTAAACAAAATAAAGCAGAAACAACTTGAGTGATTAATGCATTTTGTACATTTGTCAACACAGTCCCTACCAAAGCTGGCAGCACTGAAGTTTTCTTCAGTCACTCAGTTCAGAATTCATTCCATTATTTCTTCATTCATCACAGAAAAGCAGTGCCAACCTCTGCATTCAATCAGCCTCCAAAGCCAGAAATAGTTCAGATATTTGAGTATGGTCCTGGCCCTTCCTTCTGAAAATAGGGGACAAATAGGAAAAAGCCAACCTTCTGACAAAAATAACTCTGAAGAACAGAAATTATGGGAGCAGTTTGAAGCAGTTGAAACACTGCCACTCTGTGGCAGGCAAACTCCTGGAGTCACAAGTCAATGCAGGCAGAGGAAAAAGTCAGCAAAAGTTGAAGAAAAAAAATATCTAGGGGAACATCACATTTTGCTCTGCTTTGACAGGCTCAGTTTTACTTTGCACATTTCCTTTGTCTGTGAGTCTATTCAGAGGGTCTCACAGGACAATTTTAAGAGTTTTAACCCTACTGGAATAACCCTATGGCTGTGGCAGTATGAGGTTCATACAGACACAGTAAATGTGTCTGTGTTATTAGCTTCTCCTAAAATAATGCTCATGGAGGCGCAAATGACCCACAAAGCAGGTCCATGTGTTGTCCCAGTGGAAAAGCATTCAGCATGCTTTAGGCACTGCTACCACTTGAAAACAGAATTTTAATCTAATTGTCTTTTCTGGTACGTCCTGTTATTTAGTCAGTGCAATGTAAATTCAACTTGGAAGAGACTGTGCTGATCCCCAGAACAGATGAAGGCTGCATAGCCTCAGCATGGCAGAGCCAAACTGCACTGTAAGCAGCAATATGAGTAGCGATGACTGTGGGCAAAGGAAGGCGGTTTGGAAAGAAAAGTCCTTCACTCAGGAGAAGTCCCAACTCTTGGAGGGTGTAAGTGATGATATCACAAGCAGGAGAGCCAAGTTATTTCAGCCCTGCTTCTGCAATGTCCCCCCTTTTTAAATAAAAAGAAGCATAACCGTATTTGCGGAGAGAGTAGAGCTGAGAATGAGGACTGTGATGGAGAGGGACACATGTAAAAGGTCTTTTAATTCAAAAGTAACCCACAGGTTATGAAAATTGGAGAAAATCCAGTCTCATACCACTGTGTAAAATTGAGAACTAAAATACTCTTACATCTGTTGGTTCTAGACTGACAACTTGTTCCACATATAAGAAAACACCTATACACATACTACTAAGTAGTCTCTGCGGAAGAGTTTTCATCATCACTGTCTTGTATAAAGAGAGCAACTGAAGCTTAGCATCAATTTACAGAAACAATCAGTGAAAAGTGGCCAATGTATTAAATAGAAATTATCATGAGTGGGGAACTCTATGACACTCAGGGGACCATTACGAACCCACTGGAAAATGCAAATGCAATGCGCAGACAGATGGGAACGGTCCTTTCCTCCACATGGAGCTTGCAACAACCTTTATTATTAAGGAAAATACAAGACCGTCTTTGCAACAGAGGAACTTACAGGTGGACCAGGGTTTCCAGGAGCCCCTGAGAAGCCGGGCATTCCAGGGTGGCCCTGCAGAATGAAAAAAGAAACTTTCTTTATGCATTATTCACATCTCTAGTTGTATAAATGTTAACTGGTGATTAAACATTTGTGAGGTAACATCAAAATGAGACAATACACAGAGAGCTAGTTATAAGGAAACAAAGAACCATGGCTTTTTAAAGCAAAACCTTGTTTTTCAAAGCATGCACTTCAGAAGTAAACATAGTTAAATTTAAGGTGTACTTTTTCAAATGTGTACTTCAGTCTATGCTAATGGAAGATGAGAACAGATATTGTGGAATTGTACAAGGCAGGAGATCAAGCAGGAAACCAAACCTGTTTAAAACATCCTACAAATCTCATTGAAGAGGTGCTGATTTGCACCTTAAACTATTGACTCAGCCCTTGGCAAAATTAACTATGAAAGTTTGCTCTAATTTAGACCATTCTCCTCTTCCCTGTGGCATCTCAGTCCCTCCTAAAAGAAGTCATCCTTACATTCACCTTCTAGGACAAATAGAAACACTGGCTTTTTCAACCCAAAGACACCTGACCTCCCAGATCTCATCTAGGCATTATCTGGGGAAATGACTAAAGGTTAGGTAATGTAGAGAATTGAACACATCCAATCTAGAGGTGAGGAAACAGATCATACAGGAAGGTTTTTGTTGGAGATGGGGATGGAAGCCTGTGGCAGACTGCTACAGTTCCACTCTTCAGCATAGCCCATTTGAGGTTTATCAGTGATGAAGAGCTCCCATCTTCCTCCTCTGCCTCTGAGAAGGGTATTCCTCTACAGGCATCACAGGAGTTATTGATGAAGGAACAAGCACAGTGACGGCACTGTTGGAAAACACACTCTGTTTTTACCTGTTCACCTTTTTCTCCTGCATCCCCAGTCATACCACGGTCTCCTTTAGCACCCTGATAATGAAAAAAAAAGCCACTGAACATCACTTATATTCAGTATTGTATCAGCTTTCTGACCTACTACATAAAGCACTTGGACATTTGAGTATAAAACTCATAAATTAGGACTGAGTCCTGCTTGCCCTCCTCTTAAATTCTTCCCCAGACCTTCACTACCAATGTTGTAGCCAGGAATATATGCGAAGAATGGCCTTTGAGCAGACCCAGCATAGTCCTTTTTTAACGTTGTAGTCTCATGGACATGAAGAGGACTTACACATCCTTAGAAAGTAGACAGGTTGTTAGGAACCTCACTAAATCAGATCTTGGTAAGGAATCATCTGGCCCAACAAAGGCCTCCGCAGTATGACCTAGTAATCTCCTCTCCCTTCAGGGACAGCAGCAATAAAAATGGCATTTCTAAAGTGCAGTCAGAAAATTCATACCCTGAAAGTGTTCCCCTCTTTCTCTCTCTCTTTCTGTCCTAGTGACAACAGAACAGAGGCAGCTAACTCAAATGTAGATGTCTGTATTATCAATGCTTGAAGTAAGGCAAGATGAGTCTCACACAGTGAAAAATACTGAGATGATGGTGAACAAATTATGAACAATGCACAGAACACTAATGAATTGCTGGCCATGGAAGTAATACTCTGGTTTACTACATGAGAGCTAGGAGGCAAGTGGGAGAGGGAGGGCTGCTATTTATTAATTAAAAGAGGCCTAATTCATATTGCCAGAAGGCATGAAGCTGCTCAGGAGCAAAGATCTGCAGTTCTACTGCTCTATTTCAGAATGGGACCTAATAATAGTTTGGATGGTGTCGGTAAGGACAACATACTACATCTTCAAAAGTGCAGAGCTCTTTGGGTCTTTCACTGTGAGGATGCTCCTAATGTATTTAGAAAGGAGTCACAAAGACTGTGTTTGCACCTTCTTAGGGGTCTTACAATATTTTCTTTTAACATTTGCAAACTCTGTGAATCTGCCTTTTACTGAATACAAGTTAGACTATTTATCAAAGACTTGATTTTATTTCTTGCACAAGTACAGTTTAAAATTGGTCCTGTTACTTCACCTAAACATTCAATCTTGCTGCCCAAATCTCTGCTTTCTCATAGCATATAAGAAAGCAGCAGACATGGTATATCTCAGACCGCCTGGCATTTCTGCCAGTTATTGTCTTTATGGGTTACTAATTGTTTTGCAAATTTTATCCTGGTGCATACTTTCATTTTGATCAACCCTATATTTACTTTTGAGACTCTACCGCTTTCCCCACCACACTTTTAATTGCAAGATATAAAATTAATGAATGAATATATATTAGCTTGTCCTACACTCTAATAAGTACGAATACAAAGATGTTAAAATAGCAGAAGCTGTTTTAGACAGTATGTCAGTAATGCAAGGAAGTGTGGAGGAAACTGTGGTCCATCACGAAATTACCTTACCTCTCCCTCTATTGATTTGTTTTGATTTATTTCACATTAGGCAGTTGTAAAGGTTTTGATTGTGACCAGGCACTGGCATTGTGAGCAGAATGATGACAGACCTCTTCATGGGAAATGCTTGAAATGTCACATTATTGGAATCCTTCAGACACTGGAAGTTTTATGTTGGCCTATGTGCCTAGATCATTAGGCAGAAGCGTATAGGTGAAACAAGGAGTTCTTCCCATAGCGTGTTTCAGGAAACATTCAGAGTCTGTGGATAAAACCACCATGGCAGATAGTGTATAGGGAGCCCAGCTGCCCATTGCATTACCCTTAATTTAAGTGATTCAAGCATACAGGATTCAAAGAGGAGAGGAGCAGGCAGCGTGGCTACTGCTGAGGTTTTAATTTCTTCCTCACCTGATTTAGATTGAGACGAACTCACAAGTCCTTATCTGTCATCAAAACACCAATGTCATGAAATTCAAAATCAAGAATCAGGCCCTTCACTTGTGTGTGTGTGTCTGTGTCCGTGTGTGAACTAAGGGATGGTAGAAGACACTATTTAAGAGAAACAGTGTTCATGTGGGGAGCTGTGCACTCCAGTGAATTGCCAGCATGGCACCCACCCAACAGGCTAGTCCTATCTCTTTACACAGAGGTGGATGCCACCAAGAGCCTGCTTCAGCCAGTGTACTAACTAGTCACAAGCAAGGTTTCATTAGACAACTGACGAAAACCAACCAACCTTTGGCCCATCCAGCCCAGGTGGGCCTGTAGGACCTCTGGGACCAGCATTCCCCTGCAATGGAGAAGAGGCAGAGGTAAACACTAATTTAGTCCATTGACTCCACAGACATCTAAAAAAGATTCAGTAGGTTGTTGACGAAAAAAAAAGAAAATCAAATATCTAAAAATATTATAAGAAAAACAAGGTTACACCACATCCAAGGCATGGTCACTTCCCCAGCTCTCTTACCATTTTCCCATCCTGGCCATCTCTACCTGGTGGTCCTCGGAGACCTTTATCACCTTTGAAACCTGGGATGCCTGGCAGTCCTGGTGGGCCGGGAGGGCATTCACTGCACACATCCTAGGAGAGAACATAGAGAAATAAACTAGCAATAGACTGAAGGCACTTAGCAGACCCTACAGACACCCGTTATGAATGCAGCAGTGTGGTGCTAGTATAATACGTAGGCCTTTGCAGTTTGACCACACTGGGTAGGATCTGGGTTACTTTACCTTACAGAACTGAAATGAGTGCAGTGCGGAGTAGGGCGAGGGTCAGCAGCTGAGCTCACACTTGCTCCCATGGGGAGTTTCCTATCAGTTCTAGCTGGACAGGTCCTAACTGATCATCCAGGATCAAGAAACCAAGGAAAAGCTCTTCCTAATAGGGAGGTCAGAGAGCCGCAAAGCAAGACTACCAAGAACAACCTTGTTTTGAAGCTACAAGACTACTAGAAAACTGTGTCTACACCAGTCTGAAAGAGCTGGGTTACTGCTCAGAGGGCAGATTGCTAGGGAAAACCCAGGGGCAGCACAATGTCAGAAAGGGTGTTTTGCAAGGAAAACTATTCAGCAGCTAGCTTGGCCAAGGAGAACTCATGTGATGGAGTTCATGAAGACAAAGTGAATGTCACAGTGTCCTGGCCAAATTCTGTCAAGGAGAACTACTACCTCCCTCCTTCCAAAACTCTCTGAAGCATCATCTCAGTAGTCTTTACATTTCTGCTATCCTCAGGAAATGAAATACTGTGGGTATGACATTTCCATTTCAAAGGCAGACTCCCCTCAGCAAAAGGGGAGTGAATCCTGCCTGTAAGAGACAGCATAGCACAACAGACACATCATCAGGCTGAGAGTTCAGAGACCTTGCTCCAACACCCAACTCTGTCAATGATCCGCTGCAAAATTTGGGGGTAAACTGTCTTTCCAGGTCTCAGTCCCTACATGTATATTTATCTACTTACAATATAAGTGCTAGAGAAACACCCAGAACAACAGAGCCTTAATTTCATCTGGGATTTCAAGGTGCTGCTTTATATAGGTCTGTACCAAGTGTGGAGTGAAAAAATACCAAGCAGAAAGAATACGCAAGGCATATGAGTGTGTTTAACCATAATATAATCAAAGGAAGAAAACAAAGGAACATCAAAATGACATCCTGTACCCAAGAATTAGTCTCTTGCTATTGTCCTGATCAGAAAACCCAAACAAAAACATACAGTGAAATCTCCAGAAAAATACTTGGCTCCCTAAGAAAGACAGCTCTTCAATGAAGGCATTTCACAGTAGCAATCTTAAAAGGGTCCTTTTGTTAATAGGGTTGGTAAAAAAAGGTAATTTTTTAGTTTATTTTAATCAATGAGAAAGGATTTCTTGCCATGTCCCAAGACTGCTTAAAAATCTCCCAACTCAGCCCATGTAAATCTGTAAAGATTTTGCAGTCAACACCTATCAAATACTGACTTATTTCACAGACAACTCTACATGGAGAGTAAAAGCAGACAGACAGATCATCACTTTTGAAACACGGGTGCATCTGGGGTTAACTACCTGCATCCTTTTCGATGCACTATGCAAACTGACTTTGCACCCACAGTTCAAAACTACTCAAGTCACTGTTGGAGGTATATGTGAAAAATCAGACATTTTATTAAAATGGTTTCCATTTTCTGGTTTAGGTAATACAGCTTGACAATGTTTATTTCTCCTTGGGAATGCATGTCTCAGAGCTGAAAAAGTCTCAGAGCTTTTGTAACACACACCACGTTACAAAGATCTTCGTAGGCCGTTTCACTGCTGGGGACGGTCAAAAGGCGCTGGATTTTGATCTCCAGCATGTGCTCTAGTGTCCCAATACCAGTGCAAGTAGGAGACCTGCAAGTTTCAAGCTTTGACAGAGTGTTTAAAGGCACCTTTTGCACTTGTAGCTCAGACACTTTCCCATCACAGAGTGTTAGTCAGGTCTGAATCAAACATACAGATAAACTCCCACCATCATCAAACGCTGATTTACCTTTACTAAGAGATTTATGTCCTCTGGAGAGAGCAGGGGTGAAGAACCCTGTGGAATGAGAAATTCATTATCTCAGGCAATTTTAAAAGGCATCAGGGTATAAGAAGTTTTCCTGAACATTCTTATGGACTCTCGTTGGTTTCCTTTGCCCTGCCTAGGACTCACTGGGCCAAACACATACTTCCTGCCCTGTGTTATCAATGCACTTCATCACACGTGAGATGAGTTCTTGCTCAGGGTACTGCATAGTGGTGCTAAGAAAGTGCCTTTAAAATTTTGGCTTTTATTTACATGCGGGATATCCAGTTCTTTTCATACTGCTCCCAAGCCATCACAGATATTTTTATCATAATCCCTTAGTGGTTCTTAGTGTTTTTCAAGTTGCTCTGCTGGGAAGAGTAGCAGCAGAAATGCACTGAAGTGCACTTCTGAGGTGAGGTGTACAGGTCGAAACTGAATTAAAAGAAAGATGTAATACAGAAGTGAAGTTACATACTGGTTTTCCAGGAGGTCCTCTTTCCCCTGGATTTCCAGGTAGACCCTACAGATCAAAAGAAAGAAAAAATTGTGAAATTATCATACAATAACCCCCCGGTTGCTCCCGCACTCTGCTGACTGCTCTGGACTAGCACATATTTTCTGGCACTGAGCACCCCTGCTCCTTGCATGTGACAAACAGTAAACTCCTTTAAATATCTGCAACTTTTAATGTCCTTTGAACCCCTCCTAAATCTCACTTAATCTACCGTGTGACCTTGTTAAAATCATTTGAGTCACACAAAGACTGAAATTGCTTTAGCTTGCCTTCTGGTCACAGGAAACACTATGAACTGCAATAGTGTGAAGGATGAAGCTTTAAATCCCTAAAGACACCTGTAACATGCAAAATCAAGACCTTGCTTTGCACAAACCTTGCAAACAGGTCCCTTGCACCTGAAATAGCAATAAGCCTTTTTGTTTGTTTGTGGGGGTGTATCGTTATCAATTTTCATTGGATGAAGGCGTAGAAATGACCAGGATCCTTAGAATTTAAGGTCCAGGCAGCCATGGTTTGGAAAAGGGATCCCCCCCCACCAATAGGCATCTCTTGCCTGTCATTAGCAAGTCATTAGTTTTTTAAAAAAAAAAACACGAAAACCAACAAACAAAACAAAACTAAAGATTTTTTTTGAATCTTTGCATAAAGTAATGCTTACACGGGAAACCAAATCTTTGGAACAGGACTGTTGGTCACTGTCCAGATGGTGACAGAAATCTGCATTGCAAGGATCCTTGCAGTGGTGTTGGGACTGGGTGAGATTTCCCCAAACCATTCTTCGCTGAATTCCTGTATCCAGCTGGCCTGTCACCCTGTATCATCACTCAAGCATATGCATGTTCTATCCATATTGAGTACCTTAAAGAATATACAAAATATCTTCTATCTTAACCACATACAAAAGGCTGTCCTACGTGACCATTTTTGCATCTGCAGGAACAGTTTCTACTGACCATTTAAAAACATCTTCTCTGTGTTTGGTTTTGTTGATTCCGCAGCAGGACTCACCTGGAGAGGTGTCTGGGATGGTGCCAGGTTCCCCACCCAGGATGTTAATCAACACACTGAAGATACAAGTAGTGGCTTTCAATTGGTCTAGGCTCAGCAGCAGCTACCTAGGGAACTCTCTGAGACTATCCAAAATTTCCACCTGGAAAGCTCCTTTAAAAATTGGTCAAATGCTTCGCCATGAAGGGGACCGGGCGTTCTGTCTATCACCTTGTGTCAGGTTGGTCTGTTGTCTCCAATGAGTTCATTGTATTATTTATGCAGACAACCAGATGAGGATTTACTTGGCTACCTGCAGATTAATGACTTAAGAGCACTGTGTGTGCACACAGGCAAAGTCGTGATACCCTGCTACACCATAATTATGGCTATAGAGCAAACTTGAATTTCATCCTTGTATCTCACTTATAACTTAAATACCATACCTCTTGCTAGAGGAGAGAGAAAATGGGGAAATATATTGATTGTTCTTTTCTATGTCCACATTAAACACTTCTGAGTGAACAACAACCCTTCAGTTACCTTGACTTTCTAAGAGATGAATAATAAACATGAACTGAAGTGGAGCTAAAGTGGAACTGAAGTAGTACTGAAGTCCACAGCTGAAAGCTTGTTTCCTGAGGAACTAAACATTCTGCAATTGAGAACCAAGAGAAGATAAGGTGTGAAGGGGATTCTTAGTTCATAATTCCCCACAAATGTCCTTCTGGGGAACTGAGTAAATATAAGGAAACATTATAACCATTTATAGTTTTGCTTCTTCCACAGAGCAGCAATGTGAATGTAGAAAATTGTGGGATGTTCCCAAATTGCCTTCTCTTTCACAGATGCTAATTGTCAGGTCATGCTTTTGGCATCCTCTCCACTGTGGTTCTCAACCACTTCTGCAGTTGAGAAGAGGGTTGCCTAAATAACAATTACACAGATTTTATATTCCCAGACCTATTTTGTTCAGGAAGATTCACACAGCATTTGTTTTAAGGAGTGCAATGCAAAGCAAAGACTTGAGCCATGAGAATCATCCTGGATCAGAAAGCAACACAGAAAAGACAATTCAGAAACGTCTTTCGTGCTGACTATTAATGTAGCTATAAATAAACTATTTCTACCATAGGCCTTGCTGGCAGCCTTTTGCTTAGGGATCTGAAACATGACATGGTACTAGCAGTGGAATTTGAGCATTTAAAGAAGATTTATTTAAAGAAGAATACAGGAAAAGACTTCTTAGTTATGAGAAAAGACATACAAGAAGGGAGTGACTAAAACTGAAATCCTGGGAAAGATTTATGCATGGCTGTGATATCCACACGGTATCAGATTGCCTTGAGACAAAAAAGGACGGACTTATTTTCTTGAACTCTGTACGATGTGGAGCTGGTGATGTCTTTAAAAGGGTGCAAATAAGCCAGGGTAAGAAATTAAGCTATGTGCTATGGCTGACAAATCTGAAAACCACTGCATCCCCAGGAAAAGTCAAACGGTTGAAAGGTACAAGACTGCAAAAAGAGAGTGTCCTTTGAAGAATGCTAATCTGAGCTGAAATGAACAAACCCGATGGAGGACGATAGCACTTAAGCATGTTGCGTTATCAGAGAACGGGCAACTGGAAGCAGAGTCCAAAGTAGAGGAAAGATTGCTGGACTATAGAGGCCTGGAGTTACAAGGACCAAGCTATAAACATTGCTCAGAGCAGAATGGAAATGCTAGAAGGAAGGGACGGAGGGTATAACTGCATCTGACAAGCTGACTAACAGGGGACAAAACTGGAAAAGAGAAAGCCAGAAAATTAAAAAAAAGAACTTAAAAGAGTCTGCCAAAAAATCTGCATGGCACTGAAAAGAAATGCTGATAATGCAATGCGGGAATGTGCACAGACCCAAATAACAACCGGTGTTGGAAAGATCATAAATTTTGAACACTTTCAGGAGTTTGCTGCCAACAATGGTTGGCACAAAGTAGAATATCCCATGAGTGGTACAGCATACCAGTGCAGGAGAAAGATGTCAGCAATGAGGGGGTGTGATGCACAGGATCCAGACTACTCTATTGGTCTGCAAAATCTGACACACAGGAATGGTCTCTAACTGGGAACTGATGGAAGCTGTGCAGATGACACGCTGAAAAATGATGCTCAGGTAAGTGATGTACGTGAAAATAAAAGAGAAAGTGTGTAAGGAAACCAGTCACACAGGCTTACGGCGGCATAGTCTTATTACAAGACTGAAAGTTAAACTTGAAATGCCATAGCTTAAATATACAAGTCCCAGGAATAAAAAGCCAATAGGAGGTTTATTAAGTGTACTGTGGTTTGGGGTGTATGCACCCTAAAAACAAACACAAAGACTCCTTGGAACTGTCCTTCTAACTGTATGGGAAAACTAACCCCAGAACAGAAAACTCTGCTTTTCAGATCCGATGGCAGTAATGTATGCATACACAAAGTTTTTGTAATTACGAAAATAAATGGAGGGGAAGATTAAGTTCCCAGTAATACTAGAACTTAGTTATCATAAATAATTAACATAATTAAAAAGTGATTAATTCAATGTTTATGTTAATTAAAATTATCATAACCAAAATACAGAAAGAGCCTATTAAATGGGTGCCCTCAGTGCTAATAGTAGGACAAGAGAATGTCTCATTCAGATTGTTTTCTAATCTAAGGGAACTAAGTAGGTACGTTGAACAGAAACATTTTATCTCCCAGCAGGCAGACAGAGGAAAGTGGGTGCTTCCCAAAAAATGTGTAGTGTAAGGGTATTTTGTCAGAGAGCATCTGCTCCTTTAGGGGTATCTCGTCAAGGACCTTTTTCAATGCAACAAGAGAAAATAAGGAGGCAGCCATAAATAAGAACATACAGGGACACAAACCTGACCGACAAATAAGGCAGTGATGGTAACCAAACCTGGACAGTCACACTAATTGATGAAGGCATGTGGAAGCGTGAGAAGGTTTATTCCAGCAAGGTTATCTGATCCGCCACCTTGTCAATTTGGAAACTAAGGGAAAAGGAGGAAATCAGAAACAAAATATACCAAGACACAGACCTAACAAGAAACAAACCTTGCCGCTCATACTAACTGATGAGCTATCAAGAAAACATAGGCTGCGCTTCCAGGAAGATCAACCTGGACTTTGCAAGTGATAAGATTGTAAACCAGGGGGACCCTGAACTGGGAGGGTGCCAGAATTGATAGAGCTGTGGAGATGCACGAGGGGATGTGCAAGGGAAGGGGGAACAGAGAGGAACAAACAGCAGGGTGGACAGAAAAGGGTATAAAAGGGGTCAGTCATGCATAAAATAGGGCTGGTCAGTGCACTTGTCTGGCTGAGCCCTGCACCTGATCACCATGGTTTGTCTTAACATCTTTTATCTTCTCATTAAACCTTTTCTTAACTATCTCTCTGCATAACGTGCATGTGTGCTGCAAGGACTAAGTGCCAGCTACTGGTGAGACCCGCAAGTGCATGTGAGTGAAAACTGGTGCCAGCTACTGGAGTCAGACCAGGGGTGTAGGCTCCCCTAGCCTCTGTTGTCAGTTACTGGAGCAAGCGCAGGGGTCTTTAACCTCCTGCCACTGGGGTGGGAATGGTGTGTGTTCCCAAAACCACCTATTGGGGTCAACAGCATGAGCAAGGGGAGCGAGGGCTCCACAACAGTGGCTGGCATGGGACCACAGGTCACAGCCCATGCGCCTGGTGCCAGCTGGGATGGGATAAGTGTCTGTATCTTCCCCAGTGCTGGTGTGTGTGGGTGTATTCATCAGCAAACTTCAAGCTGGATCAGCTAGCAAGTAGGAGGACTTGGGTATAGGCTGGGGTATCAGGTGGGCAAGGGGTCCATGATGGTATGTCTGTTAGGAACCATGAGCGTGGAGTGCGCGAGGGACAAGTGCATGAGCGTTGCATGTTTGCAGCGAGCATCAGCAGCTTGGACCAGTAGGCAAGTAGGGACCCGTGGGGCGGGTAAGGGGGTCTGGGATCTGGGCGGGGGTGCCAGGACAGAGGGACTGTGCCAATGCTCGAAGGATCTGCAAATATGTGGGTACTTGTGAGTGCTGTGTGTGTGCCACCACTAGTGACCTTCTGTCTTTGCCAGCTGAAGAGATGAAGGCGAGTTGGCTGTCTACGTTTATGCTGTATGTGAGTCCTGTGTGTAGGTGCTGTTGAAGGCAACACCTTGTCTGTGGCAGCCTGTGTGATCAGCGGCGTCAGTGTCCTCTGTGTCTGTGTGTCCATGTCTGCATCTCTGGGATTCATGCGCAGCTTCGTTACTGGTTGAACCTGCAAACGGGAAAGCAGCAGCCGCATCCCTCCATCTGGGCAGAGACCCTGGGTCCTGGGCACCAGAGGCTGGGCAGGAGGGACCTGGTCAGGAGCGGCTGGAGGAGGCGGCCATGCACCCAACATCTCTTAACATGCAGAATTATTTTTTGCAACTTTCAGAATATGAGATAGATTTGGCCAATTTCTCTGAAGAACATACTTAAGGCTATGCTTTTTTAATACTTGATACAGGAATACTGCCAGCTTAAAATGTGACTTGGATTTTTTTTTTTTTTTTTCCAAAAGCAAGCGCAAATAATATTTGAAGTAATTGTGGGCATGAAAGTAGGCATGATATGTGGTAGTCCTGTTATGGAGCAAATTAGTCCTACTATAGGGAGAAACACAGAACACAAAAAGCCTACAGAAAGCACTTTTCAGGCTTTAAGAATTGGAGCTTTAGTTAAGTGGGAAAAAAATACAAATTTAAAGACAAGAAAATAATGTACACAGGAAAAAGACAACATGTCTCAGTTTTGTCTCAGAAGAGAATCTGTTGGGATTTACGGACAGTGAACTCTAGAGGGTTCATCCAAATAAACACCAAGCCTTTTGCTAAGAGTAACAGAACAAAGCCAAACCAGCATGACTGTACTGTAAACCTGGACAAGGATTTTCAAAAACCTAAATTTTAATAAAACAAGACACTGTCCTGAGAACTCTTGATGTTTGATCAAGCTGCCAACAGATGTTTCAAAAGGTGACCTTGGGCAATGCTACTGCAAAAAAATATGGCAGATGCTTTTAGGGCACTAGAAAGAAGCTAGAATGTAGTCATGTAAAAAAACCCAATATATTCACCTATGGGAGATAATTCTGGACAAAGCTATTGCAGAAAAAGTATTGACTCTTCCACCTCCCCAAATATAACTGTAAATCTGATTTGGCAATATCAGGGAATACAACTTATAGCAGACACACTGCCAAGAGCACCTGATGAGTCTGCAACTGGAAAAAATAATGCAGAGAATAACCTAATGTATGTAAATGTGCTTTAAAAGAATTATTCAGTCTCAGAAAAAACATGGAATATATTTGCAAAGGCCACAGCAAAAGACAAGACATTAAGGCAAGTCATTTAGGCTATTGCCACTGAATGGCTTGGGAATTACATGGCAAATTCATATTAGCAATTCAAATTGGAGCTTTCCTAACTGATGACATGCTGTTTAAACACAACAGAGTACAAAAATGGGCATGCTTCAAAGAATACAGGAATACTACATTGATATAGAAGAGTGCAAAAGCAGAACAAAAAATCCTTTGTACCAGTCATAAATGAAAGTGGAGATCAAGAAACTGCAAATGCATGATCTTGTCAAAATCCCTGCTGTTATACCAAGAAATGTTAGTGTGCCCTGTAGTTACATTTACACTTCTTGAATAGAGGTAGAATTGCTTAATAGGTGATCAACCAGAATACAGAGAGCTCCTAAAAGAGATATGCAGTGCAATTAAAACAGTTAGTGTAATAGAGGATGTGTTTTATAAGAAACATAAGGAATGATTCTGTTCGGGTAATTTTCTGTGGGGGAAAGATGTAAAGGCTGTAGTATTGACTCTCCAAGAACTGACCAGTCAATGCTGATCTGAGTAGAGCCAGAAAGACTCAGAAAAGCTGGCTCTGACACTCTCCTCACATAATACAGCTGTAATAAACCCATCTATTGTATCTCCTGTTTAAAACCTCTAGGTTAAAAATCTCAAACATCTGAGATAAGGTGAGGAGCTCTAGGGGCAGTTAGCAGAACACAATCAATCCCAGATCTGTGGCTGCTCAGGGACACAAGGTGATGGAGGCAAAGGACCATTTTTATATCATGGGCTTTGGAGGAATAGCCTGGCCATAATCATCTGTCTTGTGACAAAGTATGTGGGAATAAAACAAGACCTTCTTCTCCAAACGCTTCAGGAGGAAAGGAGATCCATCCCGTAGGAAAGTATACCCTTTAGGCCAGCTGATGTACATCAGGATGTACTAGGGATGAAATTCGCTTGCCATGGACTTCACGCAAACTAGTACCCATTTCAGACGTGACGGCACCATAAAGCAACGCTGAGGAGGAAAGTTACAGAAGGCCACTACCCCCTCCCCACAGTGTTTCCTCAACAGGCACAAATCCAAAGATCAAGCCTTTCAAAATCTTCAGAGCCCCCTTGCTGGTTTTCCTCCAGGACTGTTTTCCACATCACAGAGCTGGCTGACCAGCAGAGAAAAACACCTCTCCCCTTTCTGATTCAACACTGCGACAAAGCCGTGCAGCGAGAGGGGTCAGCTTTCCAGCTAGGAATCTGCCACTTTTCTCTCTGTCCCTCAGCTCCATGACAGACATTGGAATAGGCTGCCCAGGGAAGTGGTTGAGTCACCATCCCTGGAGGTATTCAAAAAGCGTGTAGACGGGGTACTTCAGGACATGGTTTAGTGGGCATGGATGATGGTTGGACTCGACGATCTTGAAGGTCTTTTCCAACCTAAATGATTCTGTGATTCTACGATTCTATGACTCACCCACTGAGACAGCAGGAGTGAGGACAACGCACCAAGAGGTTAAAATGTCATCTCTCATATACAGCAGCAGCAAAATGAACTCACAAAGAGCTTTTTAACAGCTGTGGTCCTGTTTTCATAGAAATATTACAGATTACTTATCTGAGTGGCTTCTAAGAAGTTCTTAGACAGCTTAACAATTGTCCTTTTCCAATGTGTGATTGTTCCCCAGTGTATGATGCCAAGTTCCTTCTCCAGTGTCATTTTAAAATGGTTCAGTGGTAAAGTCCACCGTTTTCCTTTAGACAACCCTCCTTAGCCTAATTGTTTTCCACTCTGACATCCTAACATGTAAGAGCGCCATTTCATGTGAATCATCTCCATTGGACCATCCTAGTAACACTCAATGACGGCAGTTGAGTATGAGCACAATTTTTAGGGAAAATAGATTTGAGCATTGGCGAATTTCTTGAGCACTTACACTTTTATTTTACTTACATCCTGGCCAGGAGGCCCCTGTGGTCCAGGGATACCAGGTACACCGCGGGGACCCTGGTAGGGAGAGAACAGACAAACCCAGTAACGTGAACAGCACTTATCAGGTGCTTCTTAGCTGAAGAGAAGAAATTCCCAACCCAATAGTTATTGGGAAAAAAATTAACTAGCAGTTAAAGAACTATGAGAGAGTTTAATAAAAAAAAAAAAAGTCACATTGCACTGTCACAGTATCAGTCATTTCTGTGCCTCAAGGGACTTTACATGCATCACTAAAGTCAAGCCTCACATACCTTGATGGAAAGGTAATGATGACTTTATAGGCGGGTAAGTTTATGAACTGGGAGAAAATATGAGCGAGCACAGGACTGTAGAAGAGAAAAGAAGGTCCAGCTCCTCAGTGCCAAGGTAGTACGCTGGCTAGGACTGCCTGTAGTGCTGGAAATTCATGCCAGCTCAATACCGAGACCACAGTACACAGTTATTTGTTTCACACCAATGGACTGCATTCTTGTAAAACTGCATGTTGAGGAACTAGGTGTGTTTGGTGAACACTGAAATGCAGGGTTTTCTGTAAGACTTAAGTGAGAAAAATGCTTAAAAATGGTTTATTTTAAACCTTTGAGGCCTTGCTATAAGACATAGCAGTGTACCTTGAATTATGTGCCTTGAAATAATTTTTTTGAATGAAGGGTTAAGCAAGTGACTCATTCTTTCTTTTATAGGACTGTGTTGACAGGTAAGGAAAAGTTGTCACAATGCCAAGAGTCTCAATCAACTCTTTCTCACAACTCAATATAGCAGACAAGTAGCTGGTAACGCACAAGTGAAGTCCCCTTCAGAGGGTCAGCCACCCTGTGACCCTACTATCCTTGGGCAAAAAGAAACTAATTAAACATGCCTTCATGAAATCACTGGTAGAAACACAATCAATGTGATTGTCCCCTCCCCATAAAATCTGGGTGTAGTTAGAAAGACATACTGTACCAATGACCCTTTGTCCCCTGGGGGTCCCACAGGGCCCTGCAAAAAGAAAAGACACAGCAATCAAAACACCAGCAGACCTTAAAATGAACACCCACCTTGGCTGATCAGGGTGGGTCCTGAAGCACCAAGATAACAAAAATTGGAGAAGAAAGGGTCAGGAAAAGGAGCGAGTTTGACAGGCTGCTCAAACAGATATTGTGGGAATGTGCAATACTCACGGTAGGATGTTTAGGGGAAGGATTAAAGGCAGAGTAAGGAAGAAATCAAGGTGGATCATGGAGGAAAAAGTGTGAGAAAAAAAAAGAGAGAAAAAGGGACTAAAGAGGACAGTTGTATGCTAACATGTTGCTTGTCTGACTGAGCCCTGCACTTTACCACCACAGCCCATCCTATGTTCTCATTAAATCCTATTTGTAACACTCTTCAGCATGGGTGAGCTCATTAATCTGAGCTCATGTGGTTGAATGTTCGTGAGCTTCAAGCTAGATGAGCTGGTGAGTAGGAGAGGTCTGGATGCCAGCAACTGGGTTGCAAGGCTCTGAACCCAGGGGGTTTGCAGGTCTGCCAGCAACTGGAGGACACTGGGGTGCAGAGGCCTGGGTACTGGGCAGAGTAGGTGTCCAAGACCATCTGCTAGAAAGACCCATATTTCATGTGTATATTCCAACAGTGGCCTTCAAACCTGATCAGCTGGAGAAGAGAAGCAGGATCAAGACATCCTTGTTCATGTTTCTGAGAGTGCTCTTTAGGTTTATGTAAGTGTTGATAAATGCCTTATTCTCTGCATTGGTCTGTGTGGCTGCACGCATGTGTGCGTAGGTGTGTGTTGCATATGCATATGCCCATTGGCAATACATGCTCAGCATCGCTACTGGATGGACTTGGGGACACAGAACCCCAGCACCCTTGCATCTGTTGAGCTGGGACAGGGCAATTCTGCCCAGGTCCTGAAGACCACTGTATTGAGCTACCTCTAACACAAGGAAAGGCATCCCACAGGACCTGTACGCTCTTTAAATGAGGTCAAAGCAGGGAGTTCAGTGGGCTTGCATATGCTATTTGTTTGGGGATGCAACTTAAAAAGATGCAACCGAGTAGAATGAGCCACTAGAAGGTATCCACTTCTATAGGAGCACCACAGAATTGATGTGGTACCCATATCCAGCATGGAAGAGTCAGTCTGGCATTCCAAACACACCCAAACCAAGGCTTGGCCTCACATCTCTGAGGCCATGTTTGAATAAATTGGCTCACACTATGACTCCTCTCCCTTTGGTTTCTATTTCAGGCACATTAATTCACTAATCCTCATACAGTCCTCCATGCAAGATGCCTTAACGCTCTGCTCAAGCAAAGGCTAAATACATAACTCTGAACCCATAGTAATATGAACAGGGCAAGGCAGAGCAAGACCCTTCTACTTCTGCAGCACACACATTCATTAGGCAAACTCAGCAGGAGCATGTGAATTCACCCCATTCCTCCAAGCAGTCCCCTCTCCTGCTTATGGTTCAGTTGGGAAGAACACACTCTGCTAAAACTCAATTTATGGCTCAGTGTATGTAAATAGTAACTCAATACTTTAGAAGACAGCGTAAAAAAATCCTAATCTGTGTATACTTTTTATGCAGGGAGCAAAGCCCAAGAGACGTTAAGGGCACAGGAAGAACCAGGGTGAGCACTCCAATTAAAAAGAGTTGCCGTCTCACAGCTCTGAAGCCGAAAGTATTATACGCACAATTTTGTCATATTGCTAAAAAGGGTATAGGCTGACACCTTTAATTCGGTGTGTAATATGCACTGAAGCAGCTCCACTGACTTTATTCTATTTTCTTATTGTGGGACTCAGTCTTTGTGCAAGCCTGATGGATTCAAGGTTATACAGTGCTTTTCAAATTCCAGAGTCTTTGCACTGGAGCTGAGGTTACGATGAATCTACAGTGGAGAAAACCATCATAATAGTCATTAAAAAAAAAAGCATTTAGTGAAGCAGATTAAATAAATAAAAACAAGTCAATCAGGAATAGTGTGGTATGTAGGTGGCTACTCATCCTGCCAGTGGTCAAACAATGGTGACATAGAAAAAAAGTAATCCTCTGGTGTGAGACAAGTGATGGTCTACATCTGGAGTCAAGTTCTTAGTCGTTTGTGTTCATGGATATGCGATGCTAAAGCCCCAGTGAAGAACAACTTTGTCATCTGGTGTATATCAGGATGCAGAAGTGAACTCACCTACCCCTGTACTGAAACTAGAAATCAGTAATTAAAAACTAGCCACACCCTCGTGACTTTCAAACAAGCCAAATGCTCATTTGCTAATTTCATTTTAATTTTAACGATCGAATATTAAAAAATGCAAGAACACCGCTGTTCCTGAGATAAATCATAACAACTAACACCCAGCAAATCTTCAAGCATCGGTCACCCTGTGAGGACCATAAAGGCCATGACACAGTCACAGCGTGGAACATGACTGACCCAGTCTGCATTCCCATATATAGTCTTCAGTGAGGCAAAAGCAAATATTAAGTGGAAATACACCCCAGAAAGCTAGATTTGTCAACCAGTATTACACAGTAATACGACATAATTTCAAGGTAATTTCCTGTACTAATTGGGAAACTTATATCTAGATAGCCAGAGCATGAAATAAATGACTGTGATTGGTACAGTATCATGGCATGTACAAGGGGTTGCAAAAGAATGCAAGGTCTCAGATGTGAAGCTCGTGAGGTTCAACAAGGCCAAGTGCAAGGTCCTGCACCTGGGTCAGGGCAACCCCCAGTATCAATACAGGCTGGGGGATGAAGGGGTTGAGAGCAGCCCTGTGGAGAAGGACTCGAGGGTACTGGTGGATGAAAAGCTGGACATGAGCCAGCAATGTGCGTTCACAGCCCAGAAGGCCAAGCGCGTCCTGGGCTGCATCCAAAGAAGCGTGGCCAGCAGGTCGAGGGAGGTGATTCTGCCCCTCGACTCCACTCTCATGAGACCCCACCTGGAGTACTGCGTGCAGCTCTGGGGTCCCCAGCACAGGAAAGACATGGACCTGTTGGAGCGGGTCCAGAGGAGGGCCACAAAAATGATCAGAGGGATGGAACACCTCTGCTATGAAGAAAGGCTGAGAGAGTTGGGGTTGTTCAGCCTGGAGAAGGGAAGGCTCCAGGGAGACCTTATTGTGGCCTTTCAATACTTAAAGGGGGCTTCTAAGAAAGGGGACAGACATTTTAGTAGAGCCTGTTGCAATTAGACAAGGGGTAATGGTTTTAAACTAAAAGAGGGTAGATTTAGACTAGATATAAGGAAGAAATTTTTTACAATGAGGG
>JANHGO010000063.1:7789049-7828385 GCA_024606505.1 Aquila spilogaster | reverse complement strand
ACCCCAACAGTTGAAGCTAGAAGGGACTGTCAACCACCTGCCCAAGCAGGCTCAGCTACAGCAGGGTCCCTTGGACCTGTTAGGCAACATACTAAATGGGCTTTTGGTAAGGAATCATTCTGCCCACTAAAGGCATCTACAGCATCAGGTACTAATCACCTTTCCCTTCAGGGCCAACAGCAACAAAACCAGCATATCTAAGGTGCAGGCAGAAAATTAATGCCCAGAATGTGCCCTCCTCTCTCTTTATGTCTCTGACAACAGAGCAGAAGCAACTAACTCAAAAGTAGATGTCTGTACTATCAGTGCTTACAGTTGCTTACAGGCAAGATGAATCTCATACAGCAAAAAACACTGAGAGGCCAGGGATATAAATTATGACCTGAACGACACAGAGGACACTAATGAATTGCAGGCCATTTAAATGATTCTCTGGGTCATTACATGAGAGCTAGGAGACAAGTAGGGAAGGGAGAACTGTACCAGTTTGCACGGTGCTGGTAGAAACAACATATTGCACTTTCAAAAGTGCAGAGCTCTCTAGATTTTTCACCATGAGGACTCTCCTCGAATATTTGGAAAGGAGTCATAGTGACAGTTTTTGTCTTTGTCTCTTCTGAAAAGTGTTACAATATTTGCTCTTAATATTTACAAATGCTGTAAATTTGCTAGTTTATTGAATGCAAGTTAGATTATTTATCAATTATTTGATTTTATATTATGCACATGTACAGTTTAAGAGTAGTCTTGTTATTTCAACTAAACAGGATGAGAAGCTGTTGCAAAGAGCCTCTGCTGTGAGAGTTGGAGTTGCTCAGCCTGAAGAAGACTCCAGAGAGAAATTATAGCAGCCTTCCAGCAGCTAAAGGGGGCCTACAATAAAGTTGGAGAGAGATGCCTTATCAAGGATAGTGATAAGAGAAGGAGCAGTTGCCTTAAATTGAAAGAGATAAGATTTAGATTAGCTACAAGGAAGAAATGTTTCACTGTGAGGATGGGGAGGCTCTGGAAGAGGTTGTCTAGAGAAGCTGGAGGTGTCCAAGGCCAGGTTGGATGGGGTCCTGGGCAACCTAACCCAGTGGAAGGTATCCTTGCCCACAGTAGTGTGTTAGAACTAGATGATCTTTAAGGTCCCTTCCAACCTAAACCATTCTATTCAGACTTGCTACCCAGACCTCCACTTTTACATAGCATTAAAGAAGGCAGCATGTGAGAGTCTCAGACTACCTGGTTTTACCACTGGTTATTGTCTTTATGGGATGCTAATTCCTTTGAAAATTTAATCTTGGAATGTACTCTCATTTTGATCAGCCTTCATGTTTGCTTTTGAGACTCTACCGCTCACCTTCAGCACACTTTAATTTGCAAGATTCAAAATTAATTTATGAACCAGTATTAGTTTGTCCTACACTAATAAGTTCAAATACAAAGATGTTAAAATAGCAGAAGTTGTTTTAGACAGTATGTCAGGATGCAGGGAAGTACGGAGGGAACTGTGGCCTTCATGTCTTCTCTATCCCTCCATTGATTTGTTTTGATTTATTTCACATTAGGCAGTTTTAAAGGTTTTGACTGACCAAACAGAACGCTGACGCTGTGTTTGATATCGGCCTATGTCCCTGAATCATGAGGAGAAAGAGACATCTGAACCAAATAGTTCTTTTTACAATGTATTTCAGGGAGCATTCAGAATCTGTGGATAAAGTAATTATTGCAGATAGCGTATTTGGAAGCCACCCTTTAATTTAAAGGGATTCCAATATGTGGGATATAGACAGGAGAGGATCAAGGAAGAGGGTTACTGCTGAAGCTTTAATTTCTTCCTCACCAAATTTGGATTGACAGTTAACTCTACATTCCATCTCTCTTATCAAAGTATCAGTCAAGTAAAATTCTTTATGAAGAATCAAACCCTTTATATTTTATTTTGTTTCATTTCTGTTTGTTTTTGTGAACAGAGGGATGGCAGAAGACTGCATTTAAATGGAACAGTGTTCATGTAGAGAGCTGTGCGGTTTTGTGTAGCTGTGGCACTCCGCTGAATTGCCAGTGAAGGGCCCACCCAATAGGTCAGCTCTACCCCTTAATATAGGGATGGGTCGTACCAAGACCCTTTGTCACCAGTGCTCTAACTAATCACAGATAATCTCATCTTAGAACACTGAAGATCAACCAACCTTTTGGCCATCCAGCCCAGGTGGGCCTGCAGGACCTCTGGGACCAGCATTTCCCTGCAATGCAGAAGAGGTAGAGGTAAATACTAGTTTCTTATAGATCAAAAAGGCAGAGCCCGTCATCCTTGGCTCCTCAGTGCTGGACTCATCAAGGTGGACAGGACATCTTTATGCTCAGTATTGCAGATTGATTTGTTCTCCCTCACCTACTGTACTATACAGATCTTTTTGCATATGGCATTGAAAGGTTCATCAGCACATTATGTATGCCTCTTGGTTAACCTACAACAATGCCTAACACTGTAGTTGGCTCTTTTCCAAACAAGCTAACCCTTAGGAAATCTTTGTGGTCATATGTATCAGCCTTGGCCACTGCTGGAAACACATGATCTTAAGGGGAAGCCACAGCCAGAGTGCCATACAATAATTAATTATAAAGGAATTTCCCATCTGAAGAAGTCTGGAACCCATAATGCCAAAACCCATATCGTACAGTATAGTCAGGATCTTGATTATTTAGAATAATAACATTCTCCATGTGGCTTTTTACAGGAGTGGCTGGTTTCCTGGAACAGTAAAGTTTTGATTTTCTTCTTCCAAATTCCTCCTTGCATCAAAGCTCACTATGGACAGATGGGTCAAATTCTCAGTTACACCATGCATTTTTTCACTCACTTATGTCCACTTAGTAGAACTGTAGAGATCTACTAGCATGACTGATGGAGGAAAACTTAAACTGAGAACATTAGATGAGCCTTTCTAGGGCTGTGAAATAATACAGTATCTCTGGATAGTAGAAAGCCATCACTTTTCCTCTCACTCTGTTCTGACAGATAACTGAAAAGGTTAAGGGATTAATTTCAGCACATGTCATTTATTAAAACCCCTAAACCTGCTTCCTTTATTTCAAGTCCTCTGCAAAATTTGTGTCTCTTAAACAACAGCTTCACTTCCCTTAGGCATCCTTGTAGGCAGCAGAAAATCCACATAATCACCACAGCTCAGTCAGCAATGTACTCTACTCGCTCCTCAGTCACTGTTCTCTACTTTCTGTTCACACACCACTGCTATTCCTCCTTCTGAACAACAAACATGACTGAAAAATAGCTTCTGGGTTATTTGGTTTCTCCTACAGAGTAGATGATAGACAAAAACATGTGAGCAGGTAGTGATTTCCTCTATCCCTTGTGTGGCAGTGAGGGCTATTAAGAGGATCAGGAAAATCCATCTCATAAATACGTGACTGATAGGCTGGTGCAATCAGAGAAGTTTGGGGTTTTTTGACCATGGGGTGGCTTACTCAGTGCCTGTCCTGATGGCTGCAGATGGGTCTCACCTGTCTTAAAGGGGGAAACAGATCCTAGCCCAGGAACTGGCAGGGCTCATTGAGACGGTTTTAAACTAGGTGTGAAAGGGAAAGGGAATAAAATAAGGCTCACTGAAGATGAGTCTAGGGGAATGATGACGGGATTGGGAGTGAGGAAAATGGCTCAGCTGAAGTGCATCTACATCAACGTGCACAGCATGGACAACAAACAGGAGGAGCTGGAAGCCATTGTGAGGCAGGCAAACTATGATTTAGTTGCCATTACTGAAACATGGTGGGATCAGTCCCACAATCAGAATGCTGCAATGGATGGCTATAAGCTCCTCAGAAGGAAAAGGCAGGAAAGGAGGGGTGGTGGCACAGCTTCCTATGTTGGAGATTGTTTTGATTTGTTAAGCTTGTGGCTTGCAATGATAAGGTTGAGTCTCTGTGGGTAAGGATTAGAGGGAAGGTCAACAGGGCTGACATCCTGGTGGAGAGTCTGTTACAGACAGCCTAACCAAGATGAAGAGATGGACAAGGTATTCTATGAGCAGCTGGCAGAAGTTGCATGATCACCAGCCCTTGTTCTCATGGGGGACTTCAACTTCACTCATATATGCTGGAAGTATAATACAGAGCAGAAGAAGCAGTCTAGAAGGTTTATAGAGTGTGTGGGAGATAACTTCCTGATGCAAATG
This sequence comes from Aquila spilogaster, assembly GCA_024606505.1. NCBI lineage: Eukaryota > Metazoa > Chordata > Aves > Accipitriformes > Accipitridae > Aquila > Aquila spilogaster. Next base: position 7,824,204 of record JANHGO010000063.1, on the reverse strand, counting down.
GTAAGAGCCTACCAGGGGAGGTGCCCTGCTAGACCTACTGTTCACAAACAGAGAAGGGCTGCTGGTAGATGTGGAGGTCAGGAGCTGTCTTGGGCAGAGCGACCATGAAATGGTAGAGTTCTCTGTTCTTGGTGATGTCAGGAGGGGGGTCAGCAAAACTGCCACCTTGGACTTCTGGGGGGCAGACTTTGAACTATTCAGGAGACCGGTAGGGAGGGTCCCTTGGGAGTCTGTCCTGAAAGGGAAAGGGCTCCAGGAAAGTTGGTCACTGTACTCAGCCCTGGTAGGCCACACGTTGAGTACTGTATTCAGTTTATGGCCTGTCACTACAAGAAAGACATCAAGGCTCTGGAGCATGTCCAGTGAAGAGCAATGAAGCTCGTGAGGGGTCTAGAGCACAAGTCTTATGAGGAATGGCTGAGGGAACTGGGATTGTTCAGTCTGGAGAAAAGGAGGCTCAGAAGAGACCTTATGGCTCTCTGAAGCAGCTGAAATCCAGTCCGTTGACTCCAAAGACAGCTATAAAATATTCAGTACATTGTAACTGAAAAAAAAAAAAATCAATCAACCCTGTAAAAATATTGTAATAAAAAAACTGGTTAAACCAAATCCAAGGGATGACCACTTCCCTAGCTCTCTTACCGTTTTCCCGTCCTGGCCGTCTCTACCTGGTGGTCCTCGGAGACCTTTGTCACCTTTGAAACCTGGGATGCCTGGCAGTCCTGGTGGGCCAGGAGGGCACTCAGTGCACACATCCTAGGAGAGAACATTGAGAAATAAATTAGTAACAGACTCAAGGCATCTAGTAGAGCCTGCGGACACTGAGTATGAATGCAGCAGCAGGGAGCTAGCAAAATGTAGTCACTGTTGCAGGTGTGCATGAAAGATCAGCCATTTGATCAAAGTGGTTTCCATTTTCTGCTTTAGATAATGCAACTTGACAACAGTTATTTCTGCTTGGAAATGAAAGCATCTCAAAGAGATGAATAAGTCTCGGAGCTTTTACTACTTAAACCACATTACAAAGATCTTTGTAGGCCATGTCACTAATGCAGGCTGTTGGAGAGCACTGGGTTTTGATCTCCAGCACATTCCTGTGTGTCCCAACAGCTGTGCCAGCAGGGGACCTGCAATTTTCAAGCTCTGCTGGAGTAGTTTAAGGCATCTTTTGCACTTCTAGCTCTGACACTTTCCCATCACATGGCGTTAGTTAGGTTTGAATCAAACATACAGATAAACTCCCACCGTCCTCAAAAGCTGATTACCTTCACTAAGAGATTTATGTCCTCTGGAGAGAGCAGGGGTGAGGTACCCTGTGGAGTGAAAAATTCAGGCAATTTTAAAAGATATAAATGTAAGAAATCTTCCTGAACATGTCTGTGGCCTCAAATAAGTTTCATTTTGGGCTAAAAACATACCTGTTCCCTTATATTATCAATGAACATCATATCTGAAACCTCTTTGTATTCATGATCAGGTACTTGCCCATAGCACTGTATAGTGTTTTTAAGAAATCGCCTTTACAATTTTGGCTTTTTTTTTTTTTTGCATGCAGAACATTCAGTTATTTTCATACTGTTCCAAACCCATCACAGGTATTTTTATCATAATCCTTTAATGGTTCCTAGTTTTTTGTTTTTTGTTTTTCCTGGCAAGAGTAGTAAAGAAAAAACATTGAACCATACTTGAGGTAACTTGTACTGGAGGAAAATGAGATAGAAGGGAACAGAACAGCAGGACAAAAAACTTTTGGGGGATGCAGCATGGAAGCAAAGTTACATACTGGTTTTCCAGGAGGTCCTCTTTCCCCTGGATTTCCAGGTAAACCCTATAAATTAAGAAAAGGAGAATTCCATGAGATTATGATATGCTAACCCTCTGGTTACTCCCACACTCTGCTGACTGCTTCGGACTGACACACTTTTCTGCTGAGGACCGCTGCTCTTTGCATGTGGCACACAGTCAACTCCTCTATGCACAACTTTAGTAGTCACCCCTCTCTGTTTTTCTTGCTGTTTCTTAATCATTTATTTTCATTCCTTCCTAAATCTCTCTTATCTACATTACGACCCAGTGAAATTCATCTGAGTCACACAACTGAAATTGCTCTGGCATATCTCCTGGTCCCAGGAAACACTTTGACTGCAGAAGTGTGAAGGATGAAGCTTTAAGTTCCTGAAGACACCTGTAAAATGAAAAATCATGGCCTTTCTTAGCATTAGTGTTGCAAATAAGTCCTTGCATCTGAAATAGTAAGTAAACTTCTTTTTTTTCTTTTTGGGGTGGGGAAAGTATTTCTGTCAGTTTTCATGAGACAAAAATAAGGAAATGAGCAGCACTCTTAGAATTCAAGGTGCAGGAAGCCATGGTTGGGAAAATGGAACCATAATGGGCATCTTTTGCCTGTTATTAGCAAGTCATTAATTTGTTAAAAAACAAATAACATTGTTTTGAATCTTTGCATTAAGTCATGCTTACATGAAGAACTGAGCCTCTTGAACAGGACAGTTGGTCATTGCTCAGATAGTGAGAGAAATCTTCAGGGGCATCTTCAGTTGGACTGAGTGAGATTTCCAAAACCATTCTCTAACTTCTTCTATCAAGCTAGCCCGTTGTCTTATGTAATTACTCCCGCATATGTGTGATCCATTACTACTGATCATCTTAAACTGCATACAAAAGACTGACCTACACAACCACTTCTGCATGTGCAGAACAGTTTCCACGTACTACTCAGAAGTGTCTTATCTGTGCTCAGTTTGGCTGCGTCTGCAGTAGGACCCACATGGGGAGGTCTCTGTGACAGTGCCAGATTCCCCACCCAGGATGCTAATCAGAGTGAGTAATGCCTGTAAATTGGCCTAGGCTCAGCACACCCAGCAAAAACACCCTGAGACTGCCCAAATTTGTACCTAGAAAGCAGCTTTAGTCAAAGGCTTTGTCAGGTGGGGGCTAGGAATTATGTCAATCACCTGGATTCAAGTTGGTCCATCATTTCCAGTAAGCCCATTGTACTATTTATGAAGCCAACTAGATGGGGAGTTCCTGGGCTGCCTGGGGAATTCATGATCTACATTCACAGGGTGTGCACAGAGGCACAGTTGTGATAACCTGCTATACCACAATTACAGCTATAGGGCAAAATAGAACTTCATCTTTGTATCTCACTTACAATTTAAATTCTGTACTCCGTGTCAGAGGAAAGAGAAAATGAAAATCGTTTGGTTGCTCTTTTTCTATGTCCATATTAAACACTTCCGAGTGAATGACAACCCTTCAGTTACCTTGGCTTCCTAAGAGATGAATATTAAATATGAACTGAAGTGACATAAGTGGAACTGAAGTGGTATTGAATTCCATGGATGCAAAGCTTGTTTTTTAGAGGAAGCTAAACCTTCCACAGGTGAGATTCAAGAGAAGGTAAAGTGTGAAGGAGATTTTCAGTTCATAATTGCCTACAAATGTCATTATGGGGAAATGAAGTAATGCAAGACAAAATTTCAACCATTTTTAGACTGATGTTTCTACAGAGCAACTATGTGGTTGTTCCCAAAGTTCCTCCTATTGCTAATCTTCAGCTCATGTTTTTGAAATCCTCTTCAACCACATCTCAAACTGGGAAGAGGATTCCCTATGTACCTATTACACTGACCTTACGTTCACATATTGGTCATGTTCAGGAAGATTCGCACAGCATATGTTTTAAGGAGTTCAACATAAAGCAAAGACTTGAGCCATGAGAATCATCCTTGATCAGAAAGTAACTAGAACTGAAATTCTGTTAAACATGGCTATCATATGTACATTGCATAAGATTGCTTTGAAACAAAGAGATAGATCTATTTTCTTGAAAGCTGTATGATGTGGAGCTGGTGATGTCTCTTAACGGGATGTAAATAAATCAGAAATGCTGTTGTTGGTCAACTTGAAAACCACAGCATCCCCAGGAAAAGCCAAGAAGTTGAAATACAAGACTGCAAAAGGAGAGTCTCCTTTGATGAATGACTGTCTGAGTTGAAATATAGGACAATGGCACTTCAGCATATTGTGTTATTGCAGAATAGGCAATGGGCTGAGTCCAAAGCAAAGAAAACACTGCTGACTGAGCTATAGAGACCTGGAGTTAGAAAAGATAACAAGCTATGAGCTGTGAACTACTCTGAGCTGACTGAAAATGACAGAAGGTACAGAGTATAACTGCACCTGACAAGCTAAGAGGGGAGAAACTGGAAAAGAGAAAGCTAGAAAAGAGGTAGAGAAGTTGAAAGAGTCCGCACAAAAATCTACATGGCATTTAAAAAAAAAAAACAAAAACTACTAATGTGATGTGGGAAGATGCACAAACTCAAAAAAAACCCCAAACCATAGCTATCTGGAAAGCCCATAAAGTTCTATTGTTTTCAGGAGTTTATATCCAACATTGGCTGACTCAAATCAGAATATCAATTAATAGTGCCATATCAGGGAGGAAAAGCAGGCAGCAACAGGGAGGTGTGATGCACAGGATCCAGAGTACTTGATTGGCCTGCAAAAGCTGACGCACACAAATGGTCCCAAAGTGGGAATCAACAGAAGCTGTGTAGATGACACGTTGAAAAATGAAAGAAAGAAAATTTATAAGGAAGCCAGCCACATGCAACAGTAAAATCAAAAGCTTGTGGGGAAATACTATTACAAAATGGAAAACTAGACATAAAATCACTAACATAGATGTGTTCTAATTTCCAAGAATAACAAGAAAAAAGGAAAGTTACTAAGTATCCTTTGATTTGGGATGCATGAATTCTAAACCAAACACAAAAACTCCTTGGAAATGGCCTAACTGCATGGGAAAACCAACCCCAGGAATGAAAAGTCTGTTTTTCAGATCCAGTGGCAGTAATGTATGCATACACAAAGTTTTTGTAATTACAAAAATAAATAGATGGGAAGATTAACTTCCCAGTAAAATTGGAACGTAGTTATCACTAATAATTAGCACATTTAAAAATGATTAATTTAATGTTTATGGTAATTAAAATTATCATAATCAAAATACAGAAAGACTAAAGCAAATGGGTGCCCTCAGTGCTACCCGTAGGATAAGAAACTTTGTTGATCAGATTGTATTTTAATTTAAGGGAGCTAAGTAGGTGTGCTGAAAGGAAACAACTTCTCTCCCAGCAGACAGCCAGAGCAGAATGGATGTTTCCAGAGAAAAGTATTATTGTCTGCGGCTTTCAGAGCATGACAAAGATTTGGCCAATTTCTCTGGATAAGTTACTTAAGGCTATGCTTTTTTAATAGTCGATACAGGAATACTGCCAGCTTAAAATGTGCTTGGATTTTTCTTTTCCAAAAGTAAGTAAAATTAATATTTGAAGTAATTTCATTGAGGGAATGAAATTAGGCATGTAACAGTCCTATTATGGAGAAAAGTAGTCCAACTAGAGGGAAATCCAAATGATAAAATAATATCATAGAATGGCTTGAGTTAGAGGGGACCCTAAAGCTCACCTAGTTCCAACCCCCTGCCATGGACGGGGTTGCTACCCACCAGATCAGGCTGCCCAGGGCCTCATCCAACCTCCAGGGATGGGGCAATCACAGCTTTTCCGGGCAGCTTGTTCCAGTACCTCACCACCCACTGAGTAAAGAATTATCTCCTAAAATCTAATCTAAAATCTCCCTTCTTTTAGTTTAAAATCATTCCCCTTAATTGAATGTCATTAGGCTCACGTGTGACTAATTTTCACGTGTGTCCAGGTCCCTATGGATGACATCCCTTCCTTCTGTCATATCAACTGCAACACTCAGCTTAGTGTCATCAGCAGAGTTCCTTAGGATGCACTCAATCCCACTGTCTAGGTTGCTGACCAGTCCCAACACAGACTCCTGAGGGACATCACTCATCACCAGTCTCCAACTGGACACAGAGCCATTGAATGAAACTCTCTGGCTCTGATTATGCAGCCAATTCCTTACACATCAAATAGAACACCCAATAAATCCATATCTCTGCAATTTAGAGATAAGGATGTTGTATGGGACCATGTCAAAGGCCTTCCAGAAGACCACCAGAGTGGCCAGGCATAATTTGCTTTGGTGAAGCCATGTTGGCTATCTCAGATCACCTCTTCACCTTGCATGTGCCTTAAAATAGTTTTGAGGAGGATCTGTTCCATGATCTTTCCTGGTACAGAGGTGAAGCTTACCAGCTTGTAGTTGCCCAGGTATTCCTTTCTACCTTTCTTAAAAATGGGAGTGATGTCTCCTTTTTTCAAGACACCAGGGGCTTTGCCCAACAGACGTGACTTTTCAGATGTGATGGAGAGTGACCTGGCAAACACCTCAGCCAGTTCCTTTAGGACCCTGAGATGCATTTTATATGGCCCTTAGACTTGTATATATTCAGTCTCATCAGGTGGTCTCAAACTTCCTCTCAGGTGGTCTCAAACTTCCTCTCTGCTTATGGTGGGAGGGATTTTGCACCCCCAACCTCTAACTGGAGGTTCAGGGACACAAGAGGTGTGGGAAGCCTGATTGTCAGTGAAGACCAAGGCAAATAACTTGTTGAGTATCTCAGCTTTCTCTCTGTCCACCATAGCCACTTCTCCCTCCTCATTTATCAGAGGGGATACACTCTTCTTGGACTCTTCTTTTCTAACCAATGAACCCATAGAGTTTCTTGTTACTCATTGCATCCTTTGCTAAGTTCTTTTCCTTCTGTTCCTTAGGTTTCCTGTTTCCATCCCAAAACATAAGAATAAAAAAAAAAAAAAAGAAAAGAAACAAACAAACAAAAAGATTTTTAAAAAGTTTGCATTTTTCAGGCTTCATGCATTGGGGCTTTAGTTAATCAGAAGAAAAAAAAAGACAAATTTAGAGAGAAGAAAATAACACAGGTAAAAGATGATATGGAAAAATAAAGCAGTAGATTCAGCTGTTCACCACTTCGTCCAGAAGAATAGGCTCTGCAGGAATTTATGGACATAGTCAACTCTGAAGAATAATTCATACAAATAAACACCAGACCTTACACTAAGAGTAACAGAACAAAGCCAAACCTGCACATCTCTGTACTGTAAACTTGGGCAAGGATTTTCAGAGCCTAAGTTTTAATAAAGCAAGATATTGTCCTGAGAACTCTTGGTATTTGATCAAGCTGCCAAGGTCTCATAAGGTAACCTAGGGCAGTACTATTGCTAAACATATGGCACATGCTTTAGGTCACTGGAAAATTTTTATGATCACAGAATCACAGAATTGTAGAAGTTGGAAGGAACCTCTAGAAATCATCCAGTTCAACCCCACCTTAAAGCAGGTTTCCTTCAATAGGCTGCATAGGAAAGCATCCAGGTGGATTGTGAATACCTCCAGAGAAGAAGACTCCACAACCTCTATGGGCAGCCTGTTCCAGTGCTCTGTCACCCTCAAAATAACAAAGTTTTCCCTCATGTTCAGATGGAACTTCCTGTGTTCCAATTTGTGATCACTTGACTCCTGCCCATCAGATATTTATAAGCACTGATAACGTCCTCTCTCAGTCTTCTCTTCTCTAGGCTAAGCGGTTCCAGGTCCCTCAGCCTTTCCTCATGAGGGAGATGCTCCAGGCCCCTCGTCATCTTTGTGGCCCTCTGCTGGACTCTCTCTAGAAGTTCCACATTGAACTCTCCAGCTTATGAGGTCTCCCTGAACGGCACCACAGCCTTCTGGTGTGTCAGCCACTCCTTCCAGGACGCAGTTGTGCAAAAAACCAATGTATTTCTCTGGGAGATAATTCTGGTCAAAGCTACTGCAAAGGAAGTATTTATTCTTTCACCTCCCGAAATACAACTCTAAATATGATATTACCGTATCAGGGAATGTTACAACCTATAACAGATACATTTCCAAGGGCATCTGATGAGTCTGCAGCTGGAAAAACAAGGCAGAGAATAGACTATTGCATGTAAATGTGGTTTAGAGGAATTATTCAGTCTCAGAAAGAAAACAAACAAACAAAAAAAAAATACATGAAATACATTTGCAGGGGCCACAGCAAAAGATAAGACATTGAGGCAAGTCATTAAGGCTGTTGCCACTGAATAACTTGGGAATTACGTGGCAAGCTCTTATCAGCAATTCAAATCAGAGCTTTTCTTAACTGATGACATACTGTAAACGCAAGAGAATACAAAAATGGGCATGCTTCAAAGAACACAGGAATGCTACACTGATAAAGAGATGTGCAAAAAGCAGAACCAGAAATCCTTTGTACTACTCATAAATAAAAGTGGAGATCAAGAAATTGGAAGTGCACGATCTTGTCAAACAAAGTATCCCTGCTGTTATACCAAGAGATGTTGGAATGTGCTCTGTAGTTACATTTACATATCCTGAAACACAGGTAGAATTGCTTAATAGGTGATCAACCAGAATACATAGTTCCTGAAAGGCATACTGACTGCCGTTAAATCAGTTTGTGTAAAAAGAGATGTGCTTTCTAAGTACCAGAAGGGATGGTTTTGCCTGGGTAATTTCCTGCTGGGAAAAGGAGAGATAGAAAGACTGCAGTGCTGCCTCTCCAAGAGCTGACCAGTCAACACTGATCTGAGCAGAGCCAGAAAGAGCTGGCTCTGCACTCTCCTCATATGCAGTTGCAATAAACTCATCTATCTTATCTCCTGTTTAAAAGCTCTGTATTGCTAGTTTAAAACCTCTTGGTTAAAGAACTCAAACATCTGCTACAGTTGCTCAGGGACACGAAGTGATAGACCATTTCTGCCACAATAAGCTTTTGAGGAATACCACTGTCAGAATCATTTGTCTTATGATGGAATGGTTGAAGAAAAAAAACAACTCCTTCTTTTCCAAGTGTTTCAGGAGGAAAGGAGATCTATTTCATAGGCAAGTAAACCCTTTATGCTAATTGGTGTATGTCAATAAAGATGCATGAGGGATGACAATTGCTTGCATGTCCTTCATGAAAACTGGTACCCATTTCATATAAGACAGCATATGAAAGCACGCTGAGGAGGAGAGTTACAGAAGGCCACTGCCCCTTTCCCGCAGCGTTCCTCCAACAGGCACAAATGCAAAGATTACATCTCTCAAAATCTTCAGAGCCCCCTTGCTAATTTTCCTCCAAGGCAGGTTTCCATGTCACAGGGCTGACTTGCCAGCAGAGAAAAAAACTCTTCCCTTTCTGATTCAACACTGCGACAAAACTGGGCAGTGAGAGGGCTCAGCTATCAAGCTGGGAGTCTGCCATGCTTCCCTCCATCCATTAGCTCCATGACTCAACTGCAGAGAGTTGAGTGAGGAAAGTGTACAGAGAGGAGGTTAAAGTGTCATCTCTCAAGCACAGCAGCAGCAGCAAAATGAACTCACGAAAAGCTTTTTAATGGTGGTGGCCCTACTTTTATAGAAATATTACAGGCTACTTATCTTAGAGGCTTCTAAGAATTTCCTATAGAGCTTAACTATCATCCTTTTCTACTGTCGGATCATTCCCCAGTGTATGCTGCCACGTAACTTGCCCACTGCTTTCCTTGAAATGTTACTCCATGGTCTAAATGTTTTTTTTCCCTGAAATTCTAAAACATAAGAGCTCAGTTTTTGCAAATCACTTCCATTGGAGCATCCTAGTAACGCTCAACAACCAAGGTTGAGTATGTATACAATTTTTAGGGAAATCAGACTTAAGCATCAGCAAATTTTGTGAGCACTTACACTTTTGTTTTACTTACATCCTGGCCAGGAGGCCCCTGTGGTCCAGGGATACCAGGTACACCACGAGGGCCCTGGCAGGGAGAGAACAGACAAACCCAATAACATGAGCAGTACTTGCCAGATTGTCCTTAGCTGAAGAGAAAAAAATACTCAACTCAATAATTACTTGAAAAAAACAAACAAACAAAAACCCACAATGCTAACAGTTAAACAACTTCAAAAGAGATTTAAAAAATAATTCCACACTGAACTATCACAGTATCAGTTGCTCCCGTGCCTCCAGGAACTGTAAGTGCATCACTACAGTCAAATCTCACATATCTCAACTGGAAAGGTAATAATGACTCTTTATAAGAAGGCAAGTTTATGAACAGGGAGAAAATACAACTGATCGTGGGACTGTGGAGGAGAAAAGAAGATTTAACTCCTCAGTGTCAAATTAGTACACATCATGACTGGGCTATATCACTGAAAACGCGTGCCAGCATATAGGGAAACCACAATAAACAGCTATTTGCATCACACCTATAGACTGCATCCTTGTAAACCATTAAGGAAGTAGGTGTGTTTGGTAAATACTTAAATGTAGGGTTTTCTGTAACCCTTAAGTAAGAAAAATGCTTAAAAATGTTTATACGTTTGAGGCTTTGGTTAGAAGGCATAACAATGTGCCTTGAATTGTGTGCCTTGACATACTTTTTTTTTCCACCTGTGGGACTATTCTGAGGGGTGAGGAAAAGTTGTCACTAGAACAAGAGTCTGAACAACTCTCTTTCTCACAACCCACTACAGCAAACACGTAGCGGTAGTGCCCATCCGAAGTCTCATTTGGCTTAACAGCCAATGTATGATCTCACCATCTTTAGGAGAAATACAGAAACAAAAAATTAATCACGCATTTATGAAATCCCTGACAGTAACAAAATTCATTCGTTTGCCCGCTCCCATAAAATCTGGGTGTAGTTAGAAAGACATACTGTACCAATGATCCTTTGTCTCCTGGGGGTCCAACAGGGCCCTGCAAATAGAGAAGATAGAGCAATCAAAATACTAGCAGAGCTTAAAATTAACATCTTCATTTGGTTGAACAGGTGGGTCCCTGAAGTACGGAGATAAGAAAAAAGAGAAAAGGAAGGGCAAGGAAAAGAAGCAAATCTGACAGGCTGCCCAGATAGAAATATGCTATATTCACAGTGGGATGTTCAGGGGGAAGATCAAAGGGAGAAATTGAGATGGATCATGGAGAAAAAGTGTGAGAAGAGAAAAAGGGACTAAAGAGGCCAGCTGTATGTTACCCTGTTGTTTGTCAGACTGAGCCCTCCACTTCATCATCACATTCTGCCCTATCTTATCTTTAAATCCAATTTGCTACACTCTTCCAATTGGGTGAGCTGATGAATTTGAGCCTGTAGGCCTGAATCTTGGTGAGCTTCAAGTCAGAGTAGCTGAATAGGAAAAGTATGAGTGCCAGCAACAGGGTTGAGAGGCTGTGAACCCAGAAGGCTCGCAGATGGAGGACACTGGGTTGCAGGGGCTGGGTACTGAGCAGACTGGATGTTCAAAACCAGCTGCTGGAGAGATCCACGTTTTGTGTGTATATTCCAACAGTGGACATGAGAAAATCATCCTGATAGTGGGTTCAGGATGGAGATGTGCTTTTTCGTGTTTATGTGAGTGTTGTTCAGGTGTATGTGGGTGTTGATGAAGGCATTGGTCTCTCTGCATTGACTTGTGTGGCAGCATGTGTGTGTGTATTTGTGTACATTGTACATGCCCATTGGCAATATGGGCTCAGCCTTGCTACTGGCTGAACCCAGGGACACAAAACTGCAGCAACCTTCCATCCTTTGGACTGGGACAGGAAAACCTCTCCATGGTTCCGAAAGCCACTGTGTTCAACTTCCTCTAAAACAGGGAAAACCATCTCACAGGCCCTGTGTGCTCTTTAATTGAGGTTAAAGTAGGGAGTCCAGCGGACTTGCATACACTCTTTGTTTGGGAATGCAGCTTACACAGGTGCATAGTGGAGTGAACACACTAGAAGATATCCACTCCTAAAAGCACACTACAGAGTGATGCAGTACCCATATCCAGTAGGGATGGATCAATCTGACATTCCAAACACATCCCAGACATGGTCTGACCTCACATCTCTGGGGCTGTGTTTGAATAAATTGGTTCACACTATGGGTCCTCTCCCTTTGCTTTCTATTTCAGGCATATTAATTCACTAATCCTCATAAAGTTCTCCATGCAAGATGCCTTAATGCTCTGCTAAAGCAAGTGCTAAATACATCATGTTAAACTCATAGCAATACAAAGAAGGAAAGGTATATCACAAGTAACTCGCTTCAACTTGGTGCATCACGTATTTCTATTAGGCAACGTGAACATGAGCATGTGAATTCACTCCATTTCTCCATGCAGTCACCTCTTCTGCTTTTAATTCAGTTGGGAAATTCACACACTGCTAATACTCATTTTATGGCTCTGTGTTATGCAAATAATAATACTTTAGCAGACAAAGTAAAAACAAACAACAAAACCCACCCTAATCTATCTATACCTGAAACAAAGGGAGCAAAACTCAAGGGAGATTAAGGACACAGGAAGAAACAAGGTGAGGACTCCAATTAAAACAAATTGCTGGCTCTTACCTCTGAAACTGAAAACATTATTTCCCCAATTTTGTCACATTAGTAGAAAGGGTATAGGCTGACACCTTTATTCAGTGTATCATATGCACTGAAGCATCTCCATTGAGGTTATTCTATTTTTTAGTGGGACTCAATCTGTGTGAAAGCCTGACGGATTAAATGTTATATAGCACTTTTCAAATTCTGAGTCTTTGAACTGGAGTTGAGGTTATGATAAACCTGCAGTGAAGCAAATCATTATAATGGTGGTTAAAAAAAAAAAAAAAAAAACAGAACATTTAGTGAAGCAGTAAAAAGAAATCAATTGGGAGTACTATGATATGTAACAGCACCATCTACTTATCCTGACAGTAGTCAAACAGTGATGGCAGAGTACAAAGTAATCCTCTGGCGTGTGTCAAGTGGTGGCTACAAGTGATGGAGTCAAGTTCTTAGTCAGTGCATGCATGTATGTGAAGAATAACTTTGGCTTCTACTGTACATCAGGGTGCAGAAGTGAACTCAGCTAACCCCGTACTAGATCTAAAACCCTTTAATTAAATACTAGCCACATCCTAGTGACTTTCAAAGAAGTCATTCATTTCTAATTTAACTTTAATATTAATGACTGAACCTTAAGAAAAGCAATAACATCACTGTTCCTTATCTAAATCATAACAAGTAACACCCAGCAAATCTTCAATCACCAATACCACTGTTAAGCACCATGATGGCCATGATATGGTCATAGTGTGTTATAAAACTGACCCAGTCTGCTTTACCGTACATAGTATTCAGCAGGGTAAAACCAACTTAAATGCACCCCAGAAAGCTAGATTTATCAGCCAGTATCATACAACATGACTTACCATTTCAAGGTAATTTTGTGTACTACTAACTGAGAAACTTCTAACTAGACAATCAGAGCGTGAAAATGTTGGCTGTGATTGGTATAGTATCATGGCATGTACAAGGGGATATGAAAGGATGCAAGGACTCTGATGTTCTCTAGCAATTTTAACTAGGTATAAAGTTTGATTCCTTCTGGACTTATTTCACTTGTGTATTTAGTGGAGCAGGAGGGCTACAAAGCCAGAGCACTCTCAGATCCCCTTGATCTCAAAAGTAGTCATATGTGGTAAGTACTGGAATAATCAAACCCCAACAATATCATCCTTTGTGGAGCAAGTCCCACATACATCTCATGCCCACTGATAATGGTAGAATTTCAACAACAGCAGGGGACGATGGCTGAGCTGGATCAGATGTAACTTAATCTCTGAGGGAAATTATGAAGACAGTGGCTCTCTTGGAAGGCAGCAATTTAACTAATCTGATTTTATATTTTCCTATCAGAGTACTGTGTCACTGATGTGGGCATGTGTGTCACAGTCATTCCTCCTAATGAGGTGACAGCAGGGTTACATCTCCCCATTAAACCAATTCTGGTAGCTCAGCACAGACCTTGGCTCCCATCCAGAGCCAGTGTGTCAAGATGTTGCAGAAAAGTCACAAGTAACAGACAGCTGCATCAATCACTCTGATAGCACTTTTCGGCCTTTCTCTTTCAACTAAAACTGAATGCATCAAGAGCCCTCACATCAAACATGTGGGCATCTGAGCCATGAATGGCAACTTCTAGGCTAGGATTGTGCATCTTCAGAGAGAGGAATGCCATAGGCTCTTGGCACAGGTGAGCACAGGGAGCCCATTCTCCAGATGGTGATGGGTTAAAGGGTTAAATTTTTGTCTCATCACAGGTTGCAACAGCCCCTGCTACTTACAGGTGGTCCAGCCAGTCCAACTCCTGGCACACCTCTGTCTCCTGGCTGCCCAGGGAGGCCAGGAGCTCCCCTCTCACCCTGAAATAAAGGGAGAAGTTAAAGGCTTTGTCCACGGTTGAGAAAACATGCTGAAATACAATATGGTTTTACAACAGGATATAACACTGATACAGCCTGACCTGATCCTGCCCACTAAGAAATGGGATCAGGTTGTGGCAACACAGTTTCTGTCATGTCATGCCAAGAGAATTGCCTCCCTCCTTCAGAGGGGTTCACCTCTGTGAGCACTGACACCATGTCAGCATGTGCCACATCACATAACTGAAAAGGAACACAGCTTCAAGTATTTTATTTTAGCACACAGCATCCAGTTTCCAATAGTAGCCCCATATGCTACTATCAGTGGCTGATACACTGCACTAAATTGAGAACATCAGATTTTTGTTGAATAAGGCATCTGCTTTCACAGAGTTGTACACTTGCATTTGCAATTGCCAGCAGGGTATTGTGAGGCACTTCCCTTGGCTGGGGCAAACACTAAACACAATAGCGTGTTCTCCTTTCTCTGCATTCCTGTGGTAGACAGCTAACCTGCAAACATTGATAAATGCACATTATTTATAAAGGGAAGACAGAATTAGGAATTGGGATGCATCTTGATAATCTCCTTTACCAACACAAGCTTCTTCACAGCAGTGCATTAACAATTCTTTAAAATCAATTCTACCACTCTCCCTAGGGGACTATACTACAAATGGAGAGATCTCCCTTCCAGAAAACCAAATCTTCAACATTAAAATCTGCAGAGCACAGACAGCTACTTGACGCTATTTAATAGGCCCTGTAGATAGAGGGTTAAGAAAAAAAAATCAGCTACAGTACTTAAATTTAATGTCCTTTCTCTTTTCTTGTTATAGGGAGAAATGTCAAATAAGATTTTTATGGATTATATTGCAGTTGTGAGAGTCAGTCTCACACTGGCAGCAGACATATAACAATGAGCTTTATTTATGTTATTTATTATTACATTATTTCCAACTGTACAGAAGCTTGATAGAAAAATGGTTACCCATGGATTCTGCTTGGCCCAAGTTCATTCTGCAATATCTCCTACTTTATTTCCTTTATTTTTCTTAAACTAATCTTCTATTTCAAAGAAACAATACTGTAAGGACAGTGAGAGAAAATGTATTCTCATTAGTTCAGGCACTCCTGCGGATCAGATCCTTTATCGGATACTTTGTTCAAGAACATAATTTCAGCACAAAAATTTCAATAGTATTTTTCCATGCACAATTAATATTCCTACCATCTTGTGTTGATATTGAACAACGTATTTCATTAGTTTTCCTTCAGTGTTTTTTTCTGATTCTTATATTACTTTCACTCTATTATTGTGTCTATGTTCTGAACTGTCAAAAATATATACAAGAGAATATAACGTATTTATACAGAATGCAGCAAAAACAAAATAAAATGTTTCATAGCAGTTTGGTTATTTCAAAAATATGGCACCTAGATGGATCCAGCTTCATATTGCTGTATTCCCACCTATTATTTACAAAACCTGTTTCAGTACCCTATTTTTCTTCCAATCCAAATCAGCACATAGTCATTTCAAAGTGGAGAATTTCTGATATCTCCGACTGAAGACTCAAGCACAATCCAGATGCTTCCAGAAGCAAAGGCTTTTGCTGTTTTATTCCTTTCTCTGCTTGCTAAACATTTGCAAAGGAGTAAACTTCATTTTCAGTTGAAGACATTAATGTTGTTAACTTAATTAACAATCTAGTCTTTGCCTTAGCTGCAATACAGGAGGGCAAACCAGGACTACCCACTCCCACTGAAAAACATTTGATTTCCCCTTGAGAGAGATGAAATAAATAAATGCTATGGAGGAGCGCTCCTTAAGGAGCTTACAGGTGGTCACAACAGTCATTTATCCTTTAGCAATGAAATGTCTCTCCTGTTGTCCCCTGCCACATTTTCCCTGAAAAAAGTATGCAGCATTTAGCATTTAGTCTGTGTTGAATCTGCATAATGCTGGAAGAAATCTAGAATGTGGAAAGCTAACACAATTAACTCATATCTTAATATTTGCATCTACAGAGGCACCGGAATAGCAAAGGAAGAAACGTCCTAAAAGGTTTTTTGAATGTAAGCTTCACAAACTCTATTTTTCAGTGAAAAACAGACAGTATTTTCACTGTTACTTTTTCTGCAGTTATGGCACTGGAAGGAAGCAGTCTGTAATGAACACTAAAGCCCATGCTCACCTTATGTCCAAAAGGTCCTGGTAAGCCCGGTGGTCCTCTTTCCCCCTAAAGTAATACAACAAAAACCAGAGAAGCGTCATTGCACAGGCAGACTGGAGCCTGTCCTTTGTTTGAGTGAGGCAAGGTAGCATGACTTCCCAGCACCCACCCCTCTTCCTTGCTCTACACCATCCTAGTAATAATATTTTACTGACAATTTGTAAGCAAATTACAATCTGCTAACTTAGCTAGAAGTAAATGTTTTTAGGGAACTTTCGTCAAGCTAATGATGGTCACAACAATCATTCAATAGTTATTTGTTGCAGAGGCCATTTTGGATGGCCAGGATGGCCCACTAATGTTCAGAAATACAGCTTCAGTCCTCTCTGCCTTTTTGCATACAGCGCTATGATCTGCAGCACCCTGCACAACAAAGCCTTTTGCGCCTTCAGGTGTCCTGCAAGCACCTGTGAGATCTCAACCTGGCTCTCTGCCTAAAGCCCACCATTCCCCTCAGAAGCTGTGTTAGTCTAGCTCACCTTGAGCTACTCGTGCACAGAGCTTGCCAGCAATACTTACCTGTTCTCCGTCTTTACCTTTGCCAGGCAAACCCGGCTGCCCAGGAGGCCCTGGCACACCAGCTGGCCCAGGTAAACCCACTTTTCCTTCTTTTCCAGGGTCACCCTGTAGAGGACAATCCAATAAACCTGTCAATCGTACACTAAAGACTATTCCTGTCTGAGGTCTTTCACTGGGACTAAAAGATCTACATTTTCTTCTAGCCTTCTCACCTGAACTTGTTATCACAGGAAACCCTCTTTTAAAGGAAGCCTTTTTCTTCAGAAATCTCATGGCATTTTACTTTCCTTAAAAATGTAAAACATTTCAAAATGTTTAGGGAACTGACTAGGTGAGAGTCGTTGATCCATACATAGTGCTGAGATGAATCTCAGTAATCTAAAACACTTTGTGACTGAGGAGGCTGGGATTTGTTTCTATTTTAAATCCTATATCCTAGATATACGGGTCCCTGTTTGTGATTAATTATGCCTTCTCCAGCAAAGAAAAGGAAAAAAAATAAATAGATGAGGACTTTGGCATGCTGGCTGCTGAGTAAAGTACTGGTAAACTATAAATCCCTGGCATCAGACAGTACATTGCCAAGCTATGAAATGAAACTGCTTGGGTAAAGCAGACATAGGTGAGAAAGGGTGTACTGGACAGCTGAACTTATGGGCAAATTATGGCAATTTATCAGAAAAACAGAAATCTCAGTTTCCTAAACAACAAAAGCTTTTCTTCCAGCTTTGGGTTTACAGTAGTAAACAAGCATCTCACAGAGTACTGAATGATGAAGACAAAAGATCATCATTGCACAAATATGTAGCAGTGACTTCAGCATGTTCAGTTGTATCTCAGTAGTTATATTAGGTAAACTATAAGGCTGCAACAGGGTGAAATCCTTGTAGCATGTGTAATAGAATAGGTCAGATGAGATAATCTAATGAGCCCATGTGTCCTAGCAGCCTATGAACCTATGAAATCATTTGCCAGTTCAGGCTGTTTCTGTCCTAAGTTACTTACAATGCCCCAAAGAAAAGAAACAAATCCATGAAAGTTCAAATTCACCTTTTCCCCTCTTTCACCCTCCTTCCCTGGTAGTCCAGGATTTCCAGGCACTCCCTAAAGAGAAAAGAAAAGAACCTTAAAGGCTAAAATCTTTTTAGGCAGCATTTGATCCTAAAGAAAACGGATAGACCAGCACGTTCAATATGATATATCTCAAGGTTTAGTATGAGTTTTACACTTTTCACTACAGACAACTAGAGAGCTCAGGGAATCAGACAATTCAGAGAGCATCACGGAAGAGCTGTGTACCAAGTGCTTACATGAGGTTTTTTTTTTTTTCAATATAAAAAAAGAGCTGAACAGCAAAAGCTGGAATTGACGTAATTCCAGATTTGTGCATTCTTCTTCTATCAATAACTTTTTCGTTCTGTGAAATCCTCACCAGTCCCTATTCCATTACCACCAAACTTCAAATCATCACCTCTCTATCAGAGAAGCCAAAAGTCTCACAGTATTCCATTTTTTTATAGGTAACAGTCTCCAAAGCCACACTGGAATATTTAACTATGTTTTATTGTTTATTTCAATTTTCATTCCTCTTCATGTCTTAGCAGATTCCAAAGGATTCCTTGTCAAAATATAGATGAAATCAAATACTGTAGCTTCCTAACTCACCAAAACATGTGAAAATGTTACAGAGTTTTGCATCATTTTAAGATATTAAATGATGTTTTGGCACCATAAGATTGGATTGACTTCCTCCCTGAGTGGACGTGGTAATTATTTTCTTTTATGTACCAGTAAAAAATCTTTACAATTATATTAGCTTTTATAAGTAATATATTGGTATTACCGGTAGAGAAATTTCCTTAAAGGATTGTAAAATTGAACAAAGTCCTCATTTTGGATATCATCTTCCAGTTTGAAATGAAATCAATGCGCTAATATAATCAAATGAAATGTAGCTTAACAATTAGTAGAAAGGCAAGTTAACATTATTTGGACTGCCTAGTTGGCAAACTCTGCCTTCAAGAGCCTTTAGCCTTTATGCTAAACTATTGTTCCTGAATATATTTTAACCTGAGGTCTAAGTTTTGTTTTTCACTTACTCTACTGTAAATCTAAAGAAATCCCGAACACTAAATAGGAAATTACAATGGTGGAGCAGGGAGTAGAGTTAGTCTAAAGGTTTCTGTACAGACATGAAAAGCTCTGTCATGCACAATATAACGATGGTGATGAATGTGAACAGAGGTAAGATGATGTTGTACTTACTTCAAGGCACTGATGGTAGGTTCTAATATTTGCATATTTTATAACAAATATAGGAGCTTTCTATGCAATCTTGATATCAAGAAGTCATGTTTTCAAAGGGAAAGGACAAATGGAAATGAGGTGAAGGAAACAAAACCAGAGAGACAATAAACACTGTAATTTTTCTCTTGAGGAGCTGGCAGAAAAAAAATGTTTTTGATAATTTGCAGAGGAGTGAAACTTCTCCATGCCTCCCTGCTGCTACAGATGAATATGAAAATACGTTCCATGGAAACACCATTCCCAGGTGCCTCCACATCTTTTGATTCAACTGTAAAAAAGTGTAATGAAACACAGCCTTTTGAATCTGATAGTACACCCTCATGGGAGGAAAAACAAAACATTAAATAAAGAGATCAGGTCACAGAATGGAAAACAAATACACTGGTGCATACATACCACATTTCCTGGCAATCCTCTTGGTCCTGGAGGCCCCACTGGTCCAACTGCACCCTGTTTAAAGAAAGTGAAATTTACATACATATGTAATTCACAACTTGTACCACCACAGGAACAACATGTTCCAAGTGGAACCGGAGTTCATGTCGTACAAGGTGTTGTACAAGTACAAAGCAAAAGAACAGTATTTTTGTGAAACACTTTGTAGTGTAAAGAAGCATGAAACAATACAAAAAAGATGAAGACTCTTTCGGGAGCTTAAATTACCCACATCAAAATAAATCCTAAGTCTAGCTCAGATACAGAAAGAAAGGTCTGAGCCCAAAGCATCAAAAGAATAGAGAAAAGTATGTTGATTTATGATGAAAATATAAATCTAGGTCAACAAATATGCTCTGTTGAAAACAAAAACCTGAAAAATACTCATTTGTGTTTGATAGACAAACATCACAAACCATTTAGAGTGTTTTTGTTCTGAATTACAGGTATTTTTGTCTGCAGTCCTATTCAGGATGTATGCCTCCAAACATGCACGGGGGACATGGGAGGAAATATTTTCAGATTATGTCCCCAGAGAGATGTATGCTTAGGGTTACCAGGCTATAGTTAGACATTTTCCTCTAGACCTGATACTGTCAGGTCTAAGTCATTATCTCTGGTGTTACTCATCACTCTACACAGGCCAGGGTTCACCTGTTGTCACAGCTTCACAAGGAAAAGGATTTCTATCAGCATTCCCAAGCCATTCAGGATGAAAACAGACGGACTATCTAAAAACAGCTGCACTGGCAAAGTGAAATAATCGACCTGACTTGGAATATAGAAATCTCTTCTACCGGAAGATCTGGGTAGCAATTTCTCACAGAAGGACAATGTGAACAGCTGGGAGATGGTGAAAATCTTCCACAGCACAACTGTGAAAGGTATTCACGGAAAATGAATGACTGTCCATCAGCTCACTATAAGAGAATTAAAGATTTCCTCATTTCTGTGTTATTCACGGTTACTAGTCTATGAGTCAAAAGAAACATGTGGAGCAGTGGCAATCTATGATGGGATGGCAAAAAGGATGCTTGCATATGTGTGCATCTCCATATCATTAATGTTCTCCAAACCACCAGGTTGTACTAAGAAATAAAATCAATGAATAGGTTTAGGGAGAGTGGGACACTCTTAGCTGCTTTTCCGCACATAGTTTAAGGAGTCCTTCAGCTGAAGATGATGGACACTTGAGGACAGGCAGTTAAGAATTTAGGGTCAAAGCACTGCTAAATAAAATGTCTGAGCAGAAATCCAAGCAGGGAAACCATAAACACAAAGACACAAGGAGAAACTCAGTGCTCTAGGATGCTTTGCTTGGATTTCCTACGGCTTTCTTCTCCCATATACAAACATATAATCATAGAATCATAAAATCCTTTGGGCTGGAAGGAGACCCTTAAAGACTATCTAGTCCAACTCCCCTGGGGGGGGGACCCCTAGGGACACCTACAGCTAGACCAGGTTGCCCAGAGCCCTGTCCAGTCTGACCTTGAATGTCTTCATCATCTCTCCCAGTCATTACTTGAAACAGTTCTTCAGTTTTCCTTCTCTGCTTACAAAGAAAGTATGTGGTCTTTTATTCAGACACAAAGGGTTTATACAACTGCTATAGTAATAAAACAGGACTTGAATCTTCAGCTGTTCTTTAGCATACAGTCAGACAATAGTAGCACTTCCTACAATACAGGCCTTAAAAATGGTATGTAATGATTCCTCTGGTGATGCAGCTTTATTAAAGAAAGCAAAATTGACTACGAAGCCTAAAACCAACTGTTATCAAAAGCTAATTCTGGCTGCTGCTGGGAAGCTCACTCCGTGCACCAGCTGATTGTCTGGGCTTGGCTGATAGCACAGTGCAGCAGCAAGCTCTGCCTCACTTCACTCAGAAAAGTGGGCTTTTTGTTAGAGAGGGAGACATCCAAAAAAAGACAAACAATTTAGAGCTGGGCTGATTGGGGCATTGATTGGTTTGGTGCAGCTGCGTCTGTTTGCCCACCAGCAGTGACTCTTTTTTCAGCTGCAGATTAGGATGTGCCCTGTGCCCAATCAGCCTGGGACCATGAATCAGCAAGGAAGGGAGGGACTTCCATGTCCCATTAGGTGTGTTATTGCCAAGAAAAAGTGCTGCAAGGGAAACAGCTACTCACAGCCTCTCCAGGGGCTCCAGCTTCTCCTTGGGCTCCTTTCTGCCCTTTTGTCCCCTGTGCAGGAAGAAAAGAAGTACCAACTGATTAGAGATGGGATGGGACTGCCTGCCAGACAAATAGACTTCAGGATGCCTGAACATGCACTCAGCTAATCAATTCGCAGGGGAGTTTAACGGCTGAGGAAATGGCTCCCCGTTCTCTGTGCAGCAAGAAAATGAAATACAAAAATAAAACCCTGAGACATAAGAAGAATTACTAATGACTGATCAGCTCAGAGCCTATTTCACTGTACTGCATGTTGGAACTTGCAGAACTTGCAGACATTCATCTGGGGGAAACTGCTTCCTACCCTCAGGCCTACCTGATGCTCCCATCCTAGCTGAACTCAGATGGTTTCCTTGCAAAGAGGAGGTTTTGCCTGCAGTTCTCAAATACCAACAATTATTTAGAAATGATCAAAATAGATTACAGTGCAGAGAGTTTGTCACAGTCCTACATACTACTTAGTTCTTTCATTAGGATTTTGGCATGGCAGAGTGGAGTCTATCCATTGATGTGGTCCCCCTTTTAGCAAACGTTACTTGAAAGTTGCACAGTATTATTTTTCCTTTTCGTTTTTTTTTTGTTTGATTGTTTGTTTTCATGATGCTAAGACTGCTGCTAACCAGTTTATGCTGCTGAACCCCAAGTAATAGATGACTGTGTGACTTGAACGCAGCACAAATGAAGGGAGAGTAAATACCCTTCCATGTTTATATGGAGATATACTTCAGTGGTACATGGAAATAATGTGTATGAGCCAAGAATTTTCCAGAAGGTAATTAAGATTATAAATCCATTTCACATGAGCAATAGCGCAGTCAGGGCAAAGTGAGTTGGGGTTGAATCTGAATGCTCTGCAACATTTTGTTAATGTACTGCAGTAACTTATCTGTGAGACCTGTGATTTGGTGGCAACAACACAAGGTGCCCCTGTGAAGGAGCCTAAAGTTGGAAGAAGTCCCTCAGATGACACCAGTCTTTCTCCAGATATGACATATCTCTGCTTTGATTCTCATCATATTGTCCAACATGAGCAAATACCTGTACAGTAGACGCTGAACTTAGAATGATGAAGGAGAAATGGGATGTTGGTGTATAGGGGAAGAATCATTCACAGTGAGATGCACCATGAAGTCAATCCTCTCTGGTCATACCAAAGATTTTCTTTAAGCTATGCCCTTCTTACCTGTAGTCCTATAGGTCCTGGGACACCCTGTTCACCTGGGATCCCCGGTAATCCCTGCGAAAACAGAGGCAAAGGTGGAAGAGCTGAAGGAAACAGTTTAGTTCTTCTCTTTCTCAAAAGGAGATGTTATTCCTCCCTCCCACTGAGAGAAGAAAGAGATTTTTCATAGAGTCTGTGACTGCACAGGACTCTACCTCTCCCAAGGGCTCCTCCCAGAACAGGAGCAGAGCAGAATATAAATGGAGTAGCAAACTGCACTATTTTGATAGTCCACATTTCAAAATCCTTAATAAATCCTGTACAGCTCTACTGTCAGTCAAGTTCTGTCTTGCAAATCCCATAGTCTACTTCTCAGCTACTAGGGTCCAGAGCTAAAAAATCAGGTGCTTAATTTCATGTAATCTGTCTTCCTGTGGAGCCAAAGCCAAACACCCCTGTGGCTATTTCTGATGAGAGAAGCATCCTCACTATGAAAAGAGCATGTCCCACACTCTCTCTCCAAAAGAGGCAGCTCTCATGTCTTCTCCTTGCTAAAATTTAAAACTAACTTAAGAAACACTTAGCTGTACTTACAGGCTCTCCACTTGTTCCTCGATCTCCTTTTTCCCCTTTTGGTCCTGGTTCA
This sequence comes from Aquila spilogaster, assembly GCA_024606505.1. Taxonomy (NCBI): domain Eukaryota; kingdom Metazoa; phylum Chordata; class Aves; order Accipitriformes; family Accipitridae; genus Aquila; species Aquila spilogaster. The sequence goes on along the minus strand of JANHGO010000063.1, from coordinate 7,800,512 downwards.
CCCTGATATAAAACAAGACAAAGAGAAATAAAACCTAGAAGTCACTCTAGTCTTGTTTTGTAAGAGGACTCCTTTGATCAGATACCTGTTTCTGGCACAGAGTACCTTCCTCAAAGGACTTCGGAGATTTTTGTCTAGGCTTCTAGGACTGGTATGATACTAATTGCAAAAATATTCAGTTTTAAAAGAGAAGAGTTTTCCTTCATGGAGAAGAGTAGTTAAAGAATTTACAATCCTAAAATTTAACCAGTTCTGCTCCAGTGTATTAATAGGCCAGGTGACACATCCAACAGCAAAAGCACCAGAGCCACTGCACTGCATTGTCTGTCTGTATGACCAGAAACCTAAAGCTGTCCTACAGCATGGAAAGTGTCCCACATACAGTTTGCTGTTCCACCTTTAAGACTTCCAGATCTCTAGTTCTGCCAATAATTCCAGACATTCGTGCAGCTTCCCCTCTCTCCTGCAATGCCAATTCACTATATCATGCACTACCGTTCATGACTAATAGGAATAATTTATCCTTATTTGTCCTTATTCATCCTTTATTAAAGATGCTTTCAGACAGGTGTTCATCAGCTCTGTGTTGAGTACTATAATAATAATCAATAAGTGTGTATTTCTGCTTTTTATAAATTGAATGGAACAGCACGCAATTACAGAACTAGCCAGAGAAAACCTGACACTACTTGCATACCCACGTTTGCTTACTTATAAGACCATATGTATTCAGGCAATAGCAATCATCACTTATTTATTATTTATTATATGAGGTGTTTCAATTATGCAATCAAAGAACAGTAAGAACATCAGTGAATTAAGCTCCCCCAGCACACACACGAGGAATAATGATCAGTTGAAATGCAGAGCCCCTGAACAAATCAGTTTGTATTTTATTCACATCTGCTATTTGCCGATCATTTCTGCAACACCTGGGAATCCAAAGTCTGTTTGCAAATGGTTCTCTATCAGACAAAATAAAAGTAATAGCATAAATACTGCTTATGTCTGTATTTATTATGCATTATGAGTAAATATTATGCTTTGTAAGAAATAATTTGAAGAATTTTACATTACAGTCAGCACCCAATCAGACCAACTTTCAATCAGGCAGTCCCTGGTGCCATCTACTGCCTGCGGAGGGGTAGTGCAACCACATGAAGTACTTAAAGGTCCTATCTGACAAACCTGCTCTGTTGTGTTTGGAATTCGTTTTGTGTAAGAGAGAAGAGCAATAATCCACAGGCATATGGTAATAAATGTGTAGATAAGGACGGTATTACTAAATGGAAATAAGGACATGTATTATTATGGGGAACAAGACTGCAGGGGGAAGAAGCAACTCCAGAGGTAAAAAGAGGATGTTTTTTTTAATATTCTCATTTTTCCTACATTTTCCTCAATATTTGACTTGCATGTCAATGCAAAATTGGGAGAAATCCAGACTGATGCCTTTGCAGAGCCACAACCAAAGGCATTTCCTACCCTAACTACCTGCAAGTCCTTCCCAAATTTGCTGAATCCATGACTGCCCACAGAGACCATCAACCCTTCCCGTCAGTGCTGCACACTGCAGACACCTCTGCCCCTGGCAGCTCGACTTAATCAGCTGCCACCTACTTCTTTCCTACAGCTCAATGAACAGAAATGATGTGGTGACAACTAGCAGCTGCTACCAAGCTGGGCAAGATCAGTGCTCACAGCCTTCCTGACCTCCTCTCTTGGCAGTGTCCTCCTGTAGTCTCAATTAATGCATTTGTCATTTTTGTGCCATTTAAAGGAGAGAAAACACAGTGGAGGCCTAGCTGTAACCAGCTGCAGTGGGAGGTGGAAGGCAAAGCGAGGAACCATCTCCTTTTTTACTGTTTTGCTCCTTTCTAACCATAATACCTGACCACCACTGTGATTCTCACACACCTCATCTCCAAGAAGTGCTCAATGCTCTGAATTCACTGGTCTGAATAAATATGGCAGAAACCCCTCCACCGCCCTGCTGGGTCAACAAGTTTTTGCAGACCCCACAGCACAAGCTGCACCCAAAACATACAGCTGAGCTGTGGTGATTGGCAAAGAGGAGCTCAGGGTCACTGGGTTAGAGATTTTCCATTTCTGACAATTACTGTGGCACTTTTTAAATAAAATTGATTTAAACGAATAATAAGGAAACAGTAATGGAGGTGCTGCCTTTTATTCACAATGTGTTTCCTGTCTCTGCCTGAGTTAAGTCACTTTCTGTTACTATATATCACATAATCAATGGAAAGCAGTGGCAAGTATTGTGTTTTGGAGACTGTATGACAATTTTCAGCACCCTGCTGCTGCTGCAGCCTCTATGACATAATCAATGACAATCTCCTAAGGCATATCACCACCTACTGACACCTTAATTTCTAAAGCTATAAATCAAAAGTAAGCTCCCCTTCTCCTCCCAAACTTTGCAATGCTACATGCAGTTCTGTGCAATGGTAAATACCATTACCATTAACTTGCACATGGAGAAATCCCAGTGATCTGACCTGCTGACACACTTCAGGCCTTTTAGTCTTCACAGTCTTGCAGCTCATTTACAAGAGCAATGCACTCAAAACTAAAGAGAAAACTCCTGTGACTGCAGCACTACAAAGACCACGTAAGTTGTCATTATTCTGCATATTTCATAGAATCATTAAGGTTGGAAAGAATCATTAAGATCATCTAGTCCAACCATCAACCCATCACCACCATGCCCGCTAACCATGTCCCTCAGTGTCATGTTTTTTGAATATCTCCAGGGACAGTGACTCCACCACTTCCCTGGGCAGTCTGTTCCAATACCTCACCACTCTTTCTGAGAATAAATTTTTCCTGATATTCAACGCAAACTTCCCCTGGCACAACTTAAGGCCATTACCTCTCATCCTATCACTGCTAAACTGGGAGAACAGGCCGACCCCCACCTTGCTACATACTCCTTTCAGAGAGTTGTAGAGAGTGGTAAGGTCTCCCCTGAACCTTTATTTCATTTGTATATATAGCAGCAAACTATGAGCTAAGGTAAAGAGAGAACCAAAGAAATTATCACCAATTCCAGCACTATCTCACATTCCCATTTCCTCCATCTCTGAAGAACTTGTCATGCACTTTCTTTTTTAATGCCACATTTGCAGCCTACTTCTGCCATTTACATGTTCTAAAGCCTCCTGATCCTTTACAAGCTTATCCACATACCAAAGCTATGATCTTAAGTAATGCCAGTTAATTCCCATTATGTACTGCAAAGCATTCCTCATTTAAACAGTGGATGGCACATAGCTGTGTCTCAGAAGAAGCTGGTTTGGATGCTGGTGTAACCAGGACAGGCATGGGCTTCTCATCACTGCTGGTTAACATGGTGATGTTGCACAGAACCAGATTCAAACTGAGTTCCCTAATGATAGCATTTAAATAACATTGGAATTACTGAGGTACTCTAACAGACATTAAAGGCAATAAGCTAGAGGCCATCTTTATTAGAGACATTACTTACAGGAATCCTAGGGTGTGGGGTGAAGAAGGCTGTCTGGAAAAGAAACCAAAGTATTAAAAGAAGCACCATCTATTTTCCTGGAAATACAAAACCTTATATATTCTCCTTTTCATTATAGATTATGCATTCCATGTAACCATTATTAGGTTTACAAATGAGCAACTCATTGTAACATTTGGCTGTTTGGAAAAAAGCCCACAGGTATCAGGTATTTCTTAGAAGATCTGAAATATGAACACAAACTCAAAAATGTCCTGTATGTCTTCAGTATTATTAAACTCTCTAACTCCATGGCTGAGCTCTCTGTTTTGTACCACTTAAAATACATCTCAACATAACTGCTTGTCTTATGACATTGGTCATCCTGAAGGAATGGCCAGATATAAGAGGATCACAATTAGCAGAGAGAAGCAGCATCTGTTATCAAAACTGACAAAACCAGGAAAAAAAATAAGTCTTTGATGAAATGAGAATGCACTGAAATTGCTAGCTATCTTTACAGATGAAATGGAAATTACTTCTCCCTACAAACACTGGAAGGTTGAGCTGTCAGGCATATCTTTTTTACACCCATCCTCGGGATATTGTATTTATAAGCTTTATTTTCCAAGCTTTTGACCAAGACAGGTTTATTATCAATCACAATTTTCTCACATGATCCTATTAAGTACCCTTGGTCACAGACCAACGAGGCCCACAAGGATCACAAGGAAGAAATTGTAGTACCTCCTTCACTGCTATATGAAGGTTTGCAGACATTGGATTCTCTCCAACAGATCTTGATTAAAATTCTCCTTGTGATCTGTGAATGTGGCAGCTGCAACCAGCTGCAGTGAGCAAAGCTGAAAAGTGGGTATGTGACACTCTCCAGAGGATCTGTAACAGGGATCAGCCTTTCAGTTGCAATGAGAAGCCTGTTCCTAGTGCTTGATCCAAGCTGCTTACACAGACTTTGCTGGAGGGAACTGTGAGGTTTATGTATTTATGTTCAGTGAATGCCTGGAGTTAACTCCATAGTAATCATGCTCATGCATCCAAAATAAATTGTTCTGGCTCATTTAAAAAACAATAAATTGACGTTTTCTTCTGTTTTGTTTGTGTGCTAAATCCAGTGCTGGACCCAAATATCTATCAAGTTCTGGAAGGAGAAGATCTTTCTGGGCTTTCAGCACAGTATGGCACTCTATGCAGCAAAGGCTACAGCACTGCTCTTCCAACCATAAGTTACTGTCAGTGAGAAGTGGAGCCTTCTGCTCTCCTTGGAAGAAGAGGAATTGTTCACCACAAGGGAAAAGCTGTTTTTAATTGATATCCATTCTTAGTGAATCAGTTTTACCATGAGAGCTCAGGTGGGAAAATCTAGCTCACCTAGAAAATCAGTACAAACATATTCTTCATCTTCACCCATGACCTTCATCATCAGCTCCTACAGCTGCTAAACATATCAGAAGTTCAGTTTAAGTGCTACTACAAAACAACTGCACAGAAAAGGGCTGTTTCTGAAGAAAGAGTGCTCAACATCCAAAAATACAAAAGACCAATGCAACTTCATAGAGCTCCTATGAAGAGTCTGAGAGCTCAGAGTCTGAGAGTAAACGGGTACTAATGTGTGAGGATGCCTAAAATGTTTTTGCAGCACGTCTTACTTACTGTTCCAGGTAAGCCAGGTGGGCCAGGGGAACCTGTGTCACCCTAGAAAGAAAAGAATATAACTGTGGATATAAAAGGTGAGCAAATAAAAATCAACATTATCATCTAGAAGATAAGACATTGTCAGATGAAATGTAACCCAAGGGCAACTGTAGAACTGGTGTAGAGCTTAATTTGCATTTTTGGTTGAAGCTTATCAGAGTTCTTGATTGAAAAGCATGTTTTAGCTAAAACTGTTACATGGGGCAAAAGCACAGCCATCTCCTCCGGGTCTGTCCCATGTGGCTGTTGGGGCCCAGCCTGGTGTCTGGGGACCCAGGCTGGGGGACATGGCATCCCCTTCCCCTTTCCATGCACACTACATTTGCGAGTCCCCTAGTGGACCAACATGGACTCACCACTCATCTTATAAGCTGGCCCAGGCCCAAGACCTCCATCACTTGCCAATTGGTCCAGCTTGGTTTGCTAGCAAATACACACACACACCCCATGCACATCCGCTTTGGGGTCCCCCAGTAGCCAGCACCAGGCATGGGGCTGTAACCTGTGGCCCTGCTCTAGCCAGTGGTGCAGAGCCCCATACTCACCTCACTCACACCAGTCTCATCCTAGTAGCAGTCTGGGGAATACAACATTCCCACAGCAGTAGCAGGGAGTATCATAGAATCATAAAGCTTGGAAAAGACCACTATGAAAATTTAGCCCAACTATCGACTCATCACCACCATGTCCACTAAACCACACCCCTAAGTGCTGCATCTACAAGTTTACTGAAAACCTTCAGAGACGGTGACTCACACACCTCCCTGGGCAGCCTGTTCCAATGTATTACCACTCTCTGAGAAGACTTTTTCCTGATATCCAACCTGAAAGTAGTAAGACTTAAGCACCTCAGCAGTTGGCACCATAGACCAGAGGTGTCCACTTCCCCAGCCTGATTCCTGTATCTGGCACCCACTCCACTTCTACCTACTCCCTCCTTTTGGTTCCTCCTGCTCCCCCTTTCCCCTGTATGGGTTTGAAATCACATGGGTTTGAGCTCTGCAGCTCCCTCCCCACAGCCCTATCAGTCTTATCAGTCAGAAAGACCACATTAATTTTTCTGCAAGTGGCACCTGTAGTATGATAGCCCACCAGTTAGTAAGAATGGGAGATGTGTTTCTGGCCATTGTCTCTCAGCTTCAAAGTTATCATTCACATAACCCTGCTGGAACAAACATTGCTACACTTTCATAAGCTCTCATCCATTAGTGTGACTGAAGGGTCTTGGTTCCCAACCCTGCTTCCCTTTCTTATTAACCCTGGTTGCACTGAAAAAGTTCCTTGACCAGGTACCCTTGAAGGAGCAGACACTCTCCTACTACATACACTCAAAAAACTTCTTTTGCATACTGAAAAAATCCTTTGTTTTTCATCAAAAATATAACTTCCTCATTCCAATTCTCCACCTAATTTTTGAGCCAAAACCTGTAAGGTTGCTGGAGTATCTCATGAGAACTGTAGTCCAAGTATCTCAGCTGTCATCGTCCTTCCTCCTGGCTGTGCTCCACAGACAAATTTAGCCACCCTGACAATTGAAAGCCAACATCTATGAAAAACACTAGTTAACCTCCCAGAGACAGGAGTTTCATGTGCTTCATTGGAAACGTCATTTGACCACCCATAATAGAAGTGCCACTGCCACAGATGGTCAAATTTGCTATTCAACTGAGGGCTGATGTATCCTAGGAAGAAAAACAAGGAGGCTTCTATTTCCCTATGGCTGAAATAACTATGACATGTCATAGGAATCTACAAGATCAATGCCACAGTTTCACTTTATCAAAATTTTGGTAAACCATCTCTTTCTAGGCCTCTTATTTTAACTACAGCAATGCTATGATGACAGAAGCATAGACCATTCCTTATTGCCCGATCACACTGTAGGCAAGCATAGGAATGTTCTTTAATTTCAGACTTGTTTCTATCAGCCAATGCTAGAACAAAGAAAAATCTTCTCTGAATTAAAGAAACTGACCTTAGATTTCCTCAACTTACTGTTTCTCATGTTATTCAATAAATGGTTGTATCTGTCACACATACAGTTTCTTCTGCTGCTTCTTTGTAAGGATTAGCTCACAGACTTCAAAACTGCTAATCCACATAAGATTATCTCCTATATCTCTTGTCTCTAAGCCCTTTTTTCGTCTTATATAAGGTAGTGACAGGACGACAGGAAATAGTTTTAAACTGGAAAAGGGTGGAATTAGACTAGATATCAGGAAGAAATTCTTTACTGTGAGTGTGGTGAGACACTGGAACAGGTTGCCCAGAGAGGTTGCGAATGCCCCCTCCCTGGAAGCATTCAAGGCCAGGCTGGATGGGGCTTTGAGCAACCTGGTCTACAGGGAGGCGTCCCTGCCTATAGCAGGGGGTTTGGAACTAGACGATCTTAAAGGTCCCTTCCAATCCAAACCATTCTATGATTCTATGATTCTATAAAGAGGAGCATGCTTATTTCATGACTCACCTTTTCTCCTCTTTCCCCTTTCAGTCCTGGGAGACCATCATTTCCCTTTCCTCCCTAAAAGCAGGAAAAAGAAGGTAGGAAGTATGCACACTTTGATTTGATTTAATCAGTTTCACTTTACAGTTTCAGTTGATCTTATCTGTCATCCAAGATGAAGCATAAGCAATTAAAAGGGTAATTAATATATCTGAAATGGCTTCACAAAATTCACACTATATTCAAAAGCCAAACAATAGTGACTAAGTTCATGGACAGGAAAGCACCAATCCTGAATCAGCTTGCATACAGGTCCTGTTGATTGATGCAGTAACAAAGCTCAGAATTTTCCAGTTGAACAAGAGAAGTAGAACACATTTAAGACTTAGAGAAGACACTCATTCTACCAGTCTGTTCATGCTGAAAGATTTCTGAGTCATCCATTCTCTGGTGCCTACCTTTCTACTTCACCTGGGAAACTTGGTGGCCTGAATGGGAGATGCTTAACAAGGATGATGTGAATATTCCTCAAAACACATACACAAATGTATATATTCAGTATTAAAATAGGAGATAGCTGACCTACATCTATATGATTTCATATATAGAGGGAATATATTCTATATCTTACACTTTAATATATATATAACAAAGCAAATCAAGCAGTAAAACTTCAGTTGATTGTAAATCTTTCTTGCTCACATTCAAGCACATAGTCAGCTATCAGAACTAATGGCCTCACTGACACAGCTACATTTACTGCCAGGTCCAACTACTTTCCAATGTGTACGTGGCTCTGACAGTCTGTAGCTGGCCAGGATTTGGGTGGAAGTTAGGCCATCAGATAATAATCCAACCATCTGAAATGTTCTCCAAGACAAGAGAAATTTGGGATTTTAGTCATTATTATTTTTTTTCTTAAGTCATGCAGATACTTTTGAAAGTGAGGTCCAGAGGGCCCTATGCCTCTTCTACTGCCTAACTAGGAATATGGCATCAGCCAAAATCTTCTGCATTCAAGATAGACATTGTTCATTAACATCTCCACTGCAATTAGCAATGGTCACGAGGCAGTGAAGTACCCTGTTGGAAGGGCTACTTGGTGGCCTTCCTAGATGTCAATCAGCTGTTCACCACAACAAGATCACCAAGAGAAAATATTATCTACGGACACTTGAGATAAGTCCTCCTGGCACCAAATGGACAAATAAAATCAAATTATGGCTCAAAATTACTCACCTGGTCTCCTTTTTCTCCTCTCAGTCCAGGTAAACCCTGGAGACCAGGAAGACCTGCTTCACCCTGAAAGTGAGAGAAAATCATGCATGAAATCCAGGACTGTTCATCAGGCATGGCTTCTATTAAAAAACTTTATTAGTTTCCAATGTAATTAAGAATGAAAGGGAAGACTGGTGGGCCAACTCTTCACCCATTCATGTCAGATTAAAATTACATCAAGTCTGACTCTCAGGGTAGATTAATCTAGCCAGAGTGTCCTTAGGCCAAGAAGGATGAATCCTTGATTTAGCTGTCTAATGGCTGATAAGAGATGGTGAATTGTCCAGCACTCATAATGTCTGCAGATGGTTTTTTCTTGATACCTAATTACACCATGATGTATGTGGGCTATACTGTAGGCCAGAACCTGCCCTATCTTTTGTGTGTGATTGATTCTATGTGCAGCTTGCTGAGAGAGAGAACAGGATCTTGTTTAATTATCAGATAATTTTTTTTCTAGGGGAATCATTACTTAAAACAGCAGCTAAGACCTCTTTTTTTAATTATTATTTTTATTTTTTTCTCTTTGTATTGATAAGCAATATCATAAAATTTAGGACATATTTTCTTTTCACTATTCCATAACAGCACCAAGCAAGCAAGCAAACAAGAGCAGCTAAAAGAATAAATCTAACTTTTATTTTCATTTATTAAGGATCTGGTGTAGTCTGGCACTGCATACACAATACTATTAATCTGAACAGTACAGATGTTACCTGATGAGCAGGTCTAGAATTGTCTCAGTGCATCTCATGTTTGGATTTGTTTCTGTCTCAACCTCACTTTTTAGTTTCTGCTTTATAATGAATGTAAGCCGTTGGAGTAAGTGTAATCTGTGTCATGTGGTTTGTTCTAAATCTAACAAATACTCTCAAATTTAGCTTCAGGTTGAACAAGATTGTCACCTGAAAATAGTCACATGGTGCACCATTTATAATTATTCTGCTATCCATATTTGCAGTGAAATATCTCAAAGGATCTCAGTCATGGACAGAACCCAATTGCACTATGTGCTGTATGAATATGAAATAAGAATTGGTGATTCTCAGTTTAAAGAGGTTAACTCTTCATGGCAGAAGTCTAAACATTATCATGGTGTAGATGCAAGGAATGCAGAGAAATCAGGTGAGGAAAAAGATGTTTTGCTAACCGAGAATATCTGGGAACATCAGGATGATGTTTAATGAATTTTGAAAGACAGTGACATTTGGTGACAAGACAGAGTGATGCTTTTTGAGAGCCACTGCAGGATCCTGGATGATGATGAGATCCCAGAGATAGTGAGAAAGATGAACAGAGGGCATAGAGCTAAAGAGGGGAAAAAGGAGGATTTGGAGGAAAAACAAAAACATGCATTGTACACTCGGTCTCTTGAAAAATACTGAAGAAAAATATTGATGAGTTTTTATGGGTCCCAATGAGAAGTATCCCAGAGTCCTGAGGGAATTAGCTGATGTAGTCACCAAGCCACTCTCAATGGTATTTGAAAAGTCATGGCAATCAGGGGAAGTCCAAGAGCAAATCCTGCTTGACCAGCCTAGTGGCCTGTTATGATGGTGTCATTGCATCAATGGACAAGGGAAGAGCCACTAATGTAATCTATCTGTAAGGCCTTTCACAGGGTACCCCAAAACATCCTTCTCTCCAAATTAGAAAGATCTGGATTTGATTAGTGGACTGTTCAACGGACAAAGAACTGGTTGCAGGATTAAGTTGAGAGGGTGGTGATCAATGGCTCAATGTCTGGATGGAGACTGGTGATGAGTGTTGTCCCCCAGGGCTCAGTGCTGGGACTGACTGTGGGGTGCAGTTGACACACCAGAGGGACGGGATGTCATCCAGAGGGACCTAGACAGGCTTGAGCACTAGGCCCAGGTGAACCTCATGAAGTTCAACAAGTCCAAGTGCAAGATGTTATACCTGTGTTGAGGCAACCTTCACTACCAATACAAGCTGGGGAATGAAAGGATTGAGTGCAGCCCTGCTGAAAAGGTCCTGGGGGTACTGGTGGATGAGAAGCTGGACATGAGCCAGTAAAGTGCCCTTGCAGCCCAGAAAGCCAACTGTATCCTGGGCTGCATCAAAATAAGTGTGGCCAGCAGGTGATCCTGCCCCTCTACTCTGTGCTGGTGAGGCCTCACCTGGAGTACTGCGTCCAGATGCGGAGTCCTCAGTACAGGAGAGACAGGGATCTGTTGGAGTGTGTTCAGAGGAGTGCTACAAAAATGATCTAAGGGATGGAACACCTCTCCTAGGAGGACAGGCTGAGAGAGGGAGGAGGCTGTTTAGCCTGGAAAAGAGGTGACCTGATAGCAGCCTTTCAGTATCTAAAGGGGAGCTATAGGAAAGAAGGGGACAGACTCTTTAGCAAAGTCTGTGGTGACAAAACAAGGGGAAATGGTTTCAAGCTTAGTAGGGTAGATTTAGGTTGGATATAAGGAAGAAGTCTTTTACAGTGAGGGTGGTGAGGCACTGGCACAGGTTGCCCAGAGATGTGGTTGATACCCTGTCTCTGGAGACTTTCAAGGTGAGCCTGGATCAGGCC
>JANHGO010000063.1:7740964-7788949 GCA_024606505.1 Aquila spilogaster | reverse complement strand
TACTTCTCATTATCCTTGTTTTGATTTGATTGGTAGTAAATTAAATTGATTTTGTTTCTTCCCCAAGTTGAGCCTGTGTTTTGCCCGTGACCATAACTGGTGAGTGATCCCTCCCTGTCCTTGTCTCGACCCACGAGCTTTTCTTTATATTCTCTCCTCATCCCACCAGGGCCAGGCAGGGAGGACTGAGTGAGCAGCTTCATGGTGCTTTGTTACCAGCTGGGCTTAAACCATGACAGTGGTGAAGCAATGGAACAGGTTGCCTAGAGAGGTTGTAGATGCCCCATCCCTGGAAACATTCAAGTTTAGGTTGGACAGGGCTCTGAGCAACCTGATGTAATTGAAGATGTCCCTGCTCATTGCAGGGGGGTTGGACTAGATGACCTTTAAAGCTCCCTTCCAACCCAAACTGTTCTATGATTTGATAATTCTATGTCCTCTAGCAATTACAGCTAGGAATAAAGTTTGCTTCCTTCTAAACTTATTTCTCTTGCATATTCAGTGCATATCTGGAGGACTCTGAGCAGAGGTACAGTCAGAGCACTCCCAAATCCCCCTCATCTCAAGAGGAGTTGTACATGCCAAAGAATTGATCAAACCACAGTGATATGAAAACCCAAACTTTCCAGAGCAGACTCCCAAATACACCTCGTGGCCTACTGATAAGGGTATACCTTCAACACTGTCAGCAGGAGGTGATGGTACAGCTGTATGAGGTGTATCTAAACCTTTCTGGGAAATTATGGGGACGATGGCTCTCTTGGAATGCAGCAATTTAAGTAATCTGATTTTGTATTTCCCTATCAGAGCACTGACTGTGTCACTGATGTGGGCATGTGTGTCACACTCATCCCTTCTAATGGGGTGACAGCAGGGTTACACCTCGCCAGCAGACCAGTCCTGCTGGCTTAGCACAGATCTCAACTCACATCCACAGCCAATGTGTCAAGACGATGCAGAAAAGTCACAAGTAACAGCCAGTGATATCAATCACTTCTATAGCACTTCTCTGCCTTTCTCTTTCAACTAAAACCAAATTCATCAAGAGCCCTCACAACAGGCGTGTAGACATCTGAGCCACAAATAGCAGCCTCTAGACTAGTCTGCGGTTTGCATCTTCAGAGGGTAAAATGTCCCACAGGCTCTTGGCACAGCTGAGCACAGGCAACGCATTCCCCAGATGGCAATAGGTAAGTGTTCGCCTCGTTACAGGTTGCAGTAGGACCTGCTACTTACAGGGGGTCCAGCCAGCCCGATTCCTGGCACGCCTCTGTCTCCTGGCTGTCCAGGGAGGCCAGGAGCTCCCCTCTCACCCTGAAACAAAGGAAAAAGTTAAAGGCTTTGTGCACCGTTGAGAAAATATGCTGAAATGCAATCAGGTTTTACAACAGAACGTAACACAGATACATCCTGACCTGATCCTGCCCACCAAGGAACGGTGTCAGGTTGTGGCAGCACGGGGGTATGGCAGAGTTACTGTCACATCATGCCAAGAAAACTGCCCCCTTCCTTCACACGAGCCCCAGCCCACATCTGTGAGCACTCACACAACATCAATGTGTGCCACATCCTATAACTGAGCGGGAACACAGCCTCTGCAAGTATTTTATTTTAGTGCACGGCATCCAATTTCCAGCATTTGCAATTGCCTGCAGGGTATTAGGCTCCCTCCTTGGCCCAGGGAAGCACTAAGCACCATAACGTGCTTTTCTTTCTCTGTGTTTCTATGGTAGATGGCTAACCTGCAAACATTGCTAAGTCCAGATTATTTATCCAGGGAAGACAGACTTAGGGTTGTTCAGTTACATCTTAATATTCTTCTTTCCTTCATCAACATAGGCCTACTCACAGAAGTCTATAAATAATTTTTTGCAAAAAAATAATTCAACGTTCTACCACCCTCTCTAGAGGACTATACTACAAAAGGAGAGACTTCCCTTCCAGAAAACAGGATTTTCAATAGTAAAACCTGCAGAGCACAGACAACCACTTGACACTGTTTAATGGGCACTGTAGACAGAGGGTTAAGAAAGAATTCAGCTGCAATACTTTAAATTTAATGTCTGTTCTCTTGTTATAGGGAGAAATCAAATAAGATTTTTATGGATTGTATTGCAGTTGTGAGATTCGGTCTCATGTTGGCAGTAGACTTATAACAATGAATCTTATTTATGTTAGTTATTATTACAGTATCTCCAGCTATATAGAAGCATGATAGAAGAATTGTTACCCGTGGATTCTGCCCCCCCCCAAAGTCAGTCTGCAATATCTCCTTTCTTCCCTTTCTTTTTTTCTTCTTAAACTGATCTTATATTACAAAGAAACAATACTGCAAGGACAGTGAGAGAAAATGTACTCTGATTAGTTCAAACACTCCAGCACATCCTTTATCTGTTATTTTATTCAAGAACATAATTTCAATACAAAAAGTTAAATAGTATTTTCCCATGCACAATTAAGATTCTTACCATATTGTGTTGATACTGAATAGAATATTTCATGAGATTTCTTTTAGTGGTTTTTTTATGACTTTTATATTAATTCTTAGTCTATTATTGTCTCTGTATTCTGAACTGTCAAAGATGTATACAACAGAATACAATGCATTTATACAGAATGCAGCAAAACCAAAAGAAAACACTTCACAGCAGTTTGGTTATTTCAAAAATACGGGACCTAGATGAATCTAGTCTCATACTGCTATATTCCTACTTATATGATTTATAGAATCTGTTTCAACATCCTAGTATTCTTCCAATCCAGATCAGGACACAGTCATTTCAAAGAGGAGAATTTCTGACCTGATTGAAGATTCAAGCACAATCCAGGTGCTCCCAGAAGGAAATGTTTTTGCTGTTTTATTCCCTTCTCTATTTGTTGTGTACTTATAAGGGAACAAACATTATTTTCAGCTGAAATTAGTGTCATTACCTTAACGAACTAGCTAGTCTTAGCCTTAACTACAAAACAAGAGGGCAAACCAGGACTATCTGGTCCCATTGGAAAATAATTCATATCCTCCTTGAGAGAGGTGAAGGAAATGAGTGCTCTGGAGGACTGCTCTTTGAGGGGCTGACAGGCGGTCTCAAGACTAGGTCATCCTTCAGCTATGCAATGCCTCTCTTTCTGTATGGATTAAAGGTCCCCAGCCACAGTTTCCCTGAAAAAGTGTGCATTTAGTCCTTAGTCTGTGTTGAATTCACATAATGCTGGAAGAAATTTTAAATGTGGAAAGTGAACACAGCTGATTTATATCTTAATATTTACATCTACAGACATATTGGAATAATAAAGAAAGGAACCTCCTAAAAGGCTAGAAGTGCACTTTTGAGTGAAAGCTTCACAAACTCTATTTTCCAGTGAAAAACAGACCATGTTTTCACCATAACTTTTTCTCCAGTTCTAGCGATGGAGAGAAGCAGTCCACAATAAAGGCCATGCTCACCTTATGTCCAAAGGGTCCTGGCAAGCCTGGTGGGCCTCTTTGCCCCTAAAGTGACAGACCGAAAACCAGAAAAGTCACCATGCAGCCAAACAGGAGCCTGGACTTTGACACAATCAAGGCAGCAAGCATCCCCTTCACCACGCTCCTTAGAATCATCGAATAGTTTGGGTTGGAAGGGACCTTTAAAGGTCATCTTTTACTGATAACATATAAGCAAAATAAATAATCTGCTAATTTGACTAGAATTAAATGCTTTTAGGGATCCTCCATCAAGCTAAGCATTTTTGTACTGGTCACAAGGACAACGATTACTCCTTGTGGAAGTCTCCATTTTCAATGGCCACCATGGCGCACTGAAAGGGGTTTAATGTTCAGAAATACAGCTTCAGTTCTCTCTGCCTTTTTGGATGCAGCAGTGTTATCTGCAGCATTTTGCACAACCAGGCCTTTTGCGTCTTCAGGTAGACAGCCCGCGAGCACTTGTGACAATGCAGCCTAACTCTACCACAGATCCACCGTTCTCCTGCCGAAGTCGTGCTCATCTATCCCACACTGAACTACTCAAGCGTAAAGCTTGCCAGCAGAACTTACCAGTTCTCCATCTTTACCCTTACCAGGCAAACCCGGCTCTCCAGCAGGCCCTGGCTCACCAGCTGGCCCAGGTAAACCCACTTTTCCTTCTTTTCCAGGATCACCCTGTAGAAGACAATCCAGCAAAATTCTTAGTAGCATACTAAAGACCACTCCTGTCTCAGGTCTTTCATTGGGACCGAAAGCCTTCTCATCTGAATTTCTCTTGCTATCATAGGACACCCTCTTTTACGGGAAGCCTTTTCCTTCAGTAATCTCAAGGCATTTGTAATTTTCCTTAAGGAAAGTAAAAAGAGACTTCAAAATATTTTGGGAACCAGCTATATGAGAGAGCCTTTGGTCCACACATGACCCTGAGGTAGATCTAAGTAACCTGGAAGATGATTTGACTGAAGGGGCTGGGATTCATCCTCTTATAATCCCCATATATATGCATATATGAGGCCACGTTTCTGATTAATTATTCCTACTCCAGCAAACAAAGATCAGGACTCCAGCATGCTGGGCGCTGTGCAATGTATGAGCAAATTAGAAACGCCTGACCTCAGAAAGCTCACTGCCTAGCTATGATGGGACATAACAGTGAGGCAAGGCAGGCAAAAGGTAAGCAAGGATGCAGTGGAAAGCTGAACTAATGGTGCAGTTACAACAGCTTATCAGGAAAGCAGAAATCTCAGTTTCCTAACCATGAAAGCCAGTTTCTCTTCCATCTTTGGATTTACAGTGATGAATAGCAGGTACTTAAAACACCAAATCACTGCTCATGTCAGGTGATGAGGACAACAGAAGATCATCACTGCAAAATGCGTAGCAGTGACTTCACTTTATCTAGTTGTATTTCAGTGGTTTTATTAGGCAAAATACAAGGCTGCAACAGGGTGAAAACTTTATAGCATGTGCAATAGAGGAGGTTAGACAAGATGATCTAATGAGCCCATGTATCTTAACTGTCCACAAACCTACGAAATAATTTCCCTGTTCAGGCTGTTTCTGTTCCAGGTTACTTAAAATGCCCAAGAAGAAAAGAAACAAATCCCTAAAAGAAAAAACTCACCTTTTCCCCCTTTTCTCCTTCCTTCCCTGGTAGTCCAGGGTCTCCAGGCACACCCTGGAGAGAAAAGAACTTTAAAGCTTAAAACTTTCTTTTTAGGCAGTATTTGATCCTAAAGCAAAAGGATAGACCTGTGGGTTCAGTACAATCTATCTCAAGGATTAGTATCAGTTTTACATTTCCCAGTACAGACAACCTGTAATCCAGAGAACACCACAGAATAGCTGTGTACCAAGTGCTTAAAGGAGGTTTTTGGTTTGTTTTTTTTTTTTTTTTGCAATATAAAAAAGAGCTGAACAGCAATAGCAGAAATTGAGCTAATCCCAGATTTGTGCATTCTCCTTCTACCAATAACTATTTTTTTCATTTTGTGAAATCCTCAGCAGTTCCTAATCCATTACGAACAAACCCCCAATCATCACCTCTGTATCAGAGAAGCCAAAAGTCTCACAATATTAATTTTTTATGGCTACTGCTCTCCGAAGCTGTACATTGGAAAACATAGCTATGTTCATTTTACCTTCTATTTCAGTTTTCAATCCTTTTCACGTCTTGGCAGATCTCAAAGGATTCCTTGTCAAAATATAGATGACTTAGAGCTCCAAATTAAATACTGTAACTTCCTAACTCACCAAAACTCATTATGGAGTGGTACCCATTTTAAGATGTGAAATGATGTCTTGGCACCAGTAAGATTGGATTGACCTCCTCACAGGATGGATGCGGTAATTATTTTCCTTTCTGCACCAGTAAAAATTATTTCCAACTATATTAGCTTTTATAGATAATATATTGGTATTACTGGTATGGAAGTTTGCTAAAAGGAAAATGAAATTGGAAAAGGTCTTCATTTTCAGTATCATCTTTCAGTTTGAAATTAAATCACTACATTAATATAACTAAATCAAATGTATCTTAACAATTAGTAGAAAGGTAATTTAAGATTTCTTGGATTGCCCTGGTAATAAGCTCTGCCTTAAAGAGCCCTCTGTGCTAAACCACTGTGCCTGAATACATTATAACACGGGGTTTAACTGCTGTTTTTCACTCACTCTGGTGTAAACCCAGAGAAACCCCAGGAACTATAAAGAAAATTACACTGGTGGAGCAGGGAGTAGGGTTAGTCCAAAGATTTTTTTGCAAACATGAAAAGCTCTGTCATGCGTAATTTAATAATGGTGATGAACATCTAACGAGGTAAGGAGGACACCATATTGATTTCAAGGCTCTGATTTTAGGATCAAATACTTACATGCTTTCATAATAAAAATGGGAGTTTACCATGCAATTTTTATATCAAGAAGTCATGTTTTCAAAAGGAAAGGACAAAGGAAAATGAAGCAAAGGAAACAAAATCAGAGACAATAAACATCGCAATTTTTCTGTTGAAGAGCTAGCAGCAAAAATTGCTTTTGACAATTTGGTGAGGAATGAAGCAGCTCCATGCCTCCCTCTTGCTACAAATGAATAGAAGAATGTGTTTCATGGGTACACCATTCCCAGATGCCTCCAGATCTTTCAACTGAACCATAAAAAAAGTGTAATGAAACACAGCTTTTTGAACCTGATAGTAAACCCTGTGGAAGGGAAAACTAAACATATTAAAGAAAGAAATCAGGGCATAGATGGGAAAACAAATACACTGGTGCATACATACCACATTTCCTGGCAAGCCTCTTGGACCTGGGGGCCCTGCTGGTCCAGTCACACCCTGTTTTAACAAAATGAAGTGTGTGTGCATATGTAATTCACAACTTGTACCACCATAGGAACAAGATGTTCCAAGTGAGATTGGAGTTCATGTCAGACAAGGTGTTGTACAAGCACAAAGCAAAAAATAGCATTTTTGCAAAACACTTTGCGGTGTAAAGAAGCATGAAACAATACAAAATGGATGAAGACTCTCTTTGGGAGCTTAAAATTACCTTCCATCAAAATAAATCCTAAATCTAGCTGAGATACAGGAAGAAAAGTCTGGGCCTGAAACATCAAAAGAACATAGGAAAGTATGTTGATTTATCATTAAAATAAAAATCTAGGTCAACAAAATATGCTTTGTTGACAATTCTACCTTTCTCTACTCTGGGGAACAAAACCTGAAAACACTAATTTGCACTAAATAGATGAACAGCACAAACCATTCAGAGTGTTATTCAGAGTTCTGAATTGCACGTTTTTTCTGTCTACAAGTGAAAGCTTTTTAGGGTGGGAAAGCCCATGTGTATCCCCAACAACGCATGGGGGACATGAGAGGACATATATTTGGGGGTTTATGTCCCCATAGAGATGTATGTTTGGGGCTACCAGGCTGTATTTAGACATTTTCCTCTATACTTCACCGTATCAAGTTGAAGTTTCTACCTCTTTTGTTGCTCGTCAGCCTGCACTGGCCAGGGTTCACTTGTCACCACAGCTTTGCAAGGAAAAGGATTTCTATTAGCATACCTAAACCAGACAATCTAAAAACATCTGCATCAGTGGACTGAAATAATCTCTCTGACTTGGAGTACAGAGAAAGCCCTTCTACTGGAAGAGCTGCACAGTAATATCTTGCAGAAGGACAACGCAAACAGCTGGGAGATGATGAAAATCTTCCACAGCACAGCTCTTCACAGAGTAAATGTCTATCTGTTGCCTTTGGCTCACCAAAAGAGAATTAAAGGTTTCCTCATTTCTGTTATTTACAGTCACTGGTCTATGAGCCGACAGAAACATTCGGAGCAGTGGCAGTCTGTGAAAGGATGGCAAAAAAAAAAGGTACCTGCATATAACTGCCTTTCCTTATCATTAACATCCTCCGAGCCACCAGGTTATACAAAGAAATAAAACCAATGGGTAGATTTGGTGGAAGGGGGATGTTTTTGCCTTTTCCTCCCCGTCCCTCCCTAAAAAGATTATGGAGTCCTTCAACCAAGAGTGAAAGAGAGCTGGGGACAGCCAGTTCAGAGTTTCGGGTCAAAGCACTGCTAGAGACAATGTCTAAGCACAAACCCAAGAAGGAAAACCATGAACACAAAGGTGGAAGAAGAAATTTCAGTGCTTTAGGACGCTTAATTTGGATTTCCTATTCCCTCCTTTTCCCAGACACAAACATCCTCTCTTTCAGTTGTTATTTCAACTAGTTCTTCAGTCTTCCTCCTCTGCTTGCAAAGAAAGTATGTGGCCTTTTATTCAGCCGCAAAGGGCTTATACGCTCTCACAATAATAAAATGGGACTTGAATCCTTTGCTGTTCTTTAGCACACAGCCAGACAATAGCAGCACTCCCTACAACACATGCCTCAAAGTGGTATGTGATGATTCCCCCGGTGATGAGCCTGTATTAAAGAAAGCAGAAATGACTAAGAAGCCTAAAACCAACCGTGATGAAAAACTAATTCAGGCTGCTGATGAGAAGTGAGCTCCCTGCACCAGCTGGCTGCCTGGGCTTGGTTGATATCGCAGTGCAGTAACAAGCTCTGTCGGCACCTCACCCAGAAAACAGGGCATTTTGTTAGAGAGGGAGGGACTTGGCCAACAAAAGATGCACAATTTAGAGCTGGGCTGACTGGGGCATTGATCTGTTTGGTGCAGCTGCGCCTGTTTGCCCACAAGCAGCGACTCTCCCAGCTGCAGCTTAGGATGTGCCCTGTGCCCAAGCAGCCTGGGACTGAGAATCTGTAAGGCATTGACTTCAGTGTCCCTTCAGGTGTGTTACTGTCAGGGAAAAATTCCGCAGGGGAAGCAGTTACTCACAGTCTCTCCAGGGGCTCCAGCTTCTCCTCGGGCTCCTTTCTGCCCCTTTGTACCCTGTGCGGAAGGAAGAGAGATACCAGCTGATTAGAGATGGGACGGGACCGCCTGCCAGACAAAAAGACTTCAAGATGCCTGAATGTGTGCTAGGCAATGGGTTTTGTTAATCAATTCACAGAGGAGTTTAACGGCTGAGGAAATGGCTCCCAGTTCTCTGTGCAGTGAGGAAATGAAATATAAAACTAAAACCCTGAGACATAAGAAGAATTACTAATGACTGATCAGCTCAGAGGCTGTTTCTCAGCACAGGATGCTCAAACTTGCAGGCATTGATCCGGGTGAAACTCCTTCCTATCCTCAGGCCTACCAGCTACTTCATTTCCAGCTCAACTGTGATGGTCTCTCTGCACAGAGGAATTTTTGCCTGCAGTTCTCAAATACAAAAACCAGCCATTTAGAAATGGTCAAAATAGATCACAGTCCAGAGAGTTTGTCCCAGTCCTGCATAGAACGTAGTCCTTTCTTAAGGATTTTGGCAGGACAGGGTCTACTCACTGAACAGTCCCCCATTTACCAGATGTTAGTTAAAAGTTGCATGGTATTACTGTTTTTTTCATAATTCTAAGACTGCTGTTAACCTAAGCTGTTGACGCCCAAGTAATAGCTGACATATGGCTTGGGCACAGCACAGATGATGGCAGAGTGAACACCCTCCCATGCTGACATGAAAATATACCTCAGTGATGACTGGAAATAATATGCGTGAGCCAAGAAACTTTCAGAAGATAATTGAGACTATAAAACCATTTCACATGAGCCATAGTGCATTCAAGGTCAAACGGGCTGGGGTTGAATCTGAATGCTCTGCAGTGTTTTGGAAATGTACTGCAGTAACTTATCTGTGAGAGCTGTGGTTCAGTGGCATCAATACAAGATGCCCTCTTGAAAGATTCTGAAGTTGGAAGGAGTCTCTCAGACAATACTGATCATGCTACAGAGATGCCATGTTTCTGCTTTGATTTTCCTTATGTTGTCCTGATGTCCAGCATAAGTAAATACCTCTACAGAAGTCCCTGAATTTACAACAATGAGAAAGGAAAAATGGGCTTTTGGTGTATAGCGGAAGAATTATTTACAGTGATATAGACCTTGAAAGCACCCCTCTCTGGTGATGTCAAAGATTTTCTTCAAGGCTGGGCCCTCTCACCTGTACTCCTGCAGGCCCTGGGACACCTTGTTCACCTGGGACCCCAGGTAATCCCTGCAAAAACAGAGGGAGAGGTGAAGGAGCTGTAGGAAACTGCTCCTTTCTTCTCCTGAGCAGACAGAGATGTTTCTTCTTCCTCCCACTGAGAGAAGAACGCGTGGGTTTTACAGAGCCTGTGACTGCACAGGACTCTGTCTCTCCTGGGGGCTCCATCCAGAACAAGAGCAGTCCAGAATACAAACGGAGTAGTCAAATGCACAATTTAGCTGGGCTACATCACTTCAAAAGCCCTTAATAAATACTGTACAACCTTACTGTCAGCCAAGCTCTGTCTAGCAAACCCCATAGCCCTTTTTCAGCTGCTAAGGCCCAGAGCTATAAATTAGGTGCTTAAATTCATGTAGTCATGTTGCTTCCTCTACAGTCAGTACAAAGCCAAGCACCACTGTGGCCATTTCTGATGAGAAGCACCCCATCTATGGAAGGAACATGTCCCACCCTCTCCCTCTGAAACAGGCAGCTCTCATGTCGTCTCATTGCTAAAGTTCAAAACCAACTGAAGAAACACTTGGCTGTGCTTACAGGTTCTCCGCTTGTTCCTTGATCTCCTTTCTCCCCTTTTGGTCCAGGTTCACCCTGATATAAAACAGTAAGACAAAGAGAGAAATAAAAGCTATTTCCATGGCTGGAAGTCACACTAGTCCTGTTTGGTAAGAGAGGTCTTTCAATCAGTTATCCATTTCTGATATAGAGTAGCTTCTTCAAAGGACTTTGAGGTCAATGAATCAAAACTGATAGCACACATGAAGACTTGGAGATCATTGTCTAGACTTTTTGGATTGTTTAAAAAGAGAACAGTTTTCGCTCATAGAGAATAGTAGTTAAAGAATTCACCCTTCCAAAATTTGATCAATTCAGCTCCAATGTATTAAAAGGCCAGATGATATAACCAACAGCAAAAGCACCAGTGCCACTGCACTACCTCTCTGCAGGACCACAGACCTAATGTCATCCTACAGCTGGGGAAATTATCCCACACACAGACGGTTCCCTATTCCACCTACGAGACAGAGGCGTTCAGGGTCTCATCTTGAGCAGTTCCAGAGATGTGCACTACGCAGCTTTTCCTGTTCTCTAGTTCTGTTAACATCTCCATACATTCATGCAACTTCCGCTCCCTCCTGCAACGTCAGTACATTATTTCGTGCACCACTATCACTAATTGGATTAATTTATTCCCGTTCTTCCTCCTTACAGTAAATTGAAGATGCTTTCAGACAGAATTTCATCAGCTTTGTTCTGACCTCTACAACAATAATAAATAAGTCCATATTTCTGCTTTTTTTTAAATTGAAAAGGAACAACACACAATTATGGAACTAGCCGGAATAAACCAGGCACTACATGAATACTCACATTTGTATATTTATATGAACATATGTATTCAGGCAACAGCAGTCATTACTTATTCATTATTTATCATACAAAGTGTTTCAATTATGCAATCAAGGAAGAGTGAGAACATCAGTGATTTAAGCTACATACACACGCAAGGAATAGTGATCAGTCAAAATGCAGAACCCAAGACAAATCAGCTTGAATTTTATTCACATCAGCTATTTGCCAATCATTTCTGCAACACCTGGGAATTCAAAGTCCATTTGCAAATGATTCTCTAACAGACAAAATAAATGTAACTGCATAAATATTACTTATGTCTGTATTTATTATGCATTATGAATAAATATTATCATCTGTGGTAAATAATAGGAAGAATTTTACTCTACAAGTAGCATCCCGTTAGATCAACTTTTAATCAGGCAGTCCCTGATGCCATCTAGTGGCCTTCAGAAAGATAACGGGACCACCTAAAGTAGTTCAAGCAAAGGGACCCATGCAACAAACCTGTATGGTTGTGCCTGGAAGTTGTTTAGCGTAATGACATTTCAAGCTCTGAAACCCTTTTGAGAGAGCAGAGCAACAAAGCCCAGACAAACGGCAATCAATTTGTAGGCAGGGATGGTGTTACTGTGTGGGAATAAGGGCACATATTACCAGGGAAAACAAGATTGCAAAGGGAAGAAGGAACTCAACAGGTAAAGGGAGGAAGTTTTTTTAACATTCTCCTTTCTCCCACTTTTTCCTTGATACTTGACTTGCATGGTAATGCAAAATCGGCAAAATTCCAGCCTAATGTCCTTGCACAGCCACAAACATGGGTAGAGGCAGCATTTCTTAACCCAACCTGCCAGCAAATCTGCCTGCGAGTCCTTTCAAATTTGCCGAACCCATGACTACCTGCCGAGACTGTTAACACTGCACATTGTGGAGACCTCTGCCCCTTAAACTGGACTTAATCCACTGCCACCCACTTCTTTCCTACAGCTCAATGAACAGAAATGATACGGTGACAGCTAACAGCTGCTACCAACCCGGGCCAGATCAGTGCTTACAGCTTCCTTGACCTGCTCTCGGCAGTGCCCTCCTGTAGTCTCAATTAATGCGTTAGTCATTTCTGTGCCACTTAAAGGAGAGTAAATGCAGTGGGGGCTCAGCTGTGCCAAGCTCCAGTGGGAGATAGAAGGCAAAGTGAGGAGCCATCTCCTGTTTTACTGCTTTTGCCTCTTTCCAGCCATCATACCTGACCACTGCTGTGGTTCTCGCACACACAATCTCCGAGAAATATTTAATGATTTTAACTGACTAGCCTAAATAAACATGAAAAGCTCCCTGCACCCCATAGAAGAAACTGACACACCCCCCCCTACTGCCCTGCTGCATCAGCAAGTTTCTGCAGAGCTCACAGCACAGGCTGCACCCAAAACACACAACGGAGCTGCAACGATGGGTAAATGGGAGCTCAGACACGCTTTGTCAGAGATTTTCTATTTCTGACAGTTACTAAGGTGTGTTTCAACTTAAATTGATTTTGTCTAATAATAAATAAATAGAGTAATGGTGCTGCTGCCTTCTGTCCAGGCTGTGTTTCCTGTCTCTGCCTGTGTAAGTTGCTCCCCAGTACTGTACACCACATACTCAATGGAAAGCAATGGCAAATACTGTTTTGGTGAATGCGTGACAACCTTCAGCACCCTGCTGGTCCTGTGGCCTCTGTAACATAACCCATGACACTCTCCTAAGGCTTATCATCACCTTCTGACACCTTAATTTGTAGATCTGTAAATCAAAGGTAACTATCCTTACCTCTCCTTCTCCTCCCAAAGCTTGCAATACTATGTGCAGACCCGGGCTACAGTATCATCACATTCATCTTGCACATGGAGAAATCCCAGTGACCTGATTTGCTGACACACTTCAAGCCTTTTATTCTTTACTGTCTTGCAGCTCATTTACAAGAGTAATGCACTCAAAGCAAGAGAGGTAACTCCTTCTGCGATTGTACCACGACAAAGACCACATAAGACGTCATTGTTCTGCATATTTCCTTAGTATATATTAGCAAACTATGAGCCAAGGGGAAAAGTGAACCAAATAAATCTTGTCTCTATTTCCACTACTACCTCACATTCTTATTTCCTTCCTCAGCCTCTGAAGAAATTGGCATATACACTTTCCTTTCTAATGCCACTCTTACAGCCTACCTCTGCCATTAAAACATGCCGTAAAGGCTCCTGATCCTTAACAAGCTTAATCACATACCAATGGTGTAATCCTATATAATGCCAGATATTTCCCACTATGTGCTGCAAGCACTCTTCTTTTAAGAGGCTGGGACAGCATACAGCTGTGTCCTGGCCACAGCTGGTTTGGGTGCTGCTGTTACCAGGACAGCTGTGGGCTTCTCATCATGGCTGGTTACAATGGTGAAGTTGCCCAGAACCAGACTCAAGCTGAGTTCTTTACTGAAAGCATTTAAATAACACGAAAAATACAAAGGTGCTGTGTATCTATCAGATACCAGAGGTAATAAGCCAGAGGCCGTGTTTATTAGAGATGTTACTTACAGGAATCCTAGGGTGTGGGGTAAAGAAGGCTGTCTGGAAGAGAAACCAGATTGTTAAAAGAAGCATTGCCTATTTTCCTTTAAATGTAGTAATTTACGTATTCTCCTTGTCATTACAGATTACACATTCCATATATCCATCAGTAATTTTATAAATGAGCAACTCATTGTAACATCTGGCTGTTTGGAAAAAAGCCCACAAATATCAGACGTTTCCTAGAATATTTGAAATATGAACATAAACTCAAAAACATCCTGTATGTCCCACTGCTATGAAGCTTGAGCAGTTGGGCACTTCTTCTCTGTATCTATCCATGTTGTACTCTGTAAGCTGCTTTCTCCACCTTGACTAAGACAGATTTATCCTTGGTGTTGCAACTGGATCATTCTTGTGCGATAGACATGGAGTCTTCCTACATGATACAACGAAGCACCCTTTGGCACAGACTAAAGAGGCCCAACTAATGGCAGGGAATAAATTATAACATCTCCTCTGTTGCTGCATGAAGGTCTGTACCTCGATTCAAATTCTCTCCATGATGTGACCGTGGCAGCTATAACCAATGGAGCTGAGCAAAGCTGAAAAGTGGTTCTCTGCCATTTTTTGGAGGATCTGTGACTGGGATCAGCCCTCCTGTTGCAATGACAAGCCTGTTCCTAGTGCTTACTCCAAGCTGCTTACTCAGATTTTGCTGGAAGAAACTGTGAGGTTTATGTATTTACATTCAGTGGATGCTCATTTAATTGCCTGTAGTAAACTTCATTGTAATTATGCTCATGCTCCCAAAAGTAATTTTGCAGGCTTGTTTTTAAAACAATAAATTGATGATTTCTTGATCTTTTTTTCTGTTAGCAGAAAGGGTACATGCAATCAGGTATGACTGGTTTATGTGTTGGATCCAGTGCTGGACCCAGAATGAGCTCTGGGATATGAGGGTCTTTCTGGGGTTACAGCACAGCACAGCGCTGTATGCAATGGAGGCTCTGGGAGGCTGCAGCATTGCTGAAGCTGACTTCTCCACCCCATAAGTTCGTGTCAATGAGAAGTGGAACCCTCTGCTCTTCTTGGAAAAAGATTAATTGCTCCCCAAGAAGACAAGCTGTTGTTCACTGCAATCTGTTGAGGGTGAGCCAGTCTTATCCTGAGATCCCAGTGGGAAAAATCTAGCTCACCCTGGAAAATCTGTGTGAACACACTCCCCGTTTTCAGCCATGACCTTCTTCAGACAGCTTCCACAGCTGCTAAACAAATCATAAATTCAATTTAAGTGCTAAGACATGGGCATACAAAAATGCTGTTTGCAAAGAGGCAGAGGAGGGCACAACCTCCCCCAAAAATAAAAAGACCAAATACAACTCGATATTGCTTCTCTGACGCAAAGGGAGATACTCTCGGAGTAAATGGGTCCTACAGTCTCTGCAGAGAAGTAGGGATCTTGAAAAGCTTTGTTTCTGAGGAATTTGTGTGGAGGAAATGTGAGGATACCTTAAATATTGTTACAGCACAGAACACAATCTTACTTACTGTTCCAGGTAAGCCTGGTGGTCCAGGAGAACCCATGTCACCCTAGAGAGAGGAGAAAAATATAACTAAGGATATAAAAAGATGCCCCAATAAAACTCAACATGATCAGCTAGAAGATGCAACATTACCAGATGAGATGTAACCCAATGACAACCTGTCAGCTCAGTGACACTGAAAATCCCATAGCACTTCTCTGACGGGTCAAATTTACCCCATTGCTCTGGCCAGAATTTCTGTTGTCCTTGCTTTGTTGCATACAGGATTCTCACTTTGCTGTCTTTATTACTTTATGACTTTATCATTGATCTGACTTCACAGGTCAATGAATTTCTAATGTTACCCCACCCATTGCAGGAGTGATACGGAGTTTTAATTTGCATTTTAAGTTAAAGTTGATCAAAATTCTTGATTGAAAAACATGTTTTAGCTGAACTTCTTTTGTGGATGGAAAAAAAAAATATCCTCTGTTTTTATTCAAAAATACAAGTTTCTAAATCCAGTTCTCGCCCTCCATAGGTGGTGAAAGTCACTGGTAAGCTGAGGGCTGATGTATCCTAGGAAGAACAACAAAATGGTACCCACTTCCAGATGGCTATTGCCACTATAATGAGGGCAAATTTTTCACTATACAACCATAGGCATCTGCAAGGTCAGTGCTTCATTTTCACCTTCATGTTCACACTGGTTGAATGTAAATTTTGGTGGACATCACCTTTGTCTAGTTCTCTCATTTTCACTAAAATTAGGAGTATTGTGATGGCAGAAGCCCAGGTGATTCCTTAAATTATTGTTCTAGCACATCACAGGCAGGCACAGAAAAGTTCTTTAGAATTTAATTCCAGGCTTATTTCTATCAGACAATTTTAAAACAAAGAAAAGTTTCCTTGAATTAAAGAAACTGTCCTTAGATTTCATCAGCTGCTTCCTTTCCTTGCATTACTCAATAAATGGTTGTCTCTGTCCCACATACAGCTTTCTCTGCTGCTTCTCGGTAAGGCTCAGCTAATAGATTTCTAATGTTTCTTCAGATATTCTCCTCTATTACTTGTCTCTGTGCCCTTGCCTCTTTTCCTCTCTTGTCTAAGGAGAAGCATGCTCATTTCATGACTCACCTTTTCTCCTCTTTCACCTTTCAATCCTGGGAGACCATCTTTTCCTTTTTCTCCCTAAAAACAGGGAAAAGAAAGCAGGAAATATGCATGTTTTGATTTGATTGCATCAGTCCCACTAGAATATTTTACACTTTCAGTTGATCTTACCTGTCCTCTAGGATGTAGTGCAAGCAATTAAAAACATAACACTTTGGAGATGGCTTCATAAAATCCACGCTATTTTCAAAAGCCAATGAATAGCAATTAAGTTCATGGAAAGGAAATCCTAAATCAACTTGCATGTAGAAGATCCTACTGCTTGATGCAGTTATAAAACCCAGATTTTTTCTAGTTGGACAAGAGAGGCACCAGAACAGGAATTAAGACCCAAAGCAGACATTCATACTACCAGTTTTGTTTATGTTAAAGATTTCTGAATCATCCATTCACTGGTGACTACCTCTCTATTTTGCCCAGGTAGCCTGGTCATCTGAATGGGAAGTTCTTAACAAGGATGATGTGAATACTCCTCAAAGTGCATACACAAAATGTATTTATCCTGCATTCAAATAGGAGCTATCTGACCTACATTTCTGTGATTTTATATATAGAGAGAATATATTCTATATCCTATGCTCTACAATACATATAATATAGCAAACTGAACAGTTAAGAACTCAGTTGATTTTAGATCTCTCTTGCTCACATTCAAGCATGCAGTCAGTTATCAGGAGTACAGGCCTCATTTACATGGCTAAATTTACTGTCAGGCCCCTGATCCAACTATTTACCGGTATGTAAATGCCTCTGGAGGTCTGGAGCTAGCCAGAGGAAGCAGTAGACACCAGGACTGGGATGGAAGTTAGGCCATCAGAGAATGATCCAACCGTCTAGAGCGTTCTCCAGGGCTCAGTGACAAGGGGGATTTGTGATTTTTTGTTGTTGGTTTTTTTTTTTTTTTTAACGTTCTTAGATCAGGCAGGTATTTCTGAAAGCAAGGCCTAAAGACCACCGTACCTCTTCTACTGCCTCACAAGTCATAACCTTCTGCATTTAGGATAGACACTGTTCATTAGCACCGCCGCTGCGATTAGGAACAGTCACTAGGCAGTAAAGTACCTTTTTGGAAGGGGTACTTGGTGACCTTGCTGGATGCCAATCAGCTGCTCACCACAGCAATCACACCAAGAGAGAACATCATCTAGGGACACTTGAGATAAGTCCTCCTGGTACAAAATGGCCCAAAAAATCAAGCTGTGGCTCAAAGTCACTCACCCGGTCTCCTTTTTCTCCCCTCAGTCCAGGTAAACCCTGAGGACCAGGAAGACCTGCTTCACCCTGAAAACAAGATAAAGAAGTGTGTGAAATCTAGGAAGAGGCATCAAGCATGGTTTCTGTTAATAAATCCCGTTACTCTCAAATATAATTAAGAATGAAAAGGCAGAATGGTGGGCCAAAGTCTTCTCTCACTCTTGTCAGTTAAAAACGCATCAAGTCTGCTCCTCAGGGTAGGTTAATCTAGCCACAGTGCCCTTAGGCTGGGAAGGATGAAACCTTCATTTAGCTATCTCTTTGCATGTCTGATACTAGGCTGTGAATTGTTCAGAACTCATAATGACTGCAAGTGTTTTCTTCTTGATACCTAGTGACACCATGATACATATGGTCTATGCTGTAGGCAGAACCCGCCCCAGTTTTTTGATGGGATTGATTATAGATGTAGTTTGCTGAGAGAGAACGGGATTAGTTTGATTATCAAATAATTTCTTATTCTTGGAAAACCATTACTTAAAAAAGCAGCTAAGACCTCTAATTTTTTGCTGTTCCATGTTAACCGACACCATGGAATTCAGGACTGTTTTCTTCATGCTGCTCTGTAGCAGGACCAAGCAAGCAAATAAAAGCAGCTTAAAAATTTAAATCTAACTTTTATTTTCATTTTTAATGATCTAGTGTAGTCTGGAAATGCAAAACTGCACTGTATTAATCTGAACGGTACAGATGTTGTCTGATCTAGAATTTTCTGGATGCACTATTGCACATTTGGATTTCTTTCTTTTTGAGCCTTACCTTTGAGCTTCTGCTTTATAATACCTGATGTCAGAGTGATTATGATCTCTGTGTCATGTGATTTGTTCTAAATATATCAAGTATTCTCAAATTTAGCTCCGGGCTGACACAGTTTTTCATCTGAAAATAACTACGTTGTTTCCTACTTATAATTATTCTCCTATCTGCATTTGTAGTGCAGTATCACAAAAGAACTCAGTCATGGACAGGACCCAAATGCGCTAAGTGCTGTACGAATACCGAATGAAGAAAAGGTGAACTCCGCTTTAAAGATACTATCTGTGAAGTACAGGAATAGCCAAAACATTATCACGATATAGGTGCAGGGAATCTGCAGAAGAAATCAGGTGAGGAACAAGATGCTGTGGTGACCAAGTATGACTAGGAACATCAGGGTGATGTTTGGAGAATTCTGAAGACAATGACATTTGGTGACAGAGGGAGTGGTGCTTTGTGAGAGCCACTGCAGGAACCTGGCTGATGGTGAGACCCCAGAGATCATGAGGACAGAGGGCCTAACATTAAAGGGAGAAAAAAGGAGAATTCAGAGGAAAAATAAAGAACATGTGGTGTAACTTAGGCCCCTGAAAATATACTGAAGGAAAACGTCAATGAATTTGTATGAGCTCAAGGACAGAAATGTAATACGAAACAGCCAGTATGGATTTGTTAAAAACTAATCATGTCAAACGCATCCAGTTCCTTCCCTTGACAGGATAACTAAGCAGACAAGGAGGAAGTATTTATGTGATGCCTCTTGACACTAGTAAGACATCTGACACAGGCCAACATGACGTTCTCATTAGCAAACTACAGAAATACAGCATAGAAGAAGGGTGTCTGGAGGATGGTGTACAACTGATTGAAGAAACTACATTCACACACCTGTTATTAGCTGTTTCCTGACAAATTCAGAGGATGTATGAAGTGAAGTCATCTAATGCTCTGCACCATTCAATATTTTAATTTACGACTGAGGTGGCAGAAAAGAGAACATTTATGAAATGTGTGGAGAACACCACGCTGTGGAGAGAGAGGCAAGCGTTTTGGAAGGCGGTATTAGAATTCAAAACAGCCCTGCGTGGGGAGACGATCCAGACCAAGTGGCAGTGCTTTAGTCGGGGGTCTGACCTTTCCTTGCACTGGGCCCAAGTTTGCCCAGAAACAGCGAGTCCCCAGCTTGCCCAGCAACTGCAAGCCCAGCAGTTTGTTTGCCCAACAAAATGACACTGTTGGGTGGTGACCACAGTCCCCACTTGCAGGGGGGTGTAATTGTTATCCACTTAATTAAGTGCCTTATCCCAATAAACCTCACGTTGTACCTTGGACACGGAACCTTATTCCTTCAAGGCGTAGATAGTAACAGAGGGTCTGACCGTGACACCTGACAAATAGGAAAAATGGTCAGCAATTCCTAAAACTTAATTGTCATGGAGAGAGTGCCACAGCTTATGGAAAGCTTCTATATGAGACTCCTCATGGACAGCTTCTTCCCTTCCTCCCTCTAAGTCCAGCTTGTAGTGCAGGTTCTGCTTTAGTGCACAAGACAACATGGGAGCAGAGGTCATGACCATTCTCCTATTTCATCTTTATAGCAGAAGATTGGACTAAGACTGGTAGGAGTAAGAGAAGACTGAGGCTCTGAGACTCTTCCGTTGCTGGCGTATACTCTGTAACCCAAAAATCATAAGATGTATGCCAAAGATACAAGACTCTGTCTTATACAGATTTATCTTTCTACAGATTTTCATACTACAGTTGAAAAGTTGGCATGCGGATGACAACGTTAACATCTATGGTTAGTGGCCCTGACTGGGCTCTAGCCAACTGTGTGCTTTAGGAAATTGCAGGACATTTCCCTGGTACTTCACTCAGTTCAGCAGTTGTCTGCTGAAAACCAAATCCCAATACAAAAAGACTAGGATAACTGTGTAAATTCTAACAGTCATCTGGGGTTATTTCCTAGCAAGCATTTACAACATAGAAATGACAGCATCACCCCTTGCATCACATAGTTACAAATAAGTTCCTCATCATCTAGAATCAGCACTCTGGGTTAATGTGAGGTGTGAAGGAAAACAAGCACTTTTAAGCCACTCTGCCTTCCTTTTCTTCTCTATCCACCAAGAACAAGATGACTGAATTTTTCAGGATACAATTAAAAGTTGGATTTAGGATATTTTTGTTCTGGAATTTTTGCATTATTCTGTCCAACCATGAGCCTCATCCACTCATCTGTTGCATCTTCAATCGCAGATGCAAACTACATGCACAGATCTTGTTACTGGCAAATGGCTTTGTTAATGCATGCGGTCACATTATGTCACTCTGACAGGTAGGTCTTGCTGCTAAGACTATTTTTCCTGCTCACCTGCTCACCAGGTTGGCCACGGCTCCCTGGTTCACCCTGGAAAAACAAAAGCAAAACATTAACATTGCAAGGGCCCGACCCTTTTGTAAGAACAATTTCTCATTAGTAAAGTGTGTCCCCTATTGTCCTGGACCGTGTTGTTCTACCTACTTCCCATAAGGCACTGAAATTGCCTTCTTAATGGCTTGGGAACTCAGACCACAGGGAGCCAACGCAAGGGCCAGGTCAGATCTCCCTACACATGTAGACTGGAGAGAGGAGCATCAAACAGGGTTTGGTATTTTGGAACACCATGAACTCTGTAAGGCAATGAGATGCATCAGCTAATCCTCTTATGCCTCCAATTTTAGAAGAATCTTACTCTCCTGACTTCAGTATAAGAACTTCCAAACTCACCTTGATTGACTCAACAGCTACAGCAAACTATGAAATAAAATCCCTTACCTTAGGGCCAGCTTTTCCAGGAAAGCCTTCCTCACCCTTTTCCCCTTGGTCTCCCTGCAGGGAACACAAGACGTTAATACACAAACTCCTCTGGTAGTGCAGCATGTTTGCAGGCAACAGCGAGGAATATTTTGACTTAGATCTTCAGTATCAGCCTGAGGATGTAAATGGAGCCATGTGAGGATATGTTTCCTGGAATGTTCTCCCATTCTAGTGATGTTTGCAATCATACCTCCAGCACTGATCACCCTACTGGAATATTTCTGGAATAACACAAAGTCAACCACTGTTATGTTAAAGATGTACACAGTGAATTACCTGAAAAACAAAA
Organism: Aquila spilogaster; assembly: GCA_024606505.1. Taxonomy (NCBI): domain Eukaryota; kingdom Metazoa; phylum Chordata; class Aves; order Accipitriformes; family Accipitridae; genus Aquila; species Aquila spilogaster. The sequence goes on along the minus strand of JANHGO010000063.1, from coordinate 7,767,128 downwards.
CCTCCATTCAGTTTCTTCAAACTATATGTGGTTAGAACGTCTACATTGTTTCTGTTAAGAAAAATAAATAATTGTGGGATTGGCACCTTGGCCACTGGGCCTCTTAGGTAAATACTTTGAAACTGATCTTTCAGCCTGGGTGGTGTCAGCATGGAGAGCAGACACCGCAGTGGATTAAGAGCTGAATTGTGCTACATAGCTAGGAAGTGCAGTAGGTACTACACAGTTCTGTGGATAAAATATGAAGTTTATTTAGCCTCAGAAATTTGTTATAGGCTCCAAATTTCTCACCTTTATTCATCTGTCAATGGGAGCTGGGGACCCTGCTAGACCTGGGCTCAAGCACTCAGTGCACTCATTTGAGAGAGGCAAGTAGAAATGTAGTGTGTTATTGGAAGAAGTAGGGGTCATAGTGCTCAAGTATCAGAGGCAAGAAGACTGCTGCCAATGCAAAACAAATAGATGGTTAAGACCTGTTGTCCTTATTCTAATGTAGTGTCATCATCCCCAAAGCCTAGTTTGGCCTTCATAGTCAAAATATGGTACATTCCTTTGACACTTATTTACATAGTGATGGCAAGTCAACCAGAGTGTCTCCTACTTCTAAATTTCCTATCTTCCTTCTCCCACTGCAGAGACAGCAGAGGAGACAACTCTTCCCAATCTGTCATTTGTAGAAGCTTTTAAATGGGGCATAAGAAGAAGGAAATAATGAAGAACCATCTTTCTGCCACACAGAACTATGGAAGCCTGAGGGGGATGGCATCTCTTCTTTCTAGCCCTTCAGGGAGGAAAGAAAGGAATGTCTTTGGAACCTGCTGCACTTCTTTGTTCTTCTTCTTTGTGCCTTGGACACATGCCTTGACTTGCCAGTGTCACTGGCTTTCTTGAGTGACAGTAGAAGCTTCTCTGTTTGCAACGCTCTGCTGTGTTTGCCGAATAGGATGCAGTAGTTGAAGACTGGAAGAGGATCTCTCATCCCTGCTGTATTTACAACCAGCTCCATCTTCAGAGTGACTCAGTACAGTGCAATCACACCAGCTGACTTGGCCGTGGAGCTTCAATGGTGGCTTAGGGATGTGGGATTAATGAGGTGTGTTTGAGTCTGGAGATCTGCTCCCCTTCCCGCTTACACTTGCTACCTCACCCAGATAAGCTGCCCAGGTAAGTAGCTTTATACCAGTGTACGTGGCATCACTTACCTTTTGACCGGAAAGCCCAGGAAGCCCATTTAATCCATCTTTGCCAGGCAACCCCTAAACAAGAGAAAATCGTAAGCTGTAAGTACCTGCTCTTTAAATCTTTAACAGCAAGCTCAGGATAAGCGTGCTCAGCTTGTCCCTCTTGCCACTGACCTAAGTTTAAGAAAAGAAGAACCACCTCATGCATTTTGTTTTGACTCTTTCCCTACTGTGACTCAAAATATACAAAAGTTGTCACAATGCACATAGATGCACATAGATATGCTCAGCCCTTTTTTCAGTATCCCAGTTTTGGTGAACGACCACTGGATGTCAGTGTTGTAACAGAGAAACAACAGTATAAAGCTTTTATGTGCTGTGGATTCTTAAATAACTTTAAAAATTACACTTTTACTTATCATTCTCTCTAAGTTTCTATTATCTGTAGCTATAAAGATTTCTAAAAGTCTATTTCTCCTTTTAAATATTGGTAATTTCTTATACAATACATAGACTCCTAAAATTAAATTATACAACACATAGTGACAGAATTGTTCAGCAAGGTAAGAATTAAAATTACTTCCTGTAATGCATTTAAAATGGTGAGAAAAAGTTTTGTCCCCTTTCCGAGTGTCAGTCAATCCCCAAATACTGCAGGCTGTAGGTGGCACTTCTTAATACTAAGTATTTCATAATTCGCCTTTCTTGACTTAACAACCAACAGAAATTGCTATGCTCTGCTAAATCTGAGATTTTAATTTCAGTTCTTTGGCCTAATTCAGGAAACACCAGGTTTGGAAGAACAGTATCTTGCCAAGTCCAAATGACTTTTGAAAGGTATCACACAAAAAACCCATCATGGCCCCAGTGTGTAGGAACAGTGGAGCTGTGTCTGGTAAAATTCTTGTTCATAAAAGGTATCAGAGGCTAACATCTGCATTAAAGGAAACAGCGTTGGAGCCCACATTAAAACCTTGCATGCAGACAAGATGCAGGAAAGGAGGCAGAGACTTGAGAATTAAAGTATTCGAAGTCATGGAGAGCATGGAAGCAAAGGAAGCAGTTCCTCAACACTTACAGCAGGTCCCGGTGGTCCGATTTTACCAGAAACTCCAATCTCTCCTGGCAGTCCCTGAAAAACGAAATCAGAAGAAAAAAAATGAATCAGTATTTTTGTCCTTTGCAGCAACCTCACTGGAGGTTGCTGCTTTCAATTTAAATGCAATTTTCCCTTCCACAGCAGTCAGGTCTCTGCCGTGGGGAGTCCTGTAGACATTGACTTATCCCCAGGTAGCACCGGTGTGGTTCCAACACTCAGCACAGAGAAGCTGTCCTCTAGGACCAACTGTGGCTTTTCAGTGAGAAAATATAAGAGAGAACACACATTGCCAGAGGCCCTGACTCAGTTCCCACTGAAACCCATGACCTAAAATTCTCCCCAGCTGTTTTTTCTTCTCCTTGATAGAAAACAAAAAAACCCCAAGCTTGTTTTCTTACTGGTGCTCCAGGTGGTCCAGGGGGTCCAGCAATGCCTGGGGGCCCTGGAGGTCCCTGCAAGAGACGAAGCAAAACCAGTTTATCAAACTCTTTGATAGTGGCTGAAAGCCTTATGTCCTTCTCTGTGCAGTCGGGGCCCTAATCGAAATGGGCAAAAGCACTGAGTTTTATTTCACTAACTTCTACCAAAAAAAAAATGCAAGATGCCAAACTGAGCTCCAAGGGAACCATGCTTATGAGCAGAACAGGATCTCCTGCTTAAGCCACTAATTACTATTGCTACAAGGTGAGCTCCATCCTCCACTCCAGTGCAAGAGACGGAGGAGTTGAAGGCTATCAATGGTAATGTATAACACAAAGCTTGTCCAGAGTATGGAGAAACAAAGTAGTGAATCAAGTGTTTTAAAACAAATGCACCACCATTTTAGTGCCCTACATTAACCCTGTTGATAGTAAAAGGTCCTTAAAACCCCATACTTCAATGCACACATTCAGTTGGAAATGTCCTAACAGTCTTTCTTACTCATCTCCCTGCAACAGCTGCTTCTCTTAGGGAAAAATATTCTTTCAATAGCCACCCGATTTTCAGAGGGATTTATTTTTGTGTGTTGAGCAAATTGTTAAATCTGGCCTCCTAGCTGAGAAATTTGTTTCCATACTCGACAGATCTTAACAGGTTGCCTGAGATGCAGAGGTGTTCATTACTTTCAGCTTCCACTGTAGACAAGATAGGATTTCTCCTGTGCTCAGAATGACCCACGTGTTTGTATATTTTTTTGAATCAGGACCTAAGCAAACAACATGAGGATGGATGTGAGAAACGAATATATGACTGAGTTGCAATTTTACCCTGGCTGTATCCTTCTGCCTTTCTAACACGATGATTTCATTCATTTTCAGTTTTCAGCATAGGGGGAGTTCTGGTGTGTCTGTACATGAAAAAACAACAAACAACCCCTGCCTGCCATCCAAACCCTACATAAAGAATTGAAACTGAGCAACAGATACAAGACAGAAAATGGCCAGTCAGCATTTTCCCTGTCACCATTCATTACCACAAAGCACAGCTTTTGTGATTAAGGTATTACAAGTCACGGATCAATATTAGCATTTCACATTTAAGGAAAAATGTAGCTGAAGAGAAGAAAATGGTGTAAAAAAGTGAGGACAAGGAGTTATTTGTGGCATGGTTTGACAAAGAAGGTAGTAGATAAGCGCTCTTTTTAGAATACGCTTGTAAAATTCAGTCAGAAGAGAAGACAGCCTCTCACCAACAGATGGGGCAAAGGGACCTGCAGATGCACTTGCCTCCCATGATCTGCTTTCTCCGCAACTCAGAGCAGACGTGGAATCATCCCACCAACAACACTATCATTTGCAGAGTGCCTCAGATGTGAGCATAACCAAAAAATCCCCAGAAAGATGTGCCTTGGGATGCACTGATGCTGCTGACATAATTCCTGGGGAGGCCTGCATTGGCTTCTGGGGACATTGGTTCAGCTGCTGCTGCAGGAGGGTCCTGCAGTTAAGGAGCTCTAGTCCGATCAGGAGACACCTGGTTGAGACCATCGACCACTTAAAAAAGTTTTTGCCATTCAAAGAAAAGAATCAACAGGCCAAATTAGCCCAGCACAAGAGGTAGTGCCACACTGTAGACACAACTGGATAGAGAGACCTCAGACACCAGGGACCTGGAAATTCTGCTTGGCTCTAATCCGCCTCTACGAGGATGGTATCGCTGAGAGGCCCTGCAGAAGATATGGACTCCAAGAAGGGGCTTCCATGAAGAGTGGGTGCAGTATGGGGAAAGAAGGCAAAAGTACCTTTAGAAAAACAACAAAAAACTGATTTGGCGGCAGAGTGGACTATGCGTAAGTTCAGGAAAGAAAAATGCAAAATTTACTTTTGCAGACTTTCCTTTCCAATTCCATTGGTTCCTCCCTAACAGCCTAATTTTGTTCTCTCTCTCTCTCTGCCAATAACTGAACCACCTCCCACCATGAAACACATATTCTCCATGGCCCTACAACAAGGAGCTTCTATCAAGAGGTGAAAAACCCCAGCCAGGACCCAGCCTCAGCCCAAGCATCCCCAAGTATGATGCAAGTTACCCCACACGGTACAGAGAGGGGGCAATCTGACCTAAAAGCAAAGTCTCACTCAAGCATCCGTCAGCGACCAGCGTAATCCCTGAAACACGAGGTGCTACATCCTCCTCATCCCAACTATTTCTCCTAGTAACTCTTGATATTCTCACTATCCAAGACAATTTCTAATTATGCTCTTAAACTTTCTGTATTCTGGACCACAATAACCTTGTTCAACCGTAAGTCTTGAAATGGAAGCACACTGATCCTCACCCTAAATTGCCACTAATAATTCCATTTCATTGCTCTCCATGAGAGCATTCATCCGGGACATCATGCCCAAGACTGGTTTACTTCGATAGCTTCACCACATGTTGCACCAACAAATGTTACACTCACTAATGGAAAGCTGTTCTGATAAAAGCCTGAGATGGACATAGAAAGAACAATTTTATGTAATGACCACCAGTATCCCTGGGAGATGCACAGGATGCTGACAGCCTGCTCCAGCTGACTGACCAGTACATCTACTGTCCTACTGGATTTCTTGCAGTCTGCAGCCTGGGCTACAGCAAGTGACTGGGACACAGAGAAATAAAATGGCACGATCACATGACAGTTGCAGAAATACATCATACGTGGCCTTTATAGAGCCCTCCCTTTTGCTACTGTCCAGAGCAAATCAGTTTCACTTGTATATAAACTTCTGTTATTGTAGCCCTTCTCCTGACTTGAGTATACTTCAGAGCAAGGACTATTCTTTCTAAGTATTTAGAAAGGACCAAACTGACAGCATTTATTTGTGATTAAACCCCCCCCAATAAACAGCAGCAGCAGGACAGCTTGTAATGCTTAACCCCAAAATCTCATGCCATCTGTTTTCTTTGCTGCCCTTTTTTAACTGAGTGCAGAGTAAAGTACCTGATTTAAATGATCACCTTTTTCAGAGATCATTTGATTAATTACACAGACGAGAGCCCCTGTCCCAAATCCAGTCCCCAGTGTTGCCCCTTTAAAACTCCGATCTAGAAGAAAATAATCATGGAGTGGTTTTTTTCTGGCTAGTAAAGACTCTGATGTGTGCTTCCTACATGCTGAAGCAAAAACTGATATATGAAAACTATTCTAAAACAGGACTACACAAACTCAAGTTTGGAAAACAAATGCAAAACACGGATCTTTTATCAAAATGTTTAAATGGAAGTATTTTCAAACTGTTGTTTTGAAACAAAAAGATTTCAAATGTTCATTAAAATCCAAAGGCGGGGGGGGGGGGTGATGGGGTGGGACATCTTTTAAAACATTGGAGGGGGTGGATTTTTACAGGCATCTGTTTCATCCAGCTCCATTCCTTAGACAATGTAATTCAGGGACAGTTCTCAGGAAAGAAATCTGACACTCTCCATATTGGAGGAACAGCTGTGCCTGTCCTCCAGGATCCACTAAAGGATGCTCTCCTTTTCTAGTGTGTACCTTGCTGAAAGACAGGCTGGGAAAGGGAGAGCTATTAAGATTTAGGTTCTGCACTCCCTAAGGAAGCTCTAAAAAGGAAAAAAAAAACCCCTTTCTCTGTGACTACATCAGTAGGCTGCTTGGCCTAAATCTCTTTTCCATGAAAGAAAGGATGACTATGTTTTAGAGGGAGGTGAACAAATGCCATTCCATGATGGAAACTGAAGTCTGATAGCTTTTCCAGATACATGTCTCTGGAGGCAAAGCTTGCACAGACATATTTTCTGTATATTATTCCATTCTGATGACTGGATTCTCTTACACTATGAGAAAGGCTTAGATAAGCCCTTAACTCATGTCAAAACAGACTGTGGTCTGGACTTTTTAGGCAGTGTGCCAGCTTTACAAACAAGAAGAACCTTTGGGACATGCAAGAGCATCCTGTCTGCTGCCACAAGGATAGCAAAATGCTTGACTACGGTGCTGACAGCCTTTTCCCCTCCAGTGTCTGTGCTTGTCTCCACTTCAACACCAATTACTCCTTGCAATTTCACCTCTCAGAAAGTCCCCACAGACCCTTCCTGTTGGCTTTGCGCTGTCTCCCCTTTATTTCTACTTCTCTCCCATCAGAAATGAGGCTGTTGCAGCCAGTTTTGCGGAGCAGTCCATGTGACTTACTATGACCCTTGCTACTCCAACTCTCCATTTCTCCCTTGCTCCATCTGAGTGGGTTCTGGGATCAGCTCCTCAAATCTGCTCTTCATTTCTCACCCCAGGCACTACAGTATCCACCAGCACAATTTCTGTGAATTATTTTCAGTAATGCTGCATTAGAGCACCATATTGCTCTCTTTGCTTAAATCCTGCCTTGCAAGCCAAGACAAAGATAAGAGGATATAGAAAAAGGCTGTTGCTGATGACACTGAAAACCAAAAGCCTAAAGAGCCACCAGATCTGAGCATTTACCTATGATGCATGCTCTATAGTCAGCTTCAGTGATAGTGCCGTAATTCATAAGCGGATGAGGTCTCCAGTTATTTCACCAGGTGGCATTGTAATTGGAATACCAACATTATTTTTAAAAATAAAGTGTTTTTCAACAAAAATTCTCTGAACTGTCTTTCTAGCTCTGTAAAAGTACTGAATAAAGTCTCTCCAGGAGAATTTCTTGCTTCCAGTGAAAGGCAGGTTTTTTTTAATTTCGTCACTTAGTGTAAGATATGGACATGATCTCTTTTGTCTACAGGGGAACATTTATTTCCCTATGTGTTCGCTTTGAGTTGGTTTACTGAGTCAGTGCAGCAAATGAGAAAAACAACAAAAAACCTCCCTTATGGTCTTTTGTTTCAGTACTATTAGTGATCTGCACAGGTGAAGACTTTTTTTGCTTTATTTTTGTTAAAGGTATAGATCTTATTAAAGATAGCTCTGAGCAATATCTTCCAATTTCAAGCAGCACTAGCATAGTTTGAATTCAATCTGAGCTTTGCAGCTGGGGCCTGTATCCTTTTCTTACATTTTGCAGTATTAACTTGCATTATAAAAAGGACGTTAAGGACACCATGCATTTCAGAGGATATAATTTATTTCCCGAATTACTTAAGAAAAGCTGGGCTTGGGCTTATACCCTACGGACAAGTCTATGCTAATTAAATCACTGCCAGCCATAACCATAAAAGGTACAGCTTGTACTGGTCTTCCTCGCAGGTCTTAGTTATACCGCCAGGTTATCTAGCATAAGGCAAGCCTCAGTAACAGCCCAGAGATATTCCAAGTGTGATGTATGGCATTTTTGTTTAAATCTCAAAGAGTTTTGACTTGTTTTGCTGTCTTACAAGTGAACAGCATGTACCTGCTTAGCCCAGGGAATCTATAGAGTGGCTCATTGGACCATTTGTAGGTAACTGCTTTAGGAGAGCTTCAGGCTCCACTGATGATATTAACTGGATCTTCATCAACAGTAGCTCAGACACCTGCCTCCCCATCCTTAACCCAACAAGTACTCACATTTAGAGCTGAATCCCAGCCCTGGTAATTCAGTGATACAGGTCAGAGCGTCTGAGCCTTCAGTTAGCACTGGGGCATCAGCTTCCCTCCCTGCTGAGCCTGCGAACACAGCCTTCACGGCTCACTTAGCGCACACTGCCTAACTGCAGATCTCCTTCCTCCTCAGGATACCCCTCATGCCTAGAAAACCATTTGCAAAGGTACCGCATCAACCGCCTTCAGCCCCTTCTCTGAGCTCTTCCTATCAACAGATGATGGGACAGACAAGGTAGACCGAGATCTCGGGCGACCGTGCAGAAATGCACAGCCTCGTTGTTTCCCGTGCTTGGCACCCATTCATCTATTTCAACGGAAAGTGCTTTACAGAAATGCTCGTTTTTCAGTCTGCATTTGAACAGCCTACTGCAATAGAAGTTTGGTCCATGATTAAGGTTCCTGGAAACTAAAATAGTACAAATAAATAATAACAACAAAAACACATTATGAGTTCAGACGTCTGTGTCCTTGCTGCAGGAAAATAATTCATATCCCGAGGGGAAATAAGACCCAGAGTGTCTACTCCATGGCTTAATGATGTTGCAAGATGCACCATTTCTAAAGGTCACTGGAAAATAAATGCTCAGTTTTGGGGGTGTTGACTGGACAACGTGGAGCAAATAAGCACAAGGACTGGTTCACCACCACAGCTGACTTAGAAGGAAAAAAACATTTTAAAATCTTTTGGGATTAAAACATAGTTTGAGCTAGTGTGTGCAAGGAGAGAGGCAAAACTAGGGCTATGCTACTGTCACAAAACATCCCCAGGCCAGCTAGGAGAAGTTGCCTCCTAGCTGCTGCTTCAGGATTTGACACTTCAGTAAACCCTCAAATGTGACCACTCCAAGTCAATGGTCCTTGAGAGTTGGACTGACATCATCTCAACTGCGGTTCGTCACTGGATCTGCTGATCCTGCTCCAGAGTAGCCCTGAGTTCCGTTGCACAGCTGCTTGATCCTTCTGTGGCTTCTTAGTCGGACTGAGCATGACAGCAACTCTTCTTCCTGACAAAGCTCAACAGTAACTTCAGATGGTCTTTTTGATGTCTTTCAGCAACAATGTGCCTTCTACAGCTCCTATATCCACTCCTTCCTTTTGCCCATATAGCTATCAATGGGGGGAATCAGGTCAGAAAACAAAAGTATATTTAAATTTAAAACAGCAGAGGAAAGGGAGGTTATTTTAGTGTTCTAATCTAGTTTATATCTGGCCAACTCAAATCAGTTGGCCCTCGATGCCATGGAGATAGCACAGGAACAGGTGACACACACATAACTGGAAAGAACATCCATGTAACTACAGCATAAGGAAACTGCTTTTCTTCTTGGGTATTTTTGGGGCATAGACTGGTTAAGAAAAAAAAATGCTGATAAAGCGCTTAAAAAAGCTAATGTCACAAAAAGTGCTGTTAAGCTGAAAAGTAGTTTTGTCACAAACTGAATGTAAGCACTTTCTCCAAACAGAAATACGGAAATCTGCAGTAATACGTCCAGAACAGAGTGCCATTGCAAGAATAGGAACAATATTTTTCCATTCTTACAGTTAGCTTGGAGGAAGCCTCAAATTAAGTATCCCTCGATGGGGCTAGCATTATATGCAGTTTTAATTAACGTAAAATTTGCTAACTTTATTTAGCCTGTGCAGAAAGGAAAATTACTTAATGCTATGTCAGCAATTTTCTCAGATACATTAATAAAATCGCTAATACATGCATATGTTTTGTTTTTTTTAAGTTGTGGGGAACTTGAGCTGAGCAACTGTGACATTGTTTGGATGGATAGTGTCAGATATCTCAGAAATAATGCACAGAGAAAAATCTTCCCCCAAAAGCAAGGAAAATCCTCTCCCAATGATTCAGAAGGCTTGGGGGGACAAAATCTTTTAAATCCATTAGAAATACTGTCTTCATTCCTCTCGAAGGCTGGTGATGAAATAGTTGCAAATCAGATACCATACCAAAGGAAAAAGTCTTAAAGATATGTAAACCAGACTCAAGTGGTGTTTTGCAGGGCAAGGTTCCCAGCTGGACACAGGGGCCCTCACCTGCACGGAGTTGCAAGTCCTTGGATTGCCTCTTTGACATCCTCCATAGACATGTGAACAGCTCATTACAAAACGTCTGCCACAGAAACCATTTCTAGATCGTGTTTCCTGGTTACAAGGGCATAGCTTGCCAGAGGAAATAAATGAAAAATCAGCATCTGCTGTCTAGCAGTGTGCTGTTTGCTGCAATACGTCACCAACAGCTGTAGTAACGGAGGCTCTTCATTCCTGCCCAAAACTTAACCAATTATTGAAACAAACACCAAAACCAAAGACCCAGTTCATTAATTTATTACTGAAAAGGGAATGAATGAAATGCTCAGTTTTATCCTGAGCAGTCAGCTTAAAGTGACGTTGAATCTTTCCTGCTTGAGGACATTCCCGCAGATATTTTTCTTATTGCAGGGGTGACCCTACAGAGCAACTCAGGTCAGCTGAGTTTGGCTACAAAGTTAGCAAGAAACCAAGCCAGAGACAAGTGTCACTGTTACTATAAAACAGCACAGAATGGGTTGATCCAAGGTGGAGCCAAATCCTCTCTGATGATGCTTAACATACACAGCACTATTTTGCCCTTATGGTATTACAGATGGTGCAATTTGGAGCACTATCTTGCTAAAAGCTTTAAAAAAAGGAAGTAAGGGGTCATTAACTTAAGACATCCTTCCTCACAGGGAGGATAAACATTTAGTTTTAAACCCCTGTCTTTACCTTCCTCAGTAAGCCAACTCCTATCCCTCTGTAACAAGTAGAAATGCGGGTATCAAAGCCACAAAAACAGACTTGTGCTCAAAGAAGTGTGCTTTCTGAACAGCAAATACCTTTTAAACTGCTTCTTCCCTCAAGACTGCAGCACAGGAGGTATATCTGCAATTGCTAATTCACGCAGCCAACAATTAGCTGAGGCACTATCCTAAATATTACAAAACACAAATCATTGCTTTCCCTCTGGAATGATACTGCTGTATGCACAAGCCATGGGGAAATCACATACAAAACACCTTCTTATGACCCTGTTCAAAGATGATGAAAAACTGTAGAAGGTAAAGGTAATTGCTGCCAGACAGGCAGACTTCTCTCAATCACAACAGGAGAAATTAGTCTGGCTCTTAAAGGAGAAATACCAACTTCAAAGATGTTGCAGACGAGAAGAGAACAATGTCACGGCATGCTGCATTGTGGTTCCAAGTCACCTGTTGCCACAAAATATGTTTCTTCACATATTATATGAAAAAGAAGAAATCATGACTTACCTGAGGGCCAATCAGACCATTGATCCCTGGGAATCCTGGTTCTCCCTTTTTACCCTGCATGTTCAACAGAAGAGCAAGTATTAGACGCCAGGACAAAGACTGCTACTGACTTTCCAAAGCCCTGCACCCCAAAACTGGTAAATCATTGTAATGTGGGTACACAAAACACAAAGGCTAGAAACAAAGGCACCGCACACCACTTGGATGTGAAACTCCAGTTGTCTTTGACAGGTCTGTATCTCTCCATATTATGATAACAGCCTCCACAGATGAGGGTTGGTCTCATGCACGTTTTGGTGTCTTCTACACTCCGCAGTCCCACCTGGGTGCTGCCCCCAGGGGGTCAGAGAAGTCACAGTGCGGAGATGCAGCCGAGGGACGTACCCTGCGTAGACACATGCCGAGAGGCACTTTCCTTCCTGAAGTCTAGCCCTTCAACCCTCCCCAACAAAGCCAAGCACTGTCCCTCATGTTCCTCGCCCTGTCTCATGCATTAAGAAAGAAAATAATTAAGAACTGCGGTGCATGGATGAATATAAAACATTCACAATCTCTAAGCCAGGAAACAGGGATCCACGAGGCATTTCTAACTAGGGTTGGCATTACCACCATGGGACAGAGCTCACCGTCTCCTCTGCAACCAGAAAAAGAATCCTCCAGAGGAACCAGAGGGCTTTGCTGGTGCAAGGGAAGGATAAGCCAGGACCTGGATTATACCCTTGAGACAAGTTCACCTATATGAATGCTGCAGCAACTGTGTTCCCCATGGGTTTGACCTCCAAGAGTTCACAGGGAAAAGTCCTACACTAAGAAAAAAGAGGATGAAAAGATGCAGTAAGGATGCATGAAGCACTGGAGTTAAGGCAGAGACTGGATTTTTTTCTCAACTCAACAGCTGACTTGTTGTGTTACTTTGGGCAAGTCACATATTTTGTGACTCAGCTTTCTTGTAAAAATAATCTATCCTTCCCTGATGTGTAATAGGCACTGAATCATTAATACTTCTGAGGTTGTTAGTAATATACTAGGAGTGTACAAGAGGAGCCATGTAAATATCCGAGAGACAGAGAAGTGACTTTTTTCTCCCTCATTTCTACTTCTCATCCGAACTGATTTTCTTTTTAGAAGGATATTATAATTAAGCAAGTTTCATGTCACTGATGATGTGATTGGTCATGCAGATGTGTAAGTCATATATATAATTTTGCCTTTATTTTTCTTTCTTGAAATATGTCCAGAAACAACACCTACAAACGACATCTTCCTGCTGACTTAAATGAATGAAAAATCTAAAACATCACAAGCAAAATAAGTTTTTATCATATTTTCCCCAGTTTTGACTGAGATTCATTAGCTGGTATGTCAGAATCTGATCTTTTCCTTATTTTTCTCATAACAAAAAAAGCAGCTGTCATATACAGAATTTAAGAAGAAAATTAAAGGAGTAATTATGAGGCCCTTGGGTATCAGAAGGAGTCTGTAGTCATTTCCAGGACCCTAATACCAATAAAAATCTGTATTATATACTCAGTACATGCACTATTCATGAGTGCTCCTACTTTTTCAACGCCCAGCACTTCTTTGCTTGTCAAACAAAAAAAGCCCACTTATAACCTGAAGGACTCATGTTACCACATGATTCAACGTATGTTTTCTAGTTAAAGATGCTCATTTTGCCAACTGCCAAGGTGCTCATGCAAAGGACACTGTTAAGATCCTTATTTTAATAAATAAATAAGCTTATGAGTAGAGCATACAGGATGTGGTGTGTGGGGCCAGACACGGGAGATGAATATGCCTGCATGCCACCTCCAGCTTCCTACCAACACGAGAGCTGGTTGGCTGGTTCCACAGCTGGAACACTGAAGCCAGCATACAACACAGTGTGACTGATTCCTTCATGTCCCACCAACCTCGTTGGTCACTGGGCATAATTAGCACTCGCCTTGCACCTCCCCTGGCGATATTTATGCATCTCCTTAGACTCTAATTCAGAGACTCCATTAGAGGCAGGAACCTGCTATAAACACTTTTGATAACCCTTTGAAGGAGCGTTATGGAATTAGCTTCCTAAGTAGTAACCCTAAATCAGATATCACTAATTGGAGAGCATGAACATACTCTGTTGTGTACTCTATACACACCCACAATGGGTGATAGATACATTAGTGTTCAGGCCGACAAAATCCCCAATGAGCCTCGTAACCTCGCAAGTGAAGAGATGCAAGCAGTACATGTGGACCTTATTTTGGAGGTCCACAAGGGTGTGGCTTTAGCAGCTTTACAGCTTAAGGGCATTATCTGGTTACGGTCTGCCAAACTACTGCTTTTTGGACACTTGGTCCCACCTGTAAAATATTACTTGGGGAACCTAGGAAGGTTGTAGCAGCACCACCTTCTCCCCAAACCCATCTCAAAAGCCAAGAGGCAGAGGAAGGACATATTTTGCCTCCTGTGGACAAGCATACACCAATTGTTCTGTTTCCATGCTGATGGCCGGGCACGCTAATCTGTGGCAGCAGAGAGAGATGTGAGAGGAGCCTATCCTTTCCTTGGGTGTAATGCCGAGAAAGTTTGGTGCTTTTCAAAACACGGAGAAATCCCTTAAAGCAACATATAATTATACTGACAGAGAGGCTGAGAGTGTAATTTACCATTGTGAAGGGGACATTTTGGCCACTCAGAAGTTAGCCAAAATCAAACTACAACAGAATTGCTCCATAACATTACAGCCTGTCTATAAAGTACAGAAATACTTGCTGGGAGAAATTATACCTATGAGAGCAAAGCTCAGCGAAATGTCACATCGCCTAATAATATGACAGAAAGCCAGCAATTATGCTCTGTTACTTTTAGTAAGAATCAGCTAAGTGTGTAAGAATGTGTATCCTTCAGCTATATGAAATTTATGTTATTTGCCTTTATCAGCAATTTGAACAATAGCACAGTTAAAAAGGTGTGTTTTACTGGAAATGGATATATTTACCTCACTCATAATTATGGCTTCCCTCTGGATTTAATCTATGCCATCAGTCCCTTTTTCATTCTTTTTGTTAATTTGCTTACATTTCAATTTCTGCAAGGCTGAACTTTGCCAGGGCAGGCAATGTCATCTGAACATTTCAAGCACCCACAAATTTATATGAACACAACCATCCCTCAGAATGATCTCTACCATAAAAAAAGACAGGAAAGCAAGGGAAAATATTGGCTCCACTCTGCTAGAGGGGAAATTTTGAAGGGTATCATAGCCCAAGACTGTTTCTCACCTTGCTGTCCAATAGCCAGAATGGCCATATATTTTCATAGGATGTTTTTCTCTGAGGTTTGGCCCCAGGAACAGAGGTGGATTTGGTACCAAGTACATAGGAAGCATCCTTAATTGTGAACAAATATGACTGCTAGCATAAATGTCAACTGTTTCCTCTGTAAGCTAGATGGGATGCTAGGATTACCCTTTTCAGCCCTGTCCTTTTACCTCTACATTACTAGAGAAGCCAGAAGAAATATCCAGCAGTGTTAATCAGTTTGAGCCCCCTGAAGGCACCAACCTTCTACAGTCTGTGTATGTATTAAATAATGACAGTAAATTATGAAGTGAGAACATCTCCCTAGTTTGAGAATGCAAATACCATCAGGGTTGGCCAGCTTATGGGTGATTATTGGGGTTGTTGTGACAAAGAAAAAAAAAGGGCTGTAAGTACTTCTGGACACTGAGAGAGATTGCACCTTGGGACTGGGTCCTTCCAAGAAGTCTACCTAATTTGCTGGGCAAACTTATTCTCCTCTGTCTCCTCCATTATTTACACATCTCCCCCTGGAGATACCACTCAACTATCCCCTTCCCTTGGACCCTGTGAGTCTAAGGTGGTTCAAATCAAGGGGAGTTTATACACAGAGAAGTAAGAGTTGAAACAGCGTTGACTGCCCATTTCAAGTTGCGACTGGCCAGAACAGGAACATCATATGCAACAACCCATTTAGACAGGAGAGAGATGGGTCAAGAAGTGGAAAGTCAAATACATGTATTTCTGTCCTGCCATCAGACGTAAAAAGAAGAGCTCAGCAGCTCTCCAGAGATCTGATAAATTTATCTCCCCCATGACAGCTAACATGGATAAACCTTTCATGTATTGGCAAGTGCTCTTAACCCATCTATTCTGGGTGGAGGGTGTGCCCTGAACCCAGTAGTCCCCAGTTTCAACAGGAACCTTTAGGCTTTATTGTAAAACAAATAGTAGCACTTACTGAGACTTATAGCCTTGTACTCTAGCTGTAAAGAGTCAAGAAATGTCTGTTAAGCTTTTTGTGTGGCTCTTACTTCAAGAATAAACATTCAGGGGATGTGGACACATAAACACGAAAACCTGCTGAAACATGACAGCTGTATTAAAGATGTGGAAGACACCCCTTTGTAACTCACTCCTGGAGCTGCACTCCTTCCTCTTGCCTCCAACCTGACAGACCGTGACACTGAACTTTGCAATTAGCTCACAAAAAAAGGATCTTGCGGTAAAATTTTTCTAAGTTATCTCTGTTTCTACATCCAACTCACTCTCATTCTGTGCTTCACATAAATTATTTTGTGCATAAAGTGACTTGAAAAAAGGGGAATTATTATTACTTATCTGCCCGACTCATGTACATTGGAGTCTTAAATACGGAGAAGGACATTCATTAAAGGTTACTATTTTAAGAATATATTTTCCATTATTTTTTTTTCCCATACTTACTATCCTACGAGACTCCTGTATTTTATTTTTTTTGTTTTGCACTGATTTTTCTTTGAGCATGGGAAAATTTTGACAATGCAAATTTGGAAAACTAGGCTGCAGTGCAGCACATCAAAATCAAAGTGGGTCTAGCTAGCTACTATCTCATGCCTATGTGGAAAGTACTGCAACAGGATAAATGCTTTCTCAGTTTCCTTCTGAAATTTCAATCACTTGAATGAACTTGTGTCATTTCAAGAAGAGGCAAATGCTTAAAATCCAAGTTATATAGAGCATACTTCAGAAGAACCTTGTGTTTAGGCTGGATTACCCAAAGATCTGCATGCTTTCCAGGAGCATGTCATACATCTGCAAGTTCTGTGTCTGTCAAGCAAAAAAAAGCTGGGTTTATTTCCAACAAATATTTCAGTAGATCAGGTGTCAAAAAACTTAAGAGCAGAATCAAAATATTTCAATTCTCTTCAATTTCACAGAAGAAAGAGGAGAACAGGAAGAGGGGAAAAAAACACAAAACCACCCTAAAATGAAACCAGACTTTCTGAGTTCTACCTCTTTTTCAGGCAGTTTTAGTAAAAACAGAAAGACAGTACTGCCTATTACACAAAGATCTTATGGGACAGATGAGAACAGCAAAGCTGCTTTCTTCCCACTGTGTGCTCTTGATGTGAGGGTATCCTTGTCAAAATATAGGCGTCAGGTGCCAGGCACTTGGAAGCAGCTGGCTAATAAAATGAACATAACCCAGTTGCTTGGTTCAGGTTGGAATTGTTATCTCCTGCCCCCAGACAGGATCAAAGGATGGACAGGAATTGTCAGATTAGCAATTCAGATGTACTGAGGAGACTTTGTGAATTTTTTCTGTGCCCATAAAACACTTCAAGACCTGCAACTACAGCAGGCTAACAGAGAAGTCCTTTTAAATGCCTGGAAGATGATCTGTCTTCCCAGCTTATGCTCCTCCCAGTGTGTTTCCACTACTGGGCCACTCCCTCAAGATAAGCAGCCCTCAGATTAGGTTTCCATGTTAAAGAACTATACCCGTGAGTGTGCATTATTATAACTACACTGAAAACACATGCACCATATTGGAGCTCCTGGGAATGGGTTGCAGGAAGGAGAGTTCGTATATAGCAAGCTTAGTTTATGATAAATTTGGCAATCAGATCTCTGTAATACCATCAGCTTTTTATAGAGCACAACACTCGCTTCACTCTGCCCCCAAACACGACTGGTTTCATTTTTTTCTAAATAAAACATTAAGAAGATGCTTTATCACATTCTTCAGTCAGCTCAGGAGCATTTCTTTTTCTAATGCCAACTAGGGTCCTGTAGTGTCTTCTTCAGTCTCTCCCCTGTCACTCAGACCCCATCCTCCTGCAGAGCAGCAAATCCCAGCCTTTGGGCACAATTTCTGTGATTCACCAGCAACCTTTATGCTTTCAAGAACAGCTGTGAGTATGCTGCTCTCTTGTCCACAACTTCTGTAAAGTTTGTCTGAGAGTAACATGGTGGTGCTCTAAACAACTTGGAGGTGACCTGCTGGGTATGGTTGGGCTATATCTAAAGTTCTCCATGCTTGCAGATAGCAAGGCTGGCTTAGTGGCAAGCCCTCAAAAGGGAACAGAGACATAGAATAGATTCATAGAATCATTTTGGTTGGAAAAGACACATAAGATTATCAAGTCCGACCATTAACCTAGCACTGCGAAGTCCACCACTAAACCATGGCACTAAGCGCCATGTCTACACGTCTTTTAAATACCTCCAGAGATGGTCACTCAACCACTTCCCTGGGAAGCCTGTTCACCAGCTTCGTTGCCCTTCTCTGGACATGCTCCAGCACCTCAATGTCTTTCTTGTAGTGAGGGACCCAAAACTGAACACAGTATTCAAGGTGCAGCCTCACCAGTGCCGAGTACAGGGGAACAATCACCTCCCTGCTCCTGCTGGCCACACTGATACAGGCCAGGATGCCGTTGGCCGCCTTGGCCACCTGGGCACACTGCTGGCTCCTATTCAGCCGGCTGTTGACCAGCACCCCCAGGTCCTTTTCCACCAGGCAGCTTTCCAGCCACTCTTCCCCAAGCCTGTAGCGTTGCATGGGGTTGTTGTGACCCAAGTGCAGGACCCGGCACTTGGCCTTGTTGAACCTCATACAGTTGGCCTCAGCCCATCGATCCAGCCTGTCCAGATCCCTCTGTAGAGCCTTCCTACCCTCGAGCAGATCAACACTCCCACCCAGCTTGGTGTCATCTGCAAACTTACTGAGGGTGCACTCGATGCCCTTATCCAGATCACTGATAAAGATACTAAACAGAACTGGCCCCAGTACTGAGCCAACACTGCTTCTTGGTCTTAAGCAATCTGTAATACCAAGGCCAGAAGAAGCCTTGGGCCACGTGAAGTCCTGATGACTGGGCTTCTTCACCCCACTTGGTTATTCAGCCGTACTTGTACCACACATTAGCAGAAGATTCTGCAACTGCTCCAAGAAACGTGCAGTCTAAGCAGGAGTGATGGAAAAACGTTTAAGCAAGTACAATGAATGTATTTAACTGAAAGATCAATCTTGAAGTAGCTGTCTTAAGAAATTAAACTGACATTCTTTAACACAAATGGTGACTCTCTAAAGATTATGCCTTGTTTATTGGCAACTGTACTATCCCATGTATTCTTTTATTTCTTCAGCAATAACAGGAGCAGCAACTTCAGGCCAAAAGAATATCATACTTCCTCTTTTCCTAGAAATCCTTCCAAGATGTATGACCCTATTCCTGTCAGCCAAACTGTCACAAGAGTACTTGGCAAAATATGTCGTCTTCTATGAAGTCTATACACTGTGTAGGTGGCTTCTGCATTATATTTCTAACACCAGCCAACATTGCCTCTGTCCTTGCACAGGTCAAGATCCTTCGTTTCCAGGGGACTGTGTTATGAGACATGAATTCCTCTATGAAATGGTTCCAAACACATCTTCAGTCCATTAGTAGTTTGTGCCAGCTGCATTACAGCTAACTAAAGCACTGCAGGCTTCTAAGAACTCCAACAAACGGTCGCATCCACATCCCTGTGTCAGGACAGGGACTCTGTGCATGTGCCGACTTCACTTACATCTTGGTTGAGGACCACAATGCAAAACTGAGGTTGAATCATACTGCAAAACAGTAACCGTTTTACATCAGCCCCTTTGCAGCATGCTACTTGAAAAGGTCCTGAAGTCAGTCTTGCACTACAATCTGTCCCTTACATTACAATGTATTAGTGCAGAATATTTTTAAAGTACCTCAGGAACCAAATTTTCAGGAAATATAAATTGATACAGCATCATATCTTGAAACCCCACCTGTATAAAACAGCAGAGGGACCAGGCAAGCAGATGGTTAGTGATTTTCATCTGTTCTACGCAGGTCTGCTAAAAAGGAGTCCCAAATCTGCCTCTAGCTCTGATTTTTCTGTCCTTACCATAGTGAAAAAGGCTATGTCTATGCTAAATACAGTGGGCCAGGGCTCCATGTGCAGGAGCACAGGAGCTTGTGTTCATGCAGCTAAACTCTCCTTGTCACAAACGAGGATGGCCTTTGTCATCCAGCATGCTAGATACAGTCACTTTGCAATGGAGGGCCATTTGTGGGAGACAACTACTTGGCATGACCCAAAGGTGTGCTGGGGAACATGCTCAGTGTTAAACAAACCCATGCTCACACTGCTGCTCTGGCTGTTTGGTTTCCTTACGTACCTGTATAGCTTTACACTCCTACCCCTATTGCAGAGGTGTGCAGAGGTGAAGAGATGCATCTTAGAATAGAATCGTAGAATAATTTAGAATCATAGAATCATTTAGGTTGGAAAAGACACTTAAGATCAAGTCCAACCATAAACCTAACACTGCCAAGTCCACCACTAAACCATGTCCCTAAGCGCCACATCTACACGTCTTTTAAATACCTCCAGGGATGGTGACTCCACCACTTCCCTGGGAAGCCTGTTCCTGTGCTTGATAACCCTTTCGGTGAAGAAATTTTTCCTAATATCCAGTCAACAAGCCAAGTCTCACAACATGCCAGGGGTAGAGCCACAAATGAAACCGAGACATTGTGATCCCGTCCGTCCGTGTCCTCAACACTGGGCTATGCCGCTAGAGAACCTTCTTGTTCGGGTGTGTGCAAGAGGGTTCACTACAGCTCTAAGCTGTGCCTTCAGAGCCTGCCCTCACCTCACATCCAGTCATTTAAAACTAGACTCAAACAAGTATTTGAGATTTCTGCTCTCGGCATTTTAACTTCTAAGCCTGTCTAGAGAAATACTTGCTTTCTGCAGCCAAATTTATTTAAGATAGTAATCAATGCCTGGATTTATATTTGTGCTTTGTCAAGAACTGTACTAATGGTGAATCAGTAGTATCTTCTAATCTGTTCTCTCTCCCACATGTAGGTTATCCATGCAGATCCACCAAGCCCAGGACATCGATTCATCTCACGTATTCAGTCATTGAAATTTAAAAAAACATTTCTCTCCACTTAAGATGCCTGGTGACTAATAAAGACCCTTAGGAGAAGAAGTCTAACTAGCTAGACACAACAGAGTCTAGGGAAACATTCAGTTTGGATCAAATGACAGTATGGATCAAATGACATCTCTAATCAAATGATCATTAGCTGGAGCATTTTGTGTCCTGTTGCAGATCCTGAAGGATCACTCCCCTTTACCCAGCTAATATGCTCTATTAGTCTTATTCAAGAAACAATGTTTCACAGCAGGCTTTAAAACCAGGACAATTCAGAACTTGTCAACTCATGAGTAAAGCACGGCACAATTATTTGCTAAAGTGATAAGGTGATATTTTCTAAAGACTGGAAAAGTACAAGAAAGCAAGTAAATGCCCTTTTCCACTGTGGCATTAACATGAGACTGCATGCCTCATCTTCCTAAGGAGAAGATTCTTAAAAGCCATGCTTACAGCTCAATTAAATATCATGCAATTCAACGGGAAACCTGTAGAAAACCACCTACCAAGGTAAATATTTCTTCTCCGTACTGTCCTTTGCCCATAACCCTCCCATGCTCGCAAGTAGCGCTCTCACACCCAGTCTTTTAACAGCACTGGTGCTGACGCAAGTGCAAAGGGTTACAGGCAACCCCCACGATCTCCTCCATGGATTAAGCTATGACCAAGTCTCTGTGACTACTGCATACAATCTGTGGACTCCAAGAGGTAGTGAAAGTTACTGGACCATAAAGAAGGAATAGAGGAAAGGATCTGGGCCTCCAGGATCCTAAAATAAGTAGAAAAGTATATGTAAAGCGGGCCAAAGTACCAAACCTTATTGAACAAAGCTGTCCACAGCCTCTTGAGCCTTACGTTAAATAAAAACAGCAACTCACCCTTTGACCTGGTAAACCAGGGACTCCAGGCTTGCCTTCAGGACCAGCCTCTCCCTTTAAAAGTGAAAAGTTTTAGAAAGTTAACTGAATGAGAAAAACTAATGAACTATAAAACCATTTCCTAGCTGTTTTGTGCTACCATTACTGCATGGCTACCTAGATAACTCTTACCTGATAATTACGTTGTCCTGTGAGCAGGAGAGAATAAGAAAACAGGATAGAGAAAAGTGACAACGCCCTGATTAAATACAGAGCAAACAACTATATTTAAATTACATAATTAAAACCAGAAGCAGCAGTGACAGTCTGAACTGAGACATCCTGCAGAGTTGGGTTGCAAAATATAACTAGAATAAGGTACAATTAAGTCAGAAGTAAGAATGCTGGTATGTCTAAATTGTTGCAAAAAATTGTGTTGAAACACAAATACACATACCCAATTCTTATTTTTCATCCAAAGAATATTTTAGCCAGGATACTGTGGCAAAAAGCCAACCCCTTTTACAGCAACCGTTCTCTGATCTTCACTACATGATAGCTTACAAGTTAACAGTGAGTGCCTCTCTGAGATGCGCTGAATGCCCATACAGCTCTTCAGGAGATTAGAAATAGAAAAACAATCAGGTTCTGCATGACAACAGCCTTGAGGCAACGTCTGCCTCTGTGCAATGACTGCCCATGTCCTGGGTGCCACCTCTGTATGTTCAGAGCAGCCATCCACAGCAGGAGACCTTCTCTCAGCAGGGAAGAAAACAGGAGGCTGGAAGGCACTGTTTAAGATCATAGTGCCTGAATAATATATAAAATTGTGCGTGTATGCTTCACACCAGTCTGAGTTTCAGTTTCTGGGAACTGCAAGTAGTGAGAGAAAAACTTACCGGAGGCCCGGGAAGTCCAGGTTGGCCTTGTGGTCCTCGCGGCCCAGGCTCTCCCTACAGAAATGTTTTTTTAAAAAAAGCGTTAAAATATCTGTATGAAAAATTATATGAGCACATTAGTCTTGTTGGCCATCTTTACAGAACCTATACCACCCCTTTCCTCATAGGTTCCAAAGAACCAGTGCAGAGACCAGCTGGTTTTCTCCTTAATCCTTCAGCTACTTGAATTATCAGCACTCATTAGACTGTACACAGACTGATCCACCCACGCTCAGCAGGCATTTATCCATAACTGGCTCTTTGTTTTTCAAAGGTAATAACTCTACCGAAGACACTGGGCTATCCTGGATATTCCAATAAAACACTGTGGGTTGGGGTTCAGTGGTGGAGAAAAGCAATTGTTGCAAAAACAGCTTCCACAGGCATTTCCCCCAAGCCAGTACAGCTGTGAAGGGCTTTAAGGTATCATTTATACGATGCATATAATTATATTAAATAACAGTTAAATACAAATTATGCATCTACCAACACAAAATCAAAATTTAAATATATTTTATTTATATGTAGGACTAACAGACTGAAGCAACAGGTGTCGCTCCTCTATTTGAGTGCCCAGGTTCAGAGACAAACTCAGCATAAAACTCAAATACAGTTTAACTTTCATATTAACACTTCCCTGGACTTAAAGAATTGTGTAGCTGACTCTCCAATTTATACTTCTTGTTCATGTTAGATTCACTGCATCTGAAAAGGACATTGCCCTTTTTCCTTTCTTGTTTATTTTCTCCACTGTAAATAGGAAAACTTGTTTCTTGATGGCCTGACAATGCTTCTATGCACCTTAATTTTGAAGTATTATTTTAAAGCAAAATCTAATCTAACAGGCAACTGAACTACATAAAAGTATCCTTGCAACGGAAGAACAGATATTGAATCTCTCTTACTTGCTCTCCTTTTAGACCTTCAGTGTGCACCTGCAATAAAAATGCAGAGTCATAAAGGATAAAAAGGGGAAAGACAACACAGAAGGTGCCAGAGGTATGATGGTTTCCCACAGCGTATTTTTCTCCCCCCGCCATTCCCTCAAGATGCACGCTAACTGCTGCAGCTCTTCAAATCCTGCTGCAGGCGGGAGGATACTTTCAATTTAAACAGCTCAGACCGACACAAGGTTTGCGCACCTATGAAATGATTTGCGTGGCTGTATAAACAGTAAGAACTTAATTCATTATCTCACTGGTTTAAATAAGTTAGTAAATTCGCCAGCTCTTGTCTTGTTTTAAATTACAAAGATCTACTGAATGCAGAAGGCTTCGTATAAATAGCAGGCTGACTTTGGATATGGTGCATGCTCAGCCTGTTCTCCACCCACCTCCTGGAACTTTAGGCTCACTTTCAGGTCTTATACGTATCTTTCAAAATCTCCTGGCAACTACTGTCACATCACTAATTTCACATTTAAGCAGGGCAGTAAAAGGCAAACAGGTTTTTTTCAGAGCTCTCTCCTTCTCCCTCCTTTGCTTTCTACCACATTCAGGGTAAGGAAATAGCCTGCTGCCTTTCTCATGATTGCCAGGGAGCTTCTCATTCTTGTCTTTAGCACCCAGTCCTTCTTTGGCACAGTGCTACAGTTAACATTGCTCATATTAGTGGCCCTTTAATGCTTTCGACGAATAGTCCAAGAGTGCTGTTTCCTAATTTTAATCCTATTTGTTTTGAAAGTAAAAGGGATACTCCTCAACTGCTTTGTTGCCAGCCCCTGCAGAACTCAGTTGTAGACCTCTCCTTCTGCATACTTTGTGGTAAATCTTCTTTCTCCATTCAGTTGGAGATGATGCCTTCATACAGACAACACTAACCTCTGGATATCCTTACATTCCTGATAGTGACACCTCTGGCATCAGTGAAGGCATTGCCGAAGGCAGAGGGATGCACAAAGGCACGTAAATCTAGTGCCACAGGAAAGATCAACCCCCCTCTCCTATTTTCTCCATTTTCTTTTTTGTCTTTGCTTTCCTGATTTCAGCACATCAGGTCCTAGTTGTCTCATATTCCACCAGGACTTTTTCAGATATAAGCCAAAGGAAGACCATTCCCCCTTGTCAGAAATTGTCTTTTTCTTCTCCCGTCCCAACTCTCACATCCAGCCCATGACAAAGGCACTCAGTAATTCAACTCAATTCCAAACATTCATTTGCTTTTATAACTTTCACAGGCTCTAATTTCCGAAGGTCACTAGGCATCAACTCAATAAGTGTCCTGGAAACCACACAGTCCTGTCACAGTATTGCTCTCTCTGATGCACCCGAGGCAATGGTTTCATTGCCTCTTCAAGTCCTGATCTTCACATTTCAAAATCTCCCAAAATTGTGGTGGTTCATTCCGTGTTGGAACCCATCACTTGCCTTCTTCAAAAATCTTCACTGCATTAAATATAACTTTTTTTTGAAAAAACATTTAAGAACATCTCTCCTTTAGTAAAGTCCTCTCACCCCCAGCTTCCATTTTCTCTTCTCAGGCAGTAATGCCTACAATGTTTGAGAAAGCTAAAAAAAATTCTTACCGAAGAGCCAGGCAATCCTGGAAGTCCTGGTTCACCCTGAAGGGAAACATGAAAGAAATGAAAAAAACATAACATAACATAACACAGAACACAACATAGCACAATACATAACATAACACAAAACAAAAGCAAACCTCTGAGCATGTTTTCCAACTGCTGTTGTACATTCTTATTTTCAATACCATCCTGTAATTAATAGATATGAACATGCAATCCCAATTAACTCTGCTTCCTCTGCCCCGCAGATGAATATATGCAGGAACTGGTTGTGGTCTGTGTTACTGTGATGATATACATCGATTTTAATGACATTTAGTGACTTAAAATGAATGATGCACTGGATGCACCATAACATTAAATTTGAGCTTCAAAAAACTTATAATTGGTGTACACATACCACACAAATAAACCTGATTGATGCTCAGATCGCTAACAGAGTCTGCAGGAAAGATATTTAGAGGCCAAAACGCTTTTGCTTGTTAATGAGAAAAAAATCTGTGCAAGAAAAAAAAAAGTGTGAAATGGTACCATTTTCCCCAAGTCATTTTATAAAGCAGAATCACATACAATCATTTAGGTTGGAAAAGACACTTAAGATTATGGAGTCCAACCACTAACCTAGCACTGCCAAGTCCACCACTAAACCATGGCACTAAGCACCATGTCTACACATCTTTTAAATACCTCCAGGGATGGTCACTCAATCACTTCCCTGGGAAGCCTGTTCCAATGCTTGATAACACTTTTGGTGAAGAAATTTTTCCTAATATCCAATCTAAACCTCCCCTGCCGCAACTGGAGGTCATTTCCTCTCATCCTGTCGCTTCTTACTTGGAAGAAGAGACCAGCACCCACCTCACCACAACCTCCTTTCAGGTAGTTGCAGAGAGTGATAAGGTCTCCCCTCAGCCTCCTCTTCTCCAGGCTAAACAACCCCAGTTCCCTCAGCCGCTCCTCACAGGACTTGTTGTCTACACCCTTCACCAGCTTGGTTGCCCTTCTCTGGACACGCTCCAGCACCTCCATGTCTTTCCTGTAGTGAGGGGCCCAAA
>JANHGO010000063.1:7695515-7740864 GCA_024606505.1 Aquila spilogaster | reverse complement strand
CCAGAGATGTGGTTGATACCCTGTCTCTGGAGACTTTCAAGGTGAGCCTGGATCAGGCCCTGGGCAACCTGATCTATCTGTGCATGTCCCTGTTCATTGAGGGGAGTTGGACTAGATGGCCTTTAAAGGTCCCTTCCAACTCTAAGGATTCTATGATTCTACAAGCTCAAAGACAGGAAGGTAACAAAAAGCAGCTAATACGGATCTGTTAAAAACTCATCATGTCAAATTCATCCAGTTTCTTCCCTTGACAGGATAACTAAGCAGACAAGAAGGAAGCATTTGTGTGATGTATCTTGACATTAGTAAGATGTCTGACACAAGCCAACATGATGTGCTCATTAGCAAAGTACAGAAATACGACGTACAAGAAGGGTCTTTGGAAGGTGGTGTAGAACTGATTTAAAAAAAAAACCTACATTCACACACCTGTTACTAACTGTTTACTTCCAGATTCAAGTGAAGTGAAGTCCTCTAAGGGTCTGTACTTACTATCCAATATTTTAATTTATAACTGAGATGACAGAAAAGAGAACACTGATATAAGATGTGGAGAATATCACACTATAGAGAGAGAGAGGTGTTCTGGAAAGTGGGATTAAAATTCAAAAAAGCCCTGTTGAATATGGAAAAATTATGAGCAGTTCCTAAAATTGATTGGGCAAGGAGAAAGTAGCACAGCTTATAAAAACCTGCTGTGTGAAACTCCTTTTTCTTCCTCTGCTCCTAATCCAGTTGGTGGCATAGATAGTGTGTGTTCAGTTTCCTTACAAACAACAAGGTGGGAGCATGGGACCATTTTCCTCTTTCATCTTTATAGCAGAAGACTGGATTGAGACTGATAGAAGTGAGAGGTAGCTGAGGCTCTTAAGACTCCTCCATTTCTGGCTTATGCTCTGTAAATCAGTATCCAAAGACGTATGCCAAAGATGTAAGACTATCTTATATAGATATCTCTTTCTACAGATATTATTACTGAGTTGAAAAGTAGGTGTGCAGATGGCAACATTAAAATATCTGGTTAGTGGTCCAGACTGGACTCCAGACAGCTGTGTACTTTAGGAAATCCCAGGATGTTTCCCTAGTTTCTCGCTGCACTTAAATCCGCTGAAACTTAAATTTTAATACATAACAATTAAGATAACTGTGTAATTTCTGTCAGTCACCTAGGGTTATTTCCTAGCATGCATTTATGATCTAGAAATGACTGCAACACATTTTGCATAACATATTTACAAAAAGTTCATCATCATCCAGAACCATCACCAGCACACTGGTTTATTGTGAAGTGAAGGAAAAACAATCACTTTTACGCCACTCTGCCTTCCTTTCTTCCTTATCTACCAGAAACAAGATAACTGAATTTTATGGGATATAGACAAAACTGGATTTAGCATATTTGCTCTGGAACACTACTTTGTCCAACCATGAGCCTTATCTGCTGACTTGCACTTTCCTTGGCAAAGGAAGTTATTGGCAAATGGCTTTGTTACTGCATGTGATCACTCTGCATTGCTCTGACAGGTAGGTGTTGTTGTTAGCACCATTTTTTCTGCTCACCTGTTCACCAGGTTGACCACGGCTTCCTGGTTCACCCTGGAAAAGCAAAACCACAAAGTCAGCATTGCAAGGACCCAATCCTTTAGCAAGAATGCTTTCTCTTTGGGAAATCATGTCCCGTACTGTCCTAGCTCATGTTATTCTACCCACTTTCTCTAAGGCACTGAAATTGTCTTCTTTGATGGCTTGGGATGGTTCAGGTCACATCTTCCTATATATGTAGACTAGAGAAAGGAGAATCAAACAGGGTTTCATGTCTTGGAATGCAATGAACAGTGAAAAGCACTGAGCCACATCTGCTCACCCTCTTATCTTTCCAGCTTTAGAGGAATCTTACTCTCCTGACTTCAGTACAAAGCCTTCTAAAATCACTCTTTGAGTGACTCAGTGGCTGCAGCAAACTTAGAAATAAAATTCCTTACCTTAGGGCCAGCTTTTCCAGGAAAGCCTCCCTCGCCCTTTTCTCCTTGTTCTCCCTGCAGGGAACATGAGAAATTAATATACAAACTCCTCTTGCAGCGCGGCAATGGTGAGGAATATTTTGACTTAGATCCCCAGCATCAGCCTGAGGATGTAAATGGAGACACATGGGAGTATCTTTCCTGGAAAGTTTTACCATTCCGGTACTATTTGCAGACACATCTCCAGCAACAATCACCCAACTAGAATCTCTCTAGAATAACACAAAATTAACCAGTGTTACTTAAAAAATATCCGCAGCAAATTACCTGAAAAACAAAATATCCATTCAGTTTCTTCAAACTATATGTGGTGAAAAAGTCTACATTTTCCATTAAGAAAAATAGATAACTGTGGAATTGCGATCTTGATCACTGGGAATCTTACTTAAATTCTTTGAATCTGATCTGATATTGTGGGTGCTGTCAGGACAGAGAGCAGAAATTGTGGTGGATTAAGAACTGAAATATGCTGTGTATCTCAGAAGTGCAGTCAGTACTTCACAGAGCTCAGTAATTTGTTAAATGCTCCAAATTCCTCGCTTTTATTCATCAGTACGCTCAGGCTGAGGAATGCTGGACTTGAGCTTCAAGTATGAGTATGGTGGGTTCCTGGAAAAATTAGGGGTAATAGTGGCCAGGCACCAGAGCTTAGAAGTCCATTACTGATGCAGTGCTGCTGCCTTGGACTCAAGGCAGGTCATAGTTAAGTACTCATTATAATCTAGGGTAATCATTCGGAGCTGTTGGAGCAGGTCCAGAGGAGGGCCACGCAGATGGTCAGAGGGCTGGAGCACCTCTCCTACAAGCAAAGGCTGAGGCAGCTGAGCTTGTTCAGCATGGAGAAGGTAAGGCTCAGACAAGACCGCACTGTAACATTCTCGTACTTAAAGGGAGATTATAATCAGGTTAGATTAGATGTTAGAGGGAAAATTTTAACTCAGACAGTAATGACACACTGGCACAGACTGCCCAACAAAACTGCAGATGCCCTATCCCTTGCTGTGTCCAAGGCCAGGTTGGATGGGGCTCTGGACAACCCTACCCACAGCCAGGGGTTGGAACTGGATGAGCTTTAAGGTCCCTTCCAACCCAAGCCATTCTGTGATTTCCTAGATTGGCTCTCATAGCCAAAGTATGGTGCTTTCCTTCATCACTTATTTACATGACTATAGGAACCCAATAAGAGTTTCTCCTGCTCCTTGTCTCCATTTTCCAACTGCAGAGACAACAGAATAGTACAGGAAACAAACCTTCCTGAAGCTGTCATTCATATGCACTTACAAAAAGGGCACAAGAAGTAGGAAGGAGCGAACAGCCACTCTTCTTCCAGATGGCCCCACAGAAGACCTAGGGGGATGGCATTTTTTCTTTCCAGCTCTTCAAGGATGAAAAAGAAATGTCTTTGGGGCCTGACACACTTTGCTGCTCTTTGTGCCTTGGACAAGTGCCCTGACTTGCCAGTCTCCTTGGCTTTCCAGTGTGACAGCACAAGCTTCTCTGTCTGCAATACTCAGCTGTGTTTGCTGAATAAAATGCAGCAGCTGAAGACTGGAAGAAGTCTCTGCTGTATTTAAATCCAGCTTAGTCTTCACAGGGACTCAGTACGGTGCAATCACATCAGCTGGCTTGACCGTGGAGCTCCAGGGCTGAAAGCAGGTGAGGCCCTGGAGATCTTCTCCCACAGAATCACAGAACTGTAGGGGTTGGAAGGGACCTCTAGAGATTATCTAGTCCAACCCTTCTGCCAAAGCAGGCTCCCTAGACCAGGTTGCCAGGTTGCTCCCCTTTCAGCTTATACTTTCTAGCTCACCCAGATAAGCTGCCCAGACAAGCCAGTTATGCTGGTGTATGTAGTGACACTTACCTTTTGACCTGGGAGCCCAGGAAGACCATTTAATCCATCTCTGCCAGGTGAGCCCTGAAAAGAGAAAATTAGCAGGTCTAAGAGCCTGTTCCTTAAACTGATAACGGCAAGTTCAGAAAAAGCATGCTGAGTTCATCCCTCTTGCCACTAACCTAAGTTTAAGATATATTAAGATATATACACCTCGTGCATCTTCTGACTTTTTCACTACCGTGTCTCAAATTACCCAAAATTTCCTGCAATGCACATACCTGCTTGGTTTTATTCAGTATCGCAGTTTTAGTGAATGACCACAGGATGTCAGTATTGTTACAGACAAACAACAAAGTAGAAGTTTTATGAAGAGTGGAGTCTTAAATAACTTTAGAAATAGCATTCTCTGTAAATCTCTGTTATCTACAGCTGTAACTTTTTAAAAACATCTTTCACCTTTTAAGT
The DNA here is from genome assembly GCA_024606505.1 of Aquila spilogaster. Lineage (NCBI taxonomy): Eukaryota > Metazoa > Chordata > Aves > Accipitriformes > Accipitridae > Aquila > Aquila spilogaster. Next base: position 7,736,541 of record JANHGO010000063.1, on the reverse strand, counting down.
ATCAGTAATTTCTTGTATAATATACAGACTGGCACCACACAGCATAGAGAGATGGAAGTGTTCAGCAAAATAAGAATTAAAATGACTTCCTGTAATGCATTTAAAATGGTGAGAAAAAGTTTTGTCCTGTTTTCAGGCACCAGTTAATCTCTAAACACTGCAGGCATTAAGTGGCACTTCTGAAAACTAAGTATTTTGTAATTCACCTTTCTTGACTTAAGAGCCAATGGAAATTGCAATGCTCTGCTACAATTAAGATTTTTATTTTACTTCTTTGGCCTGATGCAAGAAACTCCAGTTTGGAAGAGTCATATTTTACCAAACTAAGTTTTGAAAGGTGTCATATAAAGCATCATAGTCCCCGTGTGCAGGAATAGTATAGCTACCTCTGGTAAGCCAAAAGGCATCAGTCTAATGTCTGTTTTAAAGACAACAGTATTGGAGCCAGTACTAAAACTATATGTGCAGACAAGCTGCAGGAAAAGAAGAGTTTAGAAGTAAAACATGTAAGGTCACGGAGAGCAGGGAGGCAATGCAAGCTGACCCTCAAAACTTACAGCCGGTCCTGGTGGTCCACTTTTACCAGCAATACCGATTTCCCCTGGCAGTCCCTGGAAAAAGAATCCAGCACACACAGAAAGCATCAGTATTTCTGCCCTTTACAGTCTGCTTTCAATTCAAACACAGTTTTCCCTCACAGAGTAGTCAGCTCTCTGCCATGGGGCATCCTGCAGATATTGACTCGTTTGCAGGTAGCACTAATATGGCTCCAGTACTCCGTGCAGTTGTCCTGAGGGGCCAGAAGGGGCTTTTCACGGTGAAAATACAAGATAAAGCACACATTGCCAGAGGCGCAGACTCAGTTCCCACTGAAATTCACAGCCTAAATCTAACATTCTCCCGAACTGTTGTGGTTTTTTTTATTTATTTTCTCTCCTTGATGTAAACTAAACAACAACAACAAACCCAAGCCTGTTTCCTTACTGGTGCTCCAGGTGGTCCAGGGGGTCCAGCAACACCTGGGGGCCCTGGAGGTCCCTGTAAGAGAAGCCAAAAACAGTTCATTAATAACCATGATAGCGGTAGAAAGCCTCAGGCTCTTCCTGTGTGCAACTGGGGCTCTGTTCCAAACAGCATCAGAACTGAGCTTCATTTCATTAACTTCTTCCCTAAACCTGCAAGAAGCCAAACTGAGCTCCCACGGAACTGCAGAACAGGATCTCCTGCTTAAACCACTGGTTACTGTTGCTACAAGGTGAGCTCCATCCTGGGCTCCAGTACAAGAGATGGAAGCCATGCAAGACAAAGCATCTAGCCTACTTTAATCTTAATTAATGGTACAGACAATACAGTGGATCAGGTATTTTCAAAGAAATACCCCAGCATTTTAGTGCTCCGTGTTAACCCTGTTGACAGTGAAATGCCCTCACAAGCTCATACTTCAATGTATACATTCAGCTTCAAATGCTCTAGAAGTCTTACTCATCTCCTTGCAACAACTGTTTCTCTTGGGAAAATACCATCTGAATAGATAGCCAATTTTCAGAGGGATTTATTTCTGTGTACTGGATAAATTGTCAAAAGTGAGTTCCTACCTGAAGAGAGTTTTTTCCATACTTGACACATCACTGCCTGAGATATAGAGGTGTTTGTTACCTTCAGCTTTGCTGAAGACAAGAAAGATTTTCGCCTTTACTTAAAATGAATCATTTGTTCATGTGTTTTTTTTCGAATCAGGACCTAAGCATACAGCGTAAGGACAGATGAGAGAAATGGATACATGACTGAGTTGAAACTTCAATCTCGTCTGTCTCTTTCAGACTTCCTAATACCATGATTTAAGTCATTTTCAGTTTCCAGAATAGAGGGAGTTCTGATGTTTGCACTCCAAAAACACAGAAACAAATGGAAAAAAAAAAAAAAAAAGAACAGCAAATCCAAAACCAATCGAAGAAAAATGTATCAGGAGGACATTTTTCACTCAGAGGGTGGTGAGGCACTGGCGCAGGCTGCCCAGAGAAGCTGTGTATGTCCCATCCCTGGAGGCGTTCAAGGCCAGGTTGAATGGAGCCCTGGGCAGCCCGATTTGGTGGTAGGCAACCCTGCCCATGGCAGGTGAGTTGGAACTAGATGATTTTTAAGGTCTCTCTCAACCTAAGCCATTCTATGATTCTGTGATATACACCAACCTACGCAAAAAATTAAAAGTGAGCAACCAATACAAGATAGAAAGAGGTCAGTCAGCTTCTTCCCTGCTAGACCTGTGTTACAATCCAGTAACAAAAATCACATCTTTCTGTGATTGTGAGTTGTGGACCAATATTAACGTTTAACATTTAAGGAAAAAATGTAGCTGAAGAAGAGAATGAAGTGGCATAAACAAGAATGAACAAGAAAATGTTTGTGTCATGGTTTGACAGAGGAGGCAGTGGATAAGCCGTCATTTTAGAATATGCTTGTAAAAATCAGCCAGAACAAATAGTATCATCTCACCAATAGATGGTGCAAAGCAACTGAAAAATGAACTAACAGATACTCTTGGCTTATATATCACCCATAATCTGCTTCCACTGCAACTCAGTCCAGAACAGACATGGAATCATTCCACAAATAATATTAGTATTTGTAGAGTGTCTCAAACGCAAGCACAGCTCAAACATCTGCAGGAAGATATGCCTTGGGATCTACTGGCATTGCTGACATAACTCCCGGGGAGCCTAGTTTCTGGTTTAGAGGATGAGGTTTCAGATGCCACTGCAGGAGGGTCCTGCAGTTAAGCAGCTCCAGCCCTATCAGAGGCAAGCGGATGAGCCCATCCATCATTTAAAAGAGGCTTCACCATTCAAAACAAGAATCAACAGTTCAGTACAACAAAAAATATCTCACTGCACATACAGTCAGAGGGCAGCTGGATGGACTGGCCTCAGATGTCAGGGACCTGGAAGTCCTGCTTGGCCCCACTCTAACCCTACAAGAGTGGTAGGTGTACAATTGGTATGGGAGCCAAGAAAGGGTTGCCATGAAGAATGGGTGCAGCACTGGGAAAGAATTCAGAGATAGTTTTAGATAAACAACAAGAAACTGATTCAGCAGCAAAGTGGATTATACGTAAGTACAGGAAAGATAAAGTGCAAAACTTACCTTTGTGGACTTTCCCAGCCTGTTCCATTGCTTCCTACCTATTAGCCTAATTTTTTTCTCAGTCATGACCCTACCACCTCTCAACATCAAACACATATTCCCTATCTCTCTAAGCAGAAAGCTTCTATCAAGAGGTGAGAAAGTTGATATCCAGCCATTTCCTAAAGAAACAGTCATGCTTTTCTAAGACACACATTTAAGAGTGTAAGTTATTTTAAAAGATTGCTTATATGGGTGAAAACATGCTTCTGAATATTTAATAGTAATTCTTTTGTCTTTTTTGTGAGCTTTATGAATTACTAGTTCTTTCTGATTCCTGCAACAATAGGATCTAGTAAGCAATTAACCAGTAAAGAACATAGCCACTATCATTCCATAGCAAATGGACCAGGACCTAGCCTCAGCCTGAGCATCCCCTAAGTAGGATACCCACCCTCGACAGGATAAATCTACTCCAAAAGAGAAGTCTCACTCAAGTATCTATCAGCAAGCAGCATAACCTTCTACACCTAGTGACCAGGACACAAGGAAATGAAAAATCATGGTCATGTAAAAGCTGCAGGAATACGTTCTATCACATAACAGTCCTTTACAAAGCCCTCCTTTTTGCCACGCTTGTCCAGAGCAAGGCTTGTATACAAAACCCTCTTGTGCTCCTTCTCCTGACTTCTGAGTATACTTCAGAGCAAGAACTATTCTCCCAAGTATTTGAGAGGTTCAAACTAACTGACAGTATTCATTTGTTATAAGGGAAAAAAACAGCAACAAAAATCCACAACAGAACGGCAGTAGGACAGTCTGTAATGTTTAACCCCCAAATCTCACACCATCTGTATTCTTCCTTTCTGACACTGCATCCAGATAAAAGAACCTGATTCTGTTAATCACATTTTTCACTGCTCATTTGATGAATAATACAGATGAGAGCCCTTGTCCCAAATCCAGTCCCCAGCGTTGCCCCTTTAAAACTCCAACTCAGAAGAAAAAAAAAGTCACAGAGAGCTTTGTTTGTGGCTTGTAACAGCTCTGATGTGTGCTGCCTACATGCTGGAACAAAACCCAGTACATAAAACCTTTGATCTCTAAAACAGGACTACAAAAACTCAGTTTGGAAAACAAATGGCAGAACATGGATCTTTTGTCAAAATGTTTAAGTGCAGCTATTTTCAAACAAATATTTCAAGGTTCTTTAAAATCCAAATATCCATGGGAAAGTGTGTAGAGGTGAGTGTTTGGAGAGGAACACCTATACAGACATTCAGGATTATATTTCATCCAGCTCCATTCCTAAGAGAAAGCAACACAGTTCTCAGGAAAGAAATATGACACTCAGTACTGAATGAACAGCTGTGTCTGTCCTCCAGGAACCACTAAAAGATGCTCTCTTCTTCCAGCATGTACCCTGCTGAAAGACAGGCTGGGAAAGGCAGGACTATTAGGATCGGGGTTCTGTACTGCCAAAGGAAGTTCTGCAAAGGAACAAAAACCTTTTCATGTGAATACATCAGTAGGTTGTGTGGCTCAAATCTGTTTTCCATAAGAAAAGGGATGGCTATGTTTTAAAAGAAGGTGAACAAATGTCATTACAGGATGGAAACAGGAGCCTGATGGCTTTTCCAGATATCTGTCTCTGGAGGAAAAGCTTGTATAGACATATTTTCTGTATACTATTTCATGCCAATGCCTGGATCCTCTTGCATTATGAAAAGGGCTTAGATAAGCCCTAAATCCATGAAAAAAACAGACTGTGGTCTGGGCTTTATAGGCAGCGTGCCAGTTTTATGAATGAGAAAAACCTCCAGGACTTCTAGAAGCATCTTGTCTCCTGCCACAAGAATAGCGAAATGCATGGGATAGTACTGAGACCCTATTCCCCCTTCATTCTCTGTGCTCATCTCCACTTCAGAACCAACTACTTCCTGCAAATCACCTATCAGGAAGTCCTCACAGTCCTGACTGTTGGAATTATGCCAGCTCCCCTTTATTTTCATTTCCTTCCCATCAGAAACGCAGCTGTTGCTGCTAGTTTTGAGGAGCAGTCCATGTGTCTCACTATGTCCCTTGCTACCTTAACTCTCCATTTCTCCTCTACTAGACCTAAGCAATCTCCAGGATCAGGTCCTCAAATCTGCTCTTCATTTATCACTCCTGGCACTACCTATATCTACCAGCACAGCTCCTGTGAGTTATCTTCAGAAGTACTGCAGTAGAGCATCATATTGCTCTCCTTCCTTACAAACCAAGACAAAGATGAGAGGACATAGGAAACCGATGCTGCTGATAATGCTGAAAACCAATAAGCCTGAGGAGCCAACAGATCTGCTTATGAAACACGTTATATAGAAAACTTCAGCGATAGTGTCATGATTTATATATGAATGAGCTCTTCAGTTATTTCGCCAGGTGGTATGATAGTTGGAATACTAGCATTATTTAAAAAATAAAGTGTACTGAACAGAAATCCTGTGAACTGTCTTTCCAGAGCTGTAGGAGTACTGAATAAAGTTGACTCTGTACATAGCAATCTCTGTAGGAGAATTTCTTGCTCTCAGTGCAAGACAGAATTTGTTTAATTGCACCATTTAGTGTAAGATATGGACAGGATGTCCTCTGTCTACAGATTAAGATTTATTGCCCTATTTGTTTACTTTCAGTTCTTTTACTGTGTCAGGGTGGCAAATGAGAAAACAACAAAAAAATTTCCCTATGGTCTTTTGTTTGAGAACTGTTAGTGGTCTGCACTGATGCAGTCTTTTTTCTCTCTTTGTTTTGTAAAAGGCATGTATCTTATTAAAGTCAGCTCTGAGTAGTACCTTCCACAATTTCAAGCAGCACTGACAAAGTCTGAATTCAATCTAAGCTTTGCAGCTGGGGCCGGTATCTTTTTCTTACATTTTGCAGTATTAACTTGCACTATAAAAAGAGATGTTCAGAACACCATGCATTTCAAAGGATATAATTTATTTCCTCCGGTTTACTCAAGAAAAGCTGGGTTGAGCTCACACCCTACAGATGAGCCTATACTAATTAAATCAATGCCAGCCACAACCATAAAATGTACAGCTCATGCTGGTTTCCCTCACAGGTCTTAGTTCTATCACCAGGTTATCTACCATAAAACAAACCTCAGTAATGGTTGCAGTTGTGAGGTATAGCATTTTTACTTAAATTTCCAATAGTTTTAAGTCATTTTGTCTTCCCACTGGTGGACAGCATGCACCTGCTCAGCTCATGGAGCCTGGAGAGTGGCTTAGTGGTACATGATTTAGGAAAGTTGAATGGCTCCACTGACAGTCTATTAATACAACTGAATCTTAGTCAATTGCAATGGGAGCTTGGACGACCTCCACCTTAACTGCTTCCTTTCAAGAAATGTGGAGATGCGTTGCTTAGGGTCACGGTTTAGTGAGCAGTATTGGGGGTAGGTGGGTGGTTGGACTAGATGATCTTTTCCAACCATAATTATTCTCTGACTGTACGATTCTATGAAGCCCTACCATGGTAATTCAGTGTCTGAGTCCTCAGAGGGTACTGAGGTATCAACTCCCTTCTTTACTGAGCCAGCAAATGCAGCCCTCATGGCACACCTATACATAGTGCCTAACAGCAAATCTCCTGTCTCCTCAGGACACCCATCGTGCCTAGAAAAGCAGCTGCCTTCAGCCTCTTCTCTGAAATCTTCTTCTCAACAAACAACAGGCTAAATGAGGTACATCAAGATCTCAGGTGACCACACAGAAAAACATAGCCTCAATGTTGGTCCTGTTTAGTACTCATCTATCTTTTTCAACTGAAAGTACTTTACAGAAATGTTCATTTTTCAGTCCACATTTGAACAGCCTACTGTAATAGAAGTTTGATCCATGATTAAGTTTCCTGCAAACTAAAACAGTGCAAATAAATAATAACAACTCAAATATGTTATGAGTGCCCTTGCTGCTGGAAAATCATTCATATCTAGAGGGGAAATAAGACCCAAAGAGTCTACTCCAAGGCTTAATGATGCTGCAAGATGCGCCACTTCTAAATGTCACCAGGAAATAAAAGTTCATTTCTAAGGGTGCTAACTGGGTAATACGGGGCAAACAAACACATGGACAGGCTCAGCACCACACAGATTTGGAAGGAAAAAAAATCATAAAAATCTTAAAATGTAGTTTGAGCAGAGCATGTAAGGAAGGAAAAAGGCAAAACTAAGGCTGCCCAGTTGTCACAATACAAACCCAGGCCAGCTAAGAGGTTGCCTTCTAAATTCTGCTTCAGGATTTGCTACTTATTGTGTAAAGACACCCAGCCCTTAAGAGTCAGACTGGCATCATCTCTTCTGTGGGTTGTCACTGTATCTGCTGGCCCTGCTCCAGAGCATCCCTAAGGTTGGTTGCCTTGCAGTGCTGTCTCTGCCTTCTGTGGCTTCTTGCTGGGACTTGAATGATGGGAATCATTTATCCCGACAAAGCCCAGCAATAAATGCAGATATTAGGAAAACTTCTCCAAGAGTGGTTAGGGACTGGAACAGGCTGCCCAGGGAGGTGGTGGAGTCACTGTCCCTGGAGATGTTCAAGAAACATTTAGATGTTGTACTGAGGGACATGATTTAGTGGGAAATTTTGGTGGTAGGTGGACAGTTGGACAGGATGATCTTAGAGGTCTTTTCTCTTTGGCGATTCTATGATTCTATCACTATACCTGAGTACACTCCACTATCCAGCTCTGCAGCTCCACGGTAAGAAGGGTTTCCTACTACATGTCACTAGAAAATGCAGTATGTCTCTGAAGGTGTTGAGAAATCAGCATCTGTCTCACAGTAATGAAGAGGCCAGTTCACCTTTCCCTGAGACTTCAATGGATACACAGAATAGGGGTCATGATTAATTGGCATCTTTTTGTGGCTCTTCTGTGCTTTTCAGAAACATGGCTTCTAAAGCTCTTATCTCCATTCCATCCTTCTCCCAGTTCAGCTTTTCATGGAAGCAGGAAGGTCAAAAAAACAAAATTATATTTAAATTTAAAATAGAAGAAGATAATGAGGTTATTACAGTGTCCTAACCAAGTTTATGTATGGGCAAATCAAGTTTGGTGGCCCTCAACACCATGGAGATGGCACAGGAGGAGGTGACACAAGACTTCCATAAATCATTTTTAAGAATATATGTGTAACTACAGCCTAAGGAAACCTCTTGGTTATTCTTGGAGCATAGCATGATTAAGACAAAATAAAAGAGAGAGAGAAATGCTGATGAAGTGCTTATGAACCTCATGTCACAAAAAATGCTGCTAAGCTGAAAAGTAGTTTTGTCACAAGTTAAATGTAAGCACTTTCTCCAAACAAAAATATGGAAGACTGCAGTAATGTATCCAGGACAATGTGCCACTTCAGGAAAAGGAACAATATTTTTCCATTCTTACAGTTAGCTTGGAGGAAGAGTCAATTTAAGTATCTCTTGATGGGGCTGGCACTCTATGCAGTTTTAATTAACATAAAATTTGAAAACTTTATTTAGCTGTTGCTGAAAGGAAAACTACTTAATGCTGGGTCAGCAATTCTTTCAGATAGGTTTATGAAATTGCTAACACATGCATATATACATTTTGTAAAGTTACAGGGAACTTGAGCTGAGCAAGATATTGTTTAAGTCAGGTGTATCAGAGTTAATGAAGGGAGACAAATCTTCCCCCAAAAGTAAGGAAAATCCTCTCCCATTTGCTACACACACAGTTCAGATGGCTTGAGGGGATCTTTAACGTTACCCTGCAGAGAAAAGAAAATTAAAAAAAAATGTATCAATTGGAAATACTGTCTTCATTCTTCTTGAAGGCTGCTGCTGAAATGCTTGCAAACCAGACACTGTACCAAAGGAATAAGTCTTAAAAATATGTAGGCCATTATCAAGTGGTGTGGCAGGGCAAGGTTCCCAGTTGAATACAAGAGTCCTCACCCTCATAGAACCAGAAAGCCCCAGATTGTATTGCTGGTGACCTCTGCAGACATGCAAGTGGCTCATTACAAAACATCTGCTACACAATTCATGTCTAGATTATGTTTCACGGTTGCTTGGCAGAGGAAATAAGTGAAAAATCAGTACCTGCTGTCGAGCAGTGTGCCTTTTATTGCAATATCTCACCAACAGCTGTAGCAATGGAGAAGGTTCTTTATTTTTGTTCCAAACTTAACTGACTACTGTAACAAAATCCCAAAGCCATAGACCTAGTTTGTTAACTTATTATTGAAAAAGGAACGAATGAGATACTCAGTTTTCACCTGAGCGGTTGGTGCATCTTCCCTGCTTGAGGACATTCCCAAAGATATTTCTCTTATTACAGGGAATGACCCTACACTGTGAGTTGGGTCAACTGAATTTGACTACAAAGTTAGCAAGAAGCCAAGCCAGAGGCAAGTGTCAGTGCTATTACAATACAGAGAAGCACAAGCCTTTCCAAGGTGGAGTCAAATCCACTTCGACTATACGTAACGTACACAGTGTACAGCACTATTTTGTCCTTATGAAACTATAAATGGTGCAAATTGGAGCATTACCTTGCCAAATGGGAGCTAAAGGGTCATGAACTTCAGACATCGCTCACAACCTTCATCATCAGGAGAATAAACAACAGTTTTAAGTTGCTGTGTCTACCTTTCCTAGTAAGCCACTGCCTGACCTCCTACAACAAGCAGAAATATGACTATCAAAGCAATGAAAAAAAAGTTGTGCACAAATAAGTGTGCTTTCTGAATAGCAAACACCTTTAAAACTGTTTCTTCCCTCAAGACTGCGGCACAGGAGGCATATCTGCAGTTACCATTTCACACTGCCAATGGCTCAGGCGCTTTTCTAAATATTACAAAACACAAATCTTGTTTTCCCTCCGGAATGATACTGCTCTATGCAAAAGCAATGAGAAAATCACACACAAAACAGTTCCTTATGTCACCATACAAAGATGCTGAAAAACTGTGGAAGCAAAATATAATTGATGCCAGACTTCTCTCACTCACATCAGGATAAATCAGTTTGGATCTTAAAGGAGAAAAGCCAACCTCAAAGATAGTGCAGATGAGAAGAGAACAAGGCTATGGCATGCTGCATTGCAGTTCCAAGTCACCTGTTGCCATGAAATACATCTTTCCTACGTATTATGTGAAAATGAAGAAATTGTCACTTACCTGAGGGCCAATCAGACCATTAATTCCTGGGAATCCTGGTTCCCCCTTCTTACCCTGTGTGTTCAACAGAAAAGCAAACATTAGACACCAGCGCATAAACTGCTTGCTGACACTTTCCAAAATCTTTTACTCCCAACCTGGTGTATCATCAGAATAGAAAACACAAGGGCTAGAAATTAAGGCATCAGACACTGGATGCAACTCTAGTGGTCTGCGATAAGGGTAATGTCTGTCCAGTTTGTGGCCATTGCACTCTCCAGTCCAGATTGTGCTCTTGAAAAAAAATACACAATAAATAGTTTGGAAAACTATGATTGGTTATCCAATACCAGAACCTCATCTCCGGAGGTATATGAATGATCCTGAAGAACAACTCCTAGCCCTAATGCAGCGAATAGGAAGTCATGCTCACCGTCTCTCCCCCTTCTAACACAAATTTGTCATTTTCAAGAACAGAAGATTTCATTGCTTTGAAATCACACCAAAATCAACCTAAATACTTGACAATTGATGGTAAGGTTTCTCTTATAATATGGTTTATAAAATAAATACTTGATAAATGTCACAAGCTGAATATAAGCAGAATGGATCCCAGTCACCTAAGTATGTGCAACAACGGGCAGAATGCCTTACTTTCCTAGCGCTGGCCACACTCCCAAATACTCCAGAAAATTCAAATTTTCTCAATTATTTCCTTGTATATTCGGATCTACTGAGCCTCATAGTCTGAGTGTAGCCTTCACCCCATAGAGGAGGGTTGGTTTCATGCATCTTTTGGCCTCTATTCCACTCCACAGTCACATCTAGGTGCTGCCCAAAGTGGATTAGAGAATTGACAGTACTGAGATTCAGCCAAGGGAGGTACCACATGTAGAGACATGTTAAGAGACACTTTCTCTTCTACAGTATAAAGCTTCACCCCTCCCCAACCAAACCAAGCTGTGTCCTCTGTGCTTCCTGCACTGACTTATGCATAATGAAAGAAAATAATTAAGAACTCTGGTACATGGATGAATATAAAAGATTCACAGTCTCTGAGCCAGAAAACAAGAACACATGAGGCATTTCTAATGCGGTTGGCATTATCACCAAGAGACAGAGCTCATCAGCTTCTCTGCAATAAAAAAACTTCCTCCAGAATAGGAGAGTTTCACTGGTGCAAGGGAAGAATAAGTCAAGTCCTGGAGTGTACCCATGTGAATAGAATCATAGAATCATTAAGGTTGGAAAAGAGCACTAAGATCATCTAGTCCAACCATCAACCCATCACTACCACCCCCACTAAACCATGCCCCTAAGTTACATGGAGACTGCAGCAGCTGTGTCTCCGTGTGGGGCTGACCTCAAGTAGTTCCCAGGGAAAATGTCCTATGTGAGAAAAAAGAGGAAGAAAGGATGGAGAAGGATGCCTGAAGTACTAGAGTTAGAACAGAAGTTTGGTTTGTTTCTCAACTCAAAAGTTTATTTGCTGTGTTACTTAGGGTAAGTCACATATTTTGTGACTCAGCCTCCTTGTAAAAATAATCTATCCTTCCCTGACATGTAATAGATACTGAATCATTAATACTTCTCATGTTGTTAGTAATACACTAGGAGGTTACAAGATAAATCATGTAAATATCTGAAAGTCGGAGAAGTGATTTTTCTCCTCATTTCTACTTCTCATCCAAACTGATTTTCTTTTTAGAAGGATATTATAATTAAGCAAGTTCTATGTGACTGATGATGTGATTTGTCATCCAGATGTGCAAGTCTGATAAATAATTTTCCCTTTATTTTCCTTTACTGAAATATGTCCAGAAACAATTTATGTAATTCTTGTTGACTTAAATGAGTGAAGCAACTAAAACATCACAAGCAAATCAAGTTTTCATCACATTTTTATCTGATTTTGACTAAGCTTAGTTAGCTAAGATGTCAGAATCTGATCTTTTCCATAATTTTTTTCATAATAAAAGCATCAGCTCTCATATACAGAAAAGTTTAAGAAGAAAATTAAATGAATTATTTTGAGGTGCTTGGGCACCAGGAAGAGTTTACATTCATTACCAAGCTCCTGATATCAACAGGAATCTGCCTAATATCCATGCACGATATATGAGTGCTCCTTCCATTTTCTAAACATCCATCACTTCTTTCCTTGTCAAAGCCCATTTTAACCTGAGGGTCTCATGTCACCACATGAATCAACACGTTTTCAAGGTAGAGACTCTAGTTGGACTTTGCCAACTGTCAAAGTGACAATAGAGGACACCCTATTAAAATACTTGTATAAAATATTAAAATTAAAATATTTGTACCTCCCCTTACAATGTGTGTCCATCTTTGGTTCCAGTCAGAAACATTAATTCAGAGAGCACAAACAAATGCAGAGCAGGAACTTGATATATAATTGATACAACCACTTCTGATAACATTTTGAAGGAGCATAATGGTATTAGCTCCCTAAGTAGTCACCTTAAATCATAGAATCATAAAATTATTTGAGTAGGAAGTCCTTTAAAGGTCATCCAGTCCAACCTCAAATCAGATATTGAAAGTTGGAGAGCATGAATACACCCTATTGTGTACTTCATATGACACCATAATGACTGATAGTTATGATGTTGACTGGAATAGAGGCCTGAAAGATGGCATATTTTAGATTCTTGATGTGATAACACACTGATGTTTTAGTTGTTGCAGAGCATAGACATGAACTTTTCAGCTCCTCACACTGTTCTGACAGCAAGGAGCAGGGGGCACAAGGTGGTGAGAGAGAACAGAAGCAGGGCAGATGGCCCAAAATGACCAAAGGAATATCCTATACCAGCAATAAAAGCTGGAGGAAAGAAAGAGAAAGCAGGGAACACTCAGAGTTGATAGCATTTGTCTTCCCAATAAGTGGTTACACGTGATGAGCCCTGCTTTCCTCTAAGAGGCTGAACATCTGTCTGCCAATGGGAAGGAGTGAATGAATTCCTGGTTTTGCTTTGCTTGAGCATACATCATCTGCTTTACTTTGAATACTCTCTTAATCACCACCCACGAGTTCTCACACTTTTACCTTTCCGATGCTCTTCCCCTTCCCACCTGGGGAGAGTGAGCAAGCAGCTGTATGTGCAGAGCTACCCACAAGATTAAACCACAACACTGATGCATGCACTGGTGTTCAGGACAGCAAAATCCCAATGAGACTCTTGGCCTTGCAACTGAAAAGATACAAGAAGTACACAAGGATTGTCCTTTCGTGATCCACTGTTGTGTGACTTTAATGACTTTATAACTTAAGAGCATTGTCTAGTTGTAGTTTTCTGAATATGCTGCTTTTCGGAAACCTAGTCCCATATGATAAAATTACTTGGGGAAGCTGAGGAAGGAGAGAGAAGCTACAGCTTCTTTCTGAAGTGATCTCAAAAGCTGAGAAAGGGGAGGAAGGACAAATTTTGCCTCCTGGGATAAGTATATACTAGCTGTTCTGTTTCCACACATTGGCCAGGCACACTAATCTGCAGCAGCAATAACAGATGTGAAAGGAGCCTATCCTTTTCTTGAGTATCCTTTGCTGCTTTTCAAAACACCAAGAAATCTCTACAGCAGCATATAATTATATTGACACAGACTAAGAGTGTAATTTCCCATTGTGAAGGGAACATTTTGGCCGCTCAGAGGTTAGCCAAAAGCAAACTACAACAGAGTTACTCCATAATATTACAGCCTGTCTGGAAAGCACAGAAATACTTGCTGGGAGAAATTATACCTATGGGAGCAATGCTCAGTGAAATGTCACATCACCTAATAATACGACAGAGAAAACTAGCAATTATGCTCTGTTACTTATGGCAAGAATCAGCTAAGTGTGTAAGAATGCCTACCCTTTGACTATATGAAATATATGTTATTTGTCTTCATCAGCAATTTGAATAATAGCACAGTTAAAAATGTGCTTTATTGGAAATGAATGTGTTTATCTCAATGACAGTTACAGTTTATTTCTGGATTTAATCTACACAATCAGTCCTTTTTTGCTTCTTTTTGTTCACTTACTTAATTTCTACTTCTGTGCTGCTGAACTTCGCAAGGGCAGGCAAAATCACCTGAGCAGTTCAAGCATCCCCAAATACATATAAACACAACTAACCTCTGGAAACCACCATACAGAAGACATAAAAACAGGGGGAACTGTTAGATTCACTCTGCTAGGAGGGAAATTTGGAAAGGCATCATAGCTCTAGCGTGTTTCTTCTCTTGCTATCCAATACCCTGAACAGCGTTCTATTCTCATAGCGTGGTTATCACTGAGGTTTGGCCCCAAGAACAGAGCTTTTGGTACCAAACACATAGAAAGCACCTTAATTGTGAATTAATATAACTGCTAGCAGAAATGCCAGCTGTTTACTGTGTAAACTAGGTTGGATGATAGGATAATGCCTTTCAGCCGTGTTCTTTTACCCCTATATAAACAGCAGTGGTAAACAATAGCTGAACTCCCTAAAGGCACCATGATTTTACAGTTTCCATACGCATTGAACAAAGACAGTAAATTAAAAGAAGCAAGAGCATCTTCTTGGTTTGAGGATGCAAATACCATTGGGGCTGGCCAGCATGTGGATGATTACAGGGAACTGCTATAATAAAGAGAAATAAGGGCTATTAGGACCTCTGGACATTAAGAGAAGTCACATGTTTGGACTGTCTCTTTCCAAAAAATCTGCCTTGTTTGCTGGGCAAACTGTTTTTCCTCTTCTGGATTATCTTCCTAACATAGCACATCCACCCCTGGAGATACCAATCAGCTCTTTCTTTCCCAATTCAAGCTGTAAGAAGCCAGAATAGAAACATCATAGGCAACAACCCATCTAAACAGGAAAGAGTAGGTCAAGAGAAAGTCTGATACCTGTATTTCTGTCCTGCCATAAAATCAGACAGAAGACTTCAGTAGCTAACAGACATAAACCTTTCAAGTACTGGGAAGTGCTTTTTAACACATCTCTTCTGGGTAGAGGGTGTGCCCTGAATCCAGTAATCCCCAGTTTTAACAGGACCCTCCAGATGAAATTTGTAAAACAAATAGGTAGGACTTACTGAGACTTACAGTCTTGTTAATCTAGCTGTGAAGAGTCAAGAAAGGTCTGTTAAGCTGTTTGTGCTGCTCTGACTCCAGGGAAAAAAAATTCAGGAGATGTGGACCCCCAGAACATGAAAACCCGCTGAAACATGATAGTTGAATTAAAGATGCAGAGGACACCCTTAAGTAATTCACTCTAGGAGTTGCACTCATCCCTCTTGCCTCCAAGCCTGACAGAATATGATCCTGAACTTCTCAGTTCACTCACGAAAGAAGGGTCTTGCAGTAAATTCTTTACGTTATCTCTGTTTTGACATCTAACCAACTCTCATTCTATGCTTGACTCTGCACAAATTATCTTGTGCACCAAGTCGAAAAAGGTGGAATTATCATTACTTATCAGTCTGATTCAGGTACACTGGAGTCTTAATCATAGATAAGGATATTCATTAAAGAGTACAATTTTAAAAACATATTTTCCATCAAGAATGGTTTTTTTCCACAAGACTGTTCTTACTATTCTATGAGACTCGTATTTTTTAGTGTTTTTCACCATTCTTTGAGCATGGGAAAACTCTGACAATACAAATTTAGAAAACTAGACTGCAATACATCAAATTCAAAGCCGGTTTAGGTAGCTGCTACCTCATGCCTAAATGGAAATACTCTTCTGGGGTAAGTAAGTGTTTTCTCTTGGTTTGTTCATCAAAATTTCAATCACTTGAATGAATTTGCACCATTTCAGTTGGATGGATGGACTTTTTTCTCTACATTTATTTGGAGCACACTTCAGAAGAACGCCATGTTGAGTCTAGATTACACAAAGGTCTGTATGCTTTCCAGGAGCATATCAGAAAGCACCTTTTGTGTCTATCACACCCGAAAGGTTAGGATTATTTCCATTATTTCTAACAAGCAAAGTCAGGTGCCAAAAGACTTTAAAGTAAAATCAGAGTACTTCAAATTCTCTTCCATTTCACAGGAGGAAGAGGACAGAAAGAGAGGAGAAAAAAAAAATCTAAAATGAATCCAGATTCTCAGTGTTCTGCCTCTTTTTTTTCAGGCAATTTTAGTAAAATCAGAGAAAGAGCACTGCCTATCACTGAATGGTCTTAGGGATGGATGAGAAGAGCAATGCTTTGTTCTTCACACCATATACGATCGATATGAGGGTATTGTTCTCAAAATATAGACCTTGGGTGCCGGGCACTTGGAAGCAGTTGGCTAACAAAAAGAACATAATTCAGTTGTCTGGTTTGGGTTGGAATTGTTATCTCCTCCTCCCAATACAAGATCGGAAGATAGAGGTGAATTATCAGATTAGCACTTCAGCAGAGGTACTGAGGGGATTATGCTGAATTTTTCTGTGCTCATAAAAGACTTCAAGAACTGCAACTAAACCAGACTAATGGAGAAGTGCTTTTAAATGTACAAATGATGATTTGTCTCCCCAGTCTATGCTCTTCTTAGTGTGTTGCCACTGTTGTGCCACTACACAAGATGTATTAATTAGCCCTCCTATTAGCTTTCTGTGTTTAAGATCTATGTCTGCATGTGTGCATTGTTATACTTACATTGAAAATACACTGTACACAGTGGAGCTCCTAGGAATGAGCTGCAGGAGGAACAGGTTCATACACAACAAGGTGAGCTTCTGATAAATTTGGCAATCACATTGCTGCAATACCATCAACTTTTTTTTAGACCATAACACTCCCTCCACTCTCTGCTTAATTTTTCTAAATAAAGCAATAGGAAAATTATCAGTCATACCCATAGGTCAGCTTGGGAGCCCTTCTTTCTAAAGCTAGCTAGAGTCCAGTAGTATCCTCTTCAGCCTGGTCCCTGCTGTCTCAGACTGCATTCTCCTGCAGAGCAACGATTCCAGCCTTCAGGAACACTTCTTGGGACTCACTAGTTACCTCTGCACTTTCAAGAGCAGCTATGAGCCTACTGATCTCTTGATCACAGCTTCTGAAATGTTTAGCTGAAAGAGCATGGTGGTGCTCTACATTGTATGGAGGAGATCAGCTGGGTATGTCTAGAGTCTATGTAAAGTTCTTGGTGCCCACATATAGCAATTCTTGTTCGGTGGTGAGGCACCAAGTGCAACAGATATGGATTACCCTGGTCAGAAGCCCCGGACCATCAGAAGCCATGATGATCAATGTTCACCCCACCTGGTTATTCAGCCATGTTTGTATCAAACATAAGCAGAACATTCTGCAACTACTCCAAGAACTGTACATTATAAGTAGGGGTGACTGGAAAAGTTTTATTTTGGTCAAAATGCACAATAAATGCCTTTATATGTAAGATTAAGTTCGCAATAACCATTTTAAGAAATTAATCCTCCACTTCCTTTCCTATAACAGAAATGGTGACTCTGTAAATAATGTGCCTCGTTTACTGCCAACTGTGCTAACTCATACATTCTTTTATTTCTTCAGCAGTAACTGGAACCAAAGTTCATGCCAAAAGTATATCACACTTCCTTTTTTCTTAGAAATCTTCCTGAAAATTATGACTCCACTCCTGTTGGCCAGACTATCATTAGGATATTTGGCACAATACGTCAACTTCTGTGAAATTTCATTTAGACTGTGTAGGTGGCCCCAGCATCATATTTCTGACATCAACCAACAATGGCTTTGTCTTCACAGATCTCAAAATCTTCCACTTCCAGTGGACTGTTTTATGAAGCACACATCCCTGTATGATATTGTTCCAAACATCTTTCGTCCATTAGTAGCTTGTCAGTTGCACTACAGCTAACTACAATGCTGTAGTCTTCTAAGAGCTCCAACAAAAGTTTGTACCTACATACACGTGTCAGGACAGAAGATCTGTGTGTGACTGCATCATCTTCATCTAAATCTCAACTGAGGACCACATGGCCAAGCTGAGGTTGAATCATACTGCAAAACAATAACTGTTCTACATCAGCCCCTCTTTGCAGCTTGTTACTTGAGAGGGTCCTGAAGTCAAGCAGATCAGAAGTTGGATTTACCCTTGCACTGTCTTGTAATCTGTCTCTTATGCAAGACATTAGTGCAGAAGAATTACATATTCTCTCAAGAATGAAATTTTCAGGAGATATAAACTGGTGTAACATCACATCCTGAAACTCCACCTGCATAAGGCAGCAGAGGGGCCAGCCAAGTAGAAAGTGAATTTCATCTGTTCAAAACAAGATCTACTAACAACACTGGAAAGGAGACCCAAATCTGCCTCTGGCTATTTTTGACTTTCTGTCCCCACCACAATGTGGAAGGCTACACCTATGCTAGCAAATACAATGGGCCAGGGCTCCAAATGCAGAGATCACAGGAATCTGTGTTTGTACAGCCAAACTCTCCTTTTCACAAAGAAGGATGTCCCTTTGTTACGTAGAGACATTTGTGGGAGACAACTTGCTGGCATGACCCAAAGCTGTGCTGGGAAACATGGTTAGAAACATGGTTAAACTCATGCTCTCACTACTGCTTTGGCTCTGTTCTGTGTGCTCACATACCTATGTAGCCATACACTCCTGCCACTATTTACAGCAGATATAGAGGTGAAGAGATGTGACTAGTGTCTTGCAACAAGACAGGGCTGGACTCACAACAAAACTGCAGCATCATGACTGTGGCCACATTCTCATTGGGCTGTGGCTTCAGAGCCAGCCTTTACCTCACATGCAGTCAAAATCAAAACCAGACTTGAATACATCCTTGCAAAGATTTCTGTTCATGGCATTTTAACTTCCAAGTTAAGAGAAATGCTTGCATTTGTGGCCAAATTTATGTGAGATGGTAATCAATGCTTGGATTTGTGCTTAAGCAAGAACTGTACTGATGGTGAATCAGTGGCATCTGCTAATCAGGTCTCTCTCCCACATCTGTAGGTTATCCATGTAGCACTACCAACATCAAGGTCTTGGTTCATCTCAGGTATTTAAACACTGAATGGTCTTTAATTAAACAAAAAATTATCCACCTAAGATGTCTGGTGACTAATAAAGACCCTCAGGAAAAGTCTAACCAGCTAGACACAACAGAGTCGGGGAAACATTCAAACACAGTGTGTATCAAATGACATCTCTAATCAAATGATCATTAGCAGGAGCATTTTGTATTGTGTGGCAGACCCTGACAGATCACTGTCCTTTACTTAGCTAATATGCTCTATTAATCTTATTCAAGAAACAGTGTTTCACAGCAGGCTTTAAAACCAGGCCAAATCAGAACTTGTCAACTGCTAAATAAAGCACAGCAAAGTTATTTGCAAAAGCCATAAGCTGATATTTTCTAAACACTGGAAAACGACAAAAAAGCAAGTAAATGACCTTTCCCACTGTCGCATTAAAGTGAAGGCTACAAACATCATCTTCTCCACCAGAAGATTCTTAAAAGCCAAGCTTACAGTTCAATTCAATATCATGCAACTCAATTGGAAGTCTGTAGAAAACCACCTACCAAAAAATGCGTGTCAAAGTTGTATTGTCCTCTGCCTTCCCATACTCCCTTCAGCACTCTCAAGACCATACAAAACATAATGGCTCCACTTTGTAATAAGTACTCTAAGGGTCTCTGGATTTGACTTCCAAGACAACAGCATTTCTTGGAAATTTCAATCTGTCCATCTTATTAGTGGCTCCACATTCAGATTCCTATCTTAATAGGGATGATATTATTTCAAGTTTCACTTGCAGGGAGACTCCACTCTATTTTTACATTTTTAGGAATTAAAGCATTTTTAAGACTCTTCCAATCCATGTTCCACCTAAAATGAGGTGATTTTGTAGGTCAGTTTCCAAGGCTTGGCAAGTTCATAAATAGCTTCTAATGAGACTTTGATAGGAAATTCTACCAGATTTTACATTCTTGTAGTATTGACCAATAAACATGGTGCAAAGTGGTATTTGTCGGTGCTCAAAATATATTTCCAGCAGACTCTGATTTTTTCTTATTAGACACTGTTCTATACTTTTCTATAGAAAGTATTTTGCTTTGTTTTTCAAAAACTAACCATGTGGCTGAGCACCACTCAGGAATATTCCTTTAGAAAATCAAGTTTCCATTAATTTTCCCTCTGATAACCATCAATATATATAATATAAGATCTGATGGGGAAGAGGAGTAAGAATCATCTTAACAGCAAGGAGTAGAGACGAAGAGAGGGACAAAGGACAAGAAAGAAAATTTCCCAGGGTCCTACAGGGCATTGCAATACAGTTTGTGGAATCCAAGAGGTACTGAATGCTGTTAGACCGTAAAGAGGGAATAGGAGAAGGGATCCAGGCTTCAAGGATCCTTAAATAAATGGAAAAGTATACGTAAAATGAGTCAAAGTACCAACACTTACTGAACACTGCTGTCCCTGCCCTACGGAGACTTAACATTAAATAATAAGAGTAACTCACCCTTTGACCTGGTAAACCTGGGACTCCAGGCTTGCCCTCTGGACCAGCCTCTCCCTTTAAAAGTAAAAATATTTTTAGAAAGTTAACCAAGTAAGAAAAACTAACAAACTCTAACTATTTTCTAACTATGCTGTGCTACTGTTACTGCATGGCTACCTAGACAACACTTAGCTGATAATTATGTTGTCCTGTGAGCAGAAGAGAATAAGAAAATGGGATAGAGAAAAATGACAATTCCTTGATTAAATACAAAGCACACAACTGTATTTAAATCATATAATCAAAATCAGATTTACTTAAGTAATCTTCACAGTGTCATCAATTTTACAAAACCAATCAACAGTGAAACACAAGAAATAATTAAAAAGTGAGGAAATACAGACTATGTGCAAATCAGGCAGCAGTCTAATGCAAAATTTACTACAGAGTTGGGTTATAAAGCGTACCTGGAAGAAGACACAAATAAGCAAAAAGAATGCAAATTATTAATCTTTAAAAAACAAATTATTGCAAATACTGTGTTGTACTCCTTGCTGAGACACAAACACACATACCCATCTCTTATTATAGCTGGGACGTTATGGCATAAAGCCAATCCCTTTGCAGCAACCATTCTTTGATCATCATTCTATGATGGCTTACAGGTTCTTCCAGTGAAGAAAACTGGGTGCACTGTATAAGACCTTAGTGCCTGGGTAATGTATAATGTTTTGCATGTATGCCTCACATCAGTCTGAGTTTCAGTTTCTGAGGACTGAAAGCAGTAAGAGAAACTGCTTACTGGGAGTCCAGGAAGTCCAGGTTGGCCTTGTGGTCCTCGTGGGCCAGGCTCTCCCTGCAGAAGGAAATTAAGAAAAAAAAGTGTTAAAATATCTGCAGGAAAAATCATACGGGCACAGTACTCATATGAGTCAGCAGTACAGGACCTACACTATCCCTTTCCTCACAGTTCCCACAGCAGCAGTGCAGAGACCAGCTGGTTTTCTTCTTAGCCCTGGGGCTACTTGAATTATCAGCGCTGATTGCAGTGCATGCAGAATGATCCAGCAGCGCCTAGTCATCATTTAACCATAACTGACTCTCTATTCCTCAAAGGTACTAAGTTAACAAAGACACTGGGCTACCACGGATATGCCAGCAAATGCTATGGAATGGGGTTCAGAGGTGGAGACAAGCAGCTTCCGCAGGCATTTTCTCTAGAGCCAGCACAGCTGTGAAGGCCTTTAAAGTATTGTGCATATGATGCATTTAATTATATTAAAAAAAAAAAAAAGGTAAAATGTAACAGAATAAAATTTAGATACAGTTTTAACTTTATATTAACGCTGTCCAAGATTTGAAGAATTGCGTAACTGAATCTTTCCAATGTATACTTGTCTCTCATGTTCGATTCACTGCACTTTAGAAGGACATTAACCTTTTCCCTCTCATTTACTTTTCCCACTATATGATAACTTGTTTTTTGATTCCCTGACAATGCTTCTATCCACCTTAATTTTGAAATGCTATTTTAAAGCAAAATGTAATCTAAGAGGCGGTTGAACCACATAAAACATCTTTGCAATGGAAGCACAGATATCGAATCTCTCTTACTTGCTCTCCTTTCAGGCCTTCGGTATGTACCTGCAATAAAAATGCAGAGTCATCAAAGGGAAAACTTTTCAGTTTTCAGACAACAAAGAGGTGCTGGAGTGTGACCATCCCACACAGAGTATTTTTCTCTCCTCACCATTTCCCCCAGTGTGCATGCTGGAGGGATACATTCTATTCAAGCAGATCAGATTGTCAGGGTTTGCTCACTCAGCTGCCTGTGATAGGATTTGCATGGCTGTATAAGCAGTAAGAAAGTTCATTATCTCATCAATATAAACCAGTTAGTAAGTTTTTCTCAGTGCAACCAAAGTGGCTGTGACTGACAGATGACAGTCTTCTCAGTTCTTCATTGGTACAATTTTATATTCAGTGTCACTGGTCTCAATGGCTGCTTTAATGCTTTCCACCAATAGTCCTAGAGTACTGTTTCCCAATTTTAATCCAATTTTTGGAAAGCAAAATAGATACACCCCAAAAGCTTTGTTACCAGCCCCTGCAGAAATCAATCTTAAACCTCTCCTCTGCACACTTTTCTGTAAATTTTCTTTCTCCATTCACTTGGAAATGAACTCCAGATATGTTGTGCCCCTGCTAGTGATACGTTTGGTTCTACTGAAGGCATCACTGAAGAGAGAGGGATGCTTAAGAACATGCAGATCTTGTGCCACAGCAAAGATCAACCCCTCTATCCTATGTTCTTGGTTTGCTCTTTTACCACTTTTGTTGGCACTGGCTCAGTGCCTGTCCTGGAAAACTCACAGTCGTCACAGCATTGCTTTATCAGATGTACCTGAGGTAATGCTTTCTCTTGAAGTCCTAACCTTCATACTTCAAAACCTCCCAAAATTATTGACAGTACATCTCCTTGTCAGAACTTATCATGGTCCATCAGAAATCTTTACTGGCTTAAATTTCCCTTTTTTTGAAAATCCATTTAAGAACATTGAACACAGCCTCCCAACTCCCATCTTCCATCTTCTATTTTCACACAATAAAGCTTACAATATGTGATGAAGACAACAACAACAACAAATCTTACTGAAGAGCCTGGCAGTCCTGGGAGCCCTATTTCACCCTGCAGGAAAATACAACAAAAATGAAAAAGAAAAAGAAAAAAAAGAAAGTAATGTAACACAAAGCACGACATTACACAAAACATAACACAGAACAAAACCAAATCTCTCAGTGTTTTCCAATGGCGGTTGTATATTCTTAATTTCTGTACCATCCCAGAGTTGACAGATATGAATACGCAACCCCATTTAACTTGTTTCTCCACCCTCCATGCGAATACAAGCAGGAACCGATTGTCTTCTGTTATTATGATGATACACACCAATTTCAATGATACGTAGTGTCTTAAAATGGTGCTGTTTTCCTCAAGTCATTTTTACAGTGCAGAACGACGTTATAAGTATTTGCAGGACACTGAGGTGCAACATCCACTCTGCATGATTTACTGCCACCTAGGCTATCAATTTATTCCAGCAGTACGTCTCCAGCAGGGCCCACTATTTATCATGCTTTAAGACTAAGCCTCCAGAAAGTATCTCCTTTACTTTAGGTACAGTCCAGTGCAAAAATGATCATTTAGCTTCCTTTCATACTCTATTTCTTCATTATTTATGTAAGTTTCTGCTTGATCCAATGTACCATTCATTTTCTTTCCTCTTAAGACAAGTTTAATTACTATTGCTTATTTATTCTAAAGAGAGTCCACAGTATGTCAGGAGGATTGAAGAGACATACATCATCTACGCTGAAAGTTACGGAGCAAGGAGCTAAACACTTTCTGGAAGAGCCAAATGCAGCCGCAACAGAGATAAGGATGAAGAGTTATGAAGTCAAGATTGTTCTTTACTTCACATATGCTGGAGCACAATGATCTTCCTATCTCTTGTTAATTCCATGGATGTGCCCCACTTCTGAAACCTCACTCAGACCTTTTGAATATGAATCAGAGAGTCATTAGATTCACTTTTGATCTCTGCATTCTTGGATAAGGCTCACTACTTGGATGAGAAACGGAGAAAGAAAATCCAGGGCTAGGCACATCTTCCTCTTTATGCTAAAGAAATAGGTTGGGAATATCAAAAACACATCAGTCTGAGCAGGAAGGGAAAAATAAGACTCTCCTGGAAACTTTAGTAACCCTGCAAAATAATGAAGTCCTTTTACTTCCACAGAGAAAGTTAAGCCAAGAGCAGCAGAGCTATAACCAGACCTGTTTTACCTCTCACTTATGCCCATGCCTGACTGAAGTAGAATCAGAAAAGTTACACACGTATATGTGTACAAGTTTCACTTATACACAAATGAAAGAAGTATTAAGCTAACAGCCCTGATATTTCCAGCACCGGGGCTCAAGGAGGAAGTAATAAACGTGTCTTCAAACCCCTCCCATGCATCCCAACCCAACTCACCTTTTCTCCTTTGGGCCCACTGCCCCCTGGAGGGCCTGGGCTGCCAGCAGGGCCCTGTAAATAGGAAAAATAATGAAAAAAATATTTGTTTTACATACACTAGATCATGAATTACAGTTCCCCTTGAAGTACTGGAGTAACAGAAGGCTGCAGGTTTGGGCATTAATGTTACAATCAGCTAAGTCCCATTGCACTGTAGTATAAGCTAATACACACAAGACTACTTTGGCTCTATTATGTAGACAAGAAGGGGAATAAGGATGGAGATGCCACAGCAAGCATGATAACAGCAATCCAATTCCAGCTGGTTCAAAAGGATTGCACTTCAAGGAGTATATCATTGCCAAATAGAAAATTTAGGGTAAAATTCAGGCATGAAGATTTGCCCAGTGCCGGGTGTCCAGACATGAAAAAGGCAGAAAAGCTTCAGAATAATACAACTTCTGTAATAGGGTGTCAGTTGGAAAAATTGTTCCTGAGAAGCAGTAAACAATCAGCATCCACCTCTACATCCCTCTGCAGTTTTTCGCTTCATCCACATTTGTTGCAAGTGCAAACTAGTCCTGTAAACAACCCAATGGGCACAGTGAACATAGGTCATTGAGATTGCGGTGCCACACCTAGCACCAGGAAACATTTCCATCTTGTAAGGATAGTGATAAACACTAACCAGAGAAATACTTCATGGAATAGGGTAGAACATGGCTGAGTAACAGAGCAGAGAGGAAGCGATGATTAACAATCAAACCTCCCACAGAGAAACAGAAAAAAAAAAATAGTGTGATAATCTCTATTACCTTGCAGAAAGGCAGGTGTAGTTTAACAAAGACAAGGATTTCTTATGACACTATACCTTGCCATCCTAATACACGTGTCTGATAGAGAAACAAAATGACTTCCTAACCAAATCAAATTGAAACTCTGATTTCCAAAGGAGCAAAAGCAAGGTGGTTAGGCAGCTTCTCAACTTCTGCAAATGAGAAAACATGCCTTCAAATGACTCTTTTTACAGAAGGAAACAGTGAGGGACAGTGACTGGAATGCAGATGTAGTAGGCTCAAGGCTGGCAACAATAGCTGCATGACCTTTGCCAAATCACATCCCATTTTAGTCTCTTCCTCCTACTCCATCCTTCACTATTCAGACCAGAAGATCCTTAAGAAAAAGAATGTCTCTCATTAGGTATAGTACTCTGAGTAATGAAAACATCTTGTGGGGTCTACAGACAGCAGATTTAGATAGGCAAGCAGAGCATTATCTCTCTAATGAGAGAGCGTACTGATCTTACAGAGTATCTTTCCCATTTTATCTTGTTCTAAAAGTGTAAATAGTTCCAAGATCTTCTATTGAAAAGAAATCAAACACATTAAATCCAGCTCTCCTCCTTTCACACTGCAGGTGGAAAAACCCACAACTTGATAAAAGTCAGGCCCAAACAGCTACATTTTTATGTGTGCTTCCTTATGTCTTTAATGAAAATTCAGATAGACTTCTAATCCATCATGTTTAAAGCACTGGCACTTTTAAATGCATGTTGTATTACAACTTAACTCTTAAAGAGAAAAAAAAAATGAAAAGATAAAAAGGAAAAGAGAAAATAAAAAAAGGAAAAAAGAAAAAAAAACAGAAAAAAAACAGAAAAAGAAGAAAAAGGTGTAAAAAAGGAAAATAAGGGAAAAAGATAAAAAGGAAAAGGGAGGAAAAAAAAAAAAAAAGAAGTAACAATAGACTGTACCAACACAGAGCCTTAGGATAAGGATTCCAAAAACTGCAGACACAAGAGAGTCCTGCCATGACTCACCAGTTGTCCAAGATAGGTCACAAATTTAAGGCAACTTTACTCACTCCAAAGAAAAGCCTCCAGCTGCTGAGTATTTGCCACGTACCTGTTTCCCCTCCACACCTGGCTTTCCCGGGAACCCGTCTAAACCTCGTTCTCCCTGGAGGAGGATGAGAAAGAACCATTATAACAAATCTATGATGTTTAGAACAGTGTTCTACAAGAGACGTCCATGTTATTCCTTTCAAGCATAAAGATACAGGAAGAGCAATTCATATAATCTCAATAGAGAAAATGCCTTAAGAGTTGTACTCCACAAAGTTGCTAGGAGCATCCAGAAACAAGGAGGTGAATCAACTGCAGCGAGTAATAAACTTGTATCCCCTCTAACTTTGCTGAGTGTTGGCACTTGTCTATCTAGAAAACTCAGCATCAGGTAGCTGGAATGTGAATTTTGAGATGAGAAGAGGTTGTATGCCAGATTTGCACCTGGGCATCCTTCCTCTGCCTGCTGAGCCAGGTTCACGTAAACCAGATAAAGACTGCCAGGAGAACATCAATCCAGAACAGCTCCAACAAAAATAATGAAGCCATGATGCAACAACAGCTCATTTTTACCCAGATAAACGTTTGATTTTTCACCTTTGCTTCCCTTGACCTGAGGGATCAATTAATCTATTCTTACATGTTTTCTGAGATGGACAGTCCCCGAAGTCCACAGGCAATTTATTCCACTACTTTACTTTCAATACCTGCAGATATGTAAACCTGACTTTTTCTTGCTACTGTTTCAAATAAGTACTTCTTTCCTAAGCCCCGTGGATACAAAGAACAGGCTGTTTCCTTCATCTTTACAATGGCCTCTTATGAAGAAGAAGACTTACAAAACTTCCCCTCAGATCTTCAAACCCCAGACTCAACCACCTCAATACTTTCAACTTTTCTTAAAGGGCATATTTTCAGACCTCTTATCATTTTTGCTTCTGTTATATGGGCACTACTCAGTTTTCCCATGCCTTCAGTGTAACTGGATGCCTGAAGCTGAGCTCAGCTGAGGCTAGCTCTGAGAAGAAACATTTCACAATTTGTAGACTTCTCTTCTGTTTAAATCCCAGGATGATATTTGTTTTACCCCTGATAACCTTTTGCAGGACAGGCCCGTAATCAGTTGTTCCCAATCTGCAGCAGCGTGCAATTAGTTGTCCTACACATATATAGCATCCTGTACTTGCTCCTTTTCCATTTCACCTTCAACTTTGCAGTATTACATTTTCAGGACCATTTTGAATTCTGATCCTGACCTCCACTGTACCCCCACAGTCAAACTTAACACACATATTTCATATTCTAGAAACCAGGTCCTCAAAAGAAATGATGACAAGATCAATGATATGCTCCTGTTAAACTTATTTTTTCCTTACAGATTGTGGCTCTTTCCCATGTAGCCACTTTAGTCTAATACCCTTTGAATAGGGTCTTTCTCTTACTTTATAATTGCTTAAATCTCTGTAAAACACAATGCTTATTTTGCCTGAAGCCTCCACGTGCTGCTGAATTCGAATAATCAAATACATGCACATGCTGCTAGTGCTAACATAAAAGTACATACAAAAACAAATTGTAAAAGCAATTTGTGACAGCAGAGTATGAGCTTTACTCCTTTTTTTTTGTTGTTACTTTTTGGAATTTTTGATTCTGATCAATATCCCACGGTAAATCTATCAGACCCCTGTTATTATTTGCATTGGATTTAACTGGCTACTTTTGAAAACTGCCTTAATCCAGCATTCAGAAACGGATCTGCAAGTCGATTCATGTATTTTCCCCCTTCAGATAATCAATCAGCCTTGGAACAAAGAGGTTATTTCAAAAAGATGCACTCAAGGAGGACCTCAACCCTACAAAAAGCAGCTGAAAAACCAGTGTAAGATACCCAGACGTACTTGATACTGGGGCAGTAGATCATAAAAACATTTGCACTGTCTAACTGAGCTGTGAGCATCCTGAATCTGAGACTTGTAGTGAGGAACAATGTGGTGGGCTGCTGACAAAATGAGCACTCTATTCTCAGGAGAAAGTTTTAGCATCAATACACTGCAGCAATGAGTACTTCACACATGCTCATTCAGCTGCCAAAATGAAAAAAGAAAAGAATCAATATTCCTACTGCTAGTAACTGGGAAAGGCAAATGTATTATTTATACAAATGCATACACTAGTTCCAAAGAACTGTGCGTTCCAATGTTTCTTCAGAAAAATGTATTGTTGTATACTACTTTTCTTTCTTTCTTTGAAAAAGGCCATTTAGATCAAGCGTATTTTTCCTGAAAAGAAAGAAAAAGATCACCAAAAGATCTATTCTCAAATTTTCACTTCAAGACTCCCTTTCCTTCCCTTGCTGAAAGAAACTGATTCATCAGCATGCACTGATTTGTCAAAAATAGAATTCCACAGAGGTCTGCAGCGAGCCCACTGGACACAAAAAGGTGAGAAGTCACCCCCCTTACGTAGCAGGTCTTCTGAAGTGCAGATGTAACCAACATTACTGGGTTTGGGAACCTCACTATAAAACCTCAGTATTTTCATCAGGGGTCATAGGATATAAGAACATGATGACATGACGGGATACTATTATGGGATATTAGGTCTTTTATCATATTAGGCATCAAATACTAGGGTTTGTCATACTAGGGTAGATGTGGCACTGAGGGACATGGTTTAGAGGGCATGGTGGGGATGGGTTGATGGTTGGACTAGATGATCTTAGTGGTCTTTTCCAATCTTAATGATTGTATATGATTCTATGAATAGACCACTACTCAGTGCATGGGTCAGCACTCTTGTGTGATACAATAAACACTCTTCTTCTCAGGCAGAGAAGAAACACAGGTTGCGTAGGTGTCAGTAGTCAAATTACAGACTGAAGAACAGACAGGGAAATATTTGGCCCGCCACATCAACGCCCACTGTTTTTGCAGCAATCGCAGGTGGTGGAAGTTAAATCAATGGCAGTGGGTGCTCTAAGAAGAGGATTAAAGTCAGGGAAAATCAGAGCATGATTGCTGTAGCAGAGATCTGTCTGCTTCAGGAAAAAGGAGAGAAAAAATACAGGAAAAGGAGAGGAAAAAAAAGGGATCTCTATTTGTTCATATCTTTGTAATGAAACAAAACCGAATTCATTTATTTTGCACTTTAATCTGTCTCTAGTTGAGTCAGTCATCAGCCCACACACAGCTCCAGCTTCCTCTCCTAGCATGGTGATGTCAGAAAGATGGATTTTCTTCCAGGAGCCAAATATTCCAGCAGATTAGACGACCTTGCCTCCAGAAAAGCAGCAGAGGAAGCTAGACACAACACACTAAGCCAGTCCTGCAAAGGTATGAAGCAAAAGCATGATGAAGATAAAGTAAAATCCAGCTTCATGCTCTGGTTGCACTGGTGAGAATAGATAACATGAAAGCTGGCCATGGCTACTCCTAAATAAACAACAAAACCGATGGTGGGCACAGGCACTCTAACACATGGTGAAGAAAATTGCAGTATCTCACACTAAGGGTCTAATGATCAGTTGTCCTGCCAGGCACAAGCTAGGTGTACATCTCTGTGTAGAAGGCGATGCAGGGTGAGAAACAGGACCAAGGCTGTGTAAGCAAACTAATAACTCCATTCTTTGCACGAAAACGTATAGCCAAATAACACAAAAGATAGCTTGCATGCAATTAGAACTGTCACTAGATATTCTTGTTTCACTACCAACTCGAGACTCAAGCAAGAAAGGCCATTGTTCAGGGCTGCAAACAGCTAGAACTGGCAAGAAAGGCTCTTCTTTGTCTGCAGGAAAAGATGGACAACTTTGGCTGGGCTGAGAGCATGGTTGTGCCATATATCCCATTGCTCTCCAGGGCAGGATCTGCCCAGCACGCATTTCTCCTGGCAGTGCCATATCTAAGAAACTTTGAGCACTAGCTGGCAGGTCTGCAGAAGAAGAATGGGCACATCTGAGATCTCTTCAAACACAATGAGCAAACTGAAATAATGAAAGGCATTGTGTCTGCCTGACTCTCCTTCTAAATGCATACTGCAGGTATAATGGGCACTTGATTTCTTTCTTTAACCAAGGTAGTTCAAATCCCAGAGAGTCCTGTGCTGTGTAAAACCACTATCCCCAGATAGAAGAGAGCAGGAAATTGGAAGCATACTTGTTGGATAAAGCTTTTAATAGAGAAACTATCTGGTACTCTTTAAAAACTTGTAGTGATGAGAGAATACAGAAATGTGGAAGTTAGATAATTTCAGAAACTACAGTGAGACAGAGAAATGCTGGATGAAGACTTCTTTTAGAGATCACACTGAATGCAGTGTGGACACCCCACTAACTCTACTCAACAGCATCCCATTACCCAAACCTTCTCCTCGTTTCCTCTCTCCCCAGTTACATGCAGATCTAAGTGTATGCTTAGTAGACAGCAAAGATCCACAAACTCCTCCTGCACTCACATGGGAGGTCATTTGTGGACAGTACCAGAAGGTGCAGAGCAGTTAAGTAACACTCCATCATCACCCTTCAGAGCTGCTGGCCTGAAGGACAAAGGCAAAGAGTAGCATGGCTTTTCAAAGCACGCAGAAGGAATACCTTGTCTCCTCGTGTTCCCTTTTCTCCTCTTTCTCCTTGTAGACCCTAAAAATAAGAGACAAAAGAGATTATACAACTCAGCTCAAGAAGATGCATAGTTCCTCTAATTAGTCACCAAATCAATGGATGTCTGCACAATCTATTCAAGTGAACCTCAAGGACATTTACTGTGTTGCCAGTTCTCAGAGTTGGCCACAAGCATGGTCTAAGCAGACACAGAGCAAGGATGACCTGTGGACCCAAGACCATGTGTAATAATATATCTTTGCAATTCTGCGATCGTTCCCAGACACACAACCCTCCTGCCAGCAGCAATGTGGAGGGACAGGGAACGCATCACAGCTGCAGATGATCTGGAAACCATCCAGCACTGAGCATTTTTCATATTGCTCACAAACAGTGAGAACTTAGGTAAAAGACAATACTGATGGGAAAACCTATTGCATAAACAAGGAAGAATGCCCATTCCTGGTGGTTTTGGATGCAGTAGTTAGACAGACAGCAGGTACCTCTGAGAATCGACAAATGCTAAATAATCCCTGGCCTGGACACTGAAGTGTATTTTTGCACTGTGAAACCAATGCTGGAGTTCAACTGGATGGTGTAATTCATCTTCTCCCTGGTACATCAGAATCATTTGCTGGGGATTGATTTGATGAATGACAGCAATGCTAGCACTGGAGATCAACTCAACGGGCAGGAATGGATTTCACCCTCCCTTGGCACAGGAAGCACCATCTATTTTGTAGCAACTGTGCAATCAGCTAATGGCTACAGGCAGACAAATATGCTCAGTCAGTAGTGACCTTTCTAAAACTGCTGAAGCTTAAATCACTTATTATAATACATTTATATTTAAACTTTACACTATAGTGAAGACTTAACTCCAAGCTAATGAGAACTATCTGTCTGGACTTATTTGTTCCGTAGAATGACTTATCTAACTATTATGGTATTCAGATTTCATGCTATGGTTGACTGTGAGCAAACTGCACGGTCCTGTCTATCTCTAATGACCTAAAATGAGCATGCTCAGCTTCCATACTGCAAAGCAATAACCCTACTATTTTCCAAAAAACAGATGAGAAGAGGTTTTAAACATGACTTCTTTAATGCAGTAACAACCACGGGACCACTATGTCGATAATTACAGCCTTGTTGCTCCCCAGCAACTCAAGCCAAATGTCAGTCTGATGACGGTCATGAACACAACCTTTGGAGACAGTACACTACATGCTGATGCTTTGCTTCTCATAAATAAAGGAAAGTCAAGGAGCAGGAGTGAATATTCTCATATCTTTGTCCATTTATCTCATTAATGTTTCAAGGATCTGCAGCATGGGCAGGTAATGCCACCACTATATTCATGTCATCTTTTCTGGCCAAACACAATTCAAACTTGGACTACACAGGGAAACAGCATGCACCTGTGCAAAGACAAAAGTGCTCACACTATTCCGAGTGTGTTGGGCCTCTTTGTAGTGAGTTGTAAAGAAAGACCTTGGCTGGCACAGGGAAATCTTTCAATGTATGAACATGTCTGGTATGCCATTAAAGCACACGGACATATAGTCAGGTTATTAAAACCCAAAAAATCCAATCAGCCTTTGCAACACCTGCTTTAAGGCTGCCTCTGTAATTATGAAGGTGAAACCACAGGACAGAGACAACATGATTTATTTTGGTACTGCTGTCTGCTCATTCAAGGCAAGTTTGTCCCATGAGCCCAAAGTGCTGCTTACTGACAATTCTGAAAATACGATTGGAAATTTGCTGACAGCTGGTGTTTTTGTGTGGTGTCATGATAAAGTTTTCAAGCACCATATAAATGGTGCATCAACACAGACCAAAGCAATTGCATTACAGTGGGAGTATCACAAAATCCCCAGCTGTTATCTTGGTAATCAAATCATTATTACTGACAACTCTCCAGGTACAGGTCTGTTCTCATTTAAAGAAGTCAGAAGAAACTCAATGAAGTCAAAAAAATGTCACGATTTGGACACAGTACAGGTAAGAGGTCAGATACACAATATACAGGTTAATTAAAAAAACAAGGGAGCAGAACATACTGAAAAACTGGATAAAGTTTCTACAGTATCAAAAACTTATTAAGAGTCATAACTTACCGGTGCTCCTACATAGCCTTTAATACCTGGAGGACCCTGTTTTCCCTCAGATCCCTGGCAAAGAATTGAGATACAGTCAAATAACAAATATTTTCACATAAAAGACTAAGGAAAAAATCATTTATTCAGAAATGTAACATACTTCTTGGCTCACAGAAAGCTATTGAGACTTCCTGACTGTCTCAGCTCTAATATACAGAGTAGCATTTGACTTCTCATCTACTTACCCAAAGTGGCACCCCAGTGTTTTCTGCTGTCCCTATTGCTCAGGCAATAGCAAGTTATACTCTTCTGCTTTCGGTCTTGTCCTACAAAGGCAAACTATCACATGAAGGTTCCTCTAGAGGTCATTTCAGAGGTGAAATGCTTACTAAACTGGTGGTGAGGTGGACCCACCAGAAGGGAAACTCATCTTATGGAGAAACCTGGGTAGGCTGGAAGAGTGGACAAGCAACAACTGTATGGAACGGCAAAGTCCTGCAGCTGCAATGACATAACTAAAGAGTCCTGTATAGGCTAGGATCTTTGTTACTGAAAGGGACCTTGGTATCCTGGTGGACAACAAACTGAGCATGAGTCAGCTGCAGCAGTGAAGGCAAATCATATCTTGGGCTGTATCCACAGGGTCATTGCTAGCAGACAGAGATGCGATCATGCCCCTCTACTCAGCACTTGTTCAACAAAACCTGCAGTACTATGTCCAGTTCTTGTCCCAGTAATTCATAAAAGATGCAGAAGTGGTCCAGAGGAGGAGGACCACAGAGATGATCAAAGATCTGGAGAACCTGGCCCATGAGGAAAGACTGAAGCAGTTATGTCTTTTGACCATGGAGCAGAGAAGGCTCAGAGGGACCTTATCACACTATTCCAGTACTTAAAGGGTGGCTACAAAGAGTACCGAGGCTCTCTTTTCACAAGGAGACATATGGAGAAGACATCAAGGGGAAATTGTGTACTAGCTACACCAAAAAACGTTTCATCCTGATGTAAGAGAAATTTTTTGCAGTGAGAACAATGAATCACTAGAGTAATCTCTCAAGGAACATGGTAGAATCCCCGTCATGGAGGTTTTCAAGAAGTGATTGGACAGGGTGCTAGATAGCATCATCTAGGTTTCCTCTTCTCACAAAAGGCTGGATCTTACGATCACTTGAGGTCCATTCCATCCTAGGCTGTTCTATGATTCTGTATTCCCAAAGAGATAATAGACCACGTCTTCATTATAAATAAGAGAGATGCAAGAGAATCAGAGGTGTTTCCAAAGCCCCTCGGTTGGTTATGCATTGATTTTCTCCCTT
Organism: Aquila spilogaster; assembly: GCA_024606505.1. Classification (NCBI taxonomy): domain Eukaryota; kingdom Metazoa; phylum Chordata; class Aves; order Accipitriformes; family Accipitridae; genus Aquila; species Aquila spilogaster. Next base: position 7,701,928 of record JANHGO010000063.1, on the reverse strand, counting down.
GGAGATGGTAAAATGAAATAGAAAGCGCTCTTGCTGAATGCTTTGATGTGCCTTACAACACCTGTTAATGGTCTGGATCCCCAGATGAACAGGATTGGCCCTCAGAACAACCCTGTGGAGATAACCTTGGCCTGACAAGGTAGCCAAGAGAGTTGGGTAGGCCTCTTACATCATCTTCCTGGCTGATTACTTTGTTTCTTACCTGACTGTCCTTCTTTTTACCTTTCCCATCTGGTTAACTCCTGCACTGGGTTGCTCTATTGGACAGGGCTTCGAAACAGATCAGGACTGCATTTTAAAATTATTTCTACATTTCTTATTAATGCATGTCTCTTATTAAAAATTTACATATATAAAAAGATTTAAAAATACAATCCTTGTCTTCAATGAACTGTTAGCAGAAATGGGGCTTTCTTGTCCCAACACAAGCGCTCCGGAGGCTGTTCATGCCGCGCCGCTGTTTACAATTTGCCTTAGTCCAAATGACAATCTCATTTGAAACAGTCGTTAAGCACAGACCTGGCAGGCTTGATGAACTGTAGTTGGCAAGCTTCTCACAACTGTTTTAAGCAAAGCATTGCCAAAACTGTCCCCTCCCTCTGCCACAGACGACTTTGTTCTTTAAAACTGAGGAAACTGCCCTGAAGCTTTTGAGCAGCTCATAAGCCCAGTTTTAAAAGAGTTGAACCCATGTTCAGTATGGAAGCCAACCATGCCACTGAGTCATGGGAAGATTCACAAACAAGTTGACAAGAGCTGAATATATGCACAAGCAAAGTTGGCTCTACGATCTCTACAGCACTGGGAACCTGAGGACCTCTGCAGTGTCAGCTGTGGAAGTTCTCTAAGAGCAGAGAAGGAGCAGGCACACGCTCAATCTGTCTTCAGAGTGCAGAAAAATAATACTATCAAATTCCAGGTAAAACCCCTAGAGAAATAGAAGCCTGCTATTAGTTGTCCAGATTATCAACATCCAACTCAGACTGTTACGTAAATCATGGTTATAACAGTCAGCAAAAGCTACAGATAGAGAAAGTGGATTTGTCTGGGTGGGAAGACTTGCTGATCCCACTCAAGGCCTGTGCTGAGATCATGTCTGGTAAACCAGAGAAGTGTGAGACCTTCGACAGCTGAAGCAAACAAGAATGAGGAAATTTGTCAAAATGAAAGCCTTACCTAATACTTTAAACTTCAAAGACTTATTTTTTCTTCTCCTTCTGTTTTTCTATTAAGTGCAGGTATCTGTCAGTTCAGATAGCAATGCTATGGCTCTGCCAGTTCTACAGCAACGACAGCCATGAGAAAATCTCTTTAACCTTTTATTAAAGATGTAGGGGAAAAAAAGAAGGAAAAGGTTGAGTATTTGCTGCAGGATTGGAAAGGCTAAAGGGTCATCTCAAAAATTCAAGCTTTAACTGCTATAATGCCATATAGTGAGGGGGTTGTATTGTACTCCTTTTTCTTTGAACCCACTTATTCCATTCCAGTGTCTTTCTGGCTTCCATGTATTTATGTGAGAGTGTTCTCCCCTAAAGAATGGATATTTCTTTCCATCCCAGTCTACCACAGCACCTTCTATAACCAGACTCTGAACCTGATCAGCACAAGGCTAGCGCTGAGAGTTTTTCCACCCAATTGCAGCCAGCAAGATCAAATACCCATCTTGGTGAGCACTGAAGTTTACCCACCAAGTTTGGAGAGTGAAGAAAATCATTTTTATGATTAACACATTGAGCTAGAAACAATCTACCTGGAAGACTTCATTGAGCAGCAAAAGCTGTAAAGTGAGAGATGACTTATCAAGGGCATTTCATTCCTGTAATCCATATGTGTACCCTAATCATCCACTTAGAGTACCTCTGGGGATTGAAGTCCTATTACCAGAAGTCTCCAGGACTCCTTTCTGTGCTATCGGAAATTTCATCACACAATTAATGAGGTTTGTAAAACCTGCACCTCCTTAAAAGAAATTGCTGGCAATTGCTACTGAGGCAAAGGGTTGGAAATCCTTCAGCCAAGCAGATAAATAGGGTGCTGAATCTCCTAGGGCTCACGTACAGTTACTGAGCACCGCTGTACTTGACTGCCTCAATGGAAATGAAGATGACTGAGTTGGGAAGGAGTGCATCCCAAATGACCAGAGAAACTGCAAGGTAGCTCTCCATGGAGCCTGGGGTAGAGCCTTAACCCACCGTATTGATGCTGATGATTTTAAATAAAAATAAGTGATCGGGCAAAAAGTAATCATTACAACAGCAATTGGAGATAAGACCTTTCCTAATGTCAACTCCACCCATCTCTATACAGCCCATTCCACAACAGCAAGGAAGCTGGGCTTTACAAAGGAATTTTGGTTCATATTTTAGATTTTAAAGCCCTGTCAATGAAACCTGGATTGTTTCTTAAAATAGCTCAGGCCAAGATCCAGCTCAAGGACACTGCATATAGTCAGTGCATCCATTAAAATAAATAGAAGTCACTATGAAAGCACACAGTCATTTCATATTTAGCCACTGCAGCTTAGAGGCTGGAGATAGCCAAGCTCACCTCTTCCCTGGGAGCACTTTGCACTGTCTAATCAAATTGTGTATAGGTTCAGCCCTATCAACACCTATCCTGCCCAGCCCATAATACTTATTCTCAACATTCTCTCATAATTTGGCCTGACAATCCTTGTGGGAAATATGGAGCTTTTTCCAGGATCAAGCCCTTATGGAGGTATAGGTAGTAGGCCTCAATTTAGCTTGATTTTAAAAGCTTTGTAAAGCAAGAGTGAGGAACTTCATAACACAAGGAAACAGGATATTGTACAGCCTACTGGCTTTTAAATCTGCTATAGGAAAATATGCAGGGCGTAGAGAAAACACATATTTGTTTATTATATAATAGATGAGATGCAGCTGATAGTCATTTCTGGGTGATGAATCCCGTTCATTTCATCTACTTCCTAATTCCACTGAAGGGCAAAACAATATCCAGAGTACCTCCACTCAGCTCAGCCCAGCCTTGCTTTACAGCTGTCATTTATCCCCTGCTGAACATGCTGCCATGCTACTTCCACAATCAACCCCTTCGTATTGCTGAAGGCCATAAAGCTCCTGCAGAGAACCGTGGGATGGCTGCCAAGTATTTCCACTAATCCACAAATACACCATTATTTCTGATACCCTCCTGATGAGACTTAAAGAAATGATGAACATTTCCCTCTATGAAAACTAGACATTTTGGAGAAAGAGCCTCTCTGTACATGAGAAACCCAGAAGGATCTACATGAATAAACTGCTTCACGGAGTCCTCTCAGACAGAGCCAGATGACCATCAGGATGACATCTAGAATGGTATTCAGGCATTTAACTCCCACTTGACAACAAAGCCGTAAGTGAAATCAGCAGGAGGTTTAGTTAACCAGATAGCTCTTCCAGAAAGATGTGACACTCAAACACCTTTGCATATATGGGAGCAGAACTGGATCAAGGAAGCCTGAGCAATCAATCCACTATCCTTGCCTCACCTTTCATAGGCTGAACTGAGCTTGCTGTGCATAACGTCCCTGAGAAAAACACTCATCAGTGTAATGAGTCATCTTCTTTTTGTTTTATGAAGACAGATGAAAGTAGCTGCTGGTTAGTTATCCTCTCACTAACCAGAGAACAAGGCAAAGAGAGCTGAGATTTTGGAAAGAGGACAAAGCATTGCTCATGTGAAGGGCTTCAAAGCTTAGGCACTTTTCTGATGGTAAGCCAAGCCTCACCGAATGCTCATTCAGAAGCACATTTTTTGATGCAGCGATATGATGGATGGCTCAGGTCCTGTATTATTTTGCCACTGTCTACTGGTGCAAAGTGAAACTCCCATAATAGATAGAAATATAATCATCAGGCTAGGATCTACCATGATTTTATTTTTCCAGTTGCAGAGTAGAGATAGTAATTCTCACCTGAATCTTTGCCAAAATTGAAAACATGAAGCAAGGTTTGTGCCCCAAAACATGTTCTCTTCACCTTCTCCAACTATACTGTTGATCAAATAAAAGGTATTCTCTTTATACACCATACCTAATTTCAGGTATGCTACCAGATGTCTTGATAGAAACGAGCATTTTGAGCTTCTGCATTCACCAATGAAAATAAAGGAGTCACAAAGAAAAAGAATTACCCAAACAATCCACATATATAAAAAGTCAGTGTAAAAGATATACTTACCCATGTAAAAAAGAAATGTCAAGCCTACCTTTGGGCCTGCTGGCCCAGGCAGTCCAAATGCTCCTGGTTGTCCCGGTTCACCCTGTAAATAACAGCAATATCAGTGGTAAATGCTAATCTTTTATCTACTGCAGCTAGGATGACTCAAAACAGTAATAATATACAGCTTTAGGAATGGAAACTCTACCCACAGTCCTGAGTACCATTAGCAGAGATCTGAAAGTCCACATCGTGCTTTCTTTGCAAAGAAAAAAAGTTGGAAGAAACAAACTAAAAACTGAAGTAGCTCTTCATGCATTTTTCAAACCCAACCTCTTAAATAGCAAGAAATTAGTTCTTTAAGTAGGAAACAGCTTACACCAACTACAGTCTACAATTGCTGAGTCCCTGGAGATGACATAGTACATTGGATTGATGCAATAAATACATCCTATAAGAAATTCTGCAAATCCACATATGTTGCTGTCTGATCGCGGATTGCGCCAGGCAGGAAGTGACAAGTTTGCATCAATTCAGGAAGCAACACAGGAAAATTATCACATACCTGTCCAAGTGAGACAAGTGTCCAGTGTTGCACAAAGCAGAAACAGGATGTAAACGACAGACAAACAAGGGCTTATCTGATATGTATCACTACTTCTGTGCATTCCTGCCCTTCCAATGAATTCTTTCCCCAGGTTCATCCAATCACCACCAAATGGCTGCCATAAGAGCACAGCAAATAAGATTATAAAGGCCCTTCCCCAATGATAACTAAGGTAAAAAGGTGCCACCCCCCTCGACCAGCTTAATGAACAGTAACAGAGCTGACTCTGGGCTCTCTGAGGATGGCTAATCCACATGACGCTCTCCGTCGCTACTAGTGACTGCTGAGGCTATTAACCTCCTGCCATTTGTTTCTGCTGCTCCTAAAATTGCCATACAAATCCCCGAGACATGTTCCACTCAATACAGATTGATTTCCACTGCCTGCCTTTCACCGAAAGGCAAGGATTATACTGAAAGGAGGAACAAAAAGGCTTACGGCTTCTCCTTTTGCTCCATCCCTCCCCGGGGGGCCAGGTGAGCCAAGGGATCCCTGTAACAACAACACAGCTGTCATCAGCATGATATTAACAACAATCGCAAGTACAAGGACATGAGCAGTACTACAAGACAAGAATAAGGAATGAGGAGAATCATTTCAATGCAAACATTTATTATTTACAGTCTCTGGAGGAACTACTACTAACATTAACACACTACAACTAATTGATGAGCTGTTAATGAGAAACTAGGCACTCTTGGCCACTTATCTTACTTAAGAATAAATTAATATAAAGGCTGTGCAACTGTTGAGATACACAAGCATTGAAACATTTTAATATCTTCTCCCCTCAGCCTGTCCACTGTTCCACTGTCACAAAAAATCTGCTGTTTTTGCAACTAAGTACTACTTTTTTTTCCTTGTATTTATTGTTGGCTCTGTGCTTGTACAGCATCCACCTCAAAGCTCAGAAGCCTCGAGGCAAAGCTGTAATGCATGGATGGAATGAGCCTAAAAGCAAACAGAGAAGCCTTGAAAAACTCAAAGAGTCCTTAGGAACTACTTCACCTATGGCGAAGTGAGTCTCAGAGCTGGTAACATGCAAAGCTGGAGGAAAAAAAAATACCAGAAGAAACAGGCATTGCTTCTTAAATCCGTCTGCCCACCAGGTTGAATGGGACTAAGTATGTTGAGGCTGGCAGCAGTGCAGATAACTGCAGGAAACACAGGGGAAAGCCAAGTTTTGCTGTGTGCAGCTGGCAATTTAAAGAACAAATGGGAAGAGAACAGACGCAGAACAGGCAAGCTCATATACATGGTAAGGAAGGGACCAAGTGTTTTTAATTCTAGGATCTGCAGCAGGTGTTTTCTTTTTTTTTGAAGTGGATTATGTAAAAAAAAAGGATCAAATGAGAAACAGGCACTGCAATCAGCGAGTACAGGCACTGATTAAACAGAATGAGTTTATTGTGCATTATTTGGAGGGGGCTCTTGCCTTGCAGTCCTGAACATTTGCTGTTTTATAACAGGTGGAAAATGTCTAAATTACTATAATCCCTCCTGCAAATGGCATTTAAGGCATTTCTGACAAAAGCATTCAAAGTAAATAGTAGCTGATAGAGCAAGCTCAGTCCTGGATAATACTGGGATTTGGGGGGGGGGGGGGGTTGTTTTTTTTTTAGAGT
>JANHGO010000063.1:7663373-7675696 GCA_024606505.1 Aquila spilogaster | reverse complement strand
GCAGTCAGTGCTTTCCCAGAGACGGAACATCTCATGGCGCTTGTCCTCGGCAGAGCCTCTTTCCGGAAAGGCAAACGTCCGCCTCCTGCTCCCATTGATCTTTTGCCTTCCATGTCTCGTATTGAAGAAATTCTGGTATTTCAGTAAGAATAAGCATTTAGCTCTGAGCCTTCTTCTATTCTGTTTCAGTGTTTTACAGACTTTAGACAAAGTTCCTGCCCTTGCAGTCTTCACACATTTTTCAGATGTGGCTGAGCATGGTTACTCGTCAGGTTTAGATGTGAAAGGATACTTTGCAGACAAACAGCACAGCTACACGTTCTTCTCTTTATAGCACTTTGCTAATACAAGAACAAGAAAACACAGGTAAAAGAAAAAGACTTCCAAGAGGGGCTATTTTCACAAGCTTTCCCCAACAGCTTTATAAAGTTCCAAACTTTACACAGTGTAATTAATAAAGACTTAGACTTACTTTTTCTCCTTTATCACCTTTTAGTCCAGGAAATCCGGGTGCTCCTTCTTCACCCTAAAACACCAACACAATAGTTACCTTGCATGAAACAACATACATATGTGTACTTACACAGCACAGTTATCTTTTGGGAGTTGATGCCAACCTTTCCTTGCTGTACCGATGCTGTTCAGTCACCTGCAACTTGGCCATATTTGAATGATTTCAATTCTAGTTTTCCATCCAACAGTCCACCTCTGGCTGTTTTTCTTTTTTGTTTTTGTAAATATCAGCCAAGAGGAGTCTTTTTTCCAAGGACAAAATTGGAGGCATATCCTTATTAAATAAAACTATTTCAAGCATAAAAACAATTGAAATTTTTCATGGCCAACCTACTGCTAGAAATACCTTATTTTTTCCACTTTTACCTGCTAAATGTAGGCTGAAATGTACACCTTGGAAGTCACTCCATTTATCAATAGCTACTTCTCATACTCCACAGCTAAAGTCTTCAAAGACTCAGAGCACATTTCAGTGCTCAGTGGATGGAGCAGGATTATGCCGCTGTTGTGGGTTACTTGGTCATGATCCAGCAACCTGCCTATATATGTCCTGCATGTTCATGCTCCAGCTGATGGCATCTAGGATCCAGCATGTCTGGGTTTTACAAAAGACACTGACATGTGTCCTTCAATGGATGTCTACCAGCATTTCCACTATCTGAAATGGGAGATATCTGTGCATGGGACATTAAAGCAGCTTGCACTACTGGCAAATGACATGGCACAAAGCAGAGCTAATTCACTGAGAGCTTCTCCCTATCTACTTCTGTACCTAAGTAATAACAGGAAAAACGTAATCAAAAGAACATTAAAACCATGGCACATGAATATATGCGGCAACTCTCATTTTCTATGTTACCTTAAAACACATATGGACTACCTACATATGCAGATAAACACAGGCCAAATTCTGCCATTCTCAGCCTTATTTGTGATGTGTTTTCTTCCTGCATGAGTAGTTCAGCAGACTTAGATGGATGCATTCCTAAGGCAAGGTTCCAGTCAATGTCAGACAAAAGGACAAAATCTGACCTTATTTATTTATAGGTATATTTGGCAGTTAGAGGTTAATAAAAGACAGTATCTGGAAGTTATCCGTACTATATATGCAAATTAAAGTCATTAAATACTCTTATAATCACATTTCTCGCTAACTGTGAACCTTCATGAAGCACTCAGCCTAGAATCTGCAGTGCAACTGGCGGTAAAAATCAAATCTGCTGTATTTGAATAGGTCCCTAATGAAATAGAAAACCCATAACATAGCAAATGTGATTTTTAAGGAAATCACTTGTTCTAGGAGGTCAATATAACTTGAAGGAACTGCTGTTCCATGGCAAAGTGTGCAGCACAGGTAGAACTATTTCTGTCTTTTCTTTGCAAATTAAAGGAATAGGGTTAATACCTTCTTGTCTTATTTTTTTGTTCTGTGGAGTAGCAGCTCTTTTGTGTAGCTGAATAAAATAACCCTGATATCAGCCAATAGGTTGCATGCACAGTACTCATCGAGCCATCCATACTGGACAGAATCTCACAAGGTTTCTCCTCCAACCTCCCACTCAAAGCAACAGTGAATTCAGACCAAGCTGTTCACAGTTCATCCACTTTGGCATTGAAGACCTCTGAAAACAAGGCTTCTTCTCTTTCCAAACACAATCACATCCTAAATTAATTGCATCTCAGCAGAGGAGAAAGACTTCTATTTATTATTAGCTGAAATAGCATGATTTTTCCCTTTTGATTTTCCACATATCCCAAGAAGCTGCCTACAGAGATGTGAAGCCAAGAGCAATCCAGTGGCCTTCACAGCCAAGGGTCTGCAAGGGCATTTGCAGGTTTGAAGTGCAGACTCTCTCCCACTTGGTGACCATGCACACAGAGGCAGCTGTCAGCCCACTGATCAGATTGAGGGTCAGCAAGAGGGGGAGAGGGCCTTCAAAGTTGAATTGCACTCAAGGAATATGTGATCCAACAACGCCTAGCACTCCAAGGAACTCTATTAACAAAGACATTTCCTCCACCTCTATCTATTGCCACAGCCACAGGGGAGACCCTGCTGCATAAATTGAAGCACTGTGCAGCACACATCAGGAAGCCCATTACAGAACTAACCCTTCACTAGAAATAAAGCTGGAATGTTTAACCAGCTTGCAGTGCCAATCTTCAGGTATCCACTGTCCTTACTAGAAAACTGTTCAAAAACAACCTAGGCTGTGGAGACAAATTTAACATCCCCTGTGGAACTAACACTGAACCTCACCACTCAAGAGAGTGGAAAGGCCTCCCACTTCTGCTACTTCCGTTGAAAAGCCTTGACATTGCTGTGCTCTCATGTAGTGCCAAAGAAACTGTGACAGAAGGAATGGAAAGCTACCAACAGTTTGCACCTTTAGCTTGCAGCCAGCTGCTGAAACCCCCACTGAGGATGTAGCTAACTGGAACCGAGTTCTGTTGCCAGGGTAATTTACTTCACTAAACTACTTAGTCTATTTTTATTTTTTAACTAGCCAACCTCATGAACTGCATCACAGTTTTCTTTTCAATTGTCCAATGGAATTTTTTAATTAGGTAAGGTCCCAACCATTGTGCTCACCATACTGCCGAGACCCTGGGAAGTGATGGTGTACCCAAAAGGTGCCAGTGTTCTCCTCTCTCTACTCCAATGAGGTCAATTCAGTTAGCAAAAGAGCCAGTGCAACTCTCCTGGAAACTACTTACTACGGCCCAATACAGTTGCAATTAGAGAATGACAGCATTGGCCAAGAAGAAATCACAAGGGCCTGAAATGATTTTGTTCAAGAGGAGCTCATGCTGAGGAGGTTACAACTCCAGCAATTAGGCTCAAAAGGAAGGCAGGAATTTTCCTGAGTACTTTTGTCCTTTTCAGGCTCCTGAGCATGCTGTCCTTTTCTCACTGAAAATCCAGCCACGTATGTTTAGTTTCATCCTCTGCGCTGCACAGCCAGCAGCCTTTAATCAAACCTTCCCACAAATGTTAACAAGAGAATAAATCCGTTCATTAGCTCACAGTTGGCAAAATACTTGTCAAAAAGGCCTATATCTGGCAAACTGCCACCTGATCCAAAGTGACCAGAGGAATTCTCATGTAATATAGCCCTGGAGTGCTATCAGCAGATACTGTTGAGTAAGAGAGGGCTGGTAGGTACTGCAATTACTGATGGTATACACTGGCACAGACTACAAGCATAGAGAGGTTATGTAGCTCACAGGTAGCTACATATTTCTATAAATGCCACTTCATGCTCTTCAAAATTCATTCTGTGATTATTCACTTGCATTACAGCTATGCCTCATTTGTTTCCTTTGTCACTCTGTTGAACACTGTATGAATAAATATTAAATGACAGTCACTACACTTGAAAGCTCAGTTCAAAATTGTGAGCAATATGCAAATATAGCAAAGAAATAGCAGAGGCATAGGGCGCAGGCTATTAAAATAGTTGCCAAGCAAACACGGATGCAAGTGCACTGGTCTGAAGGATCTAGGCATCACACTGTGAGAAATGGGTTGGCTTCAGCAGCTGGCATTAAGCCCTGAGGAAAAAAAGCTCATTGCATTTCTTGCACCAAGGCCAAATGTAGTTGTGCACACTGAGAAGGATAAAAATAATAGCGTGTATTCACAAGCTGGCCGTGCTCCCAGCTTCAGCACAATGACATTCTGGTGGTGACATGTAAACTATATGTAATTGTTTATCTCATGTATTTCTACTGCTACCCCTCTACTTCATGGATATCTGAATTTCAATTGGTTATTTCTTTATATCCTTTATATCCTTTCTAGAGAAACATCTGCACTAGACTGGGAAGTCACATGGACCAGGCCTCCAAGGAACTGGGAAGAAGGAGAGACTACTACTACGAAGAGGAATAGGGTGAAGCTTCTAAGACAGCTTCTCTTAGGTTTAGCCAACACCTTCTGGTTTTGGTCAAGTACCTTTACATTTTAGGTAGAGCAACCTATTGTTCCTTTCATCTATAGTTTCGTGAAAACAAGCTTGACTGTGCATGTAGTTGTACCTGTGAGAAGGTATACTAAAAAATACAGCAGTTTGGCTTAGGAACTTCAAAAAATATTGAATACTGCAAACTTTGAGGATGCAACACTAGATAACTCTGAAAACTCTTTCATGAAGGAATCAATAGAAGTTCTGTGAGCAAATTGTGAATATTTTCTAAGCCATACTAAAACAAAAAGATATTTCCAGATCCAATGGGCAAGAAGAAATGTCACATCATGAGGGAATTGAGAACCCAGGCAACTCTCAGCTGCTGCAGAGCATTAGAGGGACTATGAATAAGGATACACCCATCAACTTTGGGTTACTACAGCTATTGGAAATATAGAGGTTACCTATGGAAGTATAAACATGCATTTACAGGTTTCTCTATTAGTTTGTCTGCAATAGCAGAGTTATCTCATTTCCAGATTTGAGTGAGGATGTCTTCCTGGTATACCACTGCCATATGAATTTACCAGACCACGTCAGCTGTAGGTTAGGGCGTCCCTCCATGGTCATGAAGGTCTTAAGGTCTTTTTTAAAAAAATACTGGTTTTTTTTCAAAAAAAAAAAACTTCCATTACATGCTTCCCATATGCACACATAGCTTAATTTATATTGTATTATCCGAAAGTTTATCTCTCTTGGGTTATTTTCATACAATTATAGATTCATTAAGGTTGGAAAAGACCACTAAGAGTAGCTAGTCCAACCTTCAACCAGTAACTACTATACCCACTAAAACATGTCCCCAGTGCCACATTTAGCCTTTTCTTGAACGCCTCTAGGGACAGTGACTCCACCACCTCCCTGGGAAGTAGCCTCTTTCAGTGCCTCAACACTCCTTCAGAGAAGAAATGTTTCCTAATAAACAACCTGAACCTCCTCTGGTGAAACTTAAAGCTATTACCTCTCCTCCTATCGCTGTTAAATGGGATGACCCTCACCTCACTACAACCTCCTTTCAGTGAGCTGTAGAGAGCAGTAACATCTCCCTTGAGTCTCCTCCAGACTGAACAATCCCAATTCCTTCAATCATTCCCCATAAGACCTGTGCTCCACACCCCTCACCAGCTTCACTGCCCTTCTCTGGATATGCTCCAGGGCCTCAATGTTTTTCTTGTAGCAAGAGGCCCAAAGCTGAACACAGTACTTGAGCTAAGGCCTCACCAGAGTTGAGTACAAAGGGATATTGAGCCTTACTACCCTATATAATTGCTGAATGCTATGTATATGGTCTGTGACTGGATTATATCCACATCCCATGTAGAGCCTCAGATGCTGAATGGAAGTAATTATAAAATTACTAAGTAGATAGCCTAATTACTAGATGACATGTTTCTTCAGAGCAGGAACAACTGAAACATAGATTTTGCCATATCCAGCCTCACAGAATATTTTCTATGAAAAGAGACCTAAAATGGAGGAGGAAGCAGTCTGCAGATACTTGAAAAGATACAGAGATAGAACAATTCTTTCCTACCTAATTCTAGAAAGACATCAAAAGCACAGGATGGAATAACCCATCAGTAATGCTTTTTAAGCAATCTGCTCAAGTTTAACTGCTTTTCTTTCCTCCACTTGCAGCTCCTTAAGCAGCTGCCAAGTTTACAAATATTTCTTCCAACTTGAGAACAGCTGTGGACTATAATCACATATTTTATTTCAAACTCTGGGTTGTGGCCTACGTTAATAGAAATGAGAGGAAACTAAATGAGAAAATAATGGGAAAAAAAAATCAGTCCAAAAACACATGGTTAGATTCTTATTTTCCTGTCAAATTCAAGTAAATCACTGGATGTTTCCTTCACCTCACAGAGCAGCCTACAGAAGATATACTACACTGAGGTCAATTCTATACACCTTCTTTATTCCCTTCCAAATTTCCTTCTATACCTACCACAGAAGTATCACTTTTCTAATCCCAGAATGTAATAAAAATTTCTAACCCTGTCACAAAACATCAATAGAGGTATCATTGGGTGACCTTCAAAACTCTGCCAAGCAGAACTCCATGAATCAGACACCCAACACATTGACAGCTCTGCAAACCAGGGGATCTATATCCTAGGCAGGAGACAAAAGCTGAATAAAAACAGAACAAGGGCAAGATGAGATAGAAACAAAAGCAATACTGAACTGTGCAGCACTACCATTTCACCATTAATACACCCCTCTCTCCTTTGTTAATTAAACTCACAGTATCCCTGTGAAATGAGAATTTACAGCAACTGCATTATTGTTTTCATTCCATGAGGGTAATGAGTCAGAGGTGCAACTGAACAGAAGACATATGGAAGGTCACAGGGTTTGGGACCAAGTTAGAAACTCGCTACAGATCTCTTGTGTCCTAGGTTGATGCTCTAATGGTAACTTTATTCTTCCTCTCTCCTTGTTCTTTGACCTGCATTTAACTTAGCAACCTCACAATCACAAAGGATAAACCAGAAGACTGTGTAAGTGTCCAGTGCTGATCCACTGCACCACACTGAACAGTTTTCACTATTGGATGAGAAAAGTGCAGAAGAAGGATGCAAGAGATGCTGCAAGCTTAGTATGATCTTCAGGTCCAAATTCTTGAGAGTACTTCCAAGAGACAGCATGAGTTGGGAAGGACGTAATATATTCTCTTCCCTTCTCTACGTCTTTCTTCAGAAATATTGTCAATTCTGAGTTTGGTGGGGATTTTTTGTTTGTTAGGGATTTTTATCCAGTGAAGGTCAGGAGTGATCTACAGACCAACTGAGATGCAGAACTGCAGTGTATATATGTCACTCAGCTCTATTTTCAAAAGCTGCTGACCACAGAGGCAGTACAAATGACTGCCATTTTCTAAGGCACAGATGCAGGATTCTATTAGCTTAATGATGCTAAAATCCTATTAATATCTTGGAAAATTTGACACCAAAACTACCATTATCTTCTGCTTCTAAAAGAAATAAGACATTCACCTTATCTGGGAGTCCAGTTCACTTTAAGAAAAGAACAAAATTATTCTGCTTGTTCACTGTATTATATTCTGATTTAATAAACGGAAAGGCCGTGTGGACATGATAGACAGAAATCTGTAGAAGCTGTAGATGTGCCTAATCTATCAGGAAATCCAGTATTCAGTGAGCTGATTAAATGATAGTTATGAACATTTTTTATATATTGCAAAGATTTTTTTTTCAATTGCATTCAATTGCATAGAAGTCAATTGCTCCCAAAAGGTTCTTTGCCAGGAGAAATTCAGGAGACTTTGTATTTCAAGAGTGTCTGAACCTTTTAACCTTATCATGAACATCATGGACTCTACCATGAGACCAACAGTGGGTGTTCTGAGCATTCATCACATGATCCCAGTCACTGAATGCTTTTTTTTCTAGGGTAAGTACACCTTTTTTCAGGGATCCCAAAAGATACCTTCCTCTAAAAAAACCTGATACTCCACCTTTGCATCAAAATAGTTAAAACAACAGGTGTGCTGTCAGTGAATTTGACATATTTTCACCCATAAACTTGGTGCTGCAGGTGAGATGGTTCAGTAGAGCTTAGTGATTTGGTAACTAGCTATACCCCCAGTGAAGGTCACTGTAGAGCTCATAATAGCCTGAGAACCCCCAAAGACTTCAAAGCACCCAAGATCCTGTCCATTAGCTTCACACTACCTGCACCTCACCATGACACTCCTTCACTAACTACACATAGGATTTCTGAAAGAGGAGGATGGTCAGAACCTTTGGCAGCTCTTGAACTACCCATTTTTCTGTATCAAGGCTGCCCCAAGTGTAGGATTTACTTGAAGTATACATCTACCTCTGCAACAGAGAAAGAGAAATAACAATGTATTGAATGTTTTATTTGGAGTTCTTCTGTTTAACAGCTATACAAGTCATTCGATCAACTGACAACATCTTCACAAGTTAAAAAATACGATTGTTTGCAGACCTAGTTTTGACTGAATATACTGAACAGGAGGTAGAAGGTAACCGGAGTCGATTGGTGCCACAACCCCACTACAAAGAGGAACAGCCAGAGGAAAAAACTGGATTTAAGGGGTTGGATTACAAGAAGCAAAATCATTATCTCCTGTGAGGTGAATTTCCATGCAGAAAGGAAACAATGCAAAGGCAAGAAACAACTCAGCTATGCTTGCATCTCTCTTAGTCTTCTACCTATTACCAATCCTTGCAAGCAGCAAAAGTTCATCATGGGAAAGCAGGATTAAAGTCCCTGCGCTAATCAAGATGCACATACAGCACAGACTAATGGCCCCTGGAGTATCTAAGTGTGAAAGAGATAGCAAAAATGTCTTTGTGTTGTAGAACAACATGTATCAAGATGAGGATTGATTGGCAGAACATTTATATCCTGTCTTAACACAGTGAAAGCTAAGATCCTCTGCTTGTGAAAGACAGCAAAGGGTTACAGATTTGCCTTGTGTAACCAGACAAGACAATAAGATCTCATGTCTTTTTCCAGTGGCAAAACATGCCCTGAACATTAAAAACAAAACAAAACAACAACAACAAAAAACCTCTATATTTGATCTTGGAAAAACAATAATCACACATATGACATGAGCAAGAAGTCCTTATTCACCCCTCCCAGGTTTCTACTGATGTGGAAGAACTGTTACTGAAATTTAAGCTTTAAGGGTGGGAGATCCAAAAGGGGAAATTTACAGATGACAATGACAGTACAAAACAGCTTGACACATAGTTCAGCTGTGGTACCAGCTGCATAGTCAGAGTGCCACAGTGCCCAGCCATGGCCAAGGAGGATTGGACAGGTTTTGATCAGTGGAAGTGGAACACACCATGGGAATGAGAAATTTGAGATCCTCAATTCCATCAGGGGACCAGAGCTTGTGACACTGCCCTTGCTCTTAAACTCAGAGACACTCAGAGGCAGGAAAAGCTTCATGGCTATCATGGACTGGAGGAGTAGATGTGAAAATGTGAGGGGGAAGAGAAAACTTCAGATGTTTTTGATAGGTCATAGCAACCTGTTTTGTGTAATGCTTCAGCTATCTATAATTCAATAGGCTGCAAGATCCATGTGAATCTTCTAGAAAAGCTTTTTCCTTTTGCACCTAGCAGACAGCTAATCCATACCTATCAACAGCGATATCGCTCTCAGGATCATCATTAATTTGAACAAGAGTAATTAATGACAGAATCAAGAGGATATATTGTTTTTATTTTCTTTTTTTATTCTCCCCTTCAGTTCTTCTATCAGAAGCAGCACAAAGACGGCAAATCTTTCTCATTTTATTTCCCTTCTGCACTGCAAGTGGATCTTGGCCGAGAACTCTAAGATGAGCTGGAGATTTCACAAAGTCTGCTTGCCAGTAGATGTCATTATATACCAGCAATGCGCCTGCAAGCCAGAAGCTAACTGAAAAAAATAACAAATGCTTTCTAAGTTTATGTAAGAAAAAACAAGTTACTAGTATTCTTGTACTGCTGAGAATTAAGCAGTCATGATGCACAATTATTATGTGATCTGGCTCTGAGTTGTTTATTACAACCTGCAGCTGTTATTCTGGGTCACAGAGAACCACAAAACCCGCTAATTATTGTTGAGAAAAAGAACTCCATAAAACCACAGTTATTTAGCTGTGCAGAATGTACTTTAACTACAGTTAAGAGGACTCAAATATTCAAGGTGCAGTCTGAAATTGCTTGCAAACACAAGAAGATTCAGAATGTACTCAGAGCACTAAGGCAGACACTGACATTAATACAATTTACTCATTAATGGAAAAGTGCAGAACAGGAATGACAGACAAAATACTCCAGTGAGCTGCACGAAAGTTTTATGAAGTGGATGAGGTTGTATTATCCAGATGTGTAAGATTACATAGTCGTGTAAATACTGAGTTGGTAGGTTAAGTGCTGAGTGACTTTAATCAGATGAAATCAGTAGCTACAAATGGGTTCTGAGAGAGATGATTCCTAGCAGCACTAAAGAAATAAAGGAAAAAAAAATCTCCAGCTATTGCACTTTCACTTTTCATTACCAAATCAATCTGAGATATGCTCACATTACTTTAACAAGGTCTGAGTGCTAAGAACCAAACACTGAGGTGGCAGACCTTGTCTGCAATGAATACCAATTATTGGGTGATTGGGTTTTTCTTTTGTTTTCCAATTTCAAACTCAATAGTATATCTGAACTTTGAGGTATTCTCCCATCTTGTTACTCTCAAGATGTGTTGGCTGAAAGAGCACTGCTCACTGTCCTGGGTGCTGGTGCTTCCCAAAGCTCTCTGAGTCCCTTCTCAGTAAGCCAGGGTTATACTTCAGAGGTTTTGGACTTGTTAACTACCTGAACAGCACAGCAGCCCAAACAAAGCCTATAACTTCTCAGCAGCACCTTCCAAACCCCAGGGTTTCAGTGGTGAAAGGACTCACATCAGCTCCTGGAGAGATCATTAGTTTTACTTGGAAGCTCTTTCTGAGCTTCTCTTTCTGAGAAGAAATTTTTCTTAATATCCAGTCTGAACCTCACCTGGTGCAACTTAAGGCCATTACCTCTCATCCCATCACTAGTTACCTGGAAGAAGAGGCCAATCCCCACCTCACTACAGGCTCCTTTCAGGGATTAGTAGAAAGCACTAAGGTCTCTCCTGAGCCTCCTCTTCTTCAGACTAAAGAATCCCAGTTCCCTCAGCCACTCCCCATAAAATCTGTGCTCCAGACCCTTCACAGCTTCACTGCCCTTCACTGGACATGCTCCAGTGCCTCAATGGACCCAAAACTGAATTTTTTCACCACTGAAACCTTCAGGTTTGGATGGTGCTCCTGTGAGGTTATAGGCCTTGTTTGGGCTGCTGTGCTGTTCAGATAGTTACCAAGTCCAAATCCTCTTAAATATAGCTCAGTTTCCTCAGGGCTGGCTGGCTGAGAAGGGACTCAGAGAGCTTTGGAAAGCACCATCAACCATTCATGATATTATGGTAAGCTATGCTGATGGCACAGTGCTGGGATAAAGATTCAGCATCTTTATCAACTTCAACAGCTTTATCAATGACATAGAGGATGGAATCAAGTGCACCCTCAGCAAGTTTGCAGATGACACCAAGCTGAGCAGTGCAGTCGATACACTGGAGGGAAGGGAAGCCATTCAGAGGGACCCAGACAGTCTGGAGAAGTGGTGCCATGTGAACCTAATGAGGTTCAACAAGGCCAAGTGCAAGGTGTTGCACTCAGGCCAGGGCAATCCCAGGTATTTATACAGACTGGGGGAAGAACTCCTGGAGAGCAGCCCTGTGGAGAAGGATTTGGGGGTCCTGGTGGATGAAAAGCCGGACATGAGCCAGCAGTGCACGCTTGCAGCCTGGAAGGCCAACTATATCCTGGGCTGCATTAAAAAAGGAGTGGCCAGCAGGGAGAGGGAGGTGGTTGTCCCCCTCTACTCAGCTCTTGTGAGACCCCACCTGGGGCCCCCAGATGCAGAGCTCCTGGAACAGGTCCAGAGGAGGGCCGCTAAGATGATCAGAGGGCTGGAGCACCTCTCCTATGAAGAGAGGTTGAGAGAACTGGTCTTGTTTAGCTTGGAGAAGAGAAGGCTCCAGGGAAACCTCATTGTAGCCTTCCAGTACTTGAAGAGCGCATATCAACAGGAAGGGGAATGACTGTTTACATGGGTTGATAGTGATAGGACAAGGGGGAATGGTTTTAAACCAAGACAGGGGAGACTTAGGTTGGATATTAGGAGGAAGTTTTTCACTCAGAGGATGGTGACGCACTGGAACAGGTTGCCCAGAGAGGTTGTGGATGCCCCATCCCTGGAGGCATT
>JANHGO010000063.1:7649221-7663273 GCA_024606505.1 Aquila spilogaster | reverse complement strand
TGTGCAGCTTTGTCAATTAAAGCTCTGTAGCACTTAACAAGATGCATCTGACTAAATTCAAGGCACAAGAAACAATACGCATTCTCTTAATGGATAACAAACGTAGATTTAAAATGAAAATAGTATGTATCTACCCAAAAGCAGAAATAAAAGCATGAAACTGATGGCAAGCTCCAAACCTCTACAAGCACTCCAACACAAGTAAGCACCATCCCTAAGCTAAATGAAGGACCTCAAACTAGAGCAGCTCTGAACTCGCTGCACTGCACCCATTGTGTCAGCTCCAGTAAAGGTCCAGCACATACTCAATTACATGTGCACCTTTTTTCATCCCTTCCTTCACTTTCCAGGAAAAACAAAGACTTCATGGTGCAGAAACTCCACAGCAATATTCTAACTCGCAATTTAAGTTCTCTAGGTGGACTCTTCACTTCCTACTCAGCTCTACCCAGTGTACAAACATGATTTGACAAGCATCACCAGGGAAAGGAAAAAACTTACACAGCATGAAAATTGAAGCGCTAACATACACAGTAGGGAATCAAATAACTTAAACAAGTTCTTAATCTCTTCTCATGTCTGCTTTGTTCTTCCAGCATGAAAATATGAAGTAACTGGTTGAGTTGAACTTTGAGTGGACTGAAAGCTCCCATGTGATCTAATCTCTAGACACAGCTGTAGAGTAGAAAGGAAAAGCTAAAAGAAAGTAGTTAATCACCAGTGAGAACAAACCTATGGCTGGGGCTAGAGGGACTCATCAGGAGCACCATTACTATGGCTGCACAGTTAACAACGCTATTAAAGGATAGCAGACCTAAACACATAGGTGAAGCCAAGCCTAAATCCTCAGGCTAACCTTCTCTTTAAATGCCTTCTGCACATGTAGTAAGTGGTGGCATCTGTCACAACCAGCTTTCCCTTCAGAAAATCAGGTCATTTCACGCCATGAGCTCTGATGGCCTCATTGCCAGCTCTGGTTTTAGGGGCATTACTTCTGAATGGAGGCTTCTCCTCTCCTACTTCCTGTTTCTCAAGTATCTCATCCTCTGCCAGAACAAGGAGCTCCACAATTTACCTGTCACAGGACAGCAGGTAAAAAGCTGTGTCCGCCACATCACAGAACCACTGTAGTACTCCTTACCTAAGCATCGCAAGCCAAGCATTTTGTAACATAACTCGTTTAAACTCAAATGCTTTACTGAGAGAAAAAGCTCTGGGATTGTCACTTCCTCTGTCTGTCCACACATAGCAAGAAAATCAGAAAGAAAACAGAAGCAAGTACACCTTCAGTGGAAACCACAGTACTATGGGATGTGTCAGAGAGTGTTCAGACTCTCTCCTGACAGAAGCACTTTGTGCCATCAAGCTGAAGCAGGAGCATATCATCCAACCTACCTGACTGCAAAAACCTTATTTGATGTTTCCCCTACATTACTCATTACAAAAAGGTATTCAGCTTCAAGAAAACCGCAAGCCAGACCAAATGGGATAAAAGCTTTTCTGTCAGAACAGAAAGCACATGCCCCAGAGAAGAGCCCCCTGTGTTTATCTTCCATTCTTGCTAGTAAAAAGGGACAAAAAACACTAGTGACCAAAATAAAAATTTACAGGAAAAATTCCAGACTTCCACTCTATTTCCAAGCAGTTTGAGGAAAGAAGGGCAACATGCAAAGCTTAATTTTAGGCTTAGTTTATTTGGAGCTTTGTGGCAAATGCTAACAGAGTTATTAATACTACAGCCTTGGTATCAGCCACCAAACACCTGCAAAAATATTTTTAAAAAGCAGGAGTGTTTTGTTCTACATTCTCCACTTCTTTACAAAAAAGCATGAAGACAGGGCACATGGAAGGAATCCCACTACATGAAACCCTGTTTTCTGGAAGCTAGATTCCTATTCACAGCTGACAAATCCATCATGTGACTCCACAAGCAAAAGCAAAGAAATGCAGACCCACGCTTAGTTCTCTCCCTTCAAACGCATGACAGAAGTTTTGCCTCAACAATACCCAGGTTAGAACTTTACATTCAATTCCTCTGATCATTTACGTCAGCAGGACTCAATCACTTCACCATGTGGAAGGTAGAAAAGTGCCACGAGCAAAGCAGTTTATTAAAAAAATGTAAATGAATGTACTCAAGTTTTTCATGATGTTCGCCCAGCTCTTAGCATTTACCAGCATCACACAAGCGAAGCAAGAAACAGTATAACTTAATGCTTGAACACGGCCATGACAATTTAAAATATCAAATAAGTGCTATGAAATGAGAAATAACTCTGAATGCCAGAGAGCGGTGGTTGTGACTGACCAAAGCTGTAAGTTAAAAAATTGAAAACAAAAATTCAAGAGCGGATATACCTGCTGAGATCGAGAAGTTGTTTAAAAGCAATTTTACCACTCTGGCTCTCTCTCAAAGCCTCTCTCTGCAGAAGTTGTCAGGAAATTACAGCAAATACTCCTAGCTCACTTATACTGCAAGAGTGGAAACTAGCTGCCGCCATAGAGGAACGCAGATTGGAATGTCTCACAACAAGTCATTACTGACCATTTTACAGAATATGGGGTTGAATACTTCAGATGTGAGAATATACCGAATAAGAGATTGAGTATATACTTAAAAGAGTGACTCACCACAGGCTCCATGACCCAACACAAAAGCATCTACTCTGACCCCGAGAGCAACAGCGACAGCGTGGAACTGGATGTTTTACATGCACTGATACGGCACAGGGACAAAGGTTAGAGGAAATGAAGTGTGGGAAGAATAAATGATTCTCACACAAAACAGACAACTGATTCTGCTCGTTTTCAGATAGGACTCATCTGTAGAGAAAAATGACTCCATTTCCACATACTTCTGTTCTCATTTTTCTCGTGTGCCGCTGCCTTGAACTATTTTAACATAAAGTTTTAAAATATAATTTAAAGTAAATCTTTTTTTAGCCAGTCTTTGTTGCGCAGAACAGAAAGATACCCACACACTGATCTGCCACTTTCCCTTTAAAAGGCCAACAGAACTGATACTAGACAATTTTTTTCTAACAGCAAGAACAGGGCACATGGGGAATAGACTGTTTGGGGAGCTCAGATTTTCTCATCTGTTCTTAAAGGTCTCTAGTAACAGATTAACATGCTTCAGAAATGAAAGTTTGGGTATATACTGTATGAAGTGCACCAAAGTCTATTTTCAGCCAAGGCTGTTCTAAGGAGTCCTTAATTTGGGATGGTTCCCACACGGCACACTATTGGCATCACAGGATACAAATGGTACGAACCTCAGATTAGGATAGAAAAAGGAATAAGGAAAACATGCACAAAAGAACAGATACAAGATTCAAGCATCTATGAAGAAATCAGTAGACAGCACCTAGAGAGCCTTGCTTGGATGCATGAAAAGGAACAGAAATAGAAAGCATCTCCACAAAACATCCTCTCCCCTGGAAGTGCAGATTGTTCCTGTGACCATTCCTAACAAGATTTCCATGTTTTCTGAGGTCACGGATGAAATGCATTAAGAAATCATACAGGGAAAGACTACAGCCAGAACACCAACAAAAGGCTGTAGGGAAACCCAAAGACTACTAACTGCATGCTCCTGTTGAGCACACACTGAGACTCCCCTCTCACTAAAGGAGAAAGCACACAGATTTTAACATCATGTGAGAACCCATGTGCTCCTGAGGCCCTATAAAGTGATCAACAAGAGAATGCAGGTAGGTTAGAGAAAGCTTTCCTTATCCTCTTCTTCATCCTCTAAAGGCAGGAGGAAACGATGCCACATTGTATCATGACTGCAAAACAAGGGAGATACCCACCCATGGCACAGACCTACTGGAGTGGGCTGACTGCTCCCCAGATCTAAGCAACAGATCAGGCATGAGAGGTGTCTGGGAGGTAGAGAGGCAAGCGGAGAGCACATTTCTGATACATCTGTGGCATACAAACCACAAATACTTTGTTCTGCTGCTGAAGTAGGATTGAGAAGAAAGAAGCCATGTCAGCAGCATGGTCCTAGACCCACAGTCTTCCCTCCTTACTGATACCACAATCTCTTCTTTGTGCCTTTTTTCTTTCTTTTTTTTTTAATTTAAATCACATGCAAGAAGCCAGAACGAGGCAAGGCAAAATAGTGACTAAGAACAGAGCAGAGCTCAGAGCCAAAGAACAAATGAGAATCCAGGACAAATGTGATTAAGACTTCTAAGTTTAAACTGCTCTTCAACTTCCCTATTCCATTGCTGCTCTTCGGGTGCTATAAACAAAAAATTACAGGCAGGAAACGCACATAAGCTCTGAACAGTAGAGTTGATCTACGTACACAATACATTTAGTCCTAAAAGAGAATGTAAATCTTTTTAAATCAGCTAAAGACTGAACAGACAGGAGGGTGGAGTTCTCATGTGTCACAGCCAAAGTCTCAAGCACTTACACTTAAATGGTTCCTAATTCATGTCTAGTTTTAAATGTTCTGAAAGATATTTGGCATTCAGATTTGAGTATTTACCGTGTTAAACAAATAGCAAAGATATATACCACTTTTACATCTCCTTTTGATTATTTTATTTCTATATATTTAAAGTAAATATGGTTTCTCTGAGATAAAACAAATATCCCAACATCTCTATATATGGCTAAAAGAAGCACAGCTGTTTTAAAGGTCATATAGAAAATCTGTAAGAGCTAAGAACACAAATGAACTTCATAAACAGTCTTGAAAATGCTACTAACCTTAACCCTTTTATTGCAGACACCATAAAAACCGCTTCGTACACCAGTTCATCTTGTGGTTGCCCCCTCACTGCCCATCGTTACCCTGTTTCAGACCTATACAGGTAGTTGTGACAACCTGACTGCAACATACAATATGTGGTTCTTGCTGCAAGGAGAAATGAGAACTGAAGCCACAAGATTCTTCACAGAAGGTCAATAATGCACTAGTTTATATGGCATTAAAGTGAGAAAGCGGAAAAATACACGTGTTCCAGAAGGGCTACAACATATGATCTCACCTCCATACAACTTAGTAACTAGAAGCTCATTGCCTCTAACAGAAACAGAGACAAGGGAAACTGGTAGAAAACAAGATTAGGCAATACCCTTGTCTTTTCAGATTTGTGGAACCGAAATATTTTCCAACGTAAATGCAGGCACAGTACTGCTAATTCAGGAAACTTCCTCTCCCTGGTTATCTTTTGCAGCCTGGTAGAAGCGAGCACAGCAATTACCCGAAGATCCATCATCACATTTAATCCTAAGCGCTAGCTCAGGGGCTTTGCAGCTCAGTTAGACAATTGTCTTTCCAGCCACCAGCACTCCCTTCGCATTTAGAAAGAGCTACTCCCAAAAAGCATTCTCAGCTGCATTTTTACTCCTCCCCACACATCCTAGAAAAAGCATGACACTGCATTTTCAACATTACAATTGTAAAAGTAGAAAGCATTACACTTTTATGAAAGCTTTAACAATCGCATTTGAGCTTACAGACTTCCTGAAATTAAACATTTGTTACAGTAATGGAAATTTGGCTTCCCCGGTCTTTAGCAGTTGTCCAGAAAGGCTAATTCCCACCCTGGAACTGCTTCCTAACCTCTAGAAAGGGTCATCTATGTATAACCACAGAAAAAAAAATGCACATGGCATTCTGACGTTCCATGGTAACCCCGCCAAGAAGAATCCTGCACGTTCAGTCTGCATCTAAAATGAGCTTGGTTATTTCTAACAAAACACCCAAATACACACCCTGGTCTTCCCTCAGCAGGCTGGCCACCTCTGCCATGGCTCCGATAAATGCAGCACTGAGCAAACCTTCAGAACCAGGCTGCAGTGTGCAGAGTGAGTCCTGTGATAAGCAACAGAGCAATGCTGCTTATCTCCCATCCACAGCATAACATACCTAGGTCTTGCGCTTCAGAATGTAAATGATACCTAAAAGGGGAAGCTTATTACTTGAAACTGTACCAAGAAACCGAGGCTTTCCAAATTTTAGCCTGTGAAAATGGGATTTTCAGACAGTAGGAGTGTTACAGTTAATAAGCAGAAACATTCACCTACTTCCCACTGAAACTGTACTCCACTCAAGCACCCACGTCTCACTCACCACCAACTTGTTCACACTCCTGTTTAAAACGCTTCTCGGCAGCATTTTCTGATTTCACCTCATAATCCCACACTGTATACGTAAACGTATACCTCTTAACCACAGAAGAAAATTCAGCTGATTCCAAGTCATTCTGCTAAGACCCACCCAGCAAACCATTAATGAGCAAGCCATGTGTCAGTACCACACTTCTTGGTCAGCTGGCCCCACCCAGTTCCATAGGAAGAAAAAGGGAACGTAAAAGTCCAAACTCAAAGTACCTCTAGAAATATTTTATGGATGACAGCATGTTCTAATCCAATTTCTGTCCGCCACAGTGATTTTTCTGCTCACGCAGTATGTCCTTATGCTACATTTCCTGGTTTTGCTTTTAAGATCTCAAATATCACTTCTTTTCAAATTTATCACTCAGAGTTAAGACTTCATGTGGAAAATATTCTGATCCTTAGAACAATAAGTATACCGTACAGAAAAAAAGCATCAAGTCTGCAGACCACGAGGGCAGACTGTCCAGCTCAAGGTCAACACAGAAGCAAACCAGCAACTTTGCCATCCTCATTGATGGTTTTTGTGTCACTGCAGCAATAAACACTGCTTGTTCTTATGAGAGACACTGTGATGAGTACAAAACAGCACAAAGAAGCAGCTGAAAACATTCCTTCCAATGGCCACAAGGATAGAGAAGAGTTAGCAATACATTGAGCCAGGAGACAGACTTGATGATCCCTATGGGTCCCTTCCAATTTGGGGCATTCTATGATGGAACACCTCTTCCAGCCCTGATTAAACAATTCTTCCAGTAGCGTACCAGAGATGGGAAAGCACACAGCTATAGAAAGTGTTCACTTGATTCATCTATTAACAAGAAAAATCTGGAGAGCACCTTAATAAGGAAAGCAAGATCTTCTCTCCAGTAAGGGAAGCTACAGCTGAACTTCCTCTATCACCGTACCCCACCAAAGGCTGCCTCCCTCCTCCCACATTCAGCTCAGACTTGGTCTCCATTCTGAGTAAAAGTACTTACCCCACTTTAAACCGTTTCAATACACTGCAGAAAATAATGACAAGCTGCCATTTCAGACAGGACTTGCATGTTAGGCTCACTATACAGAATCCAAATTTCAGAGATTTCAAGTAGGCTTAATTCAGTAGCAGTTTTAAGTAATTTTCTTCCATCAAATGAAAAGATTAGCTCAGGGTTGCTGTGCTTGCTACTCTGCTAATTAGCCCACTTGTTCAGCACTCACTGTCCTTCAAGTGGAGGACATGGCATAACAAACTGCATGTAGTTCTACAAGACTATAGAGATGACAATTGAGGGATAAAGAACAAGATACCGTAACATCAAGTTCTTTACTGCATGTAAGTTTTCGTTCCCAGCCTCACAAGAGGGTTATGTGTATGACAATAGGGGCTTAAATCTGAAAAGAGAGGCAAATGGATGAGGTCAGGCTCTTCTCAGTGGTGTGCAGCAATAGAACAAGGAGCAATGGCCTCAAACTTGAACATAGGAAGTTCCATACTAATACGTGGAAGAAATTCTTTATGGTAAGGGTGACGGAGCACTGGAATAGGCTGCCCAGAGAGGTTGTGGAATCTCCTTCTGTGGAGATTTCAAGACCTATCTGGATGCCTGCCTGTGTGACCTATTGCAAGGAACCTGCTTTAGCAGGGAGGTCGGATTCAACAATCTCTTCAAGTCCCTTCCAACCCCTGTGATTCTGTGATTCTGTGAAAATGCCAAGAGAGACTTCTTCTGCCTTCATGTGAAGAGCAAACTTGCATTCCAAAGGAAGTCCGTGTGTGCCAGATCAAGTATCCATCTATCTCAGGATCTTTTCTCTTCCTGGCAAAAAAGAGATGCCAGGGAAGAGTGTAAGAGGACAAACTTGTAATACTGCTGCTCCAGGATGTTCTTCCTGCCTCCATGGATATCCTGGAGCAGAAGTTGTGGGTTTATATTTAATAACTATCAATGGATATTTCTTCTGTGAATTTGAGCTGATGTGAGCACCTAGCACCTACCGCCCTGGTGGCACTGGTCCCATACCTCCACCTCCTCCATGCGAGCAGCTCTTCTATCAGAAGCAGCACAAAGCTGGCAAATCTTTCTCACATGCTTCCTTTCCACACTGCCAGTGGATCCTGGCAGAGAAATCCTCTAAAGAAAGAAGCGCTGAAGACTTTGCAAACTTCTGGTTGCCAGTAGGTGTCATTATATACCAGCAATGTACCTGCCAGCCAGGGGCCAATGCTGAAAAGGAAGAAATGTTTTCTAAGTTTATGTAAAGAAAAAACCCCAAGTTACTAGTATTCTTGCACTGCTGAGAATTAAGCTGTCACGATGCACAATTAGTATGTGATCTGGCTTTGAGTTGTTTATTACAATCTGCAGCTGTTATTCTGGGTCACAGAAAACCACAGAATTTATCTAAAACCCTCTAATTATTGTTAAGAAAAAGAACTCCATCAAACCACGGTTATTTAGCTGTGCAGAATGTACTTTAACTACAGTTAAGAGGACTCAAAAATACTCAACATGCAGACTGAAATTGCCCACATACACAAGAGGATTCAGAACATACTCAAGAGTAGTAAGGCAGATATTAACATTAATACACCTCACCTTTTAATTCAGAAAAGAAATCACAGATACAAACGACTCCAGTGAGCTGCATGACAGCCTTATAAAGTAGATGAGGTGTTATTTTACAGTTGTTTAAATGCTGGACTGAGAGGTTAAGTGCTGAGTGACCTTAACCAGATGAAGTCAGTAGTTAAGAATGGTCCCCGAGAGAGATGATTCCCAGCACAAAAAAAAACCCAACCAAACAAACAAACAAATACCCCTGCAGATATTGCACTTTCACTTTTCATTACCAGGTCAGTTTGAGCTACACGCACATTATTTTTTATTGTGCAATAAAGTAAGAAGACCTGAGTGCTAAGAACGAAACCCCGAGGAAGCAATGTTTCCACAGCCACTGTCTCCAAGGAGCACCAATTACTGGGCAGCTGGGATTTTGTTTTGTTTTCAGATTTCAAACTTAACAGTATCGCTAAACTTGGAGATGTTTTCCCATCTTGTTACTATCAAGATGTGCTCACTGAAGGAGCACTGCCTGCCGACCTGGATGCTGATGCACAAAGGCTCCTGCTGCTTCCTTGGGCTCCAGGAGTCACCCTTCAGCTCACCAGCCCTGGGTAAACTGGGTGGCATTTAGGAGTTTGGGGACTTGGTGGCAATGTCTGAACACCACAGCAGCCCAAACAAGGCGTGTAACCTCGCTGGAACACCTTCCTTGCACCAGGCTCAAGGTTTCAGCAGTGAAAAGGACACACACATCATCTCTTGGAGCAATAATTAGTTTTGTTTGGAAGTTGCAGGAATAAGGACTAATTCTTGGTTTGTGCAAGCTCAGGCTCCACATCATATAAGTGCTCAGAGAGCATATCCTGCTTCTAGAAGTTCAGGTGGTTGTTCCCCCTCTTTGTACTGAAGCTGGTTTTAAGCTCTCAGCTTTGGCCCTTGCTTGAACTACACTGCAGCAGCTCGACAATGCACCCTGTTAATCCTGACCCTGACTTACAGAATCACTTTTCTGGCTTGGACTTAGACTTGCTTCATCAACCGCAGCCTGGTAATCTGGACTCTTGGCTGAATCTGGCTACCATCACTGACCCATCCCACTCTCTTGCTGGGGTGGTATGGGATAAGCCCTGGCTAGTGAGGTCCCAGCCCCACCAGTCATGGTATTGCTCCCAGCTCCACCTCCCTTGGGGCATAGCTGGTCCTTGCTGCACCCTGACACTCAGGGACCTGACTCTCAAACATTGTTATAGCTCTGTGTGTCTAAAATACCACTTCCAGCCTGAGCCTTACCTGCAACCAAATCACACACACAGCCCTTCCTGTCCCAAAATGCATCCCTTAAAAATACCCAGGCAAAAGTTTTCCTTCGCCATCAAACCAGCATGCAATATCAGACTCCAGCTATGTCTGCGGCACCTTTTGCAGGCAGAATTGCACTCATGTTCTTGTGCCTCAAGTTACTGGATGCTAGCCAGCCCCGACCCAGAGGCACTTCGCTCGTGCTAATTTGGTAAGCCCTGCCGACAGCACAGCACTGGGGTAAAAAAGTTACGTGGCTTTCAGGCCAGACCTTTCTTATATTCAGCTGCCTCAGGGCAAACACAGAGAGCACAGGGCTCTGTGTGGATAGACTGTATCTAACAGGGTAGATTTCCACAGCTTTTCCAGAAGCCCTAAAAATGGCAATAACTCCAATTTGGAAGACAAGCAAGGGAAGGGGAAGCAAAGCCTTTGTTTGAAGGATCTAGCAGGCAAGATACACAAAGCCTGGAGGGAAAGAGGTTCTCCAGCTTCATTTTACAGGAACAAAGACTAGCTGCTTTGCCCAAGGTCAGCAAATCTGTTAGAGCCAAGTTTTAAGCCTGGTCTCCTGCAGCCTTGCCCAGAGCCTTAACTATCTGCCTGCTTTTTCTTTTTATGCTTGTTCTTGCAGTCACTGCATCTCTAATAAGCTAAGCCACTTCAGAGGTTTTATTCTCATTAGAAATCCTATAATAATCCTTCTGCATTTTTATCAGAGCGACTCATTACCATGAAAAAAAAAAAGACCACCATTGTTAGGAGAATATAGACTTAGTCTACTAAAGTTTTTTCTCATATTCATTGCTGCATGTGTGATTATTAGCATGAAGGGAAACAGATAGAGCACAGAGGAAAAGCTCGGATACTCTTGGAAACACAGTTTGTATCTGTACTGACTAGATGTTTACAGATGTCTCTCCCTAATTAACTCAGAAGCACTTTTTTAAACATACAAAATTTTAACCTCCAGACCAGACTGCAAAGAGGAGCTCCAATACCTACTGTATGAAAAGCAACTTCATTCTGTTCATTTTAAACTTGCCATCAACTAGTTTGATTTGCTTACCCTTAGCTTTTACAACAGAAGAAAGAGTGAAAAATAATTTCCTACTGATATCTCCATACCACTCAAAGTTTGACAGATTTTCATCTTATTCTCTCTAAAATCATCGCTTTTCCAAGCACCTTCCCACCTGCAGAGCCTTCTCACTACCGTTGGCCTTTAGGATGCTAGAAAGGTGGCGCAGCACCATTGCATAATACTCCATACTTTGCAAGAAAAGGGCATAAGTATTTGAAAGCCTCCAAGTTAAACTTTGTATGGAGGCATTAGAAGGGCAGGCTGGCTCAAGATGTGGATGGCTGTGCCCCAGGAATGCAGGCCTCATACTCTACAGAACCTCTCTTGTCAAACATGATTTCCCTGACTTTCATCAAGAGTCACTGAAACCCCATCTTGCTTGAATCATCTTCAAAAATGCTCTACAGCTGTCCCTTCTGCCCTCACTCCTCTCCTGCACCTACTCCTCTTTGATCAACAGAGGTTTGAAGATTTGAGTTATAACCCTTGCAGACCAGGCAACCTGGTCTAGCAAACATTCATTTGAATAACCTACAGAATATAGCCAAAACATTGCCTTTCACGGTGATCCCAGCCAAAACCAGGACACCATGTTATAGAATTGGATATTTGCCCATGTATAATAATCAGTTCAATAACATAAGCGTGTGCAAAACTACTGAATGAACACACGGTAAAGGGACACAGATTTATGAGCAGAAATATGACAGACCACATCTAATGCCATAGGGATTAAACACTCCAAGGGCTGAAAGATGACAGTCAACAGTGGAAATTTAAGATCCAATACAGAGCAGCAGCAGCTGAATCACAATTAACCAGGAAATCCACTTTAGAGAAGTTTACATGAGCACCTGTAGGTGCATTGTGTTATTTTCTTTTTCTATATCTATGCACAGTTATTTGGTTTGCACATGCATGTTTCTGTGCATAAAAAGCATCCTCTACCAGGCTGAGATATTTAGGCCTGGCAGAACACGCTGGGCTGTTGCTTGAGCCATCACAGTGAATTTCCCAGTTTTAAAAGTCACAGAAGACCTCACGTCGACATGAATTAGGTTTTTAGCCACAGCTGCTATTATCTTTTGGTTTACCACTAATGATGTGCTTGGCATGTTATGTATTCTAATACAAGCATCATTTTGGCTTTAACTAAGTGATATAACTGAGGCAATGGCCTGAAGAAGGAAGGCCAGTGCCTCTGCTGCCCTCCTGGAAAAGCACAGGATTTACCCTCTAACAAATGCCTCAGACCTCACATAATTGCCCTACACACAATATTTGGCAACAGCATGATTTGGCAGGTGTTTGGCACTAGCACAGCTGGAGAGCAATACCCTAATAAGGGGATGATTTTAATCTTACCATCCTAGTCTTTTCAAAGGTGAGATAACTTTATTCTATCAACACTTAGGATGTGAACCTTGTCCTTACAAAGGAATCCAGAGCGCATGCACAGCAACGATTGCACAGACTGCAGCTGTTTGAAGTCCAGCATCTCTGATCCAGTTTCCCAGTGCTGGCCCATACCCGTAAAAATAGGAAACATAAAGCTGTCACAGCCAGAGTGAAAAACAAGAATTCATGCTCATGCAAGCCATTGCAGCGCTGCAGGCAAACAGAAAGGAGCCACATGAATCCTCTCATTCCAGGTGTTCTCCTCTCTGGGAAGGGTTTCATTTCACAGGCTCTCCCCTTTTTTTCCAGGATTATAGATGCAAACTAGCATCGCAGGCACTTGCATCCCGCCTCCCCACGGCTCTGGCTACTTCTCTCTCCTTCTTCTGATGCCAAGACACAGACACGGTACTCCACCCCTACACGCGATAGCGATCCGTCGTACGCGCACCACCTGCGGGGCTGACCCCCCCCCCGAATTACAGCCCTACCCCTTTCTGCCGCCGAAGGCTCACCTTTGCGCCTGAAGGCCGACCACGAAGATGAGCTTTTTGGTTTTGTGAAAAATTACACGCACAAACGCACCGCCGAGACGAGCGGCTCCGGTGCCGGCACGCTCGGCAGTGGAATGCTCCAGCGCGGGGCACGGCGGGGTTTCCTCAAGAGGGGACATCTGAGGGGAGCGGGGAGACCCGCCAGGAGCCGGCAGCTCCCTCCACAGCGGCTGAGGAGAACGGCGCGGGGCCAGGAGCAATGGCGGCCAAGCGTCCCCCCTCCAGTAAAAGAATCCCCTGGGGAGCACGGGTGACACGGAGTGCTGCGAACAGGGCGGGAAAACAGGCCACGGCCTGGCAGCAAGGTCTTGGGAGTCTGGGGAGGTCCCAGCCAACTGGAAGGTGGGAAATGTTGTCCCAGTTTTCAAGAAGGGTAAGAAGGAAGTCCCTGGTAATTACAGGCCTGTCAGTCTCACTTCAGTACCTGGTGAAATTATGGAGAAGGTTATTCCGGGAGTTATTGAAAAACACTCGAGAGGCAGCGCAGTCATTGGTCACAGCCAACATGGGTTCACGAGGTGAAAGTCCTGCTTAACCAACTCAACTTCCTTTTATGACAAGGTCACCCATCTAGTTGGCCAAGGGAAGCCAGTAGATGTGGTTGGGTTTGGATTTTAGCAAAGCTTTTGCTACTCTCTCTCACAGTATCCTGCTGGACAAAATGTCCAGCACACAGCTAAACAAGTCCATAATACGTTGGGTGAACAATTGGCTGACGGTTAATAATAGTAAGTGGGGTTACACCAGGCTGGCAGCCAGTCACCAATGGGGTTCCTCAGGGCTCAATTTTAGGGCCAGTGGTCTTTAATGTTTTTATAAATGATCTGGATGCAGGAATCAAACATACATTAAATAAGTTAGCTGATCATACTAACTAGGAGGAGCTGTGGACTCCCTGAAGGGTACATGGGCCTTACAGAGAGATCTGGATGGACTAGAGAGCTGGGCACCCCACAACACCTAAGAAAGCCTGTGTTTCCTTTTTATTAGTCGGTGGAGACATAGCTGCTATTTTGTTGATCACATC
>JANHGO010000063.1:7635727-7649121 GCA_024606505.1 Aquila spilogaster | reverse complement strand
GGTTGTGGATGCCCCATCCCTGGAGGCATTCAAGGCAAGGCTGGATGTGGCTCTGGGCAGCCTGGTCTAGCGGTTGGTGACCCTGCCTACAGCCAGGGGGTTGAAACTAGATGATCTTTAAGCTCCTTTTCAACCCAGGCCATTCTATGAAGAGATACAGAATTCAGGTCAGGCCTTTCCTATATTCAGCTGCCTCAGCGTAAAGCACAGGGCTGGACGTGGATAGACTGTGTCTAACAGGGTAGATTTCCATAGCTTTTCCTATCCAGTTTGGAAGGCACATCAGGGAAGGTGAAGCAAAGCCTTTATCTGAAGGATCTAGCAGGAAAGATATTCAGTCTGGAGGGAAACTGGTTCTCCAGCTTCGCTTCGTTTTACAGGAATAAAGACTTTGCGCAAAGTCAGCAAATGTGTTGGAGCCAAGCTTTCTGCCTAGGTCTCCTGCAGCATAGTCCAGAACCTTAACTATCTGCCTGCTTTTCTATGCTTGCTCCTGTAGTCACTGCATCTCTAATAAGCAAGACACTTCAGAGGTTTGGTACTCATTAGAAATCCTATAATAATCCCCATGCATTTTTATCAGGACAAGTCATTACCATAAAAAAAAGAACAGAAAAAAATGAAAACGACATTGTTAGAAGAATACAGACTTAATCTTCTAAAGTTGTTTCTCATATTCATTGCTGAATGTGTGATTACTAGCATGAAGGGGAATAGATAAAGCACAAAGGGAAAGCTCAGATACTCCTGGAAACATGTTATCAACAGAACTCCCATGGGGCACGCTAATCCATAATGAAACCTTCATCCAAATCTTCACAGGTGAAGGTAGGTTCTCCTGGTCATTTTTCTCCTCTACAAAGTGCTAGAGTGACTTCCTGTGGAAAAAATCACAGACGCAATCACTTGACTCAACTCTTCCAATAAAATTCCTTTTTTTTCCTTCTTTGTTTTTCCCATGGGAAAATATATTAATAACCAAGCTACTCTGTACCTTGTTCCTCTGCACACCAGGAGCCAGAGACTCTTATTCAAAAGCTTAAGACAGTGTTGGCCAAACCCTCAACGGACTGTGGAAAAATCCAGCCCCTCCTGGGCAGTGATGCTGTTAGAGATATTCATCAGGAGTTGAACACAAAACTGTAAGAATAGATAACCCATATCTCATCTGCAGCAGTTGCCTCATTGGATGCTTCACCAGCCTACCATCCTGCTATTGCAAATCACAATTAAAAATGACTTGCAGACATCCTAAAGCAGAGGCAATGACTTTGTACTGAATAGATCTTGGCAGATGTCTTTCTTGAATGAATTTGTAAGCATTCTTTTTTTAAACACACAAATTTTATCCTGCAGAGCAGACTGCAAAGAATAGCTCCAATGCATACTGTATGAAAAACAACTTCATTTTGTTCCTTTTAAACTAGATGATGGTAAGTTTAATTCATTTCCCCTTAGCATTTCCAACAGAAGATGAAATGAAAAAAAATACATATTTCCTAGTGAAGTGTCCACACCACTCAAAGTGACTTATTTTCACCATCTCCCCTACAAAGTTACCACTTCCCCAGGCACCTTCTCACCTACAGAGAAGAACAGTTGGCTTTGACAATATAAGAAAGGTGCTCAGCACTGCTGGACAATATTCTGTGCTTTGCAAGAAAGATATAAGTTGTAAGCCTCTGAGTTAAACTTGTTATGGGAGTATTAAAAGGACAGGACGGCTTGTGATGTGGATGGTCGTGCCCCAGGAATGCAGATCTCATACTGTACAGAACCTCCGTTGTCAAATGTGATTTACCTGACTCTTATCAAGAGTCACTGAAACTCTGTCTTGCTTGAATTATCCTTTAAAATGCTCTACAGTTGTTCCTTCTGTCCTCACTCCCCTCCTGCACCTTTTCCTTTCGTATGACAGAGGTCTGAAGGTTTTTCTTACGAGCTCTGTAAGACCAGGCTATCTGATCTAACAAATACCTATTTGAATAACACCTATGAAATAAAGCCCAAAATGTTATCTTTCATGGTGATCATGTTATAGATCTGGATATTTCACCATGTAAAAATTAGCAATTTGGTCACAGAAGTGTGTTCAAAGCAAGTCAATGAAGACACAGCATGGATTCATGAGCAGAAATATAACAGAGCATATGTAATGCCACAGAGATTAAACACTTCAAGGACTGAAAGATGATGCTGAACAGCAGAAATTTAAGATCAAATACAGAGCAGGGGCAACAGAATCACACCTGAATAGGAAAATTCACCCAAGAGCAGATGACATAATCACCTGGAGGTGCATTATGTTATTGTCTGTTTTTACACCTTTGGTCAGCCTCTATCAAGCTGAGTTATTTAGGCCTGGAAGAACATGCTGGGCTGTCAATTGAGACATCTCAGCAAATTTCTTGGTTTTCAAAGTCATACAAGGCCTCATGTCAACATGAATTAGGTTTTTAACCACAGCTGCTGTTATCTTATGGTTTACCACTAATGATGTGGTTGGCCTGTTATATGTTCTAATACAAGCATCATTCTGGCTTGAACTTATTGATGTAACAAGGAAAATGGTCTGGAGAAGTAAGGCCAATATCTCTGCTGATGCCCTGGAAAAGCACACGATTTGCCCTCTAACACATGCCTCAGACTCCACATTATTGCCCTACATACAATACTTGGCAAAAGCACAGTCTGGCAGGTGTTTGGCATCGGCACAGCTGGAGAGCAGTACTCTAAGGGGATGATTTCAATCTCCCCATCTCAATCTTCTCAAAGGTGAGAACCTTCCTCTATCAACACTTAGAATGGGAGCCTTGTCCTTACAAAGGAGCCCGCAGCACATGAATAGCAATGATTGCACAGATGAAAACTGTTTGAAGTCCAATGTCTGATCCATTTTCCCAGAATTGGCCCATACCCACCAAAATCAAGAAAACAAGCGTATCACAGCCAGTGAAAAACAAGAATTCATGCTCATGCATCCATTACAGCACAGCAGGTAAAGGAAAAGGAGTCACGCAAAGCCTTTAATTTCAGGTGGTAACAGGTGTCACATTCTTCTGTCTGGAAAGGGTCTCATTTCCTACACTGCCCTCCTCCTATTTTCAGATGTATGGATGGCAATTAGCATTGCAGATACTTGCATCCCATCTCTCCACAGTTTTTGCTACCTCCCTCTCATGGAAGCTTCTTCTGACACAAAGAAAGAGTCATGGTCTACATCCACTGAATGGAAACCTTTTGCATGGGTGATCCCCCCCTCCCCCTCAACCAGTATAAAATCCTACTGCTTCCTCTTAAAGGCTCAACTTCACACCTGAAGGCTGACCTTGAAGATGATCTTTTACATTTAAGAACAATTATATACACATAGAATCACAGAATCATTAAGGTTGGAAAAGGCCTCTAAGCTCATCTAGTCCAACCATCAACCCATCACCACTGTGCCCACTAACCATGTCCCTCTGTACCATATCCCCAGATCCCCTTTTTATTCAAGCCAGTGAGTCACAGTAGATAGACCTGTGCTCTCCAACAGCAACAGCAGTGACTCTAAGCCATTGGGCACACATGTGGGGTACACACACATTGGCTACCAAATGCACATCCTCCACAGCTGAGCACACACTGCCTGAGCTGGCAAGAGTACCAAATAAACAAAAACCAGCCATTAACTCATGGATCTCTGTCCCAGTCAGAATAGTTCTGTACAAGCATATTGTGCCTGTTGGATCTTCTTATTTTTACCTCCTCCCATCCAGACTTGCAGACCTATTTTTCCAGACATGGGAATAATAGAGATGAAGTGGTGTTTTATCACATTTTGCAGAGATCAGAACATCAAGAACTCGCATCATAAACATCATGTTTCCCATCAGACTGCTGACTCTCACCACCTGCCAAGCATGAGCTGGTTTCCAAAGGCTGAGTTCTGAGTCTCAGAGGCTAAATACCGTCTGTCAGTGGGAGGACTACAGGAAAATGGATGCTGAAACATGTGCTTTACAACCCCCATGTCTCTAGCCCAGCTCAATAATATTTCCTGCCATGAGCAACCCTCATTTAGATTGTAATTTCACATGACGCATTACCACCATATACGATCAATAAATCACAATCACAGAAAGAACAAATTAGAAGATGCAATGGTCATAAATGCTATGTTCCTGCTACTGCAGCATTCTTACTTTCAGACCACAAACCAATATTATTTTAAATTCCTCGAGCAATTGGTTAACCACAGAACTCGTGGAAAACAGCTCCACAGACTCAATCCCAATTTCAGTAGGAAGCACGACATCTTCCTT
The DNA here is from genome assembly GCA_024606505.1 of Aquila spilogaster. Lineage (NCBI taxonomy): Eukaryota > Metazoa > Chordata > Aves > Accipitriformes > Accipitridae > Aquila > Aquila spilogaster. Next base: position 7,644,814 of record JANHGO010000063.1, on the reverse strand, counting down.
ATTTCATCCATTTATATCCTAGATCCTCCTGCCAATGTTTTCCCACTCCACAATGTGAAATTCCATTTTGGTGATAAGGAGAACATCCACAACTAGGTGTGATATGGAACTGCACACAGAAACAGCCACTTGTCCTCTGCAGTCTCATTTTTTTGAGGGGAGAGAGGAATGGGAAATTTGTGGCTAGAATTGTCTGGAAACCCATGTCCTTTTAAATGTAGTTTAGTTCAGTTGTGCTTTTCTTATCCTCACTGTATATCACAACTGAATGCATCTTTCAAGACTGGTGACCCAGCAATTTTCAGTGGTTTTACTCTGTATCTTTAACTTGAAGCCTCCAAGTCTTATTTCTCTGTCTCTGCTCATATTTGCAGTAGGAAAATACACTGGCTTTCGTCCTACAGGTTATTAATGAAAAAATCAAATGGAAAAAAAGAGTTACAGCAGTTTCCTCATGACCCAAATTTAATCCTGTTAAAAATTCAATAGACTTGAACTTATACATTCCGTTTGCTTTCCATCCTTCCAGCCAGTTGCTTTACAGCATTATCTTCCATGAACTCACAGCTGCTTACATAAAGCAAAGATTATGATTTCAGGTTAATAGTTTTACATGTCCAGTACACAAAGGAAAGTTAAAGAATATGAAGGGGAAAAGCAATGAACACTTGAAAGATTTTCTTTAGAGGGAAGCTTAACCCAATATAAAACTTCCCTACAAAGATCCAGCTGTATCACATTTACTGAATCTTGTGCACTCCAAAGAGTGAGATAACATAAAGCAACAGCTAGCATCTCTCATTTAATAAATCCAATGAAGGTTTAGATACTACATTACCTTTTCTCCTTTTTCTCCTCTGCCATAGGCTCTGCCCTAGAAATACAAAAAGAGAAGAAACGGTATATTTGCTAGCAAGGATGTCAAAGTGTGCAATAAATACGTACTTCATCCTTTCTTTAATATCTACATATCACAAATACATATATAGACGTGTAGTCACCAGACAGATAATATGGGGAAAGTCATTTTTGGCACAATTCCTTGATAATAGTTCAACGACAAATTAAAATAGAAAACTCATCCCCAATTCTCCTACTTCAGCACCAGAAAAGCATTACTTGACATTCGTGTTGGAGTCTAATACTACGTTTCCAAAACCAAAGATGCCAACAAGCATTATTAGAATGAGTTTTACTTGGGGATAAAGATTTTCTTGCCTAGAAACTCAGCCTGGCTTTTGTATTAATTGAAGCTGGAGAAAGCTGGATCTTGATCAGCTGAATGTATGTTGCTGGGAGAGATTTGCATCTTCTGAGTGCAATTGCCTCCTACCTTCCCCTGCTGGATGTGCAGCTGTACTAAAACCAAGTGCATCCAAGTCACATGCTGATTGAAAGGCTAATACTAAGTTAGTTATCATCTGAAGTCAGGGATGATTCAATTCATTTCCCTCAGAAATGCCAACAAATGCCAGAAATACAAGTTTCTCCCGTATATAAAGGCCCAGCAAGAGAAAAATTCAGAGTACACCGACATCACCAGCAAAAGTTCAGTGTATAGGAGAAAACAACTACTTGTATTTTATTTCCCTTATTTAAAATTGTTCTGATACTTCTTACTTACGGACTCTCCTTTTTCTCCTCTGAGTCCAGGAAGCCCTTGGCTGCCAGTTTCTCCCTTGGAAAAGAAGAAAGGTCATTGGTAACACAGAGATAATTCACCCCCTTCCTGACAGACACAGAAATAACAGATGAGATTTCCTCTTACACCTCTCTGTTGGCTTCACTTGCAAGTTGCACCACATTGGTGCTTACATTTCACTGGTAGCTTTGTTTGCTTTGGGGTTTTTTTTTGGAAGGCAGTGAAATGAAAATTTGGCTGAGATTGTGGACACTTCTGTTTCCACCTGTCTCTAGTGACAAGATTTCAGCTCCTGCTGGAAGTCCAGAAGGATGGGGTGGACTTCATTGCATTTACAATAACTTGGATGGATTTTATACTCTATCCTTTTCTATATGAAAACACCGCTAGAAGTCTTCCAGGTGCACTGGCAAGGCACAGAGGTACTTCAAAAGACATTATTTTCTGGTAAGCCGGAAAGGACTTAGAAAGTTGGTTTGCACATGACCGAGAAGGTACACACCTAAGATGAGGAAAAAAAATATACCTGTGAAAACTGTCAAGATTTTAGAGTTATTTTTATACTTCCAATTTAAAAAAAAACACTGCTTTGGTTCACACCAGATTTTCAAGATCTGTTAGCAGAAAGGTACAACACACACAGCCACTCTGACTGCTTCCTCAAATGGAAGAGAGGTAACACGCAAAAAGATAGTTGAAAAGAGATTTCACTTCCCCCGCCCCTCCCTCAAAAAAAAAAAACAACCCCAAACACACACACAAAAGGAACCAAGTAACCATTATTCTTTCTTCAGACAAGGAGTGAATAAGCCAGCAGCTATTGCTAAGCGAGTCAAATAAACAAGCAACAACAACAGAGAAAACCAACGCCAAAACTCAAAACAACAGCAACAATATCTATCTTAGCTTAGCAAAAGAGTATCAGTCCTCTTTCCCTTCTTACCATTATTATCATCGACAGAGACCCCCATTTTGGTTTTAAACACTGACCTAAAAGTACTCCCTGGTGGGACTAATTTTTCAGGTGACACCCATAAACTGCATGATGGCTTTTTGAAACAGCTGAATCAGCAGCTTTCCTGGGTTCTTATATGGCCATAGAGTCCCTTACAGGGCATTTCTCAGTATCAGTCTGTAAAACATTTTTGGATAATGCCTAAGCATCTACAGTCCTCCTAAAGATTCCTTGAGTTCAAGTTATTTAGGATTTGATTTCAGCCTTACAAATCACTCCTAATTAGAGATGCTCCATAGTAATAATGTTTCTATATAAAATCATGACTTCTGACTCAGAGCCCTGACATCGCTGTTTCCACCTTCTTATAATAACTTCTTTCCTTCTTAATTAGTTTACTCTAAATAGAGACATTTAAGTAATTAATGCTTAGTCTTTTCTCATCTTGCACTTGCTTGACAGCATATTTTAAACTGCTATATTCTTAGGTTTGATCTTTGTTTATTTAATTTACTTAATCTTTCTTGAAGACACAGCTCCTGGACTTACGTCATACAACAACAATACAGCTTTAAAATATAACCCATCTTAGAAACAAGGAGAGAAGCTGAATGAGCCTAAAACATATTACAGACATTTCTAAGCCATATTACAGAAGCCGCTCATTTCTATGTGATCTAGTCTACCACATCGTAATTCTGAGGAGTTGCAGATTGCATCCACTTTCTACCACTTGTCAGCATTTTAGTCTGGGTGGCACAGTAATACAGAGAGGAAGAGAAAGGCATTAATTCCTGCACGGAGAGCACAGACTGTGACAAGCCGGTCTTTGGCCGATCTATGTAAGAACTGCTATTGAGAACTTAAGTAATTTAATTTTTGCTAGTCAGGAATCATAGAATTGTAGAATTGTAGAATCATTAAGGTTGGAAAAGACCGCCAAGATCGCCAAGTCCAACCATCAACCCATCGCCACTAAACCAGGACCCTACGTGCCACATCTATTTGTCAATTTATCCTGAACAGGCAGTATTATCATATTCCCTGTTACACTACTTGAGCCATTCCCTCTGACTACCCTCTAGAAAGTAGTCTTTTGCCTGCTTTAGAGGCATTTTTCAGGTCTAAATATGAATGACAATCATTGAAGGAAGTTGGGCCATGCCAGCCATAGAGCTGGCAGCCGTGATCCATCAATGCTGAGAGCTGGCAACCATCCCCAGAGACCAAAGGCATGCCCTGGGGATGAGCCAAATCTATGCTTTGCCTTATTTGGCAGATAAAGAAGCTAAGTTGTCTGCATTCAGTCATCAGTTATGTTCTCATCCCCAGCTCTCAGAGCTTGTGACACAGTCCTGTCTTGGTAGTACACAAGTCATCGACCACTAAACCCAAGGAGAAGTGACACATAGCCGCAGAGCCATTGAGTCACCCGCTTTGGGGGGGTGGGACACCCACTTTGGGGATCTGTTAACGAAAGCCTACTGATGCAGTGCTTGGAACACCCATCAGGTAATCACCTAATATCTCCTACACAGTGCTGTTTTACAGTACAGACATCCTCACCAGTGCATAGACCTTTACAAAGCAGAGAAAGACAACACGATGTTGCTGCAGGGTGATTTTGTTATAATCATAATCGTCCTTCTGCAACCTCCTCACAACAGTCCTGGCTCTGCCATTCTTCAAAACAGACCCTCATTATTTAAACTGTCACAGATTAAAATAGAAAGTTACTATTTTTATTCACATAAGGAAACATTTTCTGCAGTTTCAGTTGTGCACATCAGGGCATTAATGCACCCATGTTCTTTACTGTCAGCAGAAATATACCCCAAGACACATATCCTCATCATTCAAAACTTCTCTCTGCAGACAGAAGAGCAAGCTTGCCCAAGAAAAACAAACAAAAAGCAACTACCAACAACAAAAAACAGTCTGAAGATATCTGACCTTCCAAGACCCACAGATTTTTCCTCTTCCCTCCAACAGGGAGCTGTTTCAGGACAGCTGAATACCTTTTCCTGGGTTGCAGTTAGTTTTTTCACCAGTTTCACAGTGATTGAATTTTCAGAAGTGATTCAGATGGACACAGTTTTGAATACAGATTGTACCCAAAAGGCTTTTTAATCACACAGATGGTGAAACAAGGAACCACCACCACAACCAACTTTCATATCCAAAGCAATGTGAATCTCTGTTTTCTTCCAGTACAACTGCTCCCCTCTCAGTCCGTTTCACAGCTCTAACTGAAGCCAAACAAGAAGGGGAATGTCTGTGTGTTGAAGGTATACATGCGCATGTCAAAGAAGCTTGCAGAATATGCAGGATAATATAGAGGTTGCACTGTGAAATTTAAAGCAGCCATCACAACCATTCTCCTACACCACTATCTAGGAAGAGGCATACTAAGGAAAGTGGGCTGTTTTTATATAAGCTCATGACTCAAACACTCTTGTTAATAACAGTCTGTAGGTAATTCATTGCCTGAGTCTCAGGAGATTTTGTAGAGTGATTGGGAGGCTGCTACCTAACCTACAGCTATCTATTGCTACCGAGCAAGGCCCAGCACAGAAGGGTTTCCAGGTGACTCATCATGAAAGCTGTGCATGACCTAGTCAATTACAGTAGTCTGCAAAAATGCCAGTTCAGAAGCAATAGGAAAAGATTTTGGAACACATTTATTCTAAAGTAACATAGAGTAGAAACAGAGACTCAATTGCAAGCCTAGAGAAAAGATGCAAGTCTGGCAAGGCCCCCAGCACTCCAAGGGTCATTGAAAAGCACCTAAACTAAGTGATATGCTAAATTAATGCTTATTTCTCAAAATATTCAACTCCTCAGCTTACTCTGAAACTCTTTGGTGTATTTTTTTTTTTTTGCTGTTGTTTTTATTAAACAGATGAACAAACACATCCTACTGACCTTTTGACCTTTAGGACCTTCGGGGCCAATTGAGCCTCTCTCCCCCTAAAGAAAATACATCATTAGTCAGACTGATCTTTTCATTATATAATGCAGTGAGAGAATCAGTCCCACAGCCACCAAGGACAGCAGAAAATGTTCTGGTTTCAGGGGATAGCAGACTAAAAATGACATGCCCTCAGGAGAAATGACTGTGAAGCTGGCTGCTCGAAGGTTCCAGTCACAGCTAATAGAAGCATAGATCATTAAAAGGTATGAGATTTTTTCATCATGGCTGTATTTACCTCCAGAATTTCTTTTTACTCATTTGAAGAAGTATCACACTACTGAAGTAGATACAAATAACCACTTTGTTCTCAAAGTTATTTTCAAGACTATCAATGTAGTCACAAATCACTTTGTTACACAAAGAGAAAACATCTGGAAAGATTGCCATCACCTCTACAGACATCTCACCTGTGAATAACACACAAATAAGCACAGTCCTTATAACTCACTTGCATGGTATCATGCCTCTACTTTCAAACCTATACAACACACCAAAAAGAAAACACGCTCAGCACTCACCTTTTGTCCAGCAGGACAGGAGCAATTGACAGTCTTGAGGTGGGCAACTTGCTCGCTGCCAACAGTAGGCCTAACTTCCACAGGAGGTGCTTCTGTCAGGACCGTGACCTGGCACTATATCCAAACACTCAAGGTCATGATGAAGCCTTTGCTGAAAGAAAGCTTTCTCTTCCACCCACTTTAGAGAAACTGAATAGGCATTGCTGGATAATGCATGGTTAAGTATGTTAGGAATGAACTCCCATAAAAGCCATTCATTTAAACAGGAGAGGAAAATGTGGCAAAATGAACAATGAATCTCTTTAACCAGGATTGAGGGGAGAAGAGTGAAAGGAGAGTGGAAGTGTCTACTGAGAGCTGGGCACAGGAAACTAAGCAGCTATTGGCACTGTGTTAGCTTTTCCCAAATAAAACCAGTGGGATTCATGCTGAATATTTCATGCTGAAGTTCTGTTGTTCCATCATCACTTCAGACTTTTGTTTGCCATGACAGTTTGACAGGAGAAAAGTGACTTGGAAACTTCAAACTCCTTGTACTCATCTCTTTACAGTGGTTCTCTTCAGGCACTGCTAAATTACCAATTATATAGCTAGGTTTGATTCACCATCCTTATGAAAATGATAAACCCACACTGTCATATATTTCCTGATTTGTGTAATAGATTTCAACAAAGAGTGTTCATATGAAAAGAAATTAATGACAAAAAGAAGCTTACTGGTCCTGAAGGAATGTCACAGCAGGTCTCCAGCTCAGCATGCCGAGAATCACAGTAAATAACCATCCGCTGAAGATCAAACTGGAAGACAAAGCGAGGGAATAGTCTCAGAGACAGTGAATTATTAAAGACTGCATGTCCTTTTGTTTGGATACATACAGTGCAGAGGAATACAAATAAAATCTAGATGGAATTAAATTCATAATGGTTCTGCGGCTCTGTAGCCAATCTCTCTCCATCAATAATGGACCAGTATCTCAGCATTCTCCAAGAGTGCTGTGTTAATGAGCTTGATATGCCTATTAAAACTCTGAAGCAGTTTTTAATACAAATAAGGAGGTCTGCTATTTTTTTTGTCCTGGCCAACTTTCTGTCTGAGAAAACATATTCTGCCCACCTATGTACTTCCTACAATGCCATCTAGACATAAGTTTTGTTCTTCTCCTGTTGTGCCTTGTGCCTTCTTACCATTTACCCCTGTGTGAGAAATGTTATTAGCACATTTAATATGCACATTCCATCCTTCTTGTGCAGCTAAGAAAGATTACCTGAGTCTCAAACCACCAAACAATCATGCATAAGTTATACCAGGTTAACACAGCTACCAGACAGTCAGGTCCAATTTGCAGGTCTCAAGTTCAGTCGGAGAAAGAGCCATTAATATCGTTTGTTTTCCAAGGAACTGAGGCTATATTGTGACTCAATTGAGTTAATAGGCTTTTTTGTTGTTGTTTTTTTCCCCTCTCTTGTTGTCACAGGTGGAAACTTTCATAATGCCAGACTGGACAACAAAACACCCTCATGTGTGTAACTCAGTATTCATTTTGATAGCGTTTGTCTCTGATCTTAACTATAGTGCTTGCTGAGACTAGTCAGAAAAATGAAATGGGTTCCTCATTTTTAATCCCTTTTACAGAGATATTGACAGTCTCACATAAGCAGACAGAAAGTCTTGTACACAATGAGATGCCTACCTGTTTTATCTACGTAGCACAGGTAACACTTCAGCAACGCTGCCTCATGAAAAGAGTCAATTATATTATAAGCACCCCAAAATACAGCCACATGCTGAATGCTCAGTGCTGAATGCTACACCAGTTCTAATCAGCACACGCAGTACTTACATCAATGGGGACACTATCATACAAGCGTTTGCCAATCACAGTCTTTCCTTGGATGTCGATATTTTCCCTGTCTTCAATAGGCAGCATCTGCACAAGCTTGCAGTCTATGTACAGGGAGACAGCTGTTGACTGAATGCTGAGGGCAATTTTGTGCCAGCTGCGATCAAAAAGATCACTGACTCGTGCACTTCGAAAGACCACTCTCACAGCATCCTTGGTGAGCCCAATGGCATTGTACTCCACAGCTTTGTTCTCTCCATCCAGTCGGATCGAGACCTGAAAACAGACAGAAGTAATGTAAGTGATATCGCTAATAAAATGTGCAGCCTCCTCCTTCCTACTCTCTGCTTGCCATTGCAACTAATACTCCAAAGCCAGAGATGGTACAGGATGAGGTTAGAAGCCCAAGCAAGGAGCAGAGGACATTATTTGGGTATGATATTAAATTGAATGGGGAGCCTATACCTGTTCTAAAAAACAAGACTGGACAGGGCAGGTTGGAGCACAACCCCATGATCATCCAAAGCCTTCACTCATGAGCACACTCCTTGGCGTGGTTTCATCCCAATACCACTGTGATGCCTCCCAGGCAGTGCTTGGGCACGGCTGGGTAGTAGCACATGTCCAGGATGTCTCTCCAAAGTTTTGCAGACAAAGCTGTGCCTGTTCTGGGTCCTCTGCAATCCTCCACTACTTCCCAGCAGACTCTGCTATTCAGACCCCATCACATGTTCTCAGCCATCCCATAGGGCATGGACAAATCCCTCATTTCCTGATAAGAAAATGGCCTGCTGAGCTGTAGTACTGCCTACACATTATTTCAGACACATTCAAATGAAAACCAAAACAAACAATAATGATTATGCCTTAGGCTCAGAGGAGACCTAGGACCAGGTATTGAACAGTGTGGATATAACCAAACTGCGCAACTTAAAGTCAGTGCTGGAGACTGGTTCCTGGTCTAATTCAGTTAATTAGAAATGGAAGAGACAATGCTTAGCGATGCAGGAAAGCTAGAAGGGGTAAAGGACAGATGGCCTCAAATGTCTTCCTTTCAGCATAAAACAAACAAGTGTAACACGGAATCACAGAATCACAGAATTGTAGGGGTTGGAAGGGACCTCCAGAGATCATCTAGTCCAACCCCCCTGCCAAAGC
>JANHGO010000063.1:7616296-7635627 GCA_024606505.1 Aquila spilogaster | reverse complement strand
TGTGTCCAGAGGAGGGCGACCAAGATGGTGAAAGGCCTCGAGGGCAAGACTTAGGAGGAGTGGCTGAGGTCACTTGGCTTGTTCAGCTTGGAGAAGGCAGAGGGGTGACCTCATCGCAGTCTACAACTTCGTCAAGGGGGGCAGCAGGAGGGCAGGTGCTGATCTCCTCTCTCTGGTGACCAGCCATAGGACACGAGGAAATGGAATGAAGCTGCATCAGGGAAAGTTCAGATTGGACATTAGGAAAAGGTTCTTCACTGAGAGCGTGGACAGTCACTGGAACAGGCTCCCCAGGGAAGTTGTCGTGGCATCAAGCCTCAGAGTTCAAGGTGTGTCTGAATGATGCTTTTAGTCATATGATTGAGTTTTAGGTAGTCCTGTGAGGAGCAGGGAGTTGGACTCAGTGATCATTATGGGCCCCTTCCAGCATGAGATACTCTATGATTCTATATCCCCAAGATCCCTTTTTAATCAAGCCAGCAATGTACAGCTGATATATTTTTGCTCTCCATCAGCAACAGTACTGACACTCAGCCATTGGGCAGACATGGGGCACAAACACAAAGGGTACCAAATACACTTCTTCCACAGACGAGGACAAGCTGCCTCGACTGGCAGGAGTACCAGATAAACAAAACAAGCTGGCCATAAACTCAGGGATCTCTGTGCCTACACATTCGTTTGGGCCAGTCAATGTTGTTTGGCTATTCCAATCAAAGAAGTTCTGCACATACTGCGGGGTCTTTTTATTTTTTCCCCTCAAATCCAGACTTGCAGACCTATTTTTCTAGGTATGACAATAATACAGATGGAGTAATGTTTTCCGACAGTTTTCTGCAGAGATCAAAACATAAGAAAACAAGAACTTGCTTCAACTGCAGCACAACTTAGATTGTAAACATCATGTTTCCCATCAGACTGCTGACTTTCACCACCTGCCAAACATGAGCTGGTTTCCAAAGGCTGAATCCTGAGTCTCAAAGGCTAAATAGTGGCTGTCAGTGGGAGGACTGCAGGAAGATGGATGCAGAAATGTGTGCTTTATAGCCCCCACGTCTCTAGCCTGGCTCGATAATATTTCCTGCCATGAGCAACCCTCATTTAGATTGTAATTTCACATGATGCATTACTGCTATATACAATCAATATATCATAATCATAGAAAGAACAAATGAGAAGATGCAATGGCCATAAATGCCATGTTCTCGCTAGTGCGGCATTCTTCCTTTCAGACCACAATCCAATATTATTTTAAATTCCCTGAGCAATCGGGTAGCCACAGACCCCCTGGAAAACAGTCCACAGATTCTTAATCTCATTTTCAGTATGAACCATGACTTCTTCCTTAATACGCCCATCTATCTCGTAGACCCTCCTGTCAATCTTTTTCTATTGTTCAACACAACTTGAAATTTCATTTTGGTGGTAAGGAAAACACTCACAACCAGGTGTGATATGGAGCTACAGGGAGAAAGAGCTACTTCTCCTCTGCAGGCTAGGTCTGCAGCCTCATTTTGTTGTGGGGAGTGGGAAGTTTGCAGCCAGAATTGCCTGGAAACCAACATCTTTTTTAATACAAATTAGTCCAGTCATACTACTTGTTTCACATTGTCGATCACCACTGAATGTATTTTCCAAGATAGATAACCTAGCAATTTTCAGTGGTTATTCTGTATCCTCAATTTTAACCTCCAAGTCTTAATACTCTGTCCTGCCTAATATTTGCAGTAAGAAAATACTCCGGCTTTTGTCCTTCAGGTTATTAATGAAAATATCCATTGAAAAGAAACAGTATGGCAGTCTCCTCATGACCCAAATTTAATCCTGTTGAAAATTCAATAAACTCAAAATTATACTTTTCCTTTGTTTTTCATCCTTCCAGCCAGTGAGCATTATCCTCCACGAACTCACTGCTGCTTACACAAAGCAAAGATTATGATTTCAATTTGATAGCATTTTACATGGCCAATGCACAAAGGAAACTCAAAGAACACAAAGGGGAAAAGCAATGAACGCTCAAAAGCTTTTCTGCAGAAGGAGGCATAACACAATATAAAAGTTCCCCACAAAGATCCAACTGATCACATCTCTTGAATCCTGTGCACTCCAAAAGCAACCTCTGAGCTACAGAAGGCGACAGCAAGCGACTCTCATTTAATTAGTCCAATGAAGGATTAGATCTTACCTTTTCTCCTTTTTCTCCTCTGCCATAGGCTCTGCCCTAGAAATAAAAGAAGAAGGGAGAAGGTACATTTGACAGCAAGGATGTCAAACACCAGTATAAATAAATATTTCATGTTTTCCTTGTTATATATCTGAGATATACCTATCTATCCATATATATCATCTATATATATATGGACACACAAGTCACAGGACAGCTACTATAGGGAAAGTAATTTTCTTTGGCCATAAATCCTTGATAATAATTCAGTGACAAATTAAAATAGAAAACCTATCCCCAGTTCTCCTACCGCAGCCAGGAAAACATCTTATTTTCTATTCAGGGCAGAGTCTGATATTACATTTCCAAAATCAAAGATGCCAACAACCCTTATTAGAACGAATTTTACATAGGGTTAAAGATTTTCTTGCCTAAAAACTCAGTCTGGCATTTGCATTAATTGCAGCTGGGGAAAGCTGTATCTTGGTCATCTGAATGTAAAAGAGTTGAGAGAGATTTGCATCATCTCTGTGCAGTTGTCTCATACTGTCCCAGTTAGATGTGCAGCTGTGGTACAATTGAGTACACCCAAGTTACATATTTTAATTAGAAGGCCAATACAAAGTCAGTTATCAGCTGTATTCGGGGATGAACCCATCCATTTCCCCCCTCCAAGAAATGACAGTGGGTGCCAGAAAGATCAGCTTCCCCCTGGGATTAAGGCCCAGCAGAGGGAACATATTCAACAGGGCGTGTTGACATTGTGAGCAAGTTCTCACCATAAAGGAGAAAACAACTACTTGTATTTTCATCTCCTTACATAAAATCATTCTGGTATCTCTTACTTACCGACTCTCCTTTTTCTCCTCTGAGTCCAGGAAGCCCTTGGCTACCACTTTCTCCCTTGAAAAAGAAAGGGTGTTAATACCACAGAGTTAATTCATTCCTTTCATGACAGGCATAGAAATAATAGATGAGATTTCCTCTTACAACTTCCCGTGGACCCATTGGTGAAGTGTACCACATTAGTGTTTGTATTTCATGGTCAGCTTTCCATTGCTTTGATTATTTGGGAAGCAATGCAACAAGGGTTTGACTGAGATTGTGGACACTTCTGGTCTGACCAGTCTCTACGGCCAAGATTTCAGCTCCCACCATAAGGACCGGGTGTACCTCATTGCATTTACACTGACTTTCATGTCCAAGTTCTCAGATTGATTTTATATTCTATTTTTCATATGAAAACACTGCTAGAAGCATTCAGAGTGCACTGGCAAGGCAAAGAGCTCTCTCTTGTGAGGTATTTCAAAAGTTCTTATTCTCTATTAAGCTAGGAAGGACTTGGAAAGGTCGTTTGCATAAGACCTAGAGGGTGCACACCTAAAATATGAAAAAAAATAAACCTGTAAATATTGTCAAGATTTTAGAGCTATTTTTTAAAAAATTCAAACACCGTTGTTTTCATTCATGCTAATTTTCATGATCAGCTAACTCCTCCCTTCCCTCACAGAAGTGTGCAACACACACAGAGTCGCTCTCCCTGCTTGCTCCAATAGAAGAGAGGGAAAGGAACACAGAAAAAAGACAGTTGAAAACATACAAATTATAATGGGTAGAGGAATGAAAACTGAAGAAGCAAATACATAGGGAGGAAAAGAGAAAAATGGTCAATCAAAAACCAAGCAAAACTTTTTCTTCACTTGTCTCCTAAAAAGAACAGGGGTGAAAGGGGTAAAGGATGAAAGAAGATGCATCATTTCATAAATATTCATCAGACACAGAACTAAAAGTGGTGCCAAAAACAGCAAGTGCAGAAAAAATACCTGCAAATCATTTTCACATACTGCTCTGCAGTCACAAAACTGGAAGAAGGACCAGCTGAGGATATACCCATTACTAAGAGTAGTTTAAGGCTATATGTGCAGTGTTGCCACCAGTTCCTTCAATTCCTCCAGCACCAGGAGCTGCTGGAGAGCAGAGGGCTCTTCCCACACACTTCTACCTAGCTCCTGCCTGATTCTCACCCAGAAGGTACATACCAGAAATATGCTGTGCTGAGCTCCCCATCCATCACTAGCAAATACAACGTCCTCACTTATTTGTACCTCCCATAATCCTTCGCTCCTAGGGAGTTTAGGCACTTTGGACTTCAGTGTAGACACGGCATCAAGCTGAAAAAGTCCTCGAGCAGCACCGCCACAGCAGCAGTAAGTCCAGTGACCCCTGTACTCCCCAAATCTCCCCACATGGACCACAATAGCATTTAATCTTCTGGCTCTATTCAGTTTGTCTTGACCTATGCCCAAAAAAGCTGGGCTTAGCTGCACCAGACACTGAAACATTTGTCAGGATCATGCTTTCTTTTCCCCCAATGAAGATAGGCTTTTGAAAACACAGGAAATATGAAAGTTTATTTCTTTAACCATTGTCATTTTTTTTGCCAAAAGAAAGAAACCTCACAGAGCAAGTAGCATATATGCAAAACCAATGTCACAGTCAATTCAAGTAGGCTGTGGCAAAATTCATAAAAATATGCAACCGTCTCTTTTAAGACACTTAAAGTATACCAAAACACCTTTCCAATTTGGAGGAAAAAAAAAATACATCCCGCTAGAGCACGTCTAATACACTGGACTTCACAAACTTCCCAAAGGCAGGTAGCAATGTCATTTCTATGATGTGGACAAAAACAGATCTCACAGAGAAGTGATTTTGTCTAAACTGGGATCAATAGCAGCGCTGGAGTTGAGCAGAAGCCTGTTGACCATCAGCCCAGCACCCCAACCAGCCAGGCTGGCTGGCTGCAAACAACACAGCATGCAGAGCAAGTACAGAAGGAAAATAAATTAGACTGGGCTGTCGTTAGCATCTAAAATTTATCAATAGAACCCAGCTTCAGGCATGTTAGCCAATTCTTCCAAAGCTATTCCTGTCTCACTCTTCCCCAATACCATCCTTTACTATATCTCCTTCCAAAACATGTACACTGTGTCTCCATGCATTACCCTCAGTTTGGCAGCATGGGTGATTGAGACAGAGGTGTTCATCTCTGAGGGATTTTTTCACTTTTTCTAATAACTGCAAGCACTCCTGTTTTGCCCTGCCTTTGAAGACTTAAATTAGAGAGGAACAGAAACTCATTATCTTCCCACACTGGTTATACACTTCGAACATTTCCACTAGTCAGATGGTACCGTAAGAAAAGCCTGCCCAAACCTCCTCCCCTAAAAGAAGGGATATGCTATGGGAGCTCAGGATAGCAGAGCCTGAACACCAGTCTCTCCATCTTCAACTCAGGTAGACAACACCCACATTCACTTTACTTAACAGACCCTCAAACTGACCTTTTCTTAAAGAAAGCAGAAAGAACCACATAGCCATTATTCCTTCTTTGGATAAAGAGTGAAAAAGCCACCAGCTACTACTGGTCTAGGGAAAACAAAACAAAACCAAGCCCAAAAACTGTCTTAGCTTAGAAAAGGAGCCTTACAGTCCTCCTGCCTTTGTCAACCTCTCTAAAGATCCCTCTTTTGGGGCAAAGGGGGGTGTTCTGGTTTTTTTAACCCTGACCTCTCTCTCCCTGTTAGTACGCCCTGGTGGGATTAATTTCTCAGGTGACTCCCACCAGCTGTGCTGTTTTTCTGATACAGCTGAACCAGCTGCTTTGCTGGGTTCTTATACAGCCAAATAGTCTCTCACAGGGCATTTCTTACTATCAGCCTGTAAAATATTTTTGGATAACGCTCAAGTACCTGCAGCCTGTCTAAATATTGCTTGGGCAGTTATTTAGGGGTAGATTTCAGCTTTGCAATTTGTCCCACATAAGAGATGCTCAGTAGTGATGATGTCTATAGAGATAATTATGATTTTGACTCGGTCCTGATGTCACTGTTTTCACCTTTTCCTGATAATTTCTTTCCTTATTCATTTGTTTATCCCCACCTCTCTGGTTAGTCAATTAATGCTTGGCCTTTTCTTATGCTGTACTCACTTGTTAGCCTATTTTAATCAAACCTAAGAGTATAGTAGAGATCTTATCATTTTATTTTTTTGTGTGTGTGTTTCTTGAAGCCCCAGCTCCTGGATTCAGGTAACAAATGGAAATCTTTGATATTCATTACCTTAAAAAAGCTTTACAGCCCTCCTCATTATACAACAACAAAGCTTTAAAACACAACCCTTGCACCTTAGAAATGAGGAGCCAAGTTGAATGATCCTAAAACATTTTATGGACACTTATAACCCTATAATGCAGAAGCCACTCGTATTATTGTGGGGCCTTAGTCTTTCCTTTATAAAGTACCAGGTGGTAATATTGGGAAGTTGCAAACAGCATTGACTGTCTTCCCCATGGCCAGCATTTTAGCCTGAGTAGCTCAGTAATACTGCAGAGAGAGAGAGGAGGAGAGCAATATTAGTTCCTGCACATAGAGCAGGGACTGTGACAAGCTGGTCTTCGGCAATAGTGATGCAAGAACTTCTGTCAAGGTTGGTATATGTTATTTAATCACAACATCTTTGCAAGTCAGGAGCAAAATCTATTACTTGCCTTATTTAGGCAGATAGAGAAGCTAAGCCATTTGTCTCAAATCATCACATTTGTACCAAATTGTTGTCAGAGCCTGGATTTAAATGGCATCATCCCCAGCTCCCTGAGACTGTGACATAGTCCTGCCTTGGCTGTATACAAGTCTCAGACCACTACAGCCGGGGAAAAGTCACATGCATCTGTAGAGCAATTCAGCAACCCACCTGCAGCAGTGGGACAGCCATTTTGGGATCTGTTACAGAAAACCTGCTGATGCTGTGCTTGGATATACGCTATTTTGTATTCGACTAGTATCTCCTGCACCCGAGCAGAGTGCCATGTTACACAGTACAGACACCCTCACCGCTGCAAAGACCTTGTCAAAGCAGTGAAAGACAACGGGATGTTGCTGCAGGGTGCTTTTATTATTATCATCATCATCCTTCTGCAACCTCCTCACAACACTCATGGCGCTGCCATTCTTCAAAACAGCCCATCATTATTTAAGCCGTCACAGATTAAAATAGAAAGCTGCTATTTATATACATGTGGAAGAATAAGGAAACATTTTCTGCAGTTTCAGTCAGGCATTAATGCACCCATGTTCTTTCATGCCAGCAGAAAACATACTCCAAAACACATCTCCTCATCATCCAAAACTTCTCCCTGCAGACAGCAGACCAAGCCTTGCCAAAAAACCACAACACAACACATTGCTGAGGATGTCTGACCTTCCAAGACCCAGAGATTTCTCCTTTCTCCTCTCACAGCGTTTCATAATAAGCGAGTAACTTTTGGTGGGGTGCAATTTGTTTATTCACCAAACAGGTATAAATTCAGTGACTGAATTTGCGGAAGTGATTTAGATGGAAATAGTTTTGAATACAAATTGTTCCCAAACATCTTTTTAATCACACAGACGGTGAAACTGCAAACCACCAATACCACCAACTTTTACCTCTTCAGCAATGTTGTGAATCTTTGTTTTCTTCCAGTACAAGTGCTCCCTTTAAGTCAATTCTCTCACAGCTTTGTTTGTAACCAAGCACAGAAGGAAAATGCGCGTATGCTGAATGCAAACGTGTATATCAAAGAAGCTTGCAGAATATGCAGGATAATATAGAGGCTGCACTTGAAGCAGACATCACAACCACTCTCCCACCCTGTTATCTAGGAAAAGGAGTACTGAGGAACATGGCCTATATTTAACATCATGATTCAGACAGTCTTGCTAAGGATAACAGATTGTGGCTAATCCTTTACCCTAGTCTCAGGAAATTTTGTAGAGTGTGTCTGGGAGGCTGCTACCTAACCTATGGATATCTAGTATTGCTAAGCACAGCACAGTACAGAAGCAGCATGTGGTTTTCCAGGTGACTTACCGTGAAAGCTGCGCATGACCTAGTGAATAACACTAACTTGCAAAAAAGCCAGTTTAGAAGCTACAGGAAAAGATTTGGGAACACACTTACTCCAAGAATGATGTAAAGCAGCAACAGAGAAGCTCAAATGCAAACCTAGAGCAAAGGTGGCCAAAGTCTCCTGCAGTCCCAGCCTCATCCAAAACTATCTGAACTCAGTCATATGCCAAACTGACTTATTTCTCAAAACCTTCAACTCCTCAACTTACTCTGAAACTGGTTTTTGTTGGTGTTGGTTTTATTAAACAAATGAACTAGCACATATTACTGACCTTTTGACCTTTAGGACCTTCAGGGCCAATTGGCCCTCTCTCCCCCTAAGACAAAAAAAACCCCATGATTAGTCAGACTGATCTTTTCATTATATAACAAAGCAAGGGGCCCAATCCTACAACAACTGAGGACAACAAAAATGTTTTCGGGCTTTAGTGGAGAACAGACTAAAACAGACACACCCTCAAGAGCAATGACAGTGAAGCTTGCTTCTCAGAGGTCCCAGTCACAGCCAATATAAGCAAGCACACTGCTTTTAAAAGCTGTAAGATTTTTTCAGTGTGGCTATATTTACCTCCAGAATCTCTTCCTTTTCACTTGAAGAAGGATGCACATAACTGACCTGGATAAGAATAACCACTTTCTTTTCAAGGTTGTTACGAGGACTACCAGCATGATCAAAATCACTGAATCAGGTAAAGCGAAAACACCTGGGAAGACTGCCATTACCTCTACAGACATCCCACCTGTGAACAACACATGCCTGGCTCTTTCTATGATGTACTTTCCACCTCTAGGTCTTAAAGTGCTTCACAAACAAATACAGCCCTTCTTATAACTCACTTGCACTGTGTCATACCCCAATTTCCAAAGCTACCCAGCATGCCTTAAATGAAACGCGCTCATCTCAACACTCACCTTTCGTCCAGCAGGACAGGAGCAGTTGACAGTCTTGAGGTGGCCAACTTGCTCGTTGCCAACAGTGGGCCTCACTTCCAGGGGAGGTGCTTCCGTCAGGACCGTGACCTGGCACTACACCCAAACACCCAAAGTCGTGACAAAGCCTTCAATGCTAGAAAGCTTCCTCTTCCACCCACTTTAGAGAAACCGCATAGGCATTACTGGATAACGCACAGCTAAATGAGTCCTAGTGAGGAATGAAATCCCACAAAAGCCATTCATTCAAGCAGCAGGGAAAAATGTGTCAAAATGAACAATGAATCTCTTTAGCCAAGGTTGAAGGGAGAAGAGTGAGAGGAGGGTGGAAGTTTCTTATGAGAGTTGAGCACAGGAAACTAAGCAGCAACTGGCACCAGTTTAGCTCTTCCCAAATAAAACCAGTGGGAAATGTTGAATATTTCATGCTGCATTTCTGTTGTTCTATCATCACGTCAGGGTTTTGTTTCCCCTGACAGTTTGACAAGGAAAGAGCAACTTGGAAACTTCAAATTCCTCATACTCATCCCTCTGCGGTGGTCCTCTTCTGGCACTGCTACATTACCAATTATATAGTTAGGTTTCATTCACCATCATTAAAAAAAGATAATCCCACACTGCCATATATTCCCTGATTTATGTAATAGATTTCAACAAAGAGTGTTCATGTGAAAATGAATAAATGACAAAAAGAAGCTTACTGGTCCGGAGGGAATGTCACAGCAGGTCTCCAGTTCAGCATGCCGAGAATCACAGTATATAACCATCCGCTGAAGATCAAACTAGAAGACAAAGTGAGGCAATAGTCTCAGAGACAGTGAATTATTAAAGACTGTATGTCCTTTTGCTTGGATACAAACAGTGCAGACAGATACAAACAGTGCAGACAAATACAAACAAAAAACAGATGGGGCTAACTTCATAGTGATTCTATGGATCCTGTAGTCAGTCTCTCTCTCTGTCAATAGTAGACCAATATCTCAGCATGCTTCAAGAGTGCTGAGCTAATGAGACCCTGAATATGCCTATTAAAATTCTGGTGCAGGTTTTCATGCAAATAAGGAGGCATGCTAATCCCCATGTTCTGGCCAAATTTCTGTCTCAGAAGACATATTCTGACCACCTCTATCCTTCCTAGAATGTCATCTAGACATAAAGTTTGGTTTTCTCCTGTTGTGCCTTGCATCTTCTAACCATTTACCCCTGTGTGAGAAATGCTATTAGCACATTTAATATGCACGTTCCATCCATTTTGCACAGCTAAGAAAGATTACACAACTCTCAAAACACCAAACAATCATGCATAAGTTATACCAGGTTAACACTGCTACTGGACAATCAGGTCCAACCTGCAGGTCTCAACTTCAATTCAATTGAAGCAAGAATAATTTAGTATCAGGTATCTTTTCTGAGGAACTAAGAATATATCATGACTCTGCTGAGTTAACGAGCTTTCTTTTTTTCCCCATCTCTTCCTATCACAGGTGGAAACATTCATAGTGCCAAGATCAGACAGCAAAAGACCTTTATGCGTGTAGTTGATGGTATTTGTGAATGATTTTGTCTCTGATTTTAACTACTGCACATTCTGAAACTAGACAGAAGGATGAAATGGATTTCTCATTTTTAATCCCTATTACGGAGATATTGACAGTCTCACATAAAAAGACAGCAAATCTTGTACGTGATGAGATGCCAATCTGTCTTAGCTATGTACCACAGGTAACATTTCAGTGATGCTGCTTCAGGAAAAAAGTCAATTACAACATAATCCCCAAAACCCCATTCACATGCTGCAAACCCAATGCTGAACATTACCCCAGCTCCAATCGGCACACGCAGTACTTACATCAATGGGGACGCTATCATACAAGCGTTTGCCAATCACAGTCTTTCCTTGAATGTCAATATTTTCCCTGTCTTCAATAGGCAACATCTGCACCAGTCTGCAGTCTATGTAAAGTGAAACAGCCTTTGACTGAATGCTGAGGGCGATTTTGTGCCAGCTGCGGTCAAAAAGATCACCGACTCGTGCATTTCGGAAGACCACTCTCACAGCATCCTTGGTGAGCCCAATGGCATTGTACTCTACAGCTTTGTTCTCTCCGTCCAGTCGGATCGAGACCTGCAAGCAGACAGAAGTGATTTTGCCAAGAAAGTACAAAGCCTTCTCCTTTCTCCTGCCTCCTTTCCATCACAACTGACACCCCAAAGTCAGGGATGGTACAGCATGTGGTGAGAAGCCCAAGCAAGAGCAGACGAGAGACTTTTGAGTGAGATACGGACAGGGAGCCTACATCTGTTCTAGTAAATAAGACGGGGCAGGGCACAGGCTTGGGTGCAGACCCGTGACCACCTAAAGCCTTCTCTTGTGAGTACAATCCTTGACATGGTTTCAGCACATGCCACCTTGATGCCTCCCAGGCAATGCTTGGGAATGGTTGGGTGGTAGCACATGTCAGGGGCATCTCCCCAAAGGCAGACAGACAAAGCTGAACCTGTTTTGGATCCCTCTCTCCTGTGCACTCCTCCACTTCTTCCCAGCAGGCTCTGTGCTCTTTAGTCCCATCACATGTCCTCAACCGTCCCATGGGGCATGGACGAATGCCCAATTGCCTGGTATGAAACCAGTCTGGTGAGCTGTAGCACTGCCCACACTTTATTTCAGATGCTTTGAACAGAAAAACTACAGCCACAGTCCCGCACTGTGTTGCAAGCTACGGAGCAGGCAAAAATAGGCTTTTGAAGACATTATACTCTTAGTTCATTTACAAATTGATTTCTTCTTTTACCAAAGTCAGGCAGTTACAAGCAAGCAGCAGGGAACAGAGCAAAGTACAGAGCCAGGGGAACAAATGATGCATCCGCAAGCTGCAGAGCTGGAAAGAGTTTGGCCACATCGGCGCTGAGCCGTGTCTGATATAAGCAGCCCAGGGTAGGCTGACTCCAGAACTGACCCAACATCTCCATGCAGCTGAGCACCGTGCTGGCTGGAAACGCCAGTTCAGATCAGCATTAGCTCAGACGTGTCTGCAGTCTGTAAGCTATGCAGGTCTGCAATGTAGTGGCCAAACCACTACTGACTTTACATGAAACAAGGCTCATGAGGCTCTAAGGCACCTCTGGCACCACAATTTAAGGCACTTTTGAAAGTATTACTGAAATTCTTGAGTGCTTTTTTCTCTCCACACCTAAGCAGTTCAAGTTTTTAGCTGTCTCCAAGAAATACTGAGAGAAACACACATTCTCACTCTGCAGGAATTAGGAATGCATGTAGCACAGTAAATCATGTTTCATTTAACAAAGTGCAGCTGATAATAATTTTCATATCAACTTTTTACCATTGTCTGCAACTCAGTTAGCTAAGTCCTCAGACTGCACCTATCCTTCACTGTGAGTTCCCAAAATCCTTTTGAATACCGGTTCCAAAGGAGCAATACTGCGCTACATGGCTATGTGAGCCCACGCCGACAGCCCAGTTTAGAGTCATGGGTAATGCCATAAGCACCATGTTGGTACTGAGCAGAAAACCATACAGCCCATCCAAACCACCTCCTCGTCAAGCACACTCGAACCCCTAAACTATAGCATGCTGCTAAGAACATGCTACATAGGAACAGACAGCCCTTTATTACACTCTTATGGTATTTTTCTTCTGAGAACCTGAGAGTACTTGACAAAAATTCTGCAGTAGCCAGGACTCAGAGTTGTGGAGCAACAACAGGTGTTACATCCACGTCCTAAGTAGAGAACCCATAATGCCTTTGCATGATATCTAGAAGTCTGTGCAAAAACTTGACATAGCTCACTGCTCTGTAGTACATCATTGTGGCAATCTTTTTCCAAACAGGCAAAATATTTTCCCTAAACAGAACTACCTGAACAAAACAACCAAAAACCCAAAAGTGGTTTCAAGAGCAAGGATGGTATATTTTTCTCCCCCTTTCCAACTAACACATCTATCTCCACGCTAACAACAATCAAGGTCTATGCAAAACTTCCTTCAGGGTTTGAATTAAAGGTAAAGGATTTTCAGCAAAATGAACTGAAAGACAGGTAAAGGGATTTTTACAAGTCCACAAGGAAAAAGGAGTGGGAGGTTAGGGCAAGAAAGCTGGTTCGTGCCACAAAAGAGAAACAAGGCTCTTCTTGCTGGCTGCAAAGGGCCTCGTACCTGTGGTATGCCGTACTTGTCAATAATCTGCCAAATATACCAGTCTTCTTTCCTGGAAGCCTTCCGGAATTTGAAGGTAGTTACAAAGGCGTATTCATCAGGGAGACCTTGTGGAAATACATCCCTGGCATGGGGAGGGGAAAAGAGAGCAATGTATCAGGCTCAGCAATGAAGAGCAGAACTTCTAAAACTCTCTGCATGTCCCAGCAGTGCTTCCCAAAAGCATCATATAGTTCCTACAAAATCTGCTGTGTTTGTCAGCCTGCAGAGAGATGAAGGTGAGCTTGTGCCCTCCAGGTGGTTCTGTCCTTGAGGAGCCCTTTTTCATTGCAATGGTGAAGCTCTCAAATTAAATAAGAAACAGTGAAAATCTGCAGTCTAGTATCCATCATGTCAAAACAGTTGTTTTTCACTTGATGCTTCAGTTCATGCAATCTGTAAAGCATTCTGTTCTTCTCCAGATGCACTGGAGACCTGTGACATCTGAGAATGGGCAGGCACACCTGAAACCCCCTATAAATGTAACAAGTTATAGCAACAAATATTGTAATATTTGCCCCAAAACAGGGACTACACCTCATGGCTGTCCAAGGCGATGTTCCTTGGCTGATGGCCTGGGAGAACAGAAGAGCCTTCTCAAATCAAACACTGCAAAAACATTAGGCAGAAATTTACTCAGTGTGACACCATGATCCATGCATAAGTCTGCAGTAACCAAAACCAGCGCTGTTTGACTCAGCCCCAGCATAAGGAACATACCATAAACTGAGCATGCAGGGCTGGACAGAGGGGATAACTAACCCAGTATCACTATTTTCTTGTCACTAGCCATTACTGGATGCCTAAGAAAGAGAACGAACAGCACAAATGTATCCTCCCTACCTCCAGCTCTTTGGGATACAGGGGTCAAACTCAAGAGACAACTGAAATTTCTATATTATTAACTTTTTATGGATTTATCTTGTATGGACTTCTCCAGTCTCCCCTTGAACTCAGGTAAACTTACTACATTCACAACATCCTTTGGCAAGGAATCACACAGCTCTGCTACCCACTGTATAATGAGCCTCCTCTTGTTTGTATAGGACCTAGCTCAGTTCTTATAAGGGACAACACAATGAACCTATTCTTTTTCTATTTTTTATGCCATTCATGATTTCGCAAACTTTGCTTATAATGCCTTTAAGCCATCTCTTTTCCCAGCTGAAGAGTCCCAGTGAACTTCATTGTTCCACATGCCCAAGCCAGCCTGCTCCTCTGATCATTCCTAAATAGACCCTTCCTAAATATCATGTCTTTGCTTCCAGACATCTGAGCAGTCAGGCATAAGCACCCATTAGAAAACAAAACCCAACAGCAGCAATTAATGAAGAGCAAAACAATGAAGACAGATTCTCTTAAGGAATACTTGACATAGTCCATCACTATGCAGAAACTGGCACAGTGAAAGGCACACAAAACTAGAGGCTTTTAATGGTGTTTAAAGCAAAAAATCCTCAGGATTTCCAAAACGCTTTGTTTTGCAATTACAGCAAAGGTTGAAAGTCAGTCTTTCCTAATGCCAAAATATTCAGTCACCTTTTAATCTGTGCTTTGAATTTCCTATATTTTTAGCCTAGTTAAAAATTCAGAACACTGTGGTTTCATCCACTACTGTGGCTTTTACTGTATAAAATGTCCGTGCAGGCTATGCACCATTATAATCTGGTCTTCCCACTGGGGACACAGGCACTCTCTGAAGTCTTCCAACGCAAGAGAAAACTGAACCAGGCTCCCACTAGCTCCTTTACAAAATCCTTCCCCTAGGAGAGCAGACAAGGCTGTCTCATTTCTTGGTACTAGCTATTTACAAACTAGCCCTCCCTAGTCACACATCCACCTCACACCAGCACCCATCTCTCCCATGGCACACAAAATAGCCAGACGCTCCCTCCCTTCAGGACAAAACAAGAAGCGTGTCGGTTGTCACTCTTGTGGCAGAGTTGCCACGGAGAATACAACTGGCATGACTAAGGCACTGAAAGCCACCCAGAAAGTCTACAGAATTTTTGGCAAGAGAGAGTCAGGTCAGTCACATCACCCCTCCCAACAGGGCACGCCGCCAGGTCTCCTTCACCACTGACATGCCTTAGTGCAAATTTCCTATCAAAATGGCTTCGTACACTCATTGTGTCCAAGTTTGTTAAAGAAGAAGATGCATGCCTCAGCTTTTAACTTCACTGACAGTTTGGGCAGTTTTCCTCCACCCCTTCAAGAAACTTCAGCAAGGTGGCAATGTTGATAGTTGAAAGGGCATTGCTTACCGCTTCATCCTCTTGAACAAAAACCACGGACGTTTCTACATGAGAGTGTTGCCAGTGGGGGCATTTCCCCGTGACTCAGCTCCTCAAACTCTGTAATTTCAGCATACGTGCCTAGCGCATTTAGCTTCACTCACTTCTCACCACCTATCTTCACCATCACAACTGGGTTGAACGATTTCCCTGCCCTTTAAGATTCTGATTCACATTTTGGGCACAGACAGCCCTATTGAACTACTCTCCTAGCTACAGCCCACCACCAACTCCAAACTCCTACTGAATGAAAAGCAAGCAGAGAAATGCTTTCTTATTTAATCCACTGGTGGCACAAGGTAGCAGAGTTACAGCTCTGGGGGTGCTTTGCTCTCTTGCTGATCCATAGTACGTTTGCTAACGTCACATCAACAGCAGCAGGACACATGCTTTCAATGCTGCCTTTCCCTAATGGTTTTTCAACTCTGCATATGCAGGTGTGCTTGTTTCCAAGTACAAATTAAAGGCAGTGGCTGTAACTGTGGCATCACTGCTTTGTTGAGCAGGGAGGTATAGGAGCATGTGGTTGAAATTAATCCCCCAAGATACCACATTGAGCCTTGGGCCTGATAAAATACAACCAGATCTGTAAGAGCCATCTGCTGGCCTCTATGCTAAGAGAGTCTTTCTGAATAACTCTGAGCTGGGAACAGGAATATCACCATGCGAGCTTAAATTCAAGAAGGGTTTTCAGATGCTTAATGCCCACAGAAATAACTGGGAGTTAGGTACCTAAATATCCTTGTGAGTCTGGCCAAACCTCATCACACAGAGGCTGACAAATGGCCCATCAGGTAGATTTAAACTGATAGAAATCTATAATGACCTATTACCTGTCACCCTCAACTGATTTTTAAAGGTGCCAAAGAACTGGCTGCAAGTTCCCAACAGAGAAAGGCTTCGTGCCAAAAGCAAACCTAAAGACACTCTCGTTGCTCTGAAGAGATGATAAAAGCTGTTTCTGAAGTCCTTGGTCCCTGCATCTTTTACAGAGATGCATTACTGCATAAATAACAAAAACTTTGTTTATGAGTTTTCATTTATTTCCTCACTAAAAAGTGATCTCCATCTAGAAGCTCAGCTTTACTTAGGAATCCAAGGGCAGGAATTGCTGTCCCCAGAAATGTTTTATTTCCTTCTTTCACCCAAGGCTGAATTGAACTGATGATCCATATTATGGAGCTTTGCTGGCTGCCTGGTACCTACAGGGAGCACTCTGCCAGCTCCTTGGTCTATAATTCTGACAACAGGATAGATTGCAGAAGAGGCCCTTATAAAACTCCAAGACAAGAGAATCCCCTAGTGCTGCAGGTTAGTCTAAGAGTTAATTAACCCAGCTACAAGGTCAGGTGATTCACAACTTCTACAAAGGAAAAATGATAATAAGCAGGCAGAAGACTCCTTTAGCCATTGCCCATTTCCAATATATAGCCTCCTTCTTACATGTTTTTGTTTGGCCTGAGAGCCTACATCTGTGACAATCAGCATGAGATCCTACATCTATAATAATAACAAAATGGAGAAAAATAAGATTATCAGTTCTCATTTCACACACTGAATGCAACAACAATTAATAGGGTGTCTACATTTGGTGAGGAAGAGCATAATTAATGTATTTGGGAAATCTGACCACTTTCACAACAGCTAAAAAACATTAATACGAAATGTAACTCACTAAGTTCTGTGAAACAAGGTTGGAGAAAGCCAGTTCATTTCCATATGCATCATATCACCAGAGGCTCTTAGAATGACAGAAAAAAAAAAGGAAAAAAAAGGAGAAAGAAAAAGAAAAGGCTATGGAAGCATTGTCACAACACAGAATCAACTCCACCCATACATCCTTGACAGACATTTTTTTGGCCTCTACTTCAGAAACCTCAGTGATGGAATAGATACAACCTCTCTAGGTAATTTCTTCCTGTGTTTCACTATCCTACAGGCTGCAAAAAAAGTCTACCCTGAATCTCACTTGCTATAGCTTAATCTTCCTGAAACAACTTTTTTTCCACAAGAAACCACACGAGAAACTTGTTCTCTTCTCTTTGCTGCAGCCTTTTGTATGTTTATCAGCTCTCCCCTCAGTCCTTTACTCTCTAAAAGACCAAAAAAAGCCTTCAGTCATTCCACCTCAGTCATGCTTAGTCTCCTTTTTTAGAAGTAGGAGACTCAATGTCTATATCCACACTAGTAAATAATGGTCAGGGTCCATTCTCTAGCGATGAGTGCAGTTCAGACAAATCCTGCTTTCCCGAAGGGAATGATTGTATCCAAACTGCCTTTGGGGAGCAGTCTTCTGGCATGCTCCATCCTCCACACCAGGCCCAGGCATTGTCTGGGATAACACTGCTTGACATCAGCCAAAACAAACTTGACACGAGCACATAAAGAGGTGAAGAGCACAATTATATGGGTCTAGTGCTGGGGCCCATGAATTCACCCGGTTTCATCGACTAGTAAAGAAGAAGCCTACAAAGAACTCCTCAGGTGTGCTCCTACTAGACATATTCCTACTAACTTCACAGCAGATTTGGACAGACATGTTTATTCTTCTAGATGACAAGCACTTGTCTGGTAATAGAGGTCATGAGATCAGATACGGGCCACAGCAAGATCCTTCAGGTGGGAGTCTGCTCTCACCACTTTCTTAGAGCAAGGAGTCGTGTGTCTCATCCCTGACTTCAGCACAATATCTTGGTCTTTTTCCAACTCCAGCACCATGGGAAATTTTGGGAGATGTCACAGTCCAGGCTTAACAACTGCCTCTGGTATGGGGGATGAGAGTGGGAAAAGGAAAGACAGGGCTGGGAGAGAGTGGGAGAGGGTGCAGCATTGAATTACAAATCCCAGAATCGCTGAGGGTGGAAGGGACTTCCTGAGATCATCTAGTCTAAAGAAGGTTTTTCTTGTGTTCAGACTGAATTTCATGATTTTAATTTGTTCCCATTGCTTCTTGTCCTGTCAATGGATACCACTGAGAAGATTCTGACTCCATCTTTGCTTCCTCCCCATCAGGTACTTATACACATGGATAAGATCCACCCCTCCCAAGCCTTTTCTTCTCCAAGCTGAAGAATCCTAGTTGTCTCTGCTGTTCCTCATACGAAATATATGTTTGAGAAGAAGTAAGGCACAAGGAAGCAGGTTTTGGTAGCTTTGTGTAGAATTTTCTTCTCTGTGGAGCAGAACAAATGATGAGACCAGGGCAAGAGCTCACGGAGAAACCCAAGGCAGGTAACTGAAGTCAAAGTTGATGTCAGGAGACAGAGTCCCCAGACAAAACCACCAAGGTATACATGCCCCAAAAACCCAAGACTCAGAAACTGGGGAAGACAACGCTGTACCTATATAAAGAGCAAACAGATAGTGACTAGAAGCTAGGCAAAGCATCAGGAAGTTCTGTGAGGTGGCTGCTGAAGACCAAGCCAGGCTGGAACCAGACCAGGCAAGAGAAAATTGAGGGATGGACATGGCCACGATGAAGGCTCTGGAGTCAGGACTAGGAGAAATAGATGGAGGGCAGAGCAAGATAGTGAGCCAAAAGCTTGGTATTAGCCAAGAGTACAGTAATGAGAAACAAGACTGAGTACCCAAAACCAGAAATCTGGTGCACAGCTTTGGCCAGAACATCCACTGAGGAGCCATGAGCAAACAATACGACAGCCTGTGAGAGACTGAGTTAATGTCTCAAACACTGTGGTGGGGTAAGTTCTACTCAAAGACGAACTGAACTCTGCATACATGAACCCTGCCCAGCAAGGAACCACAGGTGAAAAGCAGCCAC
>JANHGO010000063.1:7580179-7616196 GCA_024606505.1 Aquila spilogaster | reverse complement strand
GCCTTGCTAACACCAACAGAAGAGAATGATTATATTTTGTGTTTTACATAAAAATGCTCAGGAAATGAGATTCGACTTGTTTTGCAAAAATAACTTTTATATTTATGTGATGTTTGTGATTTGCTCTGTCATCCTTGAGTCCTTGTCTTGATCCTTTTCACATACTTACTTTATTTCTTCCTCCTGCAGTCCAGCTTTGCACTGGTCTTTATTTAATTGCATCTTGTTGGTGCAAGAGCATCTGTCCATTTTAAATTTTGAACCTGAATCTGGTTAGAACCAGATTTTTGCAGTCCCTCAAAGCCTTCTTGTTATCTACCTGTTTCTGTAAGAGTATTTGCTGTTCTGCTTCCAGAAATTTAAATTAAAATACAGACTAAAATAGGCTCCTGAAGGATGTCATTGGAAACGCCTCCTCAGTTTGCCAGAAGACCATTAATAGCTGTTTTCTGAGAATGATTTTCAGTCAGTTGTAGCCATTTTACTCTTATTACACATAGGCTGCTATTTTCATAGCCCGCTCCTTAGAGTATCATGCAGGACATGAAAGGTTCAGCACTTTTTACTTCAAATGTTTCCTGCGCCATGGGCACTGCTGTCGAGTTAATTGGAATTTCCTGCTTGTTTGCATGTTACTAATTGTGTGATCTTACTTCCGACAGCTCCGGGCTGTCTCTGGAGAGGCTGCTTATTCATTAGGCCTTTTATCCTGTCAAAGACCATTAGAGTGGTTTGATAGGATTTATCCTTCCTGCAACATACTGGCAGGTTTTGACTTATTTTGTTTTTCCATCCGTACAAATGACCTCTACAACAGTAGTCCCAGAGTCTTCCCAGTGGCCAAAGTGAGTGCTGAGTGTGGCTGTCTGGGTTGCTGATGGTGCGGGAAGAGCAGCGACAGCCTGTGCTGCAGCACTGTGAGCATGGAAGGGGGAAAACCACATGTAGTGTTAAACATCCCCACTCTGAAAAGGATGCTGAAAAATTGGAAAAGACACAGAAAAGCAGTGTACATATTTTGAGACCAGAACAGAAGCCTTAGACTAGCTTCAAAAGGGGAAAAACATGCTACGTGTTGTCTTCAATCCAGGGGAAAAGCAGCATGCGAGAGGGGAGTGGAAAGCTGGTGTTGCACAAGTGCATGGAGAAGTGCCCACAGCTGCTCGGTGCTGTGCTGCGGTCATGCTCTCTTCCAGCCTCCCTGGAAAAGAGCTGGTAGCCAAAGCCGTGGATGTGTGGACTTGGTTCAGGGAGGCTGGGAAGTGCTGTGGCCCGGCTGGTGTCCACGGCTGCCCTCCATCACCACTTGCGCTCTGAAGCGCAGGCTGCCCCGTGCGAGGGCTGGTCTGCAAGGAGCTGCTCTTCGCAGCAAGGCAGGAAGCTGGGGGGGGCCATGGGGCTATGGGTGTTGGGGGGAGCGTGGAGGCAGGAGGCGTATTTGGAAAGACAGCCATGCTGATCCTATGGTGAGAGGTCAGGAACTCGGCATCATGTATGCTGGGTGCAAGTGGTCTCACTGTTCCTTGCGTCCATGAACTGGTGAGAAGCGTTTGGTAGAGGCGGCAGCAGGCTTGACTGGGGAGCAGGGGGGCTGAACCAGTGAGGTCATCTACAGTTGAAAAAAGCAGCAATCTCTGAAGTGTAATGTTGTTCCTCTGTGATGGTGTTGATACTGATGGTGGGTAGATTCAGCATGGACATGGAGCTCCTCAGGGAGCAGCTTGGCTTTGTGTTAAGCAGTATTTTTATCATGGCCATACACAGAGGTTAAGGAAGGTGCCTTTGGGTACAGAGACAATAGAAACTTACTCCCTTGTGATCACTGCTCTCTCACTGCTTCTTTCTGATAAACAGGAAGGGAGGTTGTTGGCCCAGAATTAACGAAGACTTAGATGAACCTGATGCATCTACTTAAAAAGTCCCTTGGGTGTATTATACACAGATACCACTGTTGTCTGTGGAAATGAGAGCCCCAGAGATGTGCAAGCTGGGGGTGTCTGCTCTTCTCTAGGTGTCTGTATTAGTTAGTGTCGTGCTGGAACTAGATGGGCTTTTGGTCTGACCTAGCCTGGCTTTTTGTCATGATTATCATTGCCCTTGCTTCTGAGGATGCAAGTTCCTGTTAACTGCACGTCAAGCCTGGGAGTTATGGCAGAAACTGAGGAAGACATGTAGTATTGTATGGAAGTATTACAGGGTTGTTCCCACTCTCCCTTGAACTCCCTTTGCAGCAGGCCTTTTCTCTTCCTCTTGTACCACTCCTAAGGTATGTCTTTTCTCATATGTCTGTGCTGCAGGAAAATGGGAGTGCCCGTGGCATCAGTGTGATATGTGTGGTAAGGAAGCAGCTTCTTTCTGCGAGATGTGCCCCAGGTCCTTCTGCAAGCAGCACCGGGAAGGCATGCTCTTCATCTCCAAGCTGGATGGACGTTTGTGCTGCACAGAGCACGATCCTTGTGGGCCTAACCCTCTAGAGCCAGGAGAAATTCGTGAGTATGTGCCTCCCATAGGAGCCCTGACTAACAGCGAAGACACCCAGCCACCAGAGCAGCCGCCTGCAGACACAGACCTGAGCGTTCAGCCTCTGGACAGCCTACCTCAGTCTGTGGCCCTCAGACTGCAGTCACCAGAAAAACCCCCCGCTACCCTAGCGCTGAAGCTGCCACCGTCAGACAAGCCCCCCACCACCCTAGCCTTGAGGTTGCAGCCGTCAAACAAGCCCCCCACCACCCTGGCCCTCAGGCTGCCTCCACCAGACAAACCACCCGCCACCCTGGCGCTGAGACTGCCACCATCAAATAAACCCCCCACTACCTTGTCACTGAGGCTGAAGCCATCCAACAAACCCCCCACCACCCTCTCGCTCCGGCTGCAGCCTTCAGACAAACCTCCCACAACCCTGTCGCTCCGCCTGCAGCCGTCGGACAGGCCCCAGGCTGCCTTGTCCCTAAGGCTGCAGTCAGAGAAGCAACCCATCATCGTAGCGCTGAGGCCTCAGCAGCCCGACAAACCTCCCACCAATGCGGTGCTGTGGCCACTGGATGAATCCTCCAGTGATGCCTCACAGTCTCATCTGCCGAGCAAATCTCCTCCGGGAACTCCACAGTCATCAGATGAGTCGCTTGTTACTGCTGGTGCCCTGCAGCTCCAGCTGTCAGACGAGCCTCCAGCCGCCCCTGGGGTTTTGGGGTTATCGGACAAGTCTCTCATTGACACCAGGACCCAGCAGCCTGAGCTGCTGGATGAGTTCCCAGTGAAATGCCTGCATCCTCAGCTGTCGGACAGACTTTTCACCACGGTGGGGACCCTGCAGTCCCAGCCAGTGGATGAGCCTCCTGCGGCCGATCAGCCTCAGCCATTCGACAAAGCTTCTGCCCAGAGTCCACAGCTTCGGTCTGTGGAAAAGGCTCCCAGCTCCATGGTGCCACAGGTCCCAGCGTCAGAGATGGCTCCTGGTCCTGGGGTGCTGTGGCCTCTGCCCATTGAAAAAGTCCCCGGCTCACCAGTCTCACGGATCCTGCCCATGGAGAAGTCTTCTGGATCGGCTGTGCCACGGCCGCCACCTCCAGAGAAGGCTTCCTTCTCCAGGGCAGTGCGGGTCCCAGCCATGGAGAACGCTCCCAGCTCTGGGGTGCCCCGTCCCCTGCCTCCGGAGAAGGCTCCTGCCTCGGGGATGCCACGGATCCTGCCCACAGAGAAGGCTCCCAGCTTAGGGGCGCCGCGGCCCCTGCCTCCGGAGAAGGCTCCTGGCTCCCGGTCACCGCACATCCTGCCCATGGAGAAGGCTCTCGGCTCGGGGGCCCTGCGGATCCCACTCATGCAGAAGGCCCTCACCCCTGGGGTGCTGCGGTCCCTGCCTCCGGAGAAGGCTGCCGACTCCGGGGCCCTGCGGGTCCTGCCTCCGGAGAAGGCGCTCAGCTCTGGGGTGGTTCGGCCTCAGCTCTCGGAGAGGTCTCTCACTCTTACAGCCCCGTGGACCCAGACATCGGACAAGCTGGCTGCTGCCGTGGCTCCTCGGCCTCAAGCCTTGGACAAGCCTCTGGCTGCGTCGGCTCCGAGGCTGTTGCTGTCGGAGAAGGCGCTGCGGCCTGTTGACCAGAACGCTCAGCCGAAGGAGAGAGGAGCCCCAGCTGTGGAGCTGAGTCCCCAGCAGAAAGAGAGGACCATGTTAGCTGGTGAGCAAATCTCTTGGTCTGCTGGGAAGGCGGTGACGCATGTTGGACAGGTACCTTGGCCTATGGAGAAACTACAGACGCATGAGCAAACCCACTGGCCCACTGCAAAAGCCCTGATGCCTGCAGAGCAGCCAGCCCGGATAGCAGAGAAACTACCAGAGCCAACCCTTCAACCCAGCTGGGAAGTGGCCTCAGCCCCTGCAGAGCAAACCCCTTGGACATCAGAGAGATTGCGTGCATTTGAGCAGACCCCCCGGCCAGCCAGGGAAGCGCCGGTGCCCCCAGAGCAGATGCAGTGGCTTGTCACGAACATTCAGACAATTGACCAGATTTCTTGGCTGAGTGGAAAAGCACAGACTCCTCGGGGGCAGGACCCTTTGCCTGAACAAAACACAGCGCTAGCCCGTAACCAGGATTCTGTCTGTCGTGAGTTGGCCGACTCAGAGCCAAAGTGAGGTTGGTGAATATGGGAGGCAGGTTTCAGTCTTTTAATGTTTAGGGAGGGGGATCTTTGTTTTGTTTTTTTTATTCACTTCCCTGAGCCCAGCCCCTAACCCATGCACATCCCATCCATATTCTCTCGTGACATGAGCAAGGACATTCTCTTAAGTCTGAGTGTGGCCCAGCCGAAGGGAGAGAGCATCCGTGACCTTTTCCTCTTCCTTTTACAAATGGTAAAGCTGAAATAAAGAGTCCACTCTGCGTAAAAATCTCCAATTCCATTTAAATGGTCACATTACTGATCCAACGTGTTCGAGCTCCAGGTCTGATTCGTAGGCGGGTTCCCAGGTACAGCTAGGGGCCTTGCTCTTATTACTGTATTTAGAGGAAGCAGATCAGTCAGGCTGCCCTGGGACTGGAGATGTTTCAGGGATCAGGCGGTGAGCAGTCAGGTGTACGCCCTTGCTGGACTCTGTAGAAGCAGGGAACGGGTTTATCTGTCATCTCCCCGGGTCTCTATCCCTGCAGGGTGTTGCTTTGCGAGGTTTGTCCGTATGTTCACTGGGACATGCTGTGTGCGTAGTTCACTGAAGGACACCTATCGTCTGCAGCTAAGCTGGGAGAGGAGCCTGCTGCACTCGCTCAGTGCAGTTTTCTCCAGCAATAGACAATATCCATTCAGGCTCCTTTGTACAAAGCTGCGACTGGCCAGGCCCGAGAAACGGGGAATCTGAAGGAGGTCAGGGGAAAGTGTCATCTTGGAAGAAGCCATCTGGCAGTTTTTTCATTCTTGTGTCTTAATCCTTTAGCACAGGACATGCGGAGTGTTTCCTGCACTTGAAAACATTGTGACCTATAAAGCAGCAATAGCAGAGTAGGGCAGAGTGGGTTTCCCCAAGGTGCTGAGCACCACCCTAGCAGGGTGGTGGTGCTCCCTTTCAAATTTCCATCCAGTCTCTTGACTTTTTGTCATCACCATGAGCCAGCAGACTGAGCAGTCTTTTCTCCCCTTGCCTCAGACATGTTCAGGACGTGTTCGCATCATACCTGGTCTTCCCAGCAGCAGGACGCGCTGCTGAGCTGCAAGTGAAGCCCGTACCGTTCGCTACACAGCACGGAGGCAAGGGTGCCGTAGCTGTATCGGGACCCATCTCGACACCTTCCCCTTGGGTAGCTTCTGGCTTAACTCTTCTACAACCAAAGGAGACTTGAATTAACTGGACCGTGTCGGTGTGCGTGTGTGTGTGTGCGCATGTGTGTCCTTCCAACTGAATAGTAGTTCTCACACTGGAAGACGGTGGGTTCCAGCAGCTGGCTGGCTTTCTTTTTTCCTCTTCTCCCTTTTCCAGTTAAGGAGATGTTTAGTACCTGGTGGTCATCAGGCTGGTGTCCAGACTAGGCCTGCTGAAAGCCGTTTACTCAAGCGTTGAGGCAGAAGTTCACTTGGCCGTGGTACTCGTGGGGCAAGCGGTAGCATCCCAGGGACCTGCAGAGTGGCGTCTTGCAACCGCCGGCACCCTTGCAGGCAGGAGGAGGATGGGCCTCCCTGGGCAGCACTGCTCGGGCTGGATGGGGTTGGTATCCTGCCAAGGAAGCACTGCTGACCAACACACTCTCCCACTTTCACAACACATTACCTCTGTGGTTTGCCTGAGCTCCGCCGATCCGGGTGCCGCAGCCTCGGATCTCCGTGCCCGCTACCAGACCATTGCACAGCTCCAGCGTATCCTTCTGCTTCCAGGCAGATCCACCAGTCCCCCCCTGGAAAGGGAGCGTTCAGCTCCAGGCTGACCCTCTCCCTCTGATGTGGGAGCAGGTCCTCGTTCCCACCTGGCTTGCAAGTGCCTGCTGCTCCCAGAGCAGACAGTCATGAGCTTTGTGGTTTTCTATGAAGGGAGGCAGACACTTGTACTGAGACAAATCCTGATCCATTCTCCTTTCCTGATGTATGCACCCCAAGACAACGTCCTGCTGTGAAGGCCGGGTGTGCTGGGCACGAGGGGACATTACCAGTGCTATGGTGCATCTCTTCTCTAGTCCGAATCATTTCAGATCCTTTGTAGAATAGCTAGCAACTTCGAAAAGCTTTATGGCTTATGGAAACTTACTGTTTAACATTTTTTTTTTCCGGGAAGACTGGCAGGTCAGTTCCTGCTTGCTGCTGAAACTGGGGAAATGCAAGCAGCTTGTGTTTCTGCGTGACTCCTGCACAAAGGGAATCAGGACAACTCCTCAGAGCCATTGAGAGAGAAGATATTCTAAGGGCATTCATTAACTTTTTTAAACAAAATTAAAAAAAATGGTAATGACGTTCAGTATATTAAGTATTTATCATGTGTGAGAAGGAAAATAAATCTTGAATTTACATTTATAGGCCTTCCCATGAGCTGGACTTAGTCATGTAGATTGTGTAAGTAGGGTAACCTCCGTGCCAGCCACCCAGCCAGCTACAGCTGTAACTAGAAAGGTATCTGCACTGCTCTGTCCACCTCCGCTTCGCATTGTCACGTGTTAACTAGTTACTTGTTTCATGAAAAATAAACTGTGAATATTTTTGGTGCAGGCTTTTTTAAATCTGTAAAATGGAGAAGTTCTCAATGAATTCTCGTAAGTGCAGGTTTGAAAAAATCACTTCTATAAATCATGTGCTCACGTGGTAGGGTGAGGTTCATGGCAGCAGCAGCCTTTCAAGCAGCAGGCTCTTAGCCAAAAGCTTGTTTTGAACAGTGAATGTGGATTGAACTGTTGCATGGCATTTCAAACCCGCAGCCTTATTCCTTGCATCTGACCATACCCCACCTCTTTTGTCTCCCTTCATGCCTTTTCTATGAGGATCCAGGTTTCTGGCTTGCTACCTTCCTGCTACTGTCGGAAGGTTGACTTCAGCATAGCTGGGAGGCTGGTCAGTAAAACTGGTGTGTGGAAACATCATTGAAGGAGGAAGCCAGCAAGCTGCTCTTCCCTCCTTGCTGTCCTTGGGCCCCTGGGTGATGCTCTGTCAGATCAGGAAGGCTTTTTCAGTTGTACATGGGGCTTGCAGAGGGAGTAGTGGTGCTGTTAGGAATGGCTGTCTACCTGGTCACCTCAACAAGACAGGTGAGGTCCGAGCAGGCATGGAAATAGGTCCTAGCAGCCCTGCCCTGCCCTGCCCAGCCTGCCTTCATCTGCAGGGAGCATGAGCATGGGCTGAGAAACGGCTCCGGGCAACAAAACCCGTTGCGAAGGAAATGTGGGCTTCTTTAGCACTTGAGGCAACTCTCGCTGTTGGTGGCAGCTGGTAGCACTGCCTTGGAGGAGGAGAGGGAGATGTCTTGCACTGAGGTAGTTGAGTTAATTTTCTGCAGTTCATTGCTGCTTTTGGAGTTCAGCCAGTTTGAATCAGTGGGGTTTTTTTAAGGTAGAGGAAAGCGACAGATAACACGTACCCCTGGCAGACTGCTCCTGCTGGAGAGAGGCTGCTGCTGCTCTGCTCCAGCCTCCCCAAGCTCTTGCGCTGGGCTCGGCCAGGTTTGCTGCAGCTCCATGGCCAAGGCCATGGTACTTTTTTGCTGTGTTGGAGGGATCTGATCACCTGGCCACTAACAGTGTTGGGTCAGCCGTAATTGCACCCAGGGTGGGCAAGAGGTGACTCTTGTGTTGATTCACTGTTGCGGAGAGTTGTAGAAGCAGAATCAAGGGTGTAATTATTTCTGCTCAGAGCTGTATCCCTTTCCCTGCTGTCCCAAGGAGGCTCAAGGGAGCTTCTCAGGCTCATGAGCCCATTCCCACTTGCAGGAATGGCTCCCCTTCCCAGTTCTGAAGGGGATGAAGGATTTGCTCCCATACAAATGCTTCGCTGATCAACATCCTTGCTGTCAGGATTGCCTGGCTGCCCTGCTCAGAGCAGTGGGCTGGGGCCACTGGCTGTGGCCTCCGTCCCACAGCGGGCCCCACTTCAGTGGTGGATTTTCACGGTGGGCAGGAGGGTTCCAGTTGACCTTTGGTGATGGAGAAGCTCTGGTGAGGGGTAACAGCGTGGTCAGGGACTCATGTGGGCTCAGGCTACCTGCCCAGGCAGGGGAGGAGGGTTGCAAAGGGGGAGCCACCGCAGGACCTGTGGGACACCTGGGCAGGAGAGGAGCAGGCACAGGTCGCTGTCCTGCTTGGCTCGTCCCATTTGCACCAGCTCGCTGGGCTGGTGCCCACTGTCAGCCAAGGCTCTGGTGAATCTAGGAGAAAAGTGACCGCTGTAAGGAGTAATCTCCTACTGCACATCTTCACATGCCAACTAGCTCGTGGTAGCTTGCTTTATTGCTGTTCTCAAGTTAAAACTTTTCCTGTTTAACAAAAAAAACCCACAAGAACCAGATTTACTTCAATGCACAAAGTATCCAGGTGGTACTGTGGGAGCATGCGTTATAATTCAGGGTTAATCCCCCCCCTCCAGGCACAGGCTTCGTTTTGAAGGTGTGTGGCTGTTGTTAAAATCCAAGAGGGGAGAGAGATGGTTGAATCTAAAAGACAGAAACGTACTAAGGTGAGATGATGCTGATTGAGGGTGCTAGAAGAGCTTCAGCTCAGTTTCATGGAAAAAAAGGAAGAAAAATTAAGAAAAAGCAGCCCTAACCCTGGTGCATCTCAGCAGCAGTTTAACCTGAGCACGCTGTGGATGTGCGCTGCTCCTACCCGGATCCCACCGCCAGCATTGTGACAGGGCAGGGGGAGTTTGAGAAACCTCAGACCTCCAACACCTGTTTATTTTTAATTTCAGCCTTAACTTCTGATTTTGCTTGATGTTTGGAATAACCATAATTGTAACCTGCTTGTAATGTGCTTTGCCCTAAATTACTGATGAGGCTTTCAGCCTTTGCCAGCCAGTGAGTGTTAAAGCAAAGCGGCAAACCGTGCAGCTACTCTGAAAGTATGGAGGGGGCCGGCGAGGGCTCGCAGCATGTTTGATCACCTGGGCTTTGTCCGTGCTAATTACTGCCCTGTGATAGTGGTAACGCCGGTGGCAGCATTTGCAGCCGAGGCTGTGCCTCTTGCAGCAGCACGGCTGGGCTGATGGGTGCTCAGGACTCCCAGGGCTTGGGAGATGGAGCTTGGGGACCGCTCCGCTGCTTGCCTGGCTTCAGCAGGAGTCTCGCCTGCGGGGTGGCAGTGCCCTCGCTTAGCAGGAGGTGGGAAAAGGCAAGATTTCTGCTCCGGGTCCTCCAAAAGCGATCTAAACAAAGTCCAGTGCAGGGGGACGGCCTCCGTGAGCTTGGGCTGGGGAAGTGGTGGTGATGGACAGTCCCTACAGCACTGAATCTACCTCCTAGGGAAATCTGAGAAATGGGTGTTGCTATGTCCTATTTCAAGGTAAAGTTTTAATCAGTTTGCCCTTGGCGAAGCACTTGGGCTATTGTGGTGCTATTGTAAACCGTTTGGCAGCTTAGCACAGTAGGGCTGAACTCACGACTCCTAGCCCGTGGGCTGGAGGTTCCTTTGCTGGCTGAATCCCGTCCCCTGATAGCCGGTGCTGGACTTTGGCATGCGTGACGGAACCAGGATGAGGCGTGGCTCGGTTCCTTCAGTTTATGATGGTTTTCAGACTCAAACCAGTGTGCCGGTGGGCCCCGCGGGTGTAGGGAGCGAGTAGAGCCACGTGAAGCAAGGCAGGCGTCCGCTAACTGCATGTTCTTTGTGTCCGTTTGGTACTGAGCTGGTTTCAGTTTTTGTTTTTTTCTGATGTTTCCGAGTTGTTGACTTCAAGGAACTGGGTTTTGTGTATTTTTTTAGACACTGGGAACTTGTTAAAAGGAAAAGCAGCAGCACCGGGAGGCTCAAGGTGGAGCGTGGCTGGAGCTGAGGGCAGCCCTGGCCAGTGTGGGTGGGAGGAGGTCAGGTGTGTCGGCAGCGGCTGGCGCAGGCAGGGAGCAGCTCTCCCTGCAACAGGCAGGAGAAGCCCTTCAGCAGTGGCACTCCCAGCCCTGATTAATTGCGGTGACGAGTTCACCGCTCCGCCAGCCTGCTCGCCTCTGAGACACCGAACGCGTCAGATACCGCGTCTGGCTTTGAACGTCCCCTGCCACCTTCCGGTGCCACATGCTCTCGGCTGGCGTCCTGGCTGCCGGCTAGGCTGGGGGTCCCAATGAGGGTGGCCCTGGCTGCCCGCTCCCCCTTCCTCACTGCCTGGGGACGGGGAGGAGGGACACAGGGGGGCCACCTGTGGCGGTGGCGTAAGTTGCGCTGAAGCCGTGAGTGGGGAAGTTTGCTCAGAGAAGCGGGGGAAGCCTTGGTGTGAGCAGCCCCACGCTGCGTTCCTCCACCACTGAGGTCTGCTGCCTGCGGGGTGGTGGCAGAGGGGAGTCCCCCGCAGAGTCCTGTCCTGCAGGCTCGGCCGGAGGGAAACGCAGCGGGAGTCGAGGTGCCTGGCTGAGGCAGGGGCCAGCTGCAGCTGTGGGTGGGTGCCGGGGTGGTGGCTGGGGTGACCACTGTGTGGAGGACGTATGGGCGCTCGGCTCTGGCTGGGACTCTGTCAGTTCTAAGCAGGGAAGCCAGAGCGGGTGAGAGAAACCTACATATTTCCAGCATGTATATTATTTTTAGAAGAGGGAGAGGGGAGAGTCTTGGACCATTGATTACTTTCATTTTGCTCCCCTTAGACTGTTGGCTGTGTATGTGAAACTTATAATGAAAAGAGGGTTGCCCTGCCCAGGTGCTCCCAGAACATGTACTGTAATTCTTTGTATATAGAAGAAAAATTACTGTAAAGTAAAGTTTAACTTTACTCTCGATGTCCTCTTGTGGTTTGTCTTGCCGAGTGGGAGGGCGTGGGGGGAGCCTGGCTGTGCCCAGACACCCGGGGCAGGGAAGGGAGAGCTCCGACAGCCTCGCACGGCAGCGGCGCAGGCAGGGGGACGGCTCGGACCACAATGCGTTTTATTTACATTGTACACCTCGAGAGAAGACGCTTAAATAAATCTGCAAAGTATCAGGCAGCATCTCCGAGAGAATAAGTTAACGGCTGCCGCTGGACCACAGCAGTGACTCGGGGAAGCAGCTCCTGCAGAAGCCGGGTGGCAGGGGGAGGGTCCCCAGGGGTGATGGCCCGCGGCTTCCAGCACCACAGGAGGCTCCCGGCACCACACGGCAGCCCTCTGCCGCTCTGCACACCGGGAGGGGAGCAGTCCGCGGGGCTGCGCGCTGCTGCCGCGTTGCAGACGGGCCCATACAGCTAAAACACAGCAGGTAAAAAAATGGACGAGTCCGGCGTGCACCGGCTGCCCGGCCGGCAGCAGCAGTTCCCTTTTGGCAGGAGGTCTCAGTGGTGGCAGCAGCTGTAGAAGTAGGCGCCGCTCCTCTGGCCCAGGTCAATGCCTTTCTCCTCTGGAAGAGAGCAGGGGTGGCAGGCTGCCGGCACATCCACACGTACAATGCCATGTGGGAGCCCAAAAGCTGCCGGTGCCAGGCCTGGGCCCTGGCAGGTCCCTTGGGGAGGGGTTTGGTGCCCCCGCAGAGAAGCGGTAGGGCTCACGGCACGGCCCAGGGCTGGAGGCGTAGCCGGGCTGAGCACGCCTGGACAGGCCTGGTGCAGAGCCGAGAGCCAGTCCCACAGCCAGGCAAGGCCCCTGGCTGCCTGTCTGCCAAAGGCCACCCGTGGCCCAGATGGGTGGATGTGCCGAGCCTGGCCTGAGTGGGGACAAGGACGTCGTGAGGGGACCTAAGCTCCACGGGACAACCCCCGGCACGGAGCCGCAGCGGCCCCAGGGAGGGTGGGGGCAAAGAAGTGCCCTGCCAAATGTCACAGCGCTCGTCTTCCACACCCTCCCCACGGCACGTGCACCCCCCTGGCACGGGTAAGGGTGCTTGGGGAGGGATGGATCCTGCCTACTCACCTGTCATCACCTGGAAGGCGGTGAAGTGGACGTAGTCCTCAGCCACCTTCTGGAACAGCTCATCTGCGGGGAGAGCAGGCAGGGTGGGGGCGGGCAGTCCCACTGCCTGGCAGAGCCCCCCCCCCAACCCTGCTCAGGCAGGGGCATGGCCAGCAGCAAGGGGGTTACTCACCCACGCTCTGGCCCGTCTTACTGGAGGTCTCGAAGAGCTCTGCCTTGATCTCTGAAACGAGGCCCCGGGTTAGCGCCTGCTGCGGGTGCAGGATGTAGCCCCGCGGGCTCGCCTCCCCCCGGAGTCACCCCTCAGGCACGGCTGCCGACAGCAGGCTGGCAGGGACCCAGGCTCCCATCCCCTTGGCCCAGCTGGCCACGTGCCTGCCCGTGTCGGGACATGCCGTGCCCAGGGAGGTCCCTGGCAGATCCGGGGCCGCACCGCGCAGGGAGCCCTGGTGTCTGGAGCCATCGGATCCACTGTGGGTCCCGGGCAAGGGCAGAGCACCTCACACCTCCCAGGCACGCATGGATGCAGCAGCTGCACCCCCCCCTCGCCCCCCACCCATTTGGTGCTGCGGGAGCCCGGGAAGGGCCAGCACTGCCCAGCCGCGAGCATCCCGGCCCCACGCAGTGCTCGGCCGTACCGTCAGCGTAGTCCTGCACGTCGTGGAAGTCAACCCCCCGCTTCCTCCTGTCCTCCTCCAGCAAGTCGCTCTTGGTGCCGCACAGGTAGATCCGGCAGCCCTGCGGCAGGCAGAGGGGCGGGAGGGACGCACCTGCCGACCCGGCACAGCCACCGGCTCCCCTTCCCCATCGGCAAGGCTCCGCAGCCCCCCCCCCGGCCCCCCCAGCCCGGCCGTACCTCCTCGCAGTTCTGCAGCTCGTTCACCCAGAACTTGGCACGCTGGAAGCTGCTGCTGTCGGTGAGATCTGGGGGAGAGGGGTCAGGGTCTGCTCCCTCCCTCCTGCACCCACCCCCCGCTGCGACGCCCGACCCACTGGTGCCGATGCCGGCACCGAGTCAGCCCGGGACCTTCGTGGCCGCCGGCTCCTTCCTCTTCACGCGGCATCGTGCCCTTACCGTAGCAGACGACGGCGGCCCGTGCCCCGCGGTAGTAGATGCGGCTCATGGCCTCGTAGCGCTCTGAACCAGCCGTGTCCTGGGGGTGACAGGGAAGCACTCAGCAGGTGGGGGGGGGGCGTCTCGGGGGTCCCCACGGCGGGTTGGGGGGGGTGGCCGGGGATGGCAGCGGGGTGCTGGCACAGCCCTCGCCCCCGCACTTACCCAGATCCCCAGGGTCACCGTCTGGTCCCCCACGGACATCACCTTAGCCACGAAGGCGGCCCCGATCGTCTGGAAGGGAAGCAGGAGGGGCGGTGGGCACCGACCCCGGGGGACACCGGGGGCACCGGCCCGGGGACGCGGCGGGATCCTGCCCGGGGACGCGGCGGGCATCTGGCCTGGGAACACGGGGAAGGGGGAACCGGCCCGGGGGAACCCAGCCGGGGACTCGGTAGGGAAACGAAGGGACCGGCCCGAGGACGCGCGGGGCACCATCCCGGGGACACCGTCCCGGTGGAACCCCCCCCCCGGGGTGGCCCGTCCGACGGCAGGGCCGGTGCCCGGTGCGGTCACTCACGTTCTGGTAGGGCCCGGGCCGGAAGCGGCGGTGGGCGCAGCGCTCCACCAGGCTGCTCTTGCCCACGCCCTCCTGCCCCAGCAGCACCACCTTGGCGTCCACCCGCCGACCGCTCATCCTCCCGCCGCCGCCGCCGCCGCCGCCGCGGGGCGGGGCCGCAACCTAGTTCTACTCAAAGACGAACTGAACTCTGCATACATGAACCCTGCCCAGCAAGGAACCACAGGTGAAAAGCAGCCACTGAGCACCCATCAGCACAGACATCAGCAACAGGACTGGGAGGGAGTGCTGGAGGGTGCGCAGCTCCCTGGTCTGATAAACTGAGCAGGGCAGCTCGCCCTGGGTGACCAAACATCAAACAATGGTCGCGTTTGCAGGGAAGGGGAAGTTACTCCCCAAACAACCCCCCAAGCCCACCGACCTGTTTTCCAAGACCTCACAAACTGCTCATGACACCTAATTAGCCTAATAAGTTCAAGTGCCCGCCCAAAGGAGGGGCAAGGATGACAAAAGGGCGCGAACTGAAGCCCCAGGTGTGTGCCCACTGGAACTGGACCCCTCAGTTGGGTCTGGACTACTGGACCCGGACTACTGACTGGACCTACACTGGACCCAGGACCGGTGATATCTTTCTCTCTCCCTTTTTCTCTGCCTTGTTCTCTCTTTACTTTTCCATAACCCTACACCTCATCCTTTTAAGACACAAAACCATTGACCAAGTCTGGGACTAGGAGTGGATCCAGCCGCCCCTGGGCCCTTCTCTGAGGATGAGTCCAGAAA
This sequence comes from Aquila spilogaster, assembly GCA_024606505.1. Classification (NCBI taxonomy): domain Eukaryota; kingdom Metazoa; phylum Chordata; class Aves; order Accipitriformes; family Accipitridae; genus Aquila; species Aquila spilogaster. The sequence goes on along the minus strand of JANHGO010000063.1, from coordinate 7,601,307 downwards.
GCAAGGGGGTCTGCTCTGAACCTCCTGACCCGACGGGAGGGATCTCCTCATTCCCTGAATTGATGTATGTGGTTACCACAGGTTACACGGTTTACAGAAGGAGTCTCATGCCAATTCCTGTTGTGAGAAACCCCGCCACCTACTGTTATTCCTCCCAAGTTCAGTTTGCTTCTGCCATGAATAAAATCTTTAACTGATCGTTTGGTGTCATTTCACCTTAATTTAGCCTGAGGGAATTCCGAATTCAACATGATTCCCTGGTCTGTCCAGCCTGGGTTGTGACACAGCGCCAGTTACCTGAGGAGCAGGGAGAAGCACCAGCCAGATTTATGGACCAGCCCTCAGCCTAGAGACCTGTAAGACCTGTAAGTCCCTCAGTGACCAGGACATTGACCACAGCCAAGTTCCTGGCTGTTGTGTTTCCTTGCTCGTAGAACCATCACAGGATGCCTCACCACAAAGAGGAAGAAAGCTCATAGTTGTAGGCTCCAGATCGGAAGATGAATAGGCACATTTCCCAGGCAGCTAAGCTGGTACTTTGTAAAAGTACTACTGCTTATATAAAAGAATTCAAATCCTTTAAGCAGATAATAAAGTGAATTACATACATTACTCAGTTAATGATTTTGTATCTAATTATGAGATGTTGCTATCAGTTGCTAAACATGGCTTGAGGTTATCTGCAAGACAGGACAGATGTTTTTGTTTTGTTTATTATTCCAGTTATCAGTTTTGTGCAGCTTTACATGATTTCATTTTCTGTGTGCAATGACCCTATATGCACCATCTCAGAATCCTGACATCCAAAGGCTAAAATGAACCAAATATGCGGACACCTTTGATGGTGTTTTATATCTACTTATTTTAAAAACAACAACAAATAAATGGGTGCAATCTGAGCCAACAGAAAGTCATCATAGCTGGTTGGTCTGGCTTCACTCCCTCAGTCTTTCTGGGAAAACAACAACAGAAACAACAACAAAGTACTTCAACCCTTAATTTGAAAAAGGAATGCGAATGGACGACTCTCTGTAATCTGTGCTAACTTGTTCCAATGGTTAATTATGTTCATTGTTAAAAGTGTGCCTTTCTTCTTCCATGCTGGTTTTTGATGTCGTTAACAGGTAGCCACTGACTTTCAGTCTACCACTATCCTTAGCACCAAAGACCCTTTACCAAACTTTGCTTTCCCAGAGGTTCTTATAGAGAGCGATCACCTCAGTTGTTAACCGCTTCTTAATTTTACCTGACTACACTGCACTTCTTGTATTTCTCACTATTAGACCTGCTTCACAGTTCTTTAAACTTTCATTCACTCCATTTCTATCTACTGAATTATGGAAACAAGGACTGGATGTAGCATCCCAGCAGTGGTGACTGAGTTGCCTGATATGGAGATAGCTCATACTTGACCGTTCCTGCTTATACACCCAAAGATTGCACTAGTCCTATTTGTCATAATATCACCCAGAGCTCAGATTCAGTAGATCATCGTTTCCAGGATTTCCTAACTGCAAACTGGACTTCTTCACTTCAAGCGCTTCTTTCCAAGTAGTCTTGGCGGTAATGCTTTACGGTGATAAAGCACACTACCACTACCTGTTACATGCCGCAGCAAGCAGATATTCTACACAGAGATTGCTGTGAGCCAAACAAAATAATAGGTTTATTCCCCTCCCCCCTACCACCGGTTTTGTATATACTACGTAACAAGCCCAAGATGTCTTTAGTTGGCTGGCATTCTCCCAGATCATGAATTTACCCACCCTGAGGCTTAACCTCATTTATGGACTTTAGAGAAAACAGCTTTCCTTTCAGTGTAACTTTTTTTTTTTTTTTTAAAGACTGTGTGTTTCTATGGAGAAAGAGGGGGAGGGGAGAAGGGTAAATCAATCCAGGCTGGCTCCAGGATGAAAAAAATATTGTGAAATTAAGCAACAGTAAGTCACAGGACATCTCAAAGTAAAGCTTTGAGCTGAGTAAAAGAGCTAAAACAGAATAAAAAATAACAGCCCTCATCCATAAGAAGGAAAAGAATTACTATCGATTTTTTAAGCTGAAGTTCAAACCAGCACAGAGAAATGTACTGCAAAAATGTTAATGATGACAATTCAATCTATGGCTCATAGTTACTCAGTGAAATTATGCACTCACTTTTTTCAAGGCTAATGCTAGCAGGACTCAAGTGACAACCCAAAGAGAAACCGTTCTGATAGACTACGACACAACTGGCAGCCTTAGGTCACAAAAGGCCCCAAGGACTGAATCCATGTTGACACAGGATTAAAAATTGTTCATTCTTTTATGAGGCCAAACCCCATATTAGCTAAGTGATAACATCTACTAGGAACTGGTCTCCTGTGATTAGCAAGTATATATTTCAATGGGAGTGCTACCAAATATTCCTTTTAGAAGCTGTTTATTAAGCCCTAAGTTCTTTTATGAATTTCTTGATAATGCTCCTCACAACCACTGAGATGATACACCAAAACCAGCTCATACTCTACCAGGATGGAGCCTGTAGTTGGTGTGGAGGCTCCCAACCACGTTGTCTTAAATCTGTGCCAGAAGAGCTGATCAAAGAAGCAATATACGTGTAGGTACTAGGTAACTACAAGTTTAACCCAGAGGAACCAAATAATGTAAAGCAGAGGCTCAGATGAAAATACAGTGAAAAAACAGAGTACTCACTCAGTTTTCTGAACAACAGGGAAGCTTCCAAGTCGTACATAAGCACTCTGAATTCCATTTTCTTTCATTCCAAAAATCTGTTTCACACTGAACGAATCCATCAGGTCAAATCCTGTCCGTAATGGAAGTGTAAATATGAGACATTGATCAGGCAGTGGGACATGTCTTAAACTGTACTTAGGTAGTTATCTTAGCCCACAAACACAGCACTTCAGAGATTAACTTTGTTCTTGTTGGGGAAAGCCAGAACAAAATTCTGAAGTGGTGTAATCTGCTTAGTCCAAAAACTCAAAAACAAGCATAAATTCAAACTGTAACAGGTCCTGGAGAGATTAGAACAGAGTTCTCCAGAAATCAATAGTTACTGATTGCATTGCCACAACACCCTGAAAATGCTGTATAATTGATTAATCCCTATGTAGAAAAAATGCACAGGTGCAGACTGAAACACTTATTTGTAGAATCATAGAACCACAGAATCATAGAATCACAGAATGGTTTGGGTTGGAAGGGACCTTCAAAGATCACCTAGTCCAATCCCCTGCCATGGCCAGGGACATCTTTCACTAGACCAGGTTGCTCAAAGCTCTATCCAACCTGACCTTTAACACTTCCAATGATGGGGCATCCACAGCTTCTCTGGGCAACCTGTTCCAATGTCTCACCGCCCTCAATTGTAAAAATTTTTTTCCTTATCTCCAATCTAAATCTACTCTCTTTCAGTTTAAAACTGTTGCCCCTTGTCCTGTCACTATAGGCCCTGGTAAAAAGTCTCCATCTTTCTAATAAGCTCCTTTTTATATATTGAAAGGCCATGATAAGGTCTCCCTGGAACCTTTTCTCCTCCAGGCTGAAGATCTGCAACTCTCTCAGCCTTTCTTCATAGCAGAGGTGTTCCAGCCCTCTGATCATGTTTGTGGCCCTCCTCCGGATCCAGTCGAATAGGTCCGTGTCTTTATTGACAAGCGCTAGTCCAAGACACTTCACTACATACACTTTTCATATCATTTTAATACGACTTAGTCTTAGTCCAAGCAACTCATCATTATCATGAGCTATCAATCTTGACTGCAGACATTTGTGTAAAGCTTCTGACTTTGTTCTGACAAGGCTCAATCATAAACCACACACATAGGTCTATGCAGCTCCAACGTCAATATGGTCCCAGCCACAACAAACCCATGCTTTTGTGCCATGAAGTCCCAGCTGCTAAACCCTGCCAGGGACAGTGGGGGTACAACTGTGCTATTCTCCTCAATGCATCCAGTTCCTGAAGGTGCAGTACTGTATGGATGCAACCATCCTGATTTTAGCTCCAAATTGGCTCCACAGGATGCATATCCAAACTAAGAGCCACTCCCAGAACCAAACACACAGTGGAGTTAGAGGCAAAGACACTGCAAAAGGCAGGTTGTGAGCGACCGAGCAAAGAATCTGTGTTTTTCTTTTATTTGGGCTATTCCAACCTCTTCTCCCCTCACACATGCACAATTACACATATTAACTCCTACATATGTAATTCCAGCGCACAAACCTGGTGATATTAGAATAGCTTATTTTGATAAATTGACTTTAAATTATGGCAGCACTTTTAACTTTGTTCAGTTAGTGAGCTCCTAAAACTTTTCTAGGATAGATAAACATTTTTGTGTGGTGAACTGAGGCCCTCAGATTCTTGGGTTTCTTAGTTGCCCTCATGAACCTTTCACGCTGAAAGCCACTGCAGGGCTTGAAAACAGCTGCAACAGGAAAAGGCACCCACTTAATGATATTCTTCAAATTTATATGAAAAAATAGGTGCAAAAAACCTGTCTGGGCCAGTCCCAAGGCAAATCAAGACGTGACAGCAGACAGCAAATAAAACATAAAGCTTCCATCATGGAGCTTTTCCTGAAGAAATAGCTTTTTCTGAGGAAATATAATCTTAATTGTTAGCAAAGACAGAAATGGTTGCCTGGTGCCAAGTTGAGGCCTTTTGTATTACAGTAACTTTCCTGGCTGTCAACAGCTTTTCCCACCTGTCCACTCTATTTTCAGCTATTACTGGACATTCAGGAGGGCATATAAGGCAGTTAAGATGCTCCAGGGCCTCATGGTTCCACCTCGTAATCACCTCTGCAACAACTCCAGTGATACACCCTTCTGACACACTGTAATCAGCCACGATTGCAGCTATAAATCATAGCAAATAGACCCTACCAGAACATGAGAGCTCCCTCCTGGCTATCACATAAAAAACAGTGTGACCTGTCTATATGACCTCCCATAGCTCATTTCACCATGCAGTACATATCCCTCATCTACAGCAACCACAGAAATGTGAGGAAGGCAGTTGAGCGTTGCTGGTAAGAAGAGACCACGCTGACTGGGAAGGGAAATTGTTAACCATTCACAGGAGCTGAGCTGTAGATGGTGAAGGCTGAAATGCTGCCCAAGTCATGTCATAATGCAAAGTCACCACAGTCCCCAAGCTGTGCAGTATTGCTCGTCTCATGGAGCTTGTAAAGCTCCATTGCTCAAAATACACAAGTGCAAGGTACAGTGACGAGAACTTCTTGCTAAGTTTTCCCATCATTAGCTCAGACCCAAACTTGCTCTCATTTTTCTCTGACAGCTCAAGCTAATGCTCCCATCATAAGCAACTGTGAAGGTGTGCACACCAGCATGCTTTTCCAATATAAACAAGTTAAGAGTCAGATTTAATCAACCTCCTGGTTTGGTTTTTTTTACTGAGATTGCTAACAATATGCAGTTTAGAAAGCCTAAATAACACTATGAAACATACGCAAGGTTATTAAAAGTATTTTGCAAGCAGAACTTGCTGTAATGACAGTCATGCTCACAACTTAGACTATCTCATTTGCATTCAGGATTAGATAAAGCACACAGGTAAATCATAATAGGATTTTTCTTATTCAGGCTATGGATCAGAAAATTGCAAATTTCTTGATATATTTTTCATAAAGAATGAATGAGGGTTGTTCTTTGAAAAATGCCATGTAGGTCCATGGGAAAGTTAAGGCCTAGATGTGTCAGAGTCCACACTCAAAACCAGCAAATGGTTTTATTTTAATCACACTATTAATTTGTTTTGTGTCAAATTCAGATATTGCCTCCGCTTTCCTTAGAGGGAGCTATGAAACAAACTAATTCATGTTCACAGAGCACTTCATATAGGGTTCATCTGGCTAAATGTCAGCTCTCTAGACAGGGTAATAACAGAGACTCTCAGTTAGGCACAAAGAGTCAAATACAGGCGCTTCTAGGGAAAGATTAATCTCATAGTAAAACAGATGCCAAAAGTGCATGTTTCTCTCCATTAACATAAAGAGAGCTTAGGATGCTCGGGTTGCATGCTAAATCTCACCTAGTAAAGGTCTATAGCTGGTGAGATAACCTCCACTCTTATGCCAACCAAAATCCATGGAGGTAATGGACGCTTTGGTTGCTGAAGAATTTCAATAGCATTACAGAAGATGTGGCATTGGGCCGTACACTAAACAGCGAAGAACTCTGCCGAGGGTGAGATGCAGCTCACCTAAATTTAGCTGTCTGAAGAAAAGACATGTGATATATGCAGGTTGCCTTGGTTCCCTTGGGGGTCAGCAGAGAAATATAGGAGTCTCTAAGAAGACAACTCATCACATCTGTGTTGGACCTATCTAAAGACAGGCTGAATCACTATTTGGCAGTGCCTACCTCCTACCATTCAGCAGAAACAGTAATTTTCAGACTGCTGAAGTTGGGTGAGATATATTCTGCTCATAGCAAATGCTATCTGTTTTGTGCAGTGAATGAAGCAAAAGTAAAGAGGGAAAAATGTTAACTAATCACACATAACTTGCATTTACATTGTCTCATTTGCCGTGAGGATTGAATAAAGGTTGCAGATTTTTAAATTCAGGCTAGCAACATCCTAAGTTTGCTATCCTGACTGTTCACTGTAAGAGTCTCCTTAAACAGATACCATTCCATTTCTAAGTGGGAGAAGAAACAAGCAAACCCAAAATATTGTCATTTGAGCCAAGAAGTTAGTCAAGGCAGATTGCCCAGGTGGGACTGGAAAGAAGACACCTAGGGAAACTTCCAAATGAATTTGTGCTTTAAAGTAACCTCTAAGATTATTTCAGCTGAAGGACAAGAATATATATATAGTTTTTGTTGTTCTTGTTCTTGTTCTTGTTATTATTTTGTTTAATTCATGTGCCTGGAAGCACTTTGGATTGAGTATGATCCCCTGTTGACACTAGGACTGGAACTGGGATTGTGAGGCAGATAGCATGATGCTTTTAATTTAGTCTTGAACCACAATGTTAATGTAAAAAAATAGGCGATGCTGTAATCATTTCTCTAACACTTGAACAGTGTTTTTCACCTGGCAGTGTCTGGCTGCTAACAGCGCAGTGGAAACAGCTCACTTAGATCTTTGCTCAAACATCTCGCTGGCCATTTAGTCTGTTTTACAGCATTTCTGGGCTGGAGTGACAGCAGAAATATGGGCTGCCCATTGGTTTTTCCACCACCAAGGAGGGCCCACGTTGTCAGTGCCATAGGGAAAATGAAATCCTACACATAGCTTCCCAGTCCTCTCCGCAAGTGCAATGGGAAAGAACATACCTGCCTAAATTAGCAAGGACAAAGCTACTGTTACCTATTGCACCACACTCAAGCACAGGATGAAAGGGTGGGACTTCCCTGTTCTCAGTTGCTTTGATTTAGAAGGTGGGTTTTTTGTGTACCAGGGCAGGTGTGGTTTCCCAATTGGCTTTAATCAGTAATGCCATAAATATGGCAATTAATAAGATGAATAATGCTCTTTGATCATAAGCCTTCTACTTCATTATAGCTTGTAAAACAATATGGGGCCACTGAAACCCTCTAACATGATTACATCTCCTGAAAAGAAGCACACCCTAGTCCATTAACATTAAAATTAAAATGGTGACCTGAAAGAGAAGCTCAGATTCCTAACAGCATACTTGGCTTGAAAAGCAATTTCTTATGCACTGCTCTACTGATCAAATCGGCCAAATGTCTCTTTACTTGCGACTAATAACTCCCTTACAAGAAGCAGACCATTTTTCCAGCATCAGAAAACACACTCAGATCTGCCTGTTACAGGGAGAAGATGGACAAAACTTGGCACTGGACAATTTCTACATTGTCTAACTGTAATACGCAACTGGATTCTCTTTTACAGGAAAGATGTTCACACTGTACCCAACCACACCATAAAGCATGGCCAAAGGATGATCAAATAGCTCTGTACTTGTCCAGTGGTCCTCCAACATTTGTTTCAAGATAATTATTTCAAGAGCAGACTAAAGGGGCCATGGTTGGTTGCCCTGAGTATGAGCTGGATTTTTGCCTGGCTCCATTAAGGATCTAATATGGACAGCATGGTGGCAGCTAGTGTGCACGTTGAGATTTTCCTGTCTGTCCTGTGTTCAGGGGCAAAAATCCCCCCAAATTAAAATCAAAAAAGCACCCACACCCAGAAAACCAGAGCAACAAAGGGAAGTTTTAATAGCCAGAAAACACAGCAGTGTTCCCATTTGGAAAGTCTTCTCAAAGTAGGACAGAGTCATTAACTTTTTCTTTAGCCTGAAGAAACCTGAGAAAAGTGTCCTGCTTTGCATTCCCAAGGAGCCCAAGGTAACACTCACAGGGGGAACCACCGGGCTACTTCTAATTGTGAAAGTTTCTGGTGAGACAACAGCCTGGAGGGGAATGTGGAAAGCAGGTGAGAGAGGAATCAGGAAAGGCACTGGACATCAGAGCCTCAGGTGATGTGTCTGGAATATATTTATTATAGAGGATTTCCAGACACAAGCAGTAATATAAAACAAAGCAGCTTTTGCAGGAAATGCTCCATACGCTGGCCTTGCTTAAACTCTCGGCTGAATTATCAGCCTTGTCAACATATTGATGGAGTATCACCAATATCCAAGGTCAGGGAGGTTGTCATCAGCTACCGGTTCTCTGAGATGTCTGAAAATAGCAATCTGTATTGCCTGTGATAAAACAGCATATGTTACTTTTACTAGACAGAGGTCAATGGCAATAAACTTTATGGTAGACTAGAGGAGTGTATAAATTCCTAGGAAGAACAGTAACACTTGGGAGTCTTTCAGCAAATATAAGATCTTATCAATTTTCTTGCCTAACATTTCTGCAGTCTTGAAAGTTAAGCTTTCATGGACTGCCTGTGCTCACAAGGAAGTGCCTGCATGCTCACTAGATCCTGAGTATCCCTTTCAATTCTTCCAGTATGCTCTGCAAGGCTATTACTACTATAAAGAGCCCTCATTTTGTTACCTGTCGTAATTACTTTCTGTGCTAGTACATACTTTAAGAATAACAGAAAAAAAATGCTACCATGCCATATTCTAAAGTTAAATAGTGCATTTAAGCAGCTACGTCTGGCAATTAGTTACTTGAAGTCAGAGTATAGGAGGGGTATTTTTCTTCTACTGTATATAAACCTTTGGCATCCTCATCTTCCACAATGCTCTAGGCTGAAACCAGCTATTTCTGGACCGCCAAGATGTGTCTCAGTTCAGGGCTGGGATAGAATTAAGTGTCCAAACCCTGAAGGGGAGACCTACTAATTTATTCAATAGGTGTTACTGTTATTGTTATAGCATCCATCATCTGCTACAGCATTTTTGCTATTCCTAACAATCCTTCCTCCACAGGAAAGGAAATCCTGTCAAGAGCTGACAGAGCATCAGATATTACGGATATTTTTAAGAGCTCACTGAAGTCTCCATCTCCATAGCTCTTCCACCGTGTTAAAATTACCTACATCCATATATCACTGCCCCAACCATCGTTCCACTTGGCAACAAGAAGTAGTATTTAGGAAGGGGTGAGGTGCACACTGCTGCTATCATCCTTCAATATCCTAGTCTTTCTGGCATGTTGGCAGGAGGCAGTCAGAAAGCCCTTTTCTTCTTTCTTGATGACCAGCTACTTGGGTTGGTGAGATGTTTATGAAGACAACACTGGGGTCAATGTCAAAGCAGCCAGACACTGTATCTTCACATTGTCCCAGCATCCTTTTGGGGCACACAGGTGTCATTTGTTTGCTTGTGGTAATCTAGACAACAGGTAAGGTCGGACTCCTGCAGCTCATATACTGTTTAGACCTCTCTCTTTGCAAATGATTGTAAAAAGGTTTGAAAGAAAGTCTTTTGCTGGACTAATTCTTTTTTAACTCTCACTGGCTGTCCAAAGAAGTGATTTCCAAAGACTTAACAATGGATGAGAATTCTGTCTTCTTGCACTGTTTTATTCCCCTCTAGTTCACCTCTGCAGCAAAGACAGAAAAAGCAGCAGCTTATTTTTGCATGGATAATTCACCCAACATCTAGCACTCCCAGCTCAACAGTTTGATTCAGCATCATCAGCCAGCAGTGGTTATCTGACTTATTCCCAAAGCATTAGGGACCGCACCTCCGGAGGAACAAACCAGAGAGATTTAACGGCTGCCCACAAGCCCTGCATGAAGTAGTGTGGTGAGTAAAGGGGTTGCACAAGTCATTAAAAAAATTAATTTGCTATATTTTACAAGCAGCTTGCAAGGGAATTTTGGAACTATAAAATTTTCCAAAGCCTATAGATTAAAGGGCCTCAAGAGTGTTTTAAAGAGGTTCTTGCTATTAACCAATTGCCCTTTTTTCCCACAGATGTTACGGTTGGGATTTAAGCAGCACTTCATGCTGGTCTGACTTCCTTCTCACCAGATCCACCAGACTTCAGTAAGGAGAGCAGCTAAGAGCTTAAGCTAATAATGAGGCTTTGTTGAAGCGCACAGAACAGCTCTTACAGCAGCATGAATAAGGTATCTTCCAGCAAGCCTACTACCTTGCTGGAAGGTAGGTACTCCATAAAGTGGCTTAGAGGACCCTTTAGATGGTCTCAAATTTATAACAATAATAAACCCGGTTTACCCCCAGTACATGATGCCACCACTCAGGCTGTTGGTGTACTGATCCCGGTTTGCTTCCTCTGCATCACGACACTTGGAAGACAGAATTTCTACTTTTTCTTGGTGCCTGCAAAGCAGCACCACAAGTCTCATGCAGATCACAGAAAGAGCTTGATCTCAGCTCGAGCACAAATCCACATTTGGGATTATCAGAAGCAAGAGCATTGCTTGAGGTACATCGCAAACTTATACCTCGTAAAGAAGCAAGCATCGTGAGGCGGTGATGCAGGTGAGGAGGCGGTCATTGGGTTGAACTATGGGCCACTCTGTTTCAGAAACATCAGCCTAAAGCTTCAGTCAAAAACAGAGGGGACAGATACAGCACTTGGTACCCTTACACAGGAAAGGTAACACTTCAGGAAAGACAGAAGGGATATAAAACCAGTAAGAAAATTAGTTCAAAGAGACAGTATGAAAGAAAGAGAGAGAGAGGTCAAAACCGCAAGCAAATAAATGAATACACAGTTATAGCCATCCCACCTGGTGGAAAGGGCTGTTGTAATCTAACTCCCAGCCTGTTGTAAAAACAGGAAATAAATACATGTCCACAGTGGCTGCCTCTGAGGCAGCAGCTTTCAACACCTGATCTCATGTTAATAACACACCACTTTATTTGATGCATTGTTCTGTTTATCTACATCAGTCTACTCTTACCCATTTGCCTGTCAGTTTTTGGACAGTTGCAAGTGGCATATTGAACGACACTGAAAGCTGTTTTTGACACTGAAATCTTTGCCTCATTACTGAAGGCTTTTCTGTGTTGAAGTCATTCTCCATTTTCTCAGTGATAGACATTTGGCTTAGTGCCATGGGCCCTCTTTCAGCTCCTTTCCTGCTCCAGTGATTTACAAGATTAAACAGAGGTTCATTATTCCTTTGATGTCCTTGTATGCCAGATAGGCTTGCACCAGCTGAACTTACCAGGACCATTTGTATTAGGTTCTGATTTTAATTAGTTCCTCTATTTTGAAGTTCTCTTTTGAGTTCCTCAAGGCCCTAAGGTGCTCTGTGTCCCTCTGGAAAGCCGTAAAATGGCATAACTGCAAACTCATCACTTGGGATAGCAGTGGGGAGGGGAGGACTCTACATTTCTTTGAATAAGGGTTTTGCTGGTAGCACCCAAGAACACTCTATGCATATAGCTGAGAAAAATGACAGCGGATAACCGTTTGTGAGAGCAGAGTAGCAGGACTGATGAAGTCAGCATAACTAGCAACAGTGCTTACTCCTTGCTCGTACAAGAGGCTAGGATTATTTTTAAGGTAAGAAGAGGTATTTGAGGAAAAACACCTTACTAAGACATAACCTGTTAGATTCTCCTTGTAATGCTACTATCTGCACTATAGGAAAAACCCCATCAAGGTGTTATTCACAAAAATAAAAATATTCCCATTAATTTTAGGTGCTATGAGCAAGGCCTGATACGAAAGCAGGTAGGGACTGCTCTCTAAGAGACTGTGGTGGTTACTTTATGCCAAATGATCAGTGTAGAACAGATTAGACCTTCAGGTGCACCAAAACCTGGCCACAGCTGTCATCAGGGACCATTCACATCAGACAGACTGATTTAACTCCAAGTGTTAGGAGGAGTTTATTGAAACTGTGTATGTGCCTTCTTCCCCTCATGTGTGCGCAATGGCCAAAAAGCTTGCACTGGTGAAGAATCTACGGCATGGTTTCTCCAGGCCCCTCTTTTGCAGCAATCTCTTTCTAAAGTAGAATTAATCTGAAATATTTGGACAAAGAAATATCTGGAAGTACCTCGTGGTTAGCCAATCTATCAGTCTTTTATAGCCAAAGGACTGGCTGCTTCTCGGGCTATGAAGAGTCAAAAATTGTATTTCTTTCTTTTTCATCAACCTCAAATGCACTGGAATAAGAAAAAATCCTGGTTTGTTTAACTTCTGGGAGAAAGCAAATACTACTAGTTTAAAAAATAAAAGCCTTTAGGGATAGATTATTATTTTTTTTTTATATGCAGGTAGATCTGAATACTTCATGTGCACATTCCTGTGCACGGTTAACCCTTGTTAAGTTTTTTATGTCAATGCAGAAGTCAGAATTTGTCACTGCTGGAATTCAGACCAAGGAAGTCTTTTATAGGGACCACTCAGCTGTTACCAGTTTTCTTCCTGCAGGAGCAGACTCTAAAGTAATTTCAGCATTTGTTCTCCATGTTTCATGCTGTCATTGAGCCAGCTCAGCCAGGCCACCTGCTCCAACACAGATCTGATACCTAGCGCTGGTCAGGTCATTCGCAGTGCCAGAAGTCCACTGAGATCCAGGATGTTGGGTAATAGCTACATCTCTGACCATACCAGGAAAAAGATTCATTTAAAAGATAGGCTTTTAATTCAAGGAATGCCTCAACCCAGCTCTGCTGGTGACAGCGTGTTTATGCGTACTCTGCAGGATGCTTCAGTGTTTCCAGGCTCCTAATCCAGATGCGCGTTTTGGTGGCACCCTACCCTCTGTTGGGGTGACTGTACACTTTCATTTCCCAATCCTTTAGTTTCTGTAGAAAGGAAATTCCCTGGTACGTAGGCCGAAAAGAAACTACCACAGGTGCCCATGCTGGATAACTGGGGGATCTGGACACCGGGCATGCCACGCCGTACATCTAATGCACAGATTAGAGCTAGCCCATAGGACTGCAGTGGCTACAATTAGAAGTCACATATGACTGCTTGACCTGGTTTTCTTGGGAGTTACTGGGTACTAAAATGTCCTTGAACACAGGTGAATCATTTGGCAACCTCTGAAAAACTTCAAAGATCTTTTAAGTGCAATGATCTAGGCTATAATGTTGAGATTAGCTATTGCACAGTACATAGACTCCTAGAAAGCAAAGCTAAAAGGGACTCGTAAGGTCACCTGCACTGAAGGTCCCACCCGCCAGCCCAGAGAACAAATCCACCCCACAGCACAAGTCCAGCCATTTTCTCCAGCTCACAGGAGACTGAAATGACTCTTGGGACTACAGGTACAGGTCAGCTGCTATTTTCCCTTTTTACTTCTCATGGATATACAGCAACTATAGCCAGATGTATGTGTCTCAGGAACCCCGTTTCAAATTCAGCTCTCCAGATCCTTAGAGAACGGAGAACATCATTAGCACTGAAGTCAGTGCTAATTACTCTTTATTATGGGGGACTTCCTAGGGCAAGCGGGGTCAGGGAGGAGGAAATAAGAAGCCCTTCGCCCTATCCCCATTATCATTGCCTAGTGATGGGTCACTGAAAAACATGACAGCAAAGTGCCTGTGCCATGGCACAGCAAAGCTTCGTTCTTCTGCCCCATCTCCCATCAACATTATAGCTGCATCCAGTCCTGCCTACACACATTTAACACTGAGGATGGAAAGAAGAGTAGCTGGTGTCCACACGAATAGCCAGCTTCACCATCACTGCGTATGTGCAGTCTCTGCTGGTGACCACTGTGTCTGTGCATCTACTGTCTGAAGACAGTGATCCGTTACAAATCTCTGCAGCTATTTATGGATTTTCCACTTGCCTCTCAGGGGCTTCCCAAGGAGACTGTGAGAGGGACAATACAGACTGCCAAGTGCAAAGGGAGGGCAAAATGCCCATCACAGAGGCACCACAAAAACACTTTTGTCCCCGGGAGGACATCGGTCTAATGTGCTCGTTCTGCAGGTTCAACAGCCTGGACACTCCAATTTCCTCCTGCTACCACGTGTTTTAGTGGGCAAATATAAATAGTCCCAGGGATATTGTAATTAGCTAGTGAGTCACCGGCATCTCTGGAATGCGAACGCTGTACTGCAAACCGCAGGACGCTGGAGACATGCTGACAGTTAAACCCGGCCACTGCAGTCTCTAATTGTAGGGTACTAGTTTTACAACCAGTGCCTCTATCGTAAAATGCCCAAACATCCTTTATAGAGCTACAGAAAAACACAGAGGTCATAAATACACTGGCATTTTGCTCATTTGCACTTGGAGGTTTCGGAGATGGGGAAGAAAGTTAGAGGCTGAGGTCAATCTGTGGTACAACCCATAATGCAATTTCTGCTGTTCTTCATACACACAGTCTTTTCGACTACTTAGGAGTTAGAGTCAGGGCTTTTATGTTCCCTCCTTGCCCCATTAACACGATCCAGTGTGGCTTGTATGGGATGTATAATGTGATATAGTGGTTGGAAGCATCCCTCCCCCAGGTTAACTTCTCTTAGCACTTATGGAAATCATTGCAGGTCTTCCTTTACTTCTGTGGCAGGTTCCCTCTGAAAACAGCAGTCAGTATCTGTTGAGGAGTATTATCTCCTCTGACAGATAATGTTGAGGACTAGAGCTCAGCCCGTTTTTAATTCTACGGATCATCCAGATTTCTGCAACCAAATCCCATGCCCTGCAGGTCTGGTTTAAAATACAAATAATTCAAATGTGAAGTTTTAAAACCTCAAGAAGTATAATTCATTTTCAATAACTTTTATGTGTTGTTTTGACGCAATATAATGGTTCATAAAAATACACAAAGGGCACATCTTCAGGGTGCAAAATGTTATCATTGTGTTTTCCTGCCTGCTCATGATTAATAGTGGGCCATGATCCTTTGTTAAATGCTGATGGAACCAAAATGACGATTCAGCAATATAAGAGGTCTTAAGTATTACAGCTGGGGTTTTATTTTGAATACTTCAGGGCAGATGAGTTAAACCCTCTTTTGTCTTCATTTCTCTACTTGATAAAAAAACCCCATGGTACCCACAAGGATGCTGTACGAACTTTGTTTAAAGTATCATTAAGCATTGCTTTAAAATATCAGACTTTCTGGAAGAGAAACAGTGTTTATCCTGGTATTCTAACCAGATTTCTTGCTTTCTTTCAAAATTCCCTGTGTGATTTCTAATGCATGCAGCAACATTTATATTCTGAATTTACGTGTTATGAACTGTTAAGCAGATGCTGCTTCACTTCACTGCCAAAATTTGTATCAGTAGTAAAGCTGCCCATATATTCTTACCTCATGCGATCCTACTTCACTGTGGCAGCCCTTACTGAATGCTACAACTAGTGATTTTTTATTTAAATGCTATGATACCAGAGGGTCATAGAGTACAATCCTCTGCTATGAGAGGACTCATGACTATCCGTCGCTGTTTATTTGTCTCCATTACTACTGCTCTGCCACTTGTTCCACTACTTCATATCTCTGACAGTTTGAAACCTTCTTCTAATGTCTTGAATGTATCTCTTAAACAGTTGATACCCATTTCTTCTTATACTCTTTGTCCTTTGGCTTGAGTGATTCCCCTATCTCCCTCCCGCTATTCCCCTGATCTATTTGCAGAAAGCAATAGTATTTCCCCTTTCCACCTGCACACTGCAAGATTAAGCAAACCCAGTTTTTTCATCTCCTGTTTGAAAATAGTCTCTCTGGTTCCTGAACACACTAATAGCTCCTCAAGGCTGAATCCATCTTTCCTGAGCTAAGGAAGTCTGAGCACACTTTTTTTCTCGATAAGCTGTAACCAAAGCCCTGTCCACTCTCATGAATTCTTCCCTATCTCTCTACAAGACCTACTTTACCTTGTCCAGTAATGACCTCTGCCTTTTTCCCCAGCTGTACAGCACTGTGACTTACAAATATCTGCTGACGAAGACACTATCAGTTTCCAGAGTATGACTTTATAGCACAAAGTCCTGTTATTGATCCATACGTACCACAACAGGCCTTTTAAACTAATACTGCCAAGTCAGTTGGAAAACCTCCAAGGTTTTTGAGGCCAACCAGTTCCTCCTTCAAGGATATTCTGATCCCAGCCTATATAGTGGAAACTCACAGAGAATATTAGACCTAAAACTGGACCCTGAGGAGGTCTACCACTGTCTGTCTTCTGGCTTGTTATTCCCTTTCCTAGAAACTTCATCATTATCTCCTGCTAGCCAGTTTCTGGCTCACTTACACATTTATTAGTCTCTATTCCTTTTCACTTTAGCAGTGACTTTCAATACAGTAGTCCAACAAATGCTTGCTGAAGTCCAGATAGATGAGATTTACTTAGTTCTGTTTGTCTAAAGAAAAAAAATCACCTGTCTTTTAAAAGGAAAATATCAGTTTAGTCTGTTGGCTCTCCTCCAGCTTATAATGTGTTTTTTGATGCAGTTATTAATTTGATTATGCAGGGAGCCATCCTCCCTACCCTCACCCCTACTCTCAGCCTAACAAAATCCCACGCATCTTCCACCTCTCAGTCACACCACTGGTCCCCTTCACCTCCCAAAGTTTTATAGCTCATTTTATGATTTAGCTTCTATTTTTACTTCTACTAATCCAGAGTGACTCAATTCACATTCACTTAACTGCAGACACAGACTTAAAGGTAGCAGGTCATGCTATAACTTGTCTGCAGGTAGGGTATACAAGAAAGGGCTGGCTTTGGTGACGCTCTGTGTGAAACAATTGCCTGTGCCATCTGCTGGTGCATTTCACCCAATGAAAATATAAGAAAAAAAAATCCCCAGAAAGGCTTCGGTCCCTCTTACCTTCGGTTCTGATGTCTTGTCCCTGTCTGAGAGAGGGAAGAGGTGTTTAATCTGAGAAGCCTTTTAATACAGTCTTCCCTGTCCCCAAAATGAGATTTACTGCAACTTCCCAGCTTGTGCAAGATGTACCTATGAAGTTCTGTGTGAGGAACTTGCTGGGCAAGGATCAATTTTGGTTGTCATTAAGCTTCCAAGTGGAGCACCTGACACAAGAGTGTTAACTTCAAATCCTTGAACATATGAGGACTTGGGTAGCAGAGGAACAGTCTCCCCCTCGGTGCTGTCACCGGTCAATCCACAGAAAACCCAGAGCTGAACTGCTCTCACAAGTGTGAGGGAGCAAGAGGCAGGCTGCTCCTCAAAACTGAAGTGCACTCCTCTTTGGGGCAGAATACAAAAGCCTTTCAGCAACAACTAACAGCACAACATAGCCTTTTGGAAGAGGAAACACAGCACACTAAGCCAAGAGCAATTTTCCAGTTACTTTAGCTGGGAGAAGGCAATGATTTTCTGTTGGAACTGGACCCAGGAACCCAGAGTCTTCAGAAAATGCTGTAGAGTATGTAAAGAGTACATAAGGAGTGGAACAGCATTTTGGTCCTATACTGATCCATCTCCTGCAGCACAATGACCCTTAGCAGACCCAGAATATCCATTCATTTTTTTCCACAGAAGAGGCATACATTTTCCTAACCACCAGGAACAGGAAGAGAAAGAAATGGTTGTTGTCTCACTATATAGGAGCAATCAGGAACCTTCTACAAATCCTCTCGTATTGGTGGACAGGGGCCAGAGATGTCACTTTAATTAAATACTGCAACAATCCTGTTATTAAGTCACTGCATGGCACGGTGAATGTTTACACTTTACAGTGAAGAGAGGTTCCCTACGTCAAATAAATGACAGCCGTATGCTATCAGTCCAACCAGGGGAACAGACATGTTGTAATAAATGAAATTCTGTTTAGATATTAGGGAAAAAAAATACTCAGTGTGATAGCGATCAAATTGGAACAGTTGCCCAGAGGACCTGTGGAATGTCCATCTTTGGAGATACTCGAAACTAACTGTATGAGGCCCTGAACAACCTGTTCAAACTTCAAAGTGGACCTAACTTCAAAGTAGACCCTGCTTTGAGTAGCAGGTTGGACCAGATGATTTCCATAGGACCCTTCCAACCTGAACTAGTCTACAGATCTAAGACAGCAAAGTCATCTTTTAAGTTAAAATGCTGAATATTGACTTACTTTCTAGGAGGGAAGTGGGATTTGAAGATAAAAGGAAAAATAAGTCAAAAACTTTACAGAAGAGCGTAAGTATACGTATATACATATATAAACGCATATATGCATCTACACCTCACTCTACTCAAAACTTTTGCACCACACCTGAAGTGGGATTCCTGTCCTTTACACATATTTTTGAAGTCAGATAAAAGCATAAAATCTATTAATTAGCACTTGAATTAAAATTCAGATAAACATGAACTAGACATAGACAGCCTTTTGCAACTCCATTCTTCTGGAAAGGATCATATAGAAGATGAACATCTGAGGAGGGACACAATCCTCCTACTCCTTTTGAGCAGTAGCTTCCACTGCAAATCGGTTCATTCAGAATCAGGAGGGCTATTTGCGGAATAGCTCTACTGTTTGCACAGCCCAGCGACAGGAGGACTGTCAGAACAGGTTAATGCAAGACCCAGAAACAGACAGCAGTTGAAAATGGGTGTTTGGGGATTATGAGTTTGCGTCTAATGACCAGAAACGATGTTATCACCCAGCATTATCACAGGCATAGATGTAATCAGACTGCAGCCAAAATAAGCTGCCTACAGACAGCACAGTTGGAACTGATATTTTGTGCAGGCAGTGAAAATCCCCCAATGAAAAAACTCTGAGCGAGTAGCAGAGCTGTCAAACCTTGACCATTTCTACTCATAATCAAGTTGCAGAAGAGCCTCTGGCCTCCCACTGCAGTGACTTATGTTCTTGGGTCAGTCACAGATATTCCCAGTACATCCTTGATGGGCAGATTTTCTCTGCCAACAGCTCAAACAGTCTTGGGGGGCTGAAAAGAGGCACAGCCCACGCATATATCTGACAGACTAAGTCCTTCAGCTGGCTGGAAAGATATAGCAGAACTCACAGAAATGCAGAGATATAACCAGACTGGCTTTCCTCTTGATCTTTCACTGGCGTTTCAGAAAAGATGGTTCTTTTTGAAACTTTTTATCTTTTTTTTTTTCTTACGTACACATATATAAGCATTTCTTCAGTGGTAATTACCATTGTGCTTGGCTGTCCCACAACAATCACAGATCAAATAAATGGACATTAAAACTCACCAAACGTGGAGTGGTAAAAAAAAAGTCATCTCCAAGACTTATTGCAGTCCTCTATCTACTACACTAAGCTTCACTGGTTTTTTTAATTTGCTGTCATATCAAAAGAAAGCTCACGATTAATTTGCTGTTGACTGTCAACAGATAACTCTTTTCCAGCCCCGCAGTTTCTAATATACTTCTCCACCACTGAATGTGTGTTGGATTAAGCAAATGCCAACTAGGAAACGTGTAGTGAATCAGAGCATCACAGTAGAAACATACAATTATACTATTTGAATTCCCAGATGTACAGCAGAAAAGTGTGTCTCTTTACCTGGAATCTCATCAGTCCCCCCACTGGTGTGTTTGAATCGATCTCCTTCCACGTGGACATTTGGACACAGGACATCTGAAAAGCCAAAGAACCAGTACAAAATTATCACAAGTAAACACATCATTTTAGAAGCTATAGAACTAATAAAGGTTGATCTCCCGGGGTTTGTCCAACTCTTGCACGTAGTCCCACAGCAATAATTCTGCTCCCAGCCTCTGCATGTCCTAAATACCCTTCCTCTATCCTATCCCCTAACCACATGCTGGGTAAGAGACCCAATACACTACATCTGGTTTTGAGCCACTTTTTGCTGACTGGCCAGCCAAGAAGCCAAACAGAATAGACACCCTGAGCCTTTCCTTGGGCTAGGTAGGACATCACTCTGGGTTTTCCTCTTTCACCGGTCTGTAAATCTGCATGAAAGTCACAAAAACTTAAGAAAAGATAGAATATGATTCCACTCTCAGACTGGTTGGAAGTTCTGACGGCCCAGCTGACATTGGGGTGCTGCCCAAACTTTTCAGAAAGGACAGCTCCTACTCAGAAAAAACTCAAACCTAAAGTGCTAAGATAGGAAAGGGAATCCAGAGCACAGAACAATGAAGGGACTTTAGTCACACCAAGGTCCCATCACAGGCCAGTGTCAGAGACAAAAAAGTGCCCACTCTCCCATGTCTTACTGTATTACGTGTGATTCCCCTGTTAACGCTCCTCCAGGACTATGACTATTTATGTGTCTGCTCCTTGAGTTTGTTCAAGCAGAAAGCAGAGTTAAATATGACTAAAACTTTGAAGAATATTTACCCCTACACACAGGTTCCAAAAATGTAATGAGAATACCCAACCTTTGTCAGCCATTTCTCATGCTTCCAATTAGTGTAAACACAATTGCAGGTAAATGCTTTTCTGCAGAGAACTGCCTACCTATCCGCGTCTTTCCTGCCATATCTTTGAAGCAACATTTATTCATGCTTTGTTTTCCCAGATCAATAGGTAATTGCACACTTGTAAACAACGGGGACACATAGCTCAAGTGTCGTGGTTTAACCCCAGCCAGCAACTAAGCCCCACGCAGCAGCTCACCCAGTGGGATGGGGGAGAGAATCGCGGAAAAAAAGTAAAACTCGTGGGTTAAGAACACTTTAATAGAGCAGAAAGGAAGAAAGTAATAATGATAATAACAATAATAAAATTGCAATAATAATAATAAAAGGATTGGAATATACAAAACAAGTGATGCACAATGCAATTACTCACCACTCACCAACCGATGCCC
>JANHGO010000063.1:7547180-7579969 GCA_024606505.1 Aquila spilogaster | reverse complement strand
AACAACTGAAAACATCAGTGTGTTATCAACATTCTTCTGGTACTAAATCCAAAACATAACACTATACCAGCTACTAGGAAGACAATTAACTCTATTCCAGCTGAAACCAGGACAGATGGAATCAGTTTAATGAGAATATAAAAATGAACCCCTGACTTCTCACTTCTTGCACAGCCCCACATTTATGTCCTTTCTCTGATTTAAAGAACAACCAGGTGAGGACAGCCAAGTCCCATTCCTTCATTTGCCCAGTTGCACACATGATGATACACGTATTCTCTG
Organism: Aquila spilogaster; assembly: GCA_024606505.1. Taxonomy (NCBI): domain Eukaryota; kingdom Metazoa; phylum Chordata; class Aves; order Accipitriformes; family Accipitridae; genus Aquila; species Aquila spilogaster. The sequence continues at coordinate 7,579,687 of JANHGO010000063.1, read as the reverse complement.
CGGTTGCAATACTCATCTTGATGCATATGGTATTTAGCATCATCTCCACCTGGTGTTCAGTACTTTATTCCTTCAGTATCATTAATTGATGTGCTTGCAAAGGAGCAGCAAGGGCCAATTGCTCCCTAAGGGATGGGGAGCCAGGAGCTGAAGGTGACCAAGCCCGGGTAACACCCTCACCAATGGGGCACAATCTCACAGGCCTCTCTGAAGACCTTCTACAGCAGGTCTACCTTGAATTGTTTGTGAAGCTACATCCAAAATCATGAGATAAAAATTACTTTTCTGAGGACATGGCCAGCATGCTCTGTATCTCTCCTCCTGCTTCCTGACTCAGTAAAAAAACCAATATTCCACAATGTTTGGTTAAGCCTAGCAATGAAATCAGAAATTTTTCCTGCTTTATTGTGCTAATGAATTTACAGTCCAGATTATCAGCTGCAGATGAGGCACTCTCAGCTCGGTGGAAAGAAAGGGGACTGTAAAAGCCATTGCCAGAAGCCCCAACAGCCAACACAGCAATCAAAAGCAGTCAAACACATTCAGGCATCCCTTTACTGCAGCAGTGGGGGAGGCCAGAGACTGATTACTCATGCAAGTGTGTGTTAGCCAGGGCATTTCATATTTTCTTTGGACCATCTTTAGGGCTGCTGCTTCTACAGATAAAATTCAGAGTAGTCACTTTGTTTTTTCACCGCACCAGGAACCAATACTGATTGATGCACAGGGTGACTTTGTGTAAATTTTAGCCAGAGGTCTCTTTTGCTCCCTGATGCCTGGTGGTTTGAAAGCCAGGATACATCACTCAAACTCACTTATGTCTTAACATTAGACGTGTGAAAACATGTGGTAGTTTCCCCTCCATCAGAAGTCTGCACAACCTCCCAACACAATAGGGAAGCTCTCCTCTGCTAGGTGAACTTTAAGAGTTGAACAATTTTTAAACCATTAAGACTTGCAGGAGCCAAAGTTAGGCCACCTCTATTCCCATTCAAAACTAAGCTGTACTGACAAAAGATTTGCTTAGAAGTGTCAGAAGCCCTGTGCAGATGTTATACTGATCCTTTAAATTTTGGCTTTGCTAACAACGAATGCTCTTTTGGTTACAGGCACTGAGTCAGTGCAGTAAACAGCACTTCTGAGCCCTAGTCTCAGAACTGGAAGATGTATGGCTATGCAGTAAAGTAAGGAACATAAGAAATCGAAATGAGCAAAATTTCCCCAAATAAAGAGTAAACAAATGGAAGGCATGAATAAAATCACAAAAATGTCATTCACTTCTGCCGCCCAGGACTCCTGAGAGGTACACAGACAAGAATAAAACATCTCAGACACGGCAGTGTACCTCTTCATGCAACAGGGAGGTAATGTCTGAATTATAGATATATAAATTATCACTCCAATCTTTAATGATATCACACACCCTCCACCAGGTCCAATTAGAAAGAACCATGGCTTCCTAGCAGGGAAGTATAAGCTAGCGAAATCTTCCTGGTTTTAGCTCCTATTTTGGAACCAGGACTATAGAGCAAACTCATGCGCTTGGCCTTGGTGCAGAACTGTCTTGCCACAAAAAATAGAAATACCAATGTTAATAATATTATTCTCTTCTTCCAGCTCTGTCCTTTAAATCTCTTATTGTGTCTTAAGGTACTGTGGCCTCACTTTGGCCTTCATTTTACAAATGTCCTGTGCTCCTTTTGGCTTCTCCCTTTCTGTCTGCATCTAAGGCACAAGCATAAATAGTCCACAAGGGAAAGAAAACGGTTGCAATGCTCACGTTCCAGCTACAGAATAATTCACAGAGGCACAAAAGAGGTTAGTGCTTTACCATCCAGGTTAGCAGCATGGCTACTTGTGTCCAAAGGAGCAGCGTGCCAGCCTGACAGCACATCAGTTGGTCCCAACCAGCAACCAGATTTCATTGCTACACCAAGGGGTGCATTGATAGGAAAGGCAAGACAAATCTGTTCCTCTCCTGTGGAGCATTTCTATGAGATCCCTGATATAGGTGAACATTTTGATACCGAAGAAGAGTGTTTAGGCCTATTCTTTCTGCTACAGCCAGGCCAAACTTTGAGCAAACACTCGCGGTGCTTGGAGGATTTGAAGCGATGAGCACCCACCACAAATGGCAGTAAGAGTAATAAAATCTGCACTGGAGCTACATCTCTACAAATTTGTAAACATTTACAGATTTGCAAAAGAGAAGACAGAACTGACTTTCAGCCACCGGTCCTTGTTACGTCCTCTCTGGCCCTGTCATTCAAATCTATATGAGCTTGCAGTTGCTTTTAAATACATATTGTTTAAAACTGCTTCCTTGTCCTCAACTTTATGTAATATTCTGTCAATCCTTTGCTTTATCTACAAATTTTGTCAGCAAAGATTTTGCATTTATGTCCATGGAATTTTTTAATAGCACCAGAACTGCTATATAACCCCTTTACAGTTGCACTAGAAATGATGACTTTCCACTGACACCTGCTACATGAGATCAGTCAGCTCTTAATCCATTGTAGAGTGTGACTTTTTAATGCAAATGTCATTCAATACGCAATAACAATGCCTAAGAACAAATGTATTATATCTAGGTAGTTACCATATCAACCAAACTAACTCTCCACAGAAAGAAATTAGTTTTGTTAGAGATGACCTCTTTCTCCTAAAATTATAATCCTTGAATAAGGATACATAATAATTCCCATTCTGTAATACTTTATTCACTGGCTTCGACGTCAATTATTTTTTTTGTGAGTGAGATCAGGCAAACTGTTCTATAGCTATACATATGAATCATTTTTCATTTTTTAATAGCGATACATTATCATCATTTCAAAGTCCCATAATTAGTGTTGTACTACGAAGCTCTATGTATGGAAGCTTGCAGACGACACCAAGCTGAGTGGTGTGGTTGACACGCCTGAGGGATGGGATGTCATCCAGAAGGGATATGACCGCAAAATCCTCCTCTGAATCCTATTTAGCACTGAACAAGCTGACTTGGTTTGTATGAGCTTCTTGTTCAAGGAAGTACAACGTAGTTTTCTGAAAGTGATCTAACTGCAGATAACATCCTTTTTTGTAAGCAAATCATACTGAGATCTGTTTGATGATAATGAGTGATTTAAGCCTCACTTTTACATATCATCCTTTAGAATATTCCCTACAAAAAAATCCCAAAGCTGTCAAATATTTTAAAATTAAAAGAGACAATACGTCTTACAGAGTATATGCACTATAAGAGACATGTCAGAAGAGCATGTCAGCTCAGGAACTTTCACTAGCATTAAATTAATATTAATAACATATTGTCGTGAAACCGTAATAATAGGGCTGTGAGTTTGGAAAAGAACAATGTGAATGATCTGATAGTTTACATCTCTTTGCCTCCAAGCCATTTCAAAAGAAAGTCAAGGAAAAGGGATAGAAAAAAGGGGAAAAGCAAAAGCAAAACAGAAAAGAGCAGAGAGAACAAGGGGGAGGGGGGAGGAAGGAAGGAAGGAAGGAAGGAAGGAAGGAAGGAAGGAAGGAAGGAAGGAAGGAAGGAAGGGTAAATTAGAGAGAGAGGAGATGAGAGAGAGGAAAAGGAAAAGAGGAAAAGGAAAGGGAAAGGCAACAGTAAAGGCAAAGGGAAAAGCGCTAGTTTGACACACAAGATTCATTTAGGGTCTATAAACATCCAAACAGAGCAATGACTTTGCACTGTAGTGGGCTATTAAATCCGTCAAAGTCTCCCTTGAAACTGAAGCGAGACAGATTGAAACCATAAGGCACTTTTTCCTTTCTGACAGTTCCTTTTTCCACCTCTGGACAGGCTTATATGAGGAGGACATGAGGCTCTCCCTCCGCTGAGGGAGATCCAGCCTGTGCATACATCTGCCTCGGGGCTGAGCAGTAACTCAGCCAGACCCAACGGGGCAGGTAACGCGCGGGGGAACCGCACAGCCCGCAGTGCCGCAGGAGCTCATGCTGATGGACCGTGGTGTTCCCCCCTCACCCCACAAATCTACGAATCTCCATTTCTAGATGTACCGTAGGAAGAGCAAAATTATTGGGAGAACTGCCTTCTCCATGAGTCCGATCTGAGTAGCTGTCTCCTAAAATACCCTTTTGAAGGCAACTCCCTCACTTGGAAAGTTTGGTTAAAGTCATGGCATCGTGTCTGTTATAGCAATGCCTGGCCAGGAACGGTGTGATCCCGCTGCCCCTCAGGGCTTTCTATTGAGAAATCTTCCCTGTAAAGTGCTAAACACAAACCCCAGTTGCCAGCCCTCCACCCTTTTGTCCTTAGGACTTTGCTGAGACAGTTTCTTCATTTTCATTTTTATTCTTTCAAGAATAAGTAAGCCCTCAGCTGCCAAGGGCTCCTCCAGGGACTTGTGTATAATGAATGCTGAACACGTGTAGCTGTCAAGTTACACAAGAATAAAGTAGAGAGGTGAGACTAGAAACACAAGAAGGTTAAAGCAAACGTTATTTATTACCATGTTTCTTTTTTTTTTCCAAAGTGAGAATTTTAGGATTCCAGAATCTCAGCAGCACCCAGTGCATTGCCAGACATTCAGCTACTCTCTGCATCTCCACCATTATTCCGTTCCCACAACAGAAAGTCTCCACTTTCTCTCAAAAAGCGTGATATTCCCGACCTAAACATTTCAGTTCTCATCTGCTCTTTAGACCACCATAACTCCTGTCCACGGATAAGGAAATAGTCTGGCAAATGCAGGCCTCATTAAAAGCTGTCTCCTAAAACTTTAGACCAGACTTTAAAATATTTGCAAGGAATAACTATCCTTTAAACACTGTCCAAAGATGAACACTGAACTGTGTGTATTTTTCAGAGCTAAACAATAATAACCTTGCAAGAAAGAGAGATTTGGGGGATTTGGGGGGGGTAGGGGGGACACCTGTACAGAGCAAGCTTCTTTTTTCGTGCAGTTAATATTGCAAATTTTTTCTACACTGAAACAAATTTTCCCATTGAAGCCTACACTTAAAGGGGAAGGGCCTGGTGAGAAATTTTTTTTCTTAAAGTTAAGGAGGTTTCATGAAGGTAGTTTCTCAGAGGAGCTTTCTCAGACCCCATTAGCTCTGCTCTTCAATTACTTAGATTGTTCGCTGTGCAGCAGTTCTTCCAGCACACTTAACTCCCTGCAGTCAGCTGATGACAAAAGTGACTCCTATATATAGCACTACCTTTATTTGTCCTTTTTTTTCTTTTATAAAACATTGTACATGGACCATTATGAAGCCTCAACATTTAAGGGGTTTTTTTCCCACTCTTTTAAAAATACTTCTTCTTTTAAAAGAGTACCTCCACGCTCTGCCCATATTCACTAAATACTTTTTGCAAATGTTCATTGTCAGATATTCTTTCCCAGCGAATGAACTGAACCTTAAAGTGCCACCCACCCTTGCAAACAAATTCATAAGGAAAAAAACTGGCTTATTTTTCAGCTACAGTGGTGGCACTGACAGTGTAATGATACTGCAATTGCTTCTATACTAACATTACAATTTGTAGCAAGGTGTAGGTAAAACAGAGCATCACAGCAATTATATGATTCCACCTTGCAGTTTAATGCCTTATGCAATTCTCACTTCCTTTCTGAAATCACACTGTATCTTCACACTGTGAAGTTTAAAGTCCATCAGTGCCAGGAAAATCACTTGTTCACGGCTGCTGCAGCCAAGGCGGATTCCGCCTTTTTCCCTTCAAATAATGCCTACATTGATTATGGATGAGGGTTCCATATTTGCACACCAAGGCACTCTGTCACCACAGCGATGGGCCTCATAAATTCTCACGATGAAATAGAAAGGGAATTACAAACCCTCCCCACAACACAGCTTATAGACTGAGCAAACACAGCTACGGCCCACCCTGCTCCTCATAATATCCCAAGGCTGTCACATTTTTCCACTGAAACATTATTCTAAAAACGCACCAACACCCAGCTGAATTACTCTCCAGACTCCCCTGGCTGCGGAGAAGGTCCCAAGTGACTGCAGTGGGAGTGTAGATATCAGCATTCGCAGGGCTCCCCCCTCTTTATCAGCACAGCAGCCAGAAATTGTGATTCTTTGAGTAACCACACATTCGGTGCCCGGCACTGGTCAGTAGATGTTATATTCCACACAGAGGGCAAGCAAAACTACTGCTAAGTATTATACCCCAGAGACCATTCATGCAACATACATTTAAGGTCCCAGGCAAGAGGATGCTCTTCTTTGGCTCCTTCTACAGGAACAGAGAAGCAAGGCTCCTTCAGAGGGCAACTCAGAGCAGAAACCCAATTTAGGTGCCCTGATTTACCCCCGAAAAAGCTACTCCCTTCCTATTGGTTACAGGGGGAACCTAAGGACACATGGTTCCCAAGTTAGACATCTATCAAAGGCACCACAGTTACATCCATCCAATTAAAACAAGCATGGTTGGGTGCATTCCTGGGCACTGAGGCCAAGGCATGTTCAAGACCATGTCTATGCTAACAAATGGTCTCAGCCTCCAAAACAAGGCAGCTGCTGACCATGAACTCTCCCTGGCATGTTATAAGTACCCATCTGGGCCCTAGAAATGTTCCGACAGAGTGTTAGCTTGCCTGGGCCAAAATGTGCCAGACACCGGTGCAGATGAGTGCACTACACTGTCCAGGAATGCTTCTGGCCACGTTTACGGTTACTAGTTTAGGTAAAGCCTGTAAATATCATCCTTTGGTAAGAGCTCTGTAATAAAGATCAAAAGGAGCCTCTTGGGCAAAAACGCTAAATTCGTTTTATGGTCACAGGTCACCAATTTGTAAATGCATTCAGTTCAAACAAGAAAGTGGGAAAGGGTTTGAGTGCACAGCCAAGAAATGTTGTTATCATATTTAAGTAGGGACAGGGGAAATACAGGGAGTTCTGGCATTTGCAAAACACTTGAAGTCCTTTTGAAGGTGAAAAAAGAAAAAAATTGTTAAATTCTTTTCCTACACTTTGCTTCCTGTCCTGCCTCACTTACACAGGAATTGTTCACATAAATGTGAAAAATATTGTTTTCCCCACAATGTGGCAGGCTGCGCTATGCATTTATGCCACCCTCTCACCCTGGATCCAAGCTTTTCTCTCTTCTCCTTTTGTCACCGTCCACTGCCTTTTATATTTCTCATTTCTGCCTGTCCCGTGCTCTGGATCTTGATTCCAAAGAGGACTATCCTACTACAGGTACTCACACCCCAACATCACACATGAAGTGACAACTACAGAACCCCACCAAGACAGGGAATGCTGAACAGCCCAACAGCCCTATGTCTAGGTTGATCCCATACTCTAACCCTTAGCCCATCCTCAGATGTCCTTTAAAATTTCCTAGAGAAGCTCCTGAATCCTGGTGAGGACTCATCTTTCCGAGAGATACCTACACTGCAGGATTAACTGATAGCCTCTCCTTCTCTAACACACCCCCAAAAATGCAAGAAACTCGTTGGACGGCTGACAGCAGACATATTGTCAAGGGGACTGATGTAATTAGCACCATTTAAGTGAGCAGCATACAGAATTAATTTGCACGTGCTCCCACAGGGAATAAATGACACTATGGGAACTATGAATATAGCATCAGGCCTCAGCACTTCCAAGCTAATTTTCTTGTGTCTGCCCCTAAACAAATACATAGACTGTGTGCCAAGGAGCTTGTCGGCAAACAGCACAAGGTTTTGAGGAAAGCAATTAGCAGCTGCAGTGCTTTCCACCCAGGCTGTGAGCTGATTGCTACCCTGGGGCATGAGTCCACCCCTTTCTCTCTGGTTCTCCCATCTTGGGAAAGAGGTGAAGCTTCACCGTGCAAAGTGTGCTTGATCCCAGTGAACCGCAGGGTTTCTCCTGAGCGGCCAATCATTGCCTTAGCAGATAAATTGCCATGAAAATGTCTTCATGCTGATGACCCATAAAATATTCAACAGGACGACGGTATGGAGTTGAGTTGGAGCACATCCTCCAGGAGCCAGCAGCCACAGCGACAAGCCCTTTCCCAGTGGCTGCTCTATGGGCACCGATGGACCATGTCACTCCTGACCCAGCTACTGAGCTCCTTGGGATAATTTTAGCTGCATTCGCTGCCTGTACTTCATAGGCTAAAGAGAGCAGGGTGCTGCATGGCTGAGAAAGTTTCCCGTTTGTCTCGTCTCAGGTGAAGAACAAGGATTAAAGGTACTACTCACCTGGCTGTGGGAAGACAAAGCTACACCACCTACCAAAGTGAGGATCCCCGAAGTGCAGGAAGAAGAGATCAGCACATAGTGCCTCTCTAGGGATGTAGATGAGGATGAATAGGCTGTGGATAGCAACAGAAAGCATTCCAGCGAGACTGTCTAATCTGCTGACCGTCTCACGGCTGTGGAACTGCCAAGCAGCCGAAAATTCCATTGTTCTCGCTCACCTTCACACTCATGAAGTTTTATCAAATAAGGCTTTTCTCCTCCTGGATTTTGCACCATTGGATATGGATCAATTCCAATATCTATCAATGTAATGAACAAATGAGACTTCTATCATCCGTAAGAAAAGCTGAACTGAAACACCTGTGCTTTATACTCCTTTAAAAACTTGTAAGGATCAATACTACATGTGCAAGTGTTGATGTAGAAATAGGAGGAGAAGCATCTCCAACTAACAGAAGTGGATCTGTCTTATCTCTTTTCATGTGCTGTTAAACAAGTCGTATGGAAGCAAAATTTTGCCCGCAGCAAATTTCACAACAGGGAGATGGTAGCAACAGTAGCGAAAAAAATGCTAAACCTCTTATAGCAATGGCTGGTTTTAAGATGGACTCAAATGTTGCAAAAAGCTATTGACACAAGAGAGGATTTTTTTTTTTTCATTTGGTTTTTAAAGTAGCAATTCTGTGTTATTCCTGTAATTGAAACAACTGAGATTAAAAATAAACTGAATGCGAAGCTTCGGTAGGTTGGCTCTCACTGAATAGGAACATTACAATATTTTTGCTGTAAAACCCCATCAATCTCACTTGCACTCGGCATTCATGAAAGGCACATTCCCCAAATGAGCCCAACGGAGCGGTACAGCTACAAAGCTGCCGAAGCCATCAGTTCCCACTGCTGGATGGAGGTACAAGGCAGTCTGTCCATTATCCTCCCATGTGCCACAACACAGTGACAACAGCATAGAGTCTCCTAATCTGTGTGCTGTCAAAATGGTGAGGTGCCCAGTTAGGGTTTATAACTGATTTTTAAAAAGCAAATCCTGAGAAGATTGAAAACGTTAATTTATTTGTTAAATTGCTATGAAAACAACGGCTTCACCAGAGTAATAATAAGAAATCCAGGTATGGCATTCTGTTACTTCAGAGTAGTTACAAAAGTGAATTAATTAGAAGCAACTTGGTTCAAAGCTGGAGCCTTTACAGCTGATCAATAAATATACACTGGTTGTACTCAAATAACTTTCAAGAGAGAAATATAGCTCAAGGACATGTTTAAGTGGGACTCTGACTGGCATTACTCTTCTGGTGTAATTACACCACTGCAAATTGAACAGTATCGTCTTCCACGTGGGTATTTTTGGGGGCTACTGTAACAGTGGCTTTGCAGCTTGAACCAGCAGCAATATAATTATATCACAAGAGCAAAGCAAGGAAATTTCCGTATAAATCTAAGGCTTGACTCTGGTTAAGAGCTTGTTTTTGTTTTATAAAGAACTGTAACATCACCTTTGCAAAATAGAGGGGGTTTTAAGATAAATAAGTGATTTTAGTTACCTCTTAGAAGAAGCCAGGATAAATTAACATCCTGGCAGAAGGGCCTGGATGCACTTCAGCAAACTCAGCAGTTTGCCTGGTTGCAGTCCACATCCTTCCACTACCTGAATTTGACCTTTCATGGGCAAGACACTGAACTGGCCACACAGAGACAGAAGGTAGCAGTGGGCACGTGCAAGGCCCCATCACCAACTGGAGAAACCAATGCGACATTTCTTTGGTGGTAGAGCTCTTCAGAAGAGATTCTTTAAGAGCAAACCCATCCCTCTGATAATCTTCATGGGGATAAACCTTGGGGACACCAATGGAAACAGTGTAGGGATTAAGTGATTGATCATGTGAGAACAAGGGCTTGTCCCAGACTGGGTACCACCACAAGCTGTCGGCTTTCAGACCTCAGTAAACTCTCTGGTTCTGCCTTGCAGTATTCTACAGAGTCCAGCTGGAAAAAGACATTGTGCAAAATGACTGAAGGATGGCAGAATCAAGCCCAGTGCCTGCTTCCTTACATGTAAAGAGTTTAAAAGGGTCATTGACATCGACGTTTGGCATCTTTACAGATTTAAAGAACTTTAAGGGACTCTCTGGGTTTTACAGCTCTCAAACACTTAAAAAAAAGCTAGGCTGAAAGCATCGGGTTCACTTCTGACTTGTGTTTGGAAAGAGAACTTCAGTCCAATATTAATTTTATCCAAACAGCCTTATCCACCTGCCAGTTCCCATACTTTCTAAGGAGGTCTGCGTGAGATCTGGGTGCTTCACCCCCATGGGCACTTGCAGGAATCTCTCCTCTGAAGCCTAAAAGCAGCCGAAAGAAAAGCAACTAAGTGGAAAATGCTTTTGAGGGCATCTGCCCCCTCCTCTCTCCGCTACACAAAGGATGTTACAACTGGAGCCTGGAAAGCAAGTGCTTGGGGGCTATAAATCAAAGCAGGCACAACCTGAGCTCTGTTCCTTGAGCCAGGTGCACACAGTTCAAATGCATTCTTCCTCTTCCTTTCCCCTCCTACAGAGTTTTCCCCACTCAAAAATGTCAATCGCTCAGTTTTAAGGAGAAAAAAAGAGGTCTGAAATGATGCTTCAGACAAGACAACTCTGCAAGAAGGGGAGAGGGAGAGAATCAAGCCAGAGTACAAAAAGGAAACAATTCAAGAGACAGAAAGCATGCGAGTATCAATCAGCAGCCCTGCCATTTCTGAATACTGCGGTCTTTATTCCCCACTAAGAGCCTATCTGTGCCAGAAAAGCTCCCACTTATCAAGCCCTGTGCCATCATACAGGACTGCGATACTGTGCAATACACCTGTGCCATCTTATTCATGTATTTGAAATCAAATTGTGTTACTCTTCTGCTAGTCTGCCAGCAATACAACCGAAGCCTCCACACAGACATGCCGGGATGAGTTAATGCTGTAAAAGTTTCAGCTACACAGCCACAAAAGGTACACCGCAGCGCGAGAGAATCAGTGCCTCCAGAGGACCTGCAAACTCGGCACATGATTGTACCCGTCTCCGTGGTTCCTCTCTAGGGAGCCGAGCATGCTGACTCTCTGAAGGGGAACGTGGTTTGCACCAATTTTTTTAAATATAGTAACTGACATTTTGAACTGAAAACAGAACTTCTTCACTTTGCAAAAAAAAAAAGATCAAAATAAGACATTTTAATAACTTCAAAAATTTTTCCAGTCCCTCTCCATCACCCAAAACTTATCTAAATTGGCTTTTCCCAGGAAGTTTCAATATTGATGAATTAGCATTTTCCCTATGACAGGCATTTAACTAAATGGTCCCAAACCAATTCTGAGGTTTCTTTTCCCACACAATGTAATGTCCGCAAGCCCATGCATGCAGGGGTATGTGGTACGGGAGGTGGATAATTTTACCTGCTGCCAGTTAGAAACGAGAGATTTGAAATTGATGTTTAAATCAGAAATAAACTAAAAATTGCAGGCAGAAGTACAGTATTTCAGCTCGAGAGCCTCTGATGAGTCCTGAAGGACAACTTTCAGCAATTGCTCATCCTGCATGCTCCTCCCCAGTCTGAGAAGGAAAGCAGTTTCAGAAAAGCTCTTACGGACTCAAGAAAGGACACGTTTGCCGTCATCAAATGCCTCAGCAGCAGCTCAGCAGAAGAACTGGTCTGTAGTGAAACCGATCTCCAGAAGGTGTCCTTGCAGAGTCACCGCACATTTTAAAGCACTGATTCCCACAGGTTTGGCGTTGTGGTTTTTTTTTTTAATTTGCACAACCCTATTTTTTTTTTTTCCAAGGACCCCTGTAACCTGCATTTCAATTTTAGGCTGAGTAACAATTCCTTTTTTTCCTTCTGGACTTTTTTTTTTTCCCTAAGTGATGCTTCTGCAGAGCATAATCCTCTTCAGCACAACCCACCATGTCTTTCCCTGGGCCAGCTCACCTCTGTTGGCTCCAGCATGGCACTGGGTCGATACAGTCATGCAGCCTCAGAACCCCCACTGGTCCATGCCTTTGTACAGCGCTAAAACGAAGCTGCTCTCCTTGCACCGAAGAGCCACACAGGCGCTGAGAACTGGGCGGTCTCTACTGCTTTAATTTATTTTTTTTCTTCCTATCACATCTATTATCTCAGATATTGCTGCCCCTTTCTGCATTAGCATAGAGGCAGATTATTACTAGTACAGTCAATACCTAGGAAAGTAATTCTTGGAGTTCTTTAGCACTTATTTCCCACACTTTATACAGAGTGTGTTGAGCACAAAGCAAAATAAAAGCAGGGAGGAGCAGGGACAGAGCTTGGCTGGGATGTTTATGTGTCTCTACACATAAAGAGGGCCCAGCTTGAAGGGCTCACAAACACCTGGCAAAGGACAGGGCAATCAGATTTAGTTTTTATCAGGGAGCGCTACAGAAAAGCATCCCTGCAGAAAGCTCCCTGAGGGTCACTCCCAGCTGCCCATAAGATCCAGAAGCAATGGGGAAGGTGTGTGGCTGTGTGCTAGAGAGGAGTTAGACAGCTATGCAACTACAGATCAATGCAGAGCTGTTATTTGTCCTGGATCAGAGCATCTGTCCCTCATGGGCTATGGGAAAGTAGTATCACAGCTTTACCTACTAGGGAAGTTGCCTATTCAGTGAGGTTTGGCGTGCAGTTATGCATTACCAGTGCAGACGGAGAACTGGAAGAGGAGCTAATGTTATCATAGGGACTGCAATGCCTAAGGAAGTTACCACCTACCTTTTGCGGGCTGGATTCCTCCCCTCTTAAAGAGACACTTGAGCCTTAACTGAGTGTGGCAAAGGTTTGTGCATGTTTACCTGACCTAGTTTGCAGAGGTACAGCCTTGGGGAGTGGACAGAGATCGCAGGAGAATGAGCTTGTGCTTGCAGAAGTGTATCAGGGCACATGCTGGGCTGGGACTTTCTATGTGAAAGAAGGAACAGTGACGAAGTCTGCTACAAGATTATGGCTAGACACATTAAAGCTTTTCATTAGCGTTTTCTGATAAGATTATAAATATCCTGTATAATTGCCATTAGCTAGAGTGGCCAAAAGCATGAAGTGGCAAAAAGTATAAGTTCATTATAAAAATTATGCAGAATACACGAGAGGGGAATGCAGAGGATGGAAAATAGAGCTAAGGAAGTTAATCCACTTCTTAAAAAAAAACTTTTAATAACTCCAAAACACACCCCACAAGTCCCAGTGTGGACCAGTTGGCCCTTCGCCACCTTCTACTTCAGGGCAATGGAAACGGGATCCATCAGCTCAGCAAATACCGCCGGCGAACAAAGGCCCCACAGCCAGGATTTGTTGGCACCGGCACCATTCCCACGCATCGCCCCACATCCCCTCCGGAGAGCAGGACTGCGTATGACATGCTTAGTCCAAGTGTCCCTGCCTGGCACCGGCACCCGGAGCTTTGTCCTCTTCCCCTCCCTGTTTCCCCCTGGGTTTTTCGGAGGCCTGAGTCGTCTGAACCATCCAGGGGGTTCCCTCGCACACCGAGCTGACCTCATTGTGCTCTGCCCCAGTGAGCACAACTAATAACCACAGCTCGCCTCCTTTAATTGAGGCTCTGAATAACCGAGAGCAAGTACCAACCCCTCCAACAAAGGCAAAGCTACCCTCTACCGCAGAGCCCAGCTGCCACTCACACGGGTCCGCGCTGGTATTTCACAAAAGCTGGTCTATTTGCATGGAAAGCGGCTATCACAGAAACCAGCTATGAGCAAACGGAGGCCAGCATGAATTCCAGGGAAGTCCCCATGGCAGAGAGCGTGTCTTGCTTTCCGCACCCCACACTTGCTGAGCGCCAGCGGCTCGGCTAAGTTATTTTGTCCTGCAACGGGATTTTCTAAGCAGCTGTGGAAGCCCAGAGGAACGACATACATGCTGGTGATGAAAATTACTGCAAACCAGAGGAGGTTTTTCAGCTCGGAATACAAAACAGATCGGCTTTTCTGCAGGCACTGCTAAGAAAAATACTAATTAGTGCTAAGCGTGGTGATAGGCCAACTCTCTTGCTTAGTAACTCATTCATTAGAGTGAAATTAATCTGGATGTAGATCAATGTAAATGAGTGCAGAATGTAGCTGGATGTTTTGTTTTGCAAACACCTGTCTGCTGCTGTTGCTGATAGCTGAGAAACAAAGCAAAAGTGCAACATAGGACATCACGGAGTAAGCCCTATCCCAAATGACCAAAGCCTGCTATGAAACAGCAATGTGTCCCGTTACGGTTGCTAGCCCCCAAAACTCAGTCTGAGGATGCGGAGACATTCAGGTAAACAGAGATTAATCTAGATAAGGTTCACACAGAATTATTGGGGAGCAAAGGAAGAAGGCAGGAACGGCAGCATGCCGCAAGTTCCCCACATGGAGAGGTCAAAGACAGCCTTGGCTTGGTAAACAGTGAGAAACCCTTATATGTAATACATCACATTCTTGGCTTTGGCCATGAGGTTCCAGAGCTTCTGTATTTCACTGGGCTCCTCATCCCAGCAACCTCTCAGATTAGACTTCACAGTTTACTGTACGAAAACCCAAACCCACATAGAAGAAGACACCATGAAGGATGTGATGTGCCTAAGGACTACTTACAAACCTGATAGCTCTGCTGCTAAAGGAAAAATGATGACAGCATTCAGGACTAGCTGAGGGAACCCCCACCCACGCCCCAAAATAGCATAGTATGGCCCAACGCTTCCATACTCAAAGATCTCATCTGCTTTACAGTGCTCAACACCTCTGTATTTCTATACAAACCAAACTCATTCTTTGGCCAGGAGGGCAAGAAGGCAGAGCCGACCTATTCTCCCTACTCCCATCCACCCAAAAAAAGGACACCACATTCCCGTTCCCTGTTAGGGAAAGGTTCCCGGCCTGGGACTGTGCTATTCCCTGAACCATGTCTGGTCATTGTTCAGAAAGAGCTCATTAGCACAGAGTGAACCCCTCCTACCGAGTGTCCCATGGGCTATGGTGGGCCAGTGCCAGGGTCCGGGTCTTGTACTGGCAGTGGTGTAGCTTCCAAGGGCCTGTGTAAACACAACACATCCCTTTGGGTTGCATTTCTCCTTGTTCCACTGCACGTGCACATGTAGAGTCAGGCTCTTCATCACTACTCCTCAGCACAGTCATCCACAGGGAAGGATGCCTTATTTAATGTGGTTGCTTCAACCCCAGAGCTCACTCTAAGCTATCTAGAACCAGCGGGGATGTGGTTGAGTTACTCCAGCACTGATTACAATGGAGTACAAAGGAGACAAGTACGTGTTAAGTCCTTATGTACCAGTGGTAGCTACTACTCGTAGCTTAAGCTTCACCAGGACCTTGCCTTAAGCTACTAGCGGTAGCTGTCCTGGCAGACAAGAGAAGACGCAGGCAGAATGTCTTCCAGATGACAGTGACTCCATCCTACAAAGGCCTACACAGGAACACTTCTTTGGGCAGGACATGTTTTTATATGACATATGGTGTTATAGAAAGAGGGAATTTTCATGTAAGAAGTAAGACAATGCAGGACCGAGTCCTTTCAAAGTTAGACTTGATCCATCTTGGACCTTTTCTTTCCTAGCCATCCACTAGTCATCACATCATTAGCTTCACAGTAGAACTGACTGTCTTTATAATGATGAGTCCCAAGGCCAGTTCCTCTTGAATTGTTCCACCACTGCGTCTCTGGGAAGCAGACAAGTCAAGGGAAGCGATATGGACCCAGCACTCCTGGTGGGAAAGTGAGAGCTTGCTCTCTGCAGTGATCACCAGCATCGGCGTATGCCCTCTTTCCCTATAAGTGTTAGATGTGTGGAGTTGTCTTCTGTGCCCATAACCGACTCAGCATTAGTTACTGAGAAACATCTTGGCAGCCTTCCAGGCCGCCACACAAGAAAACCACTCTATTGCCTTATGGACAAACAAAGTCTTCAATTTGTCTCTAATCATCTCCACGAGAGCACAGTTTGCCTTCTAATCAAAGGACATGTTTTCCATTTTTTCCTTCTTCCCATCTTCCACACATGCCAGGGCCAAGATGCTGCAAACAACCCTATACATATAGACACTTATAGATTTAAATGTCCCTCCCACCAGGGTCTGAAAGCTTGGAGTCTAAAAGAGAGACGCTCTGGTGGATCTTCTGCTAGGAGAAGGAATAGGCAAATCTATTGGTGATCTCTCAACAAAGAGCTTTTTTCAGCTCGCTCTGTCAGATTCACAGATTTTACGGCTACAGAAAACTATGACCAGCATCAAGGCCTCTTGTACAGGACATCAGACATCTCATGTCCCACAGCAATATCAGCTCATTTGGAAATGAATCTCTCCTTTCTCAGGAGAAAATGCTGCTAAAGCCAGCAGTTTGAGGCTGAGCTAAACAAGACCACATCTCTTACAAAGGCATCAGCCTGCATTTTAAAGAAGCCAGAGGAACACACTCTAGCATCACCCTTGGTGATCTTGTTCCAGTGATTAATTATCCTCAGAGTTAGGAAAAAATGAATCTTACATGCCCCTTGAGATGCAACCTTTAGTTTCCACTTTTGTCTTGCTGAAGGGATTCAGACAATCACTGTGCCATACTGTTTTTCAAACTGTTTATAGTCTGGTTTGTAGTGCAGAGGTTATGGTCTACTCAACAATTCCCATAAGTGCAACAAGTGTTAACATCGCCGATGGGCCCACTGTTTTCCTGTTTCCATAGTTCTCCAAAGGCATGCTGGGCACTGATGGGCATATCTCCTAATATATTATTCCACAGGTGGTTTGGGAATTTTGATCATTAGCAATACCAGTGTTTAATGTAGCATGAATTTTCTAAGTCAGCGCAAGGTCATTTACAACTCCAAATAAATGAGTAATTTAAAGGTAAGATTCAGATTCAGCCCAAAGCAAAGAGTGATACACTAAACAGTCTGGCAGTCTTGTTCTAAGGGAAGTATATTTTAAACTGTTTCCTTAGACTAAGGTAACTAAAAAACCCACAATATCCATTCTTTTAATCAGAATATGTTACTGAGATCATGTTTCTCCAAATATAATAAAGGTAAGAGGCTCCAGAGAGACCACACAATCCTTTTAGCAAACATTGAGAGCATAAAGAAAGAATGGCAATATTATCTCTGGCAGTGAAGTTCTTCTGATGAAAGGCCAGATTCATCCGTGGTCAGAAACAAGTCTTGAATCATGAGGCAGATTCACACCTGCTGTAACTACTGAGAAAGAATGAATTTGGACCTATACATAGAAAACAGAGGCAAAAGACTAAACTATGGGCACACCTTCACTTCTGATTTGAAGGGAGGGCTGGGCAAGCAACAGCTAAGGACAGGACAGTGTTTCAATCGGTCTATACTGGAGCCAGTGCCGGTACCGTGTCCACAGCACCATGACTCTCTTCACATCTTGCACAAATACTGAGCAAGCCCAAGTTTTCATCACAAAGTATCTGTCCAGACAAAGATAAATCTGCACGTGTAGATCCAATCTATTATTTGTATTAACTACCTTATACATGTAGATAAACTGCTAAATGTAATTGCTTTTGAATTAACATTGCCGTGGTGTACCTTACTAGAATCACTTCGTGAGCTGGCCCATTTTAACTAAGAGAGCATCCACCTCCCACAGTTGGATTTCATCTCTTTATGCTTCACCTTCATTGAAAAGAGCTGCCATAGCAGAATGAGTGTATCCAGCAGGGAAGGTTAAATGCTGCTAGGCAGAATCGTAGGGCAGTAAGCACTGTGTTACGTTTTCCTTTGTGAGAGTTAACATTAAACACTTCTTCACGCTATCACCCTAGCACAGTTCCTCCTCGGCTACAAACCGAAAAGTGTAGGGACAATCAAACTTATCATGCAGCCTGATGTTTCAGACAGAAAGTGACATGAAAAGCTCCACCTAAGAGCAGGAAAACACCCAGACACTGGTTTATCTTTACTGACTTCAGCTGCTTTTTTCATAGGTCCTACCAACCCTAGGAAAATCATCCACAACGTGTCAAAAAAACCAACACCAAAAACCCAACAAAAAATGCAGAAATAACTAGACAATTATAGATACATTGCAGATACATGCCTACATTCTCCACTTTCCCATCTAAAAATATATAATTAAACATCTACTGATTTAATGAAAACTCAGTCTGTACTGTTCTGAAATTAGGACACTTCTCTCCCCCCAAGGGAGCACAAATCCACCCAGCATGAATAGCATGTTTAGCCACCCCTGTGGTTTCCATTCCCCAGATTTTATTTGCTTTTACTGAAAGAAAATCACTTGATTCACTTCCAGCTAAATATATATATAAGTATATATATACATTAAAAAAATAGTGGATACTATAAAAAGAACGGGGTGCAGAAGAGGAGAAAAGAAAAGATGCTGGATAGAGCCTGTACTCCAAAAGAGGCTAATTTCAAGGTAGGATTTGTGGAGGATGCTCAAGTCCATGGAAGATGCGGACTCCCCCATCAGTGACCACCAGGAAGGGCTCATATCCACAAGCAGATGACCAGCCAGCACCTTCCACTTAGTGACTCGATCAATACCTCATCTCCTGCTCAGTTTGAAACCTCTAATCACAGGCTGTGGCTCCCTGGGCAAAGCAGATGAAGGGGGGAGCACCCTTGGTGCCCTCAGTCGCATTGCTTTCTGGTGACAGCAGGTTATTTGGAAGCTTATGCTATAATGAAGTGTGGGTGGGGGGAGAAAAACCACAGACAAACCAACCTCTGTGACTATGAACTTATCGGCATAAATTTATCTGCTTTTCTTGGCATTTCTCCTCGTTCCGCCACACCACAGAGTTACGGGTAGAAAACACTTTTCCTGAAAAGTTGTTTTTCTCCTGTACGTTTTGTGGTGAAGGGAAGACAATTATTGAGAAGAAAAAAGAAAAGAACAGAAGATGAAAGGGCCAGCATCACACAATTGCAGCCTCAAGTGCTCCTGCACCACTCCTGAACTGCGCCAACATAGCATCGTCCTGGCACAACACTAGTGACGCCTGTCAATCAGCAGAAGAAGAGACATGAACAGAAACACCATCCAGAAACCTACAGAGCCAGGCCAGGTCCATCTTGAGTGTTGGACTGTGGTGAGCACACTAGGAAGATGAGCCCCCCCCACCCCATAATAACTCCACATATAGCCTGGAGTGAGGAACAATCTCCTAAGAATTTCTACATTTGTTTCATATATCTTCCCTGCTAGTAGGACAAGAGTTATTTTAGGACTGAAGAGGTTGGATCTGACACCAGGATCTCTAAGCCCCAACACACATCCTCTTCATGCTTGGGAGCACCAAACTTCTCATGGAAAATCTTCATAGTCTCCCATAAGGAAGGGAACTGCACCACGTGTAAATCAGGTCAACCAAGGTTCTTTTTTGAGGTCTTTTACTGCCCTGTTGTGTGAGTTTAAGAAAACCATTGGACTCACTAGAAAGAACTCAGAATTTATGTAAATAGCTGTACAAAGTTGTGGCAAATCAGAGTCTAATACTTTCTCAGATGTTTGGTTAATTAAACAATTTTATCTTGCTACACTACTAGTTCATGTAAAATAATTAGCAGTGAGATATTACTGAGCATAAACACAGATGAGTGAAACGACTCCATGTTCCAGAGGAGAGTCCCAAAATAAAACTTACTGCTTTAGTTATACTCTAAACTAAGACCATCAATTTTAAAAGAACTAAAAAAACGGAAACAACCTGCAGTAGGAACTGAACAAGGAAAAACTTTCTTGTCCCTATGAGACCAAGAGATGGGTTTGGAAATTTCAGCAGGGCGGGACATTTTATGATCAAGGCATGCACCCATGAAAATCAAAGAAAAAAGCTGAGACTTTTCTTTATTACAGGCCCCCTGCTCTAAACAAATAAATATATCCACCTCCAAAGCCAAATTACTTGAAAGATGCAATCAACTCAAAAATAGTTTGTAGAGCTGAATGTGGTGCCCATCCACTAATTTCATTTGTTTAGCAGTCCTATGCTGTATTCTTGTGCTGTCAGCAAGAACCCAGGACAGTATTTTTAACTAAATAATAATATGCAAAAGGATTTACGATGAAAAAAAAATCCCACCCACTGGGATAAACTGCTAATTATAGATGATAAAAATCCTTGATTCTGAACCAGCCATAAATTAAAGAGATTCCTGTGTACCATCTTACATTGTGTGAAACCACAGTGTCTCACGGCACATAAAGCTGTGAGCATGTAAATATTCAGTTGGTGATAAATACATTATAAACATAATATTAGCCCAAGGAAATTAATTCTTCAGGATATTATCAAGGCCACTACAGAGTCGAAGAATAGTTTATCAGATAGGTAAACAAGACAAGCATCAGCTGCTATGCTTGCTAATAGAAATAAGAACAGCTAGTAGAAATGATGTTTAGTTTTTGAAACATTTGTAGCTCTGCAGATTTTACACTAGTCCTTAAACAGCTGTGTTTGTTAGAAATCAACATGCGTGACTCACTATTCCATCACAGAGCTCTGATAGCTTGGAGGAATATTTAGCAGATACCTCCCTAAATATATTGATTTGTAACTAACACAGTAAATTTTCTAGGACAGTTTGCCTTTTTTCATGAGATGTTATATACTCACAGTTCAACTAAGTCTCATGGCCTATGCGTTAGAGCTAAGATAATGATGACTTCCTTCTGGCTTTATACTCTGTTACCCTTTTCATTAAAGCAGCGAGCTCTGAATTAATAGGGCCACAAGCGTAGAAGGGGGGGTCGTTTCTCTAGAAGGGGAATCATGATTGCAGGTTGTCGATAAGCTGGACTAGGGCAGGAGCATTATGCCCAGTGTTTGCACTCTTAACAAGACCCTTGGGGCTAGGCACTGCTGAAATATATAGGAAATATAGTGTCAGGAATTGAAAAAAAATGGATATCCAAGTTTCTTAGTCTAGACCTTTCCAAAGTGCCAAGCAGACCTCTTTTACCTCTGCTGGAGCTGTGCAGTTTGTTGCCGCAGAACGCAGTGAGATGTCAGGGTTTCAGGAATCTGAGACTCAAAGGCTGGTCCGGATCACCTCAGTCCCCTGCGATTCTTAGCCCTGAGCACATCCCTCTCTATCATGATCCTTATTATATGTCATGCTTATATACAAGAGTCAAAATATTCACATCAAGCCATGAAGTCTTCCAGCAGAGACTACTGCAGAGCCACCAATTCACACGGACACTTCTGCAAATGGCACTCACAATGAATTCGTCAAAAAACTTGAATAAAGGTTCTTTAATTACCTAAACCCATACTTAGGAACTCCGCTGGTTCCAAGTCATTTGCCAGCTTTCCAGTCCCATTCATAGCCCCAAACCTACAGGATGCACCAGCAGTTCTTCCACCAAGCTTTTTCACCAGGTCCTACAAGCAAATTCTTAGCTTCTCTGTATGGGAGGACAGTCAGTACACACCAGTAACAATGACTTGGTTAACATGCGAGCTGGTCTGAGCTGGCACCCTTCCCATCTTAATTCTATCAGAGTACAGTTTGTTTTGGGGTCTGACTTCGTTACAGTGAAAACCGCAAAGATCATTAAGCAAGAGTGGCTTTGCAGACCTGTCTCAGGATGCAACCTTCATGCTTCAATTAACAAAAAAAAAAAAAGGCTATTTGCAGCAAAGGTGTCTTTCAACAACATTAATTAAAAAAGCTGTCTCCTTCTCTGTTACCCTTAATTGTATTTCAGCCATTAGTTGTTTTTTAAACCATTATCTCCTTGCTATAATGAGTCAACAGACTGCAGCAGGTAGTATCACAATGCACTTTACTTCAAGGGCCAATTTATCACAACATTTAGGAAGACAACCAAGATAAGAGAGAGAAAACCATTCTTCTCACAGGAGTAGTCCCTCAGGGATGAAGCAAATTTAGCACTACAATGTTTGACCCAAAACATATGGCAATACTTGAGAATAGCTCTCTAAACTGGCATCGTCTCCTGCGTCTGCACAAATACCGCAGCGTCAGGTAGCTAGATGAGAAATGTAACACACGCATCTCAGCTTGCAACCACACTGGCCTATATATGCATCAATAATGTAAATCCCAACAGGCTGATTTACTGGCGTAAGGAACCAAATATTCTTGCATTCCCAGAACGCGGCGAGGAAAGATTCAACTCTTTTGCTTTTGGCTGTCAAAGTGAGGAATCCGGTGCGAGCAAGTTATCTAAGCTCTCTCAAAAGTTAATGAAAAGAGATAGGCACTCAGAGGTTGAATCATGCCACCTGTCTTGAACAGTCTTCTTCGAAAAGGATGAATCACTCTCTGGAGGTGTCTATTCCTTTCCACTGACTATCAAAAGAGTCTAGACAAATAACTTTCAGGCCACTGCAGTTAGATAATATGAATCCCAGTGAAGATACTTGAATTTAAAGATACAATATTTTTTAATTCAATTTATGGATCTCAGTTCTGATCCAACATCTGTTTTAAACTCAGAAACATCCTCAAGCTATTAGAGTCATTTGCCAGAAAGCGTTAGCACTAGCGCCTAAAATTCTGCTGCACCATCCTACTTGTGTCATATTAGTATTGCAGCCTCTCACAGAGATGTTATGTCTTCACTGCCAAAACGGAGAGGTTTTTATAGTAGATAACTAATATATATGCTATCCATCTTGCTATAAAACCCTGGAGGAACAAAGCATAGTGATTTCTACTGCAGTGTAGCTAAACGAAGTCTTGCCCAGAGGTGGTGGATTGGGTTGATCGTGTGTAGTTACACTGCAGTAAAAATGTCCTGTATTTCATCTTCACTAGGGCTTTAACATGTTATGGCTTTTTATCTACCTCGCTGTAAAAAAAAGACTGATGCTTCAGGCTGAAGGGACACAGCTTTATTTTCCAGAGTTTATATATATATATAAATATATAGAGAGAAGTAAATATATCTTATACACATACACACATATATATGTATTTTATATATAAATTTCTTAATTTCCTGGAGTACAGATCAAGTTATAGCCAAACTGACACTAAATGTTGACTATTAAGCTGTAAGGAAATGAACGGAGTTTTGAAACCTGACCTCACACAAGGCTGCTATTCAACAGTTTAGGACAGCAAGTGACAAAAAGCTGAGCATCCAACTAAGCTACCTTCCCTGAAAGATACCCTCCCCACTTCTGGTCAGCATTAGCAGTAGCACTCACAGTTCCCAAAATGGAGAGCATGCCGAAAGGCGTTTTATGCAGAACTCTGAACTTTTCTCCATCATTTGTAACTACATTAATATAGCAGAGCTTGTTACAATCTCTTATTTGCATTTTAAAGAACCTAATTAGTACTTTATAAAAAAGCAGTTCTCCTAGGTGTTCAAAATGCTCCCACTGCTTTTGTTTCACATTATAAACAGGATTAGTGATTTGAAAAGGAATTTGGTATTTGCGTGTAACTTGTAGGGAACTTGATGGGATTGAAACACTAACCCTACAATTTACTAACAAAAAATAGCCCACCAGCTAAACCATGCTGCAGCTCTACCACTGGGGAAAAAATATTCTCAGCAGACCGGTACATTACAATTCAATTTTGCCTCTTGGCTCAGTTCATTTGAAAACAAAATGAGAAGTTGAAATTCAGTGGCAGAAAGGGCTGATAACCTTTACAAACTTCCACAGAAGAAAGGATGCACCACTTTATATTACCAGAGGATGACAAAGGAAATGGTTATGTCATTTGAGTTTGAACTCCAATAATAACAGGAAGATCTCTTTTGCAGAGAGTCCACGCGAGGTTTACATGTATCGGAGATCTACCTACAGCTTCAAAATAAGCCCTTAGAAATTTAAATTACAAGCTCTGCTTCTGTCCTGAGCACTGGGATAAACAACACGGGCTTCTAAAGACAGCCCAGCAAGTCACAGAACTGGAATCAATGGTTTCATCCTAGATCTTAAAAATAGGTGGTCCTGTCCCTTGTGTTTCAGGTGTTGATGTGACAGCTTATCTAGCTCTGAGCACGGTTTTGTTCTTACAGTTCACTTCTGCCTGTGAAATTGCTTCCAAAATCAGTTTAACTTTCAGGTGATGCAAAGACCTTGATTCAATACCGTGAAGTTCACAAGTTTTCCAGTGAAGTTATTTGATGAGAAAGTAGCCATTTACCCAGGCCAGAGTTTTTGTGCTAAACTTTTGCCCAAGTGTCACGCACAGGTGGCCTGTGACCAGCAACGGCTGTGTCCCTCCCGTGAGACCCAGCACTCCCCGTGGTACCTCCAAGCTCCCTTGTTACCTGCAATATTAGGACCTGCAGCTCTCATTGGAGTTGTTATTCATCACAAGACTTTGAGGCTTGAATATATGAGGCCAGGAGAAAAAAAAAACCCAAAACAACCAGCCCTCACCAAGCTCACCATTGGTATAGGGGGTTTACAGAAACATTAGTTTCATGAGAAACTGGGGAGGTTCAGGAAACCCACTGGGTTTCAGGAAAAGTATAATATGCTATGACGGGACCTTGAATGCATTGCATGGGGTTTTGCATGCTCTGACAAACATTCACACTTCTCTATAATTTGCAGTAAATTCTACCCACTCCATCAGCAGAACTGGGACTAAATCTCCATAGCACTTTTCTAGGCTTGGCTTTCCCTATCCTAAATGGAAGTACATCCCCAAATTGAGGGAGAACAGAGGAAAACTTTAATTTACAGGTGCACCTAATCAAGGCAGGTGATGGTCTAGCTCCATTTATAGCCTGTGCTGAAAGATACTGTTAGATTTTTATGGGAATAGCCACATAAAGCGTAAAAAGGAAAAAAAAAAAGGCAGGCCTAGAACATCAAGTAAGTGGTGTCCTTTCAGTCTGAGGTCAGTTTAGGGGCTGTTAAGGAAGGAGGAAGAAAGCCCTGACTGCACAAGAGCTGATGAGGTTTCAAACATTTTAGCTTTGTGAAGGACACATGGCAAGGGTTTTCTCCTCATCTGTCTGTTTTTCTTGGACAGCAAAGCCTGTAACTAAACCTGAAACCTCAGAGGTTTTTGTGTGCCTTGTCCTAGTCTCCTGCTGAGCATCTGCCCAGCTTCAGAGGTTCTTCTTTCTACTGAGCCTTCCTTATCAGTCCATCGGAAAGCAAACACCGAGATAGAGAGTGCTGCCCCAAAGATGAGTCCCCTCTTTCACCCCGTCATTTGGACTGCACCGTAGCAGACAGAAAGCCTCCTTCTGATTGCAGCTGGGTAAGTATTGGGCTCCACAGCCTAATTTTGAAAGTGCTGAGCACCCACAGCTCCTGCAAAATCAATAAGGGCTGCAGGCGGTGTTGAAAAACAAGCTACTAGTAACTTTCAGCACATGACAATACGTTCCAGCTTTTTGCCTGTTCCTATTTCTGTATTTCTCTTTCATTCCCACGCTATTTAGAAATGGCTCCCATAGTCACCATATTTTTCCTCTTTTTGTTCTCTAAACGGCACATTACTTTTTCATAAGATGTAATTTCTCCTGCCACTGAGACCCATACTTTTCCTGATTGTCTCAATGTTTCTTTCTAATGTTTGGGACTTACTTTTATTTGTCATGAGTCTAATCTTCTCTCTGCCTTTACAATTAGTTTCACTGTACATCAAAAATTGTTCACAGAGACTTCTTGTCTGAAATGCAAGAAAAACTATTACAAGCTAGGGGAGATGTCATCATTCAGCTAGATTCTGTGATTTCAGACCAGACATTGTTGGCAGTCCAGAGATTCATTGCTTTATGTAAAGTGATTGTCCATGCTTTATGATGCTAGTATTTGTATGTAACTATTAAAGAAAGAAACCAGAGATAAGGAAGGCAAGTGCAAAAGGTTTAATCGATCTCATTTTCTTATACTTCTATATTTAGAGTCCCTTATTAAGGTTCCCAGCAGTCTGTACGAAGCTGCAGGTTTGGAAGAGACTCCTTTTCTCAGCTGTATCGAAGAGTAGAAGTAACACCATTTTCTGCCACAGACATTTCTAAAACTCTGTTATTTGGATGACTGTTGGATTCATACCTTTGCTCCCTCAGCAAAAAGGAGAAATTGGGCCATAGCTGCTGCAAGGCTGAATTTCCTCCTCACCTGGAGGCAATGTTTAAGACATCGCTTTTTCCAACATACAAGGGAACAAAAATAAATCGGTAAGTCACTTTCCAAAACTATAACAGAGTTTAGAAACATCCATTCTGGGGAAGAGAAGCTACCCAGGTGCAGGATCACAGAAATATCAAAGTGCTGCCTGGAGGCACTGACAGATAGTCTGTATCTAAGTGAAGGTGGTGGTCAGCTAGCTCATCCCACCAACCAACGACTCCCAGAAAGATGCTCCCAGCCAGACATAGTGCATGTCCGTGGATGGAGAGGTCTGTCATTACAGCTACTCCCCTGAACGACTGTAAGCTAAGTCAGTAGTAAAGCAGCAATAATTATGCATACTGAAAAGCCTATTTAAGGAAAATGGAACAGAATCACAAAGATATCCATCTGCAGTTGGATATTTTTGTTAAACAGGCTGTTTATTCAAGGTAAGCAAGCTGTGCTGAAGGCTAGAAGTGGAGTTTGAATGGGAAGAACCTGCCTAGAAATCCACCTTGTGCACACTTAAACCACCAGATAGCAGAGCACAGGCTCACATTTATGGTGGGAGCACATGGAGGGTTTTCCTCAGCTTTCTGAAGTCCTTAGCTAATGTTCATCAAGCCGATATAAACTAGCGCTGTATCAAAGGACGCAAGCCAGGTCTTCCTCCCACTCCCAGTTATTTGTTCTCACCTTGTGCCAGTTCCTCCCCTGGGACAGAAAATGTCCGTGTGGCTGCATGGTGAACTAATCTGAGTAAAAACTAATCTGGGAAAGAAAACAAGAATATTCATTGGCTCCCTGTTGTAGTCATGGTAGGGCCACATAAATGCCTGTACTGGCAGATGGGAGAAGGAAGTTAAGAAGAATAAGACTTTCTTTTTTAACAGTGGGGCTGGCTTTAACTGGTCATAAACCAGCACTGTTGCTAATCTCAGAATAAACCTATTCACTTCAGAGTCCCAAGCAAAATAGGAAGTTACTTAGAATCATAGAATCGTTCAGGTTGGAAAAGACCTTTAAGATCATCGAGTCCAACCGTTAACCTAACACTGCCAAGTCCACCACTAAACCATGTCCCTAAGTGCCACATCTACACGTCTTCTAAATACCTCCAGGGATGGTCACTCAACCACTTCCCTGGGCAGCCTGCTCCTGTGCTTGGTAACCCTTTCAGTAAAGAAATTTTTCCTAATATCCAATCCAAACCTCCCCTGCTGCAACTTGAGGCTGGTTCCTCTCATCCTATCACTTGTTACTTGATAGAAGAGACCGACCCCCACCTCACTACAACCTCCTTTCAGGTAGTTGCAGAGAGCGATAAGGTCTCCCCTCAGCCTCCTCTTCTCCAGGCTAAACAACCCCAGTTCCCTCAGCCGCTCCTCAGAAGACTTGTGCTCTAGACCCTTCACCAGCTTCATTGCCCTTCTTTGGACACTCAAAATTTAAATGATATGGAGATTACACAGTGGCAGAACAGAACTGTAGTCATGATCTGGGAAAACAGTCACTTCTGCATGATCTGTGGAGGAACTGAGGACCAACCAGCAGCCACTGTGCACTCCCTCAGCTCAAGGATTTCTTTCTGCCAGACACCAGCTCTGGAACCGTCTTGCTCTAAGGTGATGACGACCAGACCATGTGGAAAATCAGATCTGAGAGTTTCAGGCATTTGATTTGAAAACAAAAAATGCTATAAGAGAAGAAGAACATCTTTGCTGTGCTTTGTGGAGCCATAATCCAAGATACCAGGCTGTCCTTCAACCCACCCAATGGCAGAAGAAAGTTGCATAATGTCATCACCACTAAGCCCATCAAATATTTTATGTCCTTCCAGCATATCATCCATGAAAAGTGAATTTTCTTCTCTTTCAAGAAAATGATAAATCAGTTGGGAATACTGTCACAGGCCTTTTATGCCTTTGCAGGAAACCACAGTTAGCTAGCAAATGTAGTGATGAAAGGATGTGCGATCCTGTCATCTGTGACATGAGAGATTGCTAGAAGTTGGAGATGTTACAGAGTTTGAGAAAGCCACCACTGCAGCTGGGGGAGAAGAGCATCAAGAAGCCACAGGAGATACCAGAGGTGGTATCAGCTGGGTCACTGCATAGCTGCAGCTTTTAAAAAAACAGCAGTTGTCTGCTGAGCTTTTAACAGACTTCCCAAACCACCTGGAATTGACTAGATTTTCAAGTGAGAATCAAAATCTTAGTAGCTGCACTTAGCCTGGACATACTCTTAAGCAGCCAAATGTGGAATATTCCACTAAGAATGCTGCCTGTGGCAGGTGTGATGTATACGTGAGCTAAAAGCACAAGAGTTAGATTATCTTCGTATTGTACTAATCAGACTTTAACCAGTCTATTAGACATCAGTTATTACTCCAAAACACCTCAACCTTCTCTGCACTCAACGTGGAGGTGGGTGCCACAGATTTTTCCAAGTAAATGTATAGGTTCACTTGTGGCATGTACCAAGTTCTGCCAGATGACAAGAAGCTATGTTCACATTTGTAAGAGCTCTCTACAAACCATAATAGCAATGCAAAAGAGCTCTTGCAATAAGACCAAGCAAGATTTGGAACTACTGCTAAAATGAACTTTTGAAGAACCCAAATAAAGTCATACTCCAACTATGAAAATAAAACCACTCTACAAATTCCCAAGTCCACAAACTCTGCTCAACAAACTAAAAGAATTAAAACTACTACC
Organism: Aquila spilogaster; assembly: GCA_024606505.1. NCBI lineage: Eukaryota > Metazoa > Chordata > Aves > Accipitriformes > Accipitridae > Aquila > Aquila spilogaster. Next base: position 7,550,649 of record JANHGO010000063.1, on the reverse strand, counting down.
ACAACTGAGTTCATTAAAATACTTTAGGATTCTCAGTCCTGCCAACTTGCTGAGTTCCACCTCCTTTCCTATTCCATGAGATCTAATGCAAAGCTATCTAGAAATGAATGCTTTTACAGGGAAATCTCAGACCTCAACAAGAAGTATAAAATGGAGGCCAACAGTTAGGCAAATACTGTTAGGTGCTCATGTGTTCTGATATTTCAGTACTCATGTGAGATTTGACTATATTGATAAATCTTTTAGGAACTGTCAGTCAAGATGTGGCAATTCAGATACCTACCCTTTGTCATGGTCTCTGTGCATGAGATATTTTTAACATTGAACGCCAAGAAGCAGCAGCTTGCTGTTCTTCTGTGAACATACCATGAACCTGACCAAAGCTGACTTCAAAAAAAAACATCTCTGAAGCTTTTAGACCATTATTTTGAATGGTGTTCAAGGTGTTGCCTTGAAGGCTGGAAGCTCTTCTGCATCAGAAACAGAACAGTGGTAGCATAAGACTTACTTACATTTTATGCACTGCATACACAACCCAAAGTCAACAAAGCATGTACAAATAGAAAAATAAATGAGTCATCTGAACATGTGACTGCTTTTGATGTTTTATCACAGGCCTCACTATATCAGCTGAAATCAATGACAAACCATTGGTACCAAGCAGTAATTGAAACATTTCAGCTTCACCTTCTTGTGTTTGCAAAGCATTTGAGATTCATATGATAACATAGTCCTTTGGTCTTCCACACACTTGCAGAAGAACTCATCATGGCAAGGAGCTCATCAAGCTCACAGACAAATAAAAACTGGTTGTAGAAAGGGCTATATTATACATGAAAGTCACTACTGGACATAGACCAATGCCAAGCACAATACTCCTATAGTGCTTCCTTAGAAAACATCTGCTTGTTTCTCCTATTACTTACTCGATGTAGAAAGAACCACCCAAATCTTAGCAGAGACTGTACCTCTAAAGCCAAATTTATCTTCAAGTTATCAAGAAATCTGATTTTTGCAGTAGAGCAGAGGCTTAGTAATTGCATATACACGCTGTGTACTCCGAGGGTGCCAAGTCACAGGCTTCTGCTTTATTGAGCCAGTAAAGAGTGAGAAAGTTTTTGAAGAATGTTTTTGCTCAGCTTTGCAAACTGTATCTTATCACCTGCCTGGCTTAATGATAACAGATTAAAGTCAAATATTTCAGCATCCAAAGCACTGCAATCAGTGTTTTTAAGAAACAATTACCTCTGAGCAGGTACGGGTATTTTAGGTCACCATTGCAACATCTCCCCCATTGAGGCTTAAATGTCAGATGATAGTATTAAACACCAGTGCCACTAGTTTCAAGCCAGGTTGAAAACTGTACAGGCACTAACTTATCAAATCCAGCTTTAAATTAAATCTGGGCTGAAATAAAAGCAATTGGCTCTCTTTGACAAGCATAAACCTGCTATTTACCTACCGGAAGCAGATGCTAGTATATTTTTAAATATTCCATAGCTGCCTGTTGTTATCTCTACAACATATAAGCAGAAACCCTATTTAGGTAGCATGTAGCATCTCTGGAATTTTTAGCAGAATGTATCTCTCCTGCTTTCCTGTGAAAGCATCACCCATTTTTGCCTGCTAACTATAGTCCAGAACGTAATGGAGATGTTTGGCAAAAATATCTCCCACTGCCATAATGTCTCACTGAGCAGACATGTTATTTTTCGATTCTGCTATGCTTACTTCCACAAGATCAAATGAGAGCTAAAATACTATTAATGCGCTCAATGACATGTTCTTACCAATAAATTCAGTCAAATATAGCAAGATGGAATGACTGAGCCTAGGACAGACATCCAGTGAGACCTGAGATAAGTGATTTTGAACAGCTGCTAGCATGAAATCCAGTATTTGCAACTCTTCACGACTCTTCACATTCCGGTAGTAACAGCAGTACGAGGACTGGAAGACTCATCACCGGTCAATACAACAAAAAAACTTTCTACCATTTCCACTCCTTGATTCATGCGTCTCCCAGGAGGTCACAAAGGATTATGTCTATTAAAACCCTAGCTTGGCTGTGGCAATATATGCTTTTGTCTTAGAATGTGCACCAACTAAACAGCAGCTTGGCATGTGCCCTTGTCACGTCCTCCACCCACCCGGCGGTTTGTATGTTCCTGTTTTATGCAGTGCTGTCATTAAAACCACAGAAAGTTAACTAGAACAGCTATTAAAAGTTTTACCTTCTAAATATGTATAAGGCATAGCCCTTACAGTGAACTCCTTTCCTGTTCCTACTGTGTTAACATGAAATTTAAAAGTGGCACACGCACAAGAAATCACTTGGTTCTGTTCTCCACCAGTCCTCTCTCACCCCCCAAAACAGTTCCACCTCACATATCCAGGTAACAAAAAAGTTACCCCATCTCTACATTAATATTTCTGATGATGATGCTCTCACTGTCTTATCCTCTATTTCAGTGGCCAGCTTCAGTGACAGCAACAATTTCTTGTTTCTTTAGATCTGATCAAAACATCATGCCTATTAAAAACATTTTGCATGCAAAACAATCAATTAAATAAATAAGTATGACAAGACTGGTTCTGCCAAAGAGCAGTTTCCCTGCTTTAAATCTAAGAAGAAAAGACTTAGGGAAGATAAGTAATGGCCTTCCAAGCAGAAAAGACTGATGCACAGAGGAACAGAATAAACTATTTTTGATAACCAGTGAAAACAGGACAAAACTGGGCTCCAATTGCAGCAAGAAGAACTGGTGCCAGACACTGAGAAGATAGCCCCCATCAAGACTGGAATGAAGGATCCAGGGATGTTAGACCATCTCACTGGAGTCCTTGGATCAGAAGAACACTGCCCAGCAACAGCTGTGGAAGACCTATCTTCTGCAACTGCTGTTGCTGTGGAAATCAGTCCTGTGTTTGCTACCTCAGCTGATAACCCTTCTTTCTACCCTGCATCCACTTCTTCAAATCCACCTCCATGCGCTGTGTCCCGTGTACCTGGATACTCAATTCCCCTTCTCACTGTTCACGTCCTTACACCTCTGCCTCACTGATCCTCAGTACGTGCACGTTACCCACTCACTGGTCGTTCAGCTAATTCCCTCCTCTCTGCTGCCCTCCTTATTAATAATGTTCATTGATGGTTGTCTGATTCCCTTTGTCCTTACACTGAAACCAATCCATTTAGCAGTCTTGTATTGGGTTTGCTTGGCAAGGTTTTGGTAGTGGGGCGGCTACAGGGGTGGCTTCTGTGAGAAGCTGCTAGAAGCTTCCCCCATGGCCCACAGAGCCAATGCCAGCCGGCTCCAAGATGGACCCACCGCTGGCCAAGGCTGAGCCCATCAGCGATGGTGGTAGTGCCTCTGGGATAACAGATTTAAGAAGGGGAAAAAAACTGTGCAACAAACTGCAGCCAAAGACAGGAGTGAGAACATGTGAGAGAAACAGCCCTGCAGAC
>JANHGO010000063.1:7481924-7547080 GCA_024606505.1 Aquila spilogaster | reverse complement strand
GAAGGAAGGAAGGAAGGAAGGAAGGAAGGAAGGAAGGAAGGAAGGAAGGAAGGAAGGAAGGAAGGAAGGAAGGAAAGGGAAAAGAGTATTTGTTCTACAAAAAGGCTCATTTAGTGTCTATAAACACAGAAATAGAGAAAGTATTTTGCACTCTATTGAGTTATTAAATCTATCAAACTCTCCTTTTAAAGCTGAATCAAGACAGATCTAAACTAGAAGGCAATTTTTCCTTTCTGACATTACCTTTTTCTACCACCGGACTAGGCCATGAGGTTCTCTTCTCCCCCTGCTGAGAAATCCAACATCGTTTTGAAGGCAACTCCATCCCTTGGAAAGTCTGGTTAAAGCCACATCACTGTGTCTGTTAACAGTGATCCCCAGCTAAGAGTGGTGTGGTCTTCAGGAGAAGCCTTCCATATGAAGTACTAAACACAATTCTTAGTTGCCAGCACTCTATCCCTTAATCCTTAGGACTCTTTTTAAACAGTTTCTTCAATTTCAGTTTTATTCTTTCAAGAATAAGTCCTCAGCTGCCAAGGGCTTCTCCAGGGACTTGTGTGTAGTGAATGCTGAACACATGTAGCTGTCAAGTTACACAAGAATAAAGCAGAGGTGAGAAGAGAAACACAAGGTTACAGCAAGCATTATTTATTACCATGTTTTGCTTTTTTTCCAAACCAAGGATTTTGGGATTTCAGAACTTCAGCAGAATCCAGTGCACTACCAGACTTTCAGCTATTCTCGGTATCTCTACTATCATTTTTCCTTTTCTGCAACAGAAAGTTCCCATTTTCTCTTAAAAAGTGTATTCCTGTCCTAAACATTTGAATTGTCTTCTCCTCTGACACAGATCTTTACCGCATCACAAATTCCACCTATGGCTAAGGAAACAGTGTGGCAAACCAAGCCTCATTAAAAGCTGTCTCCCAAAAATTTAGACCAGAATTCAAAACAGAGATAGAAATAACTGTTCTTTGGCCAGTGTCCAAAGATGAATTCTGGACCTGATGTGCTTTTCAGAGCTACACAATAACTTTGCAAGCAAGACAGATTTGAAGGATTTAGTGAGGAAGAGGTCAGCTGTATAGAACAAGCTTCTTTTTTTTTTTGTAGTTAATATCGTTATTTTTTTCCACAGTGAAATATTTTTTCCCATCAAAGATTAAAATTAAAGGAGAAGGGCCTGGTGAGAAAATTCTTCTTAAAGTTAAGAAGATTTCATGAAACCAGTTTCTCAGTGGAGCTTTCCCAGGCCCCCATAGCTCTGCTCTTCAGCTACTCAGATGGTTTGCTGTGCAGCAGTTCCTCTGGAACATTTAACTCCCTGCAGTCACTTGATAATGAAAATGGCTCCTATATATAGCGTTCTCTTTATTTGTTCTTCTTTTTCTGCTATAAAACATTCTGCATGGACTATTATGAAGCCTCAAAACTCAGGCTTTCTCTTTTTTTGTACTCTTTCAAAAATACATTTTCTTTTAAAAGTATTCCTCCATGCTCTGCCCATATCCATTAAATACTTTTCTGAAAATATTCATTGTCAGATGTTCTTTCTCAGCAAATGAAGTGATCCTTAAAGTGCCACCCACCCTTGAAAACAAATTCATCAGGAGAAAACCTGGCACATCTTTCAGCTACTGTGGCTGCGCTGACAGTGTAATGATACTGCAATTGCTTCTATACTAACATTATAATTTGTAGCAATGTGTAGGTAAAACAGAGCATCACAGCAATTATATGACTCCACCTTGCAGTTTAATTCCTAATGTAATTCTCACTTCTTTCCTGAAATCATGCTTTATTAAGTACACTGTGAGGTATGAAGTCCATTAATGCCAAGAAAATCACCCCTGTAGTCAAGGTGGATTTTACCTTTTTGCCTTTGAATTGTGCCTACTTTGACTGAGGCTGAGGTTTCCATATTTGCACACAAAAGGCCCACCACAGTGATGGGTGCCATGTTGAAATGGAAAGAGGACAATAGTTCATAGATTGAGCAAACAGCCCACCCTGCTGCTTGTAACATCACAAGGCAGTGGCATTGCGACATTTCTCCATGTTATGGTGTGATAGGTTGGTGGTTGGACTAGATCATCTTAGTAGTCTCTTACAACCCTAATGATTCTATGATTCTATCCTAAATATGCACCAGCACCCAGCTGAATCACTCTCCACACTTCCCTGGCCACTGACTGGGTTCCACGTGAGTGCAGTGGGGGTGCAAATGTCTGCATCGCAGAGCCATAGCTCCTTCCCTTTCTATCAGCCCTGTGGTCAGAAAATGAGTTCCATGGACAACCACGCATTCAGTGCCCTGCACTATTCAGTAGCTGTCAAAACTCACACAGAGGGAAAGCAAAGCTATTACTAAGTATTAGAACCTGGGAGCATATACACCACGCACATTCAAGGTCCCAGGCAAGAGAATGGTCTTGTTTTGTTTGTTTCTACAGATACTGAGAAGCACAGTTCCTTCAGAGGGCAACTCAGAAGGTACTCAATGTGGATGAATTGATTTACCCCTGAAAAAGCTGGTCTGTTCCTACTGTAAAAGGGGAAACCTAAGGACACATGGTTTCCAACCTAGATACCTACCAAAAACACCATAGTTACATTCACCCAATGCTTGCATGGTTGGGTGCACTCCCTGGACCTGACACATGTTCAGGTTTACATCTATGCTAACAAAAGGTCCTTGCCTCCAAACTCAGGCCTCTGCTGACCATGAACGCTCCTTTGCTTGCTTTGAACACCCATCTGGGCCCTACAAATGTCCAGACAGAGCAACGACTAGCCTGGGCCAAAATGTGCCAGACACCATTCCCAAAGTTTACCAGCACAGATGAGTGCATAACATTGCCTAGGAATGCTTCCAGCCACATTTACGGTTTCTAGCTCAGATTCAGCCTGTAAATATCATCCTTTGCTAAGAGCTCTGTATAAAGATCAAAAGGTGTTTTATGGTCACAGGTCACCAGTTTTACATGCATTCATTTCACAGAAGAAAGTGGGAAGGGGCTGACTGCAGAGCCAAGAAACACTGTGCCCAATTTAAGTCAGGCCAGAGGAAGTGGGGGGAGTTCTGAAATTTGCAAATGCTTGAAGTGCTTTTGGACCTGGTGAATAAAGGAAAAAAAGTTAAATTATGCTGCCACGATTTACCTTCTGTGTTGTATCACCTACACCTGCATCGTGCCTATAAATGTGAAAAAGATTGTTTTTCCAACAATGTGGCAGGCCATGCTGCGTACTTATGTCCCTAACAGCTTGCATATAAGAGTCTCACTTCTCTCCTTTTGACGCAGTCCACTACTTTCCTTTATTTCTAATTTTTATCTGTCCCATGCTCTGGATCTTTACTCAAAAAGGGACCATGCTGCTACTGTTAAGTCATACCTAAACAAACATGGAGTGACAACTGCACAATCCCAAACACATAGTGAACACTGAACGGCCCTATAGCCCATCTCCAGGTTGATCTCATACTCTAGCCATTAGCCTATCACCAAATCTCCACCAAAAGTTCCTAGTGGAGCTCCTAAATCTTGGTGAGGACTTGTCTTTCCAAGAGATATCTACATGAGGATTCTCTGATATCCTTTCCCTCTCTGAGATGTCCACACAAATGCAAGAAACTCGTTGGACGGCTGACAGCAGACACATATTGTCAAGAGGACTGATGTAATTAGTACCATTTAAGTGAGCAGCCTCCAGAATTAATTTGCACATGCTCCCACAGGAATAAATGGCGCTATGGGATCCATGAATATAGCATCAGGCCTCAGCACTTTCAGGCTCATTTGTTTGTGTCTGCCCCTAAACAAACAGACTGACTATGTGCCAAGGAGCTTGTCAGCAAACAGCACAAGGTTTTGAGGAAAGCAATTAGCAGCAGCAGCACTTTCCACCCAGACTGCGAGCTGATTGCCGCTCTGGGGCATGAGTCCACCCCTTTCTCTCCAGTTCCCCCATAAGGGGCAAGAGGCAAAGCATCACCTTGCAGAATACCTGGAGGTGTTCAAAGCCAGGCTGGAGGGGGCCCTAGGCAACATGACCTAACACCTGATTTAGTGGTTGGCAACCCTGTTTGTTGTAAGGGGGTTTGGAACTAGATGATCTCTGAGGTTCCCTTCCAATTCAAGTCATTCTATGATTCTATGAAAATGTGCTTGAACCCAAAGAAACGCAGGGTTTCTCCTGAGGGGCTGATCATTGCCTTAGCAGATGTATTGCTGATGACCTATAAACCACACAATGAGATGACAGTACAGTGTTGAGTTGGAGTCCGTTCCCATGGCTACTCTATGAGCACAGATGGATCATGCTGGACTTGATGATCTCTAGAGGTCCCTTTCAAACCCTACAATTTTGTGATGTCACTCCTGATGCAGCTGTGGGGCTCTTCAGGACAATTTTAGGTGTGCTTCCTGCTTGTATGTTGTGAGTTGGTGAGAGCAGGGTTCTGCAAGGCTGGGAAAGATTCCTGCTTGCTAATGTGTCCCAGATAAACAACAAGGATTAAAGGTACTGCTCACTTGGCTGTGGGCAAACAAAGCTCTCACCTACTGAAGTGAGGATCACTAAAGTACAGGGTAAAGAGATCAGTATATAGCTCCTCTCTAGCGATGTAGATGAGTATGAGTAGTTTAAGGACAGCAGTAGAAAACATCCTACGGATCTAATCTGCTGACTCTCTCACAACCATGAAGTTGCCAAGTGTTTAAAAATTGCATTGTTTTTCTCCCCCATCTCACACATGAAGATTTACAAAATACAGTACTTCTGTTCCTTGAAATTGCACTACTGTACTTCATGTGATTGAGTTCTTTTCTGCAAATACAAAAACGTCAGCCTTTTGCATTCAGCATGACATACATTTATCCAGGCTGGATGGGGCTTTTCAGGCTGGACAGGGCTCTAAGCAACCTGATCTAGCTGTAGACATCCCTGTTCATTGCAGAGGAGCTGGGCTAGATGACCTGTAAGGGTCCCATCCAACACAAACTATTCTGTGACTCTGAGATTCTATAATTCTGTCTCCTCCTCCCATGGTGACAGCATAATGTTGAGTCTTATCTTTGCCTAGTGATCCTGCCCTGCTTTATTCAAAACCCCAGCCTTGGCTCTGCCTGGCTCATGGGATGGTGGAGACAAACAGGGATGTTTCTCCTGCTGGGATCCTCTATACACAAGAATTTCACTGGGAGAGACATTCCCAGCACGAATATTGCACGCCATGACTAGAAGCTTACACTGGAGCAAGCAAGTCACACCCTCCTAATAGCTCCAAAAGCTGAGTCTAATATGTATACACAATATGTGTATCTATTTTTGATGCCTTGTCTCTAGAGGTGTTCAAAGTCACAATGGATGGAGCCCTGGGCAGCATGATCTAGTGCCCAATTTAGTGGTTGGCAACCCCACCCACAAGCAAGGGGTTCAGTCGAGATTACATCTGAGGTTCCTTCCAACCCAAGCCATTTTCTCATTTAGTATCTCACAAACTCAGATTAAGATAAGATACAGATTAAAATACAGGTTAATTATTAAATTATAAATCATAGGTATAGATAATATGCATTATATATTATATATAATAATAATAGAATATTATTTGCCTCCAAGGTGACCTGATAGTGGCCTTTCACTATCTAAAGGAGAGCTAAAGGAAAGAAGGAGACAGACTTTTTAGCAGGGTCTGCGGTGATAGAACAAAGGGAAATGGTTTCAAGCTTAAAGAGGGAAGATTTAAGTTGGGTATAAGGAAAAAGTCTTTTACAGTGAGAGTGGAGAGGGACTGGAACAGGTTGCCTGGAAATGTGGTGGATGCCCCATCCCTGGTGAGATTCAAGGCAAGATTAGATGAGGCCCTGGGCAACCTGACCAAGCTGTGGGTGCCCCTGTTCATTGCAGACGAGTTGGACTAGATGACCACTAAAGGTCCCTTCCAACTCTAAGGATTCTATGGTTCTAGGACTCTATAATAATAATTCTATATATTACACATATTTGTATTAAATTACAAAATAAGATTAAAATGCAGATTAATTTATGCTGGTTTTCACCATGAAACCTATTACCATTATAATTTGCTTGTAATTCAAACACAATAAACTACTACAAAGGAGTCTGTGGACTATGCCTATGGAGTCTACAAATGGTAGTGAGAGGAGGCTTAAATATATTCTACCACACACCATAGTTCTGCTACAGCAATGTTTTAAGATCCACACTGCAGAAGAGCTTGACGACTATTAAAGCAGCCTCATCTTTTTCTTAGATGCCTTGCACCTTAATACAGGTTAATTATAATATATCTATCAAGGTACTGAACAAATATGACTTACGTGGTCCTTCAGAAGAGCTGAGCTGAAACAACTGCACTTTATATTTTTAAAACTTATGAGAATCAATGCTATATGTGCAAGTATCGGTTGTAGAAACAGGAGAAGAATCTCTGCTAACAGGAACAGATCTCTTATCTTTTTTCCTATGCTGTTAAACAAGTAATATGGAAACATCAGCAGATCTTACAACAGGGAGATGGCAGCAAAAGTAGGGAAAAAGAAAAAAAAAAGCTAAATCTCCTATTGCAATGGCTGCTTTTAAGATGGGCTCAAATGTTGCAAAATGCTTTTGACGGGACAGAGATGTTTTCGTTTCATTTGGTTTTTAAAGCACACAGCAGTTCTGTCCGTCCTTTAATTGAAACAACAGAGATTAAAAATAAACTCAGTGCAAAACTTGGATACGCAGGCTCTCCCAGAACGGGAACATCACAATATTTCTGCTATAAAATCTTATCAATCTCACTTGCACTCAGTACTCATGAAAGGCACATTCCCTAAATGAGCCCAATGGAGCGGTACATCCATAGATCTGCTGAAGCTGTCAGCTCCTGAGGCCGGCTGGAGATACAAACCCATCCATCCATTTTTCTCGTGTGTGCTATTAGAAGGAGACAGGAGTACAGAGGTTCCTAATGCAAGCACTGGCAAAACAGTGAGGCCCCAAGACAGGGTTTATAATTGATTTTAAAAAGCAAATCCCGAGAAGACCAAAAACTTTATTTGTTAAACTTCTATGAAAACTTCTCCAGAATAATAACAAGAAATCCAAGTGTGACATTCTGTTACCTCAGAGTATTTCCAAGACTGAGTTAATTAGAAGCAACTTGGTTCAAAGCCGGTGCCTTTGCAGTTGATCAATAAATGTACGCTAGTTTGTATTCAAATATCTTTCAAGAGAGATATATAGCTCAAGGACATGTTTAAAAAGGACTCTGACTAGTGTTACTTTTCTGGTGCAATTATACAACTGCAGAGTGAACAGTATCATCTTCCATGTGGGTATTTTTTGGTACACTGTAACACAGGCTTCAGGACTCAAATCTTCAGCAATATAATTATATCACAACAGCAAAGCCAGGAAATTTCCATAAAAATACAAGGCTTGACTCTGAGTTTCTGTTTCATAAGGAATTGCAACACCACCTTTGTAAAATAGAGGATTTTTGAAGACAAATAAGTGACTTTAGTTCCCTCTTAGAAGAAAAAAGGATACATTAGCATCCTGGCATGAGGGGTGGGTGCACCTGGTGGATGCCGTGGCTCCAAACACAAGAAAACATAGGCTCCCTCCATCCTCCCCAGCAATATATGTGATATCCCTGGCTTCAGCATGCTGCTCACACACATTTCAGCCCAAACTAGTCTTCAGGCATCACTGTCCTGTTTCTCCAGGGCTCTTCTGTAGCCCAGCTTTCAGCTTTCTTTAGAAGAAGGGAAAATGGCTACATGGACCACACATGGACTCACCCGAGTGTTTTCCAGTATGCCATTTTGAACCTAGCCTGAATCAAAAGCCACAAATTCTGTGGGATTTCTTCCTGCTGGGGAGCTGGTGTTGTGTCAAAGCAGTTTCCAGCTGTGGGACTTTGTGCAACAAGGTCCACAGTTGACGTTTCTCCCCTTTCCCCTTAAAACTCAGTGGTTTTCTAGGCTGCAGCTCACATTCTTCCACTAACTGAACTGGGCCTGCTGGAAGCAAGACCCTGATCTGGACGCTCACAGGCAGAGGGTAGAGGAGGCAACTGAAAGGCCCTTGGCCAGCTACAGAAACCAATGTGCCACTTCTTCAGTAGCAAAGCTCTTCAGAAAACATCTTGGAAGAGCAAAACGTCCCCTTGGACAGTCCCTGTGGAGAGAAACCTCAGGAATACCCCTTGAAGAAGCATAGGGATGAAGTGACTGATGTAGAAACAAGGCCTTACCCTAGATCAGGTACCACCACAAGCTGCTGGCCTTCAGAGCGGGATCTGCTTCCTTCTATGCTACAGAGACATTAATTAAAACTGACTGAAGAATGGCAGGATCAAGCCCAGTGGCTGCTTCCTTACATGCTTCCTTGATTTTAAAAGGGTGATTGACATCATTGTTTGACATCTTTACTGATTTAAAGACTGCTCTCAGACACATCAGGCTGAAATTTCTGACTCATGTTTTGAAAGATAACTTCAGACTAATATTCTCCTCATCCAAACAGCCTTATCCATCTGACTGTACTCATACAGGCCACCACGTCCATACTTTCTAAGGTGGCTTGCATGAGACCTGGGCACTTCACTTCCACAGGCACTTGCGGGAATCTCTCAAGCATAAAAGCAGCTGAAAGAAAAACAAATAAACTGGAAGTTGTTTTGACGATATCTGCTCCCTCTCGTCCTAGCTACAAGGAGGATGTTGCAACTGGAGCCTAGAAGGCAAGTTTTTGGGGGCCATAAATTAAAGTAGGCACAAGATGAACTCTGTTCCTTGAGCCAGGTGCACACAGGTCAAGAACACTCTTCCCCCCTTTTCCTATTACAAAGTTTTCCCTCCTCAAAAATGGCAATCACTCGTTTTGTTAAGGAGGTACAAGAGGTTTGAAATTATGCTTCTTCAAATCAGACAACTGCATAAAAGGAGGAGGGGAAAGATTCAACTCAGAACAAAATGGAAACAATTTAAGAGACAAAAAGCACACGAATATCCATCAGCAGCTACAGTCCTGCCATTTCTTGATACTAAGTTCTCCTCTCCCCACTAAGAGCCTGTCTCTTCTAGGAAAGCTCCTATTTATCATGCCATGTGCCATAATACAGGGTTGCTTCACTGTACAATACCCATGTGTTATCTTATCTGCGTGCATGGAATCAAACTGTGCTGTTTTTCCGCTAGCTGATCAGCAAAAATACAACCTAGGCCTCCACAAAGGCATGCCAGGAAGAACCCATGCTACAAAAGTTGCTGCTACGTAGCCACAAGAAGTATACCACTGCATGGGGGAATGGGTGTCTCCTGAGGATCTACGAGCTCAGTGTGACTGTACTTATACTTCCCCTCCTGAGAGCTGAGTGTGCCATCTGTCTGAACAAGAACTTATTTTTTTCATGTTTTAAGTAATTGACTTTTTGAACCAAAAATGGAACTTATTCCTTTTGAAAAAGGTCAAAATAAAGCATTTTAATAACTTCAAAACTTTTTTCCAATTCCTCTTTATCAACAAAAACTTATCTAATATGTCTCTTCACAGGAAGTTTCTGTCCTGATGAATTAGCATTCTCTCTATGACAGGTATTTAATTAAAAGGTCCCCAAACAGTTCTGAATGGTTTCCTTTCCCACACAATGCAATGTCCACAGGCTCAAACATGTAGGGCTATAGGGTGTGGGAGGCGGATAATTTTATCTGCTGCCCATTAGGAAAGAAAGAAATAAAATTGATGTTTCGATAAGAAATATAATACAAATTGCAGGCAGAAGAACAGCATTTCAGCTCAAGAGCCTCCGATTAGTCCTGAAGGACAACTTCCAGCCATTGCTCCTGCTGCATACTCGTCTCCAATATGAGATGGAAAGTAGATTTAGCAAGGGTTTTGAGGACTCAGGAAAGGACTCCTTCCTTCTGCGTTAGGATAAAGACAAATTACTACTAGTGAAGTCATTACCTGAAAAAGTAATTTTTTGAGCTCTTGGTAACAATTTAGCAGTTATTTCCTATGCTTTACACAGAGTGTGTTGGGCACATAGCAAATTAAAAACAGGGAGGAGCAGGGACAGAGCTTGGCTGGGCTGTTCACTTGTCTCTGCACACAAATAGGGCACAATTACAACTACTCAGAACCACTAGAGATGAATGAGGCAATCAGCCATTAATTTTATCAGGGAGCACAAGAGGAAAGCAACTCTACAGATAGCTCCCTATGGTTCATTCTCAGTCCCTCATGAGAGCCAGAAGCAAAGGGGAAGGTGTGTGTGTGCATGATGCAGAGGACTGAATCCTAGCATCTGTCCCAGATGGGCTATGCATGTTTAATTCCTAGGGAAGTTTTCTGTTCAGTGAGGTTTGGCTTGCAGTTATGTGTTACTGATATAGAGGGAGAACTGGGAGAGAAGTAATGCTGTTTTTATGGACTACAGTGCATAAGGAAATACTAGCTACTTTTTGGAGGCTAGCTGCTCCCCCTTTTAAAGAGAGAGCTGAGCCTTAGCTGAATATGGTGAATGTTTTTGCATGTCTACCTGACTTAGCTTACAGAGCCATAGCCTTAGGGAGCAGATTTTTATGCTGGCCTAAAGAAAAAATTGTTTCTGGACAAGGATCACAGGAGGATGAGATTGTGTTTGCGGAAGTGGAGCAGGGCACTGGGATTTTGTGTGAACGGACATGGAAGTAACAGTGGAAGAGACTGCTATGGGATTATGACCAGACATATTACAGCTTTTCATTCATCACTTTCTCATAAGATTAAAACTATTCTGTATAATTACCATTAGCTAGAGCAGTCTAAAACATAAAGTGGCAGAAAGTATAAGTTCATTATAAAAATTATGCAATATACACAAGAGAGAAGTGCAGGAGATGGAAAAAGAGAGCTAAGGAAGTTAATCCATGTTTTACAAAACTTTTAATAACTCCAAAACACATCCTGCAAGTCCCAGTGTGGAGCATCTGGCTCTTTGCCACCTCCTATATCAGACTGCTGGATGCAGGAGCCATCAGTTCAGCAAACACCGTGGGTGAACAAAGACCCCACTGCCAGAACTTGTTGGCATCGGTGCCATTCCCACGCATTGCCCCACATCTCCTCTGGAGAACAGGACTGCCTTCAACATGTGGAGTCCAAAGTGTCCCTGCCTGGTGATGGCACCCGGGGCTTTGCCCTCCTCCCCCTCCCTGCTTCCGCCTGGGTCTTTTGGAAGCTTCAGCTGTCTGAAGTAGCCAGGGGTTCCCTAGCATGCTGAGCAGACATCATTGTGCTCTGCCCCAGTGAGCACAATTAATAACCACAACTCCCCCTCCTTTAATTGTGACTCTGAATAACAGAAAGCAAGCACCAACCTCTGCAACAAAGGCAAGTCTACTCTGACCACAGAGCACAGCTGCCACTCACGCAGGTCCATACTGGTATTTCACAAAAAACAGTCTGTTTGCATGGAAAGCAGTTATCACAAAAACAGACACAAGCAAGCATCAGCCAGCACAAATTCCAGGAAGTCCCCATGGCAGACAGCATGTGCAACTTTCCCTGCACTGCACTCCCTTACCACAAGCAGCCTGGCTACATTATTCTGTCCCCCAACAGGATTTTCTGAGCAGCTGTGAAAGCCCAGAGGAATGACATACATGCTGGTGATGAAAATTACCGCAAACCAGAGGGTGTTTTTTTCAGCTTGGAATACAAAACAGATTGGCTTTTCTGCAGGCAGTGGTAAGAAAAATACTAATTAGTGCTAAGTGTGGTGATAGGCCAACTCTTTTGCTTAGTTGCTCATTCATTAAAGTGAAATTAATCTGGATTTAGATCAATGTAAATGAGCACAGAATGTAGCTGGCTGTTTTGTTCTGTGACCACCCTCCTGCTGCTTTTGCTGATAGCAGTGAAACAAAGCTAAATGTGCATCATAGGACACCACAAACGAAGCCATATCCCTAATGACCAAGGCACAATGAAACAGCAATGTCTCCTGTTATCTCTGTCAGCCTCCAAAACTCAATTTGAGGTTGAACAGACATTCAGATGAACTGAGGTTAATCTTGACAGGGCTCACAGAGAAAAAGCACTGTGAGCCTTGTGAAAGAGCTCTCACTGGAGAGAAAGAAAAGGAGACAGAAAAGGCAGCTTGCCTCAGCCTGCCTTTTCTGGAGAGGTCAAAGATAGCTTTGGCTTAATAAGCAGTGATGAGCCTTTATATATAATAGGTCACAGTCTTGGCTTTGACTGTGAGGTGCCCTGAGTTTCTGTATTTCACTTGACTCCTCATCCTAGCAACATTTCAGATTAGACTTCACAGTTCACTGAAAACCCAAATCCATTCAGAAGACACCATCAAGGATGTGGTATACACACGTTACAGATGTGATGGCCATGCTGCTGAAGGCAACAGAAATCAACTACTCAAGATGAACTGAGGAAAACACTATCCACCCTCCAAAATAGAAGACCAGTGCTTCCATACTCAAACATTCAATGTACTTCACAGTGCTCAAAGATCTTAACATATTTCCATACAAAATAAATTTGGTGTCTGGCCATGAGGGCAAGAAGACAGAGCTTCTCTTACTCCAATCCACCCCAAAAGAGGATGCCACATTTCTGCTGCATATTAAGGAAAATTTCCTGGCCCAGGACTCTGCTGTTCCCCACATCGTGTCTCATCATTATTTAGAAAGAGCTCATTAGCACTGAGTAAGCATATCTCATGGAGCATCCCACGGCCCATGGTGGCACAGCACCATGGCCCAGGCCCTGTGCTGGCAGCAGTGTAGCTTAAAAGCACTTGTGTTAACACAGCAGATATACTCAGGATTGCATTTCTCCATGCCCTACTACTCCTCAGCACAGCCATCCACAGACAGAGAAGTCTTATTGAAAGTGGCTGCCTGAATCTCAGAGCTTACTCTGTTAACTAGAACCAGCAAGGTGCAACTGAGTTACTCCAGCTTTATTTACAATGGAGCCCAAAGAAGGCAAGTCCCAAAGTACCAATGGTAGCTTCCATTGGTAGCTCAAGCTTCACCATGACCCTGCCTTAATCTACTAATGGTAGCTGTCCCGATAGAAAAGAGAAGACACAGGCAGAATGGCTTCCAAACGTTGGTGACTTCATCCTACAATGGCCTACATAGGGGCATTTCTTTGAAAAGGACATTCTACATATAATACTTGGTGTTACAGAAAGAGAGAACCTTTACTTAAAAAATAAAAACCTCCAGGGAGACCTGATATCAATCTTTCAATATCCTAAGGGGGGCTATAAGAAAGAAGGGGACAGACTCTTGAGAAGGATGTGCTGTGACGGTTTCAAACTAAAAGAGGGAAGATATAGACTGGATGTAAGGCACAAGTTTTTTTACAGTAAGGGTGGTGAAGCACTGGAACAGGCTGCCCAGAGAGGTGGTGGATGCCCCCTTCCTGGAGACATTCAAGGTCAGGCTGGACAGGGCTCTGAGCAACCTGATTTAGCTGTAGCAGAGGGGTTGGACCAGGTGACTTTTAATGGTCCCTTCTAAGTCAAACAATTTGATGATTCTGTGATTCTGTAAGAAGTAAGACAATGCAGGACTGAGTCCTTTCCATAGAATCATAGCATCATAGAGTGATTTGGGTTCCTCTCAAATTGTTCCAGTGCCGCCTCTGCAGGAAGCAGGGAAGTCAGAAAGAAAGATACAGACCCAGAAATCCTGGTGAGAAAGCGTGAGCTGTCTTCAGTGATCACCGGTGTAAACACATGGCCTTTTTCCTTGTGTTGGATATGTGGCATTGTTTTCTGTGCCCCTAACTGACTCAGGATTAGCTTCTGAGAAACATTGTGGCAGCCCTGCAGGCCACCACACAAGAAAACCACTCTATTGCCTTATGTACAAACAAAGTCTTCAATTTGTCTCTAATCGTCTCCATTAGAGCACAGTTTGCCTTCTAATCAGGGACATGTTTGCCATTTTTCCTTCTTCACATCTTCCATTCATGCGAAGAAGTTCCTGAAATGACACAACTCAATACACAGAAACAGTCATAGAATTAAACATCCCTTCAAGTAGAATCTGAAAGCTCAGACCTGCTCTGGTAGGTTTTTGTTTAGAGGAAAGCATTAAGTAAATGTATTGGTGATATCTCAACAAAGAGCTTTTCTCAGCTCTTGCTATCATATTAATGGATTTTACAGATATAGGAAACTCCGACCAGCATCAAGGTTTCACAAGCAATAAGAGTTACAGGCAAACGCATGCCTACAGGGCTATGATGTCACTGGCACCACTGAGATGTGGTGGGATGGCTTTCAGAATTGGAATGTAGGAATAGATGGGTAAAAACTCTTTAGGAAAAACAGGCAGGGGAGAAGGGGAGGGGGTGTTGCTCAACAGCATCAGTGGATACAGGAAGAGCAACTGATGTCATCTACCTGGATTTGAGCAAAGCATTTGACACTGCCTCTCACGATATCCTGGTCATGAAATTGGAGAAAAATGGATTTGATGGATAGACCACTCACTGGATAAGAAAGTGGCTGGATGGTCGCACTCAGAGAGTTGCGGTCAATGGCTCAATGTCCAAGTGGAGACTGGTGACGAGTAGCATTCCTCAGGAACTGACACTGGGACCGGTGTTATTTGACATCTTTATAGGTGACGTAGACGGTGGGATCGAGTGCACCCTCAGTAAGTTTGCAGACAATACCAAGCTGAGTGGTGCAGTTGACATGCTAGAGGGAAGGGATGCTATCTGGAGGGACCTGGACAGGCTTGAGAAGTGGGCCCATGCCAACCTCATGAAGTTCAACAAGGTCAAGGGGAAATGGCTTTAAATTGGAAGAGGGTAGATTTAGACTAGGTATTTGGAAGAAATTCTTTACTGTGAGGGTGATGAGACACTGGAACAGGTTGCCCAGCGAGGCTCTGGATGCTCCCTCCCTGGAAGCAATCAAGGCCAGGCTGGATGGGGCTGTGAGCAACCTGGTCTACAGGGAGGTGTCCCTGCCTATAGCAGGGGGGTTGAAACTAGATGATTTTAAAGGTCCCTTCCAACCCAAACCATTCTATGATTCTATGACTCTACTATTCTATGATTCTCACACACAACAGCAGGCTTCACACATCCCACCTATTAATTCCCAATAGGGAATTATTCTCTTCTTTGTGAGAAGAAAATTCTGTTAAATCCAGTAGTTTGAGGCCAGGCTGGGTGAGATCATATCACTTACAAAGGCATCAGCCTGCAGTTAAGTGACCAAAGGTACTCCACCTTTGCTCTTGGTGATCTTGTCCCTCAGATTTAAAAAAAAATAAAAATAAAAGAATCTCATGTGTCCCTTGAGAAGCAACCTTCAGTTTCCACTTCAGTATTGCTGAAGGAATTCAGACGGTCAGTTGTCATGGTGTTTTCCAGAGTGGTTATGGTCTGGTTTGTTATGCAGAGGTTGCGGTTGACTCCACAATCCTCATAAGCGCAACAAATTTTAACATAGCTGACCAGACCTTTGTTTTCATGGTTCTGTACTTCTTCAAAGGCTCGATGGGCTTGGATGGTCATATTCCCTAATATATTATTCTACAGGTGGTTTGAGAACTTTGATCATTAGCAAGACTGGTGTTTAATGTGGCGTGAGTTTTTTAACTCGGTGCAAGGTCTTTTGTAACTCCAAATAAAACAGTAACATAAAGATAAGATTCAGATTCAGCCCAAAGCAAAGAATAAATACATTAAATAGACTAGCAATCTTGCTCTAGAGGAAGTATCTAAAGGGGTGCTATAAGAAAAAAGGGGATGGACTCTTTAGCAGGGTCTGTCGTGGTAGGGCAGGAAGAAATGATTTCAAACTAAAGGAGGAGAGACAGGATATAAGTTTTATTTACAACAAGGGTGGTGAGGCACTGGAACAGGTTGCCCAGTGAGGTGGTGAATGCCCCATCCTTGGAAACATTCAAGGTCAGGTTTGACCAGGCTCTGAGCAACCTGACCTAGCTGTAGGTGTTCACTGCAGGAGAGTTGGACTAGATGGTCTTTAAGGACCCCTTCCTGTGGGAAGACAAGAAGGAATACTTAGAGCAGAAGCCGCAGAGCAAGATAAACGGCATGAGAAAGCAAGGCTGAGAACCAAAGACACCTCCACAAGAAAAGAAAAGCAAAGTCAAGCTACGTGATGGCCACCTGATGATGACCCTGATTGGAGGAAGAGTGCGTGGCTTGGAATGACTCATGACCCTGACTGGATAAGCGCCTGCATGCACAGTTAAGGAGCGTTTGTGGAATGTTTTGTTGACATGTAAAGGCGGGTGGGAAAGTTAAAAGAGAAAACTTATGAATGCATATAAGGGATGTTAGAATCTGTAATAAACTATTTGGATTGTTCACATCTGAGTCTGTGCCTTAGACGCTACACCTTTCAACTCAAATGACTCTATGATTCTCTGTTTTCAACAATTTTCATAGACAAGGAAAATAAAATACTTAAAATAAAAACAAAACACACAATCCATTATCTTAATAAGAATATATTACTGGCATCATGTTTCTCCAAATCTAATAAGATTGAGAAACTCCAGAGAGACTCCAGAAGCCTTTTAATAAACATGGAAAGAGTAAAGAGAGAATGACAATATTATCTCTGGGTGCTAAAGTTCTTTTGATGAAAGGACAAATTTCAGCCCTGGTCAGAAGCAAGCCTTGAATCGTGAAGGAGATTCACACCACTGCAATTACTGAGCAGGAATGAATTTGGACCTATATATTTAAAACAGAGACACAAGTCTAGACTATAGGCATGTCTTCTCTGCTGATCTTAAAGGAGGGCTGGGCAAAGAGCTAAGGACAGGACAAAGATTTCAATGGGCCTATATTGGAGTCAGGACCGGTGCCACGTCTGCAGGACCAGGACTCTCTCGTGAAGGTATTTCATACAGTTATTAAATAAACACAAGTTTTCATCATAAAGTATCTGTTCAGGAAAATCTAAAGCTCCGCACAGGGATCCAATCTATTGTTTGCATTAGCTACACATACATTAACTCCTAAGTGTAATTGCTTTTTAATTAACATTGCCATGGTGTACATTATTAGCGGGATCATTTTAACTAAGAGAGCGTACACCACTTGCAGCTGGATTTCATCCCTCTATGCCTCACTTTCACTGAAAAGAGCTGCCATAGCAGAAACAGTGCATCCAGCAGGGAAGGTTAAATGCTTCTAGGAGGATTCTTAGGGGAGTAAACATGGTGTTTTATTTTTCTAGGTGACAGATAACGTTTGACACATCTTCAAACATCACCCCAGCACAGCTCCTCCTCAGCTACAAACCCAAAAGTGTAGGAAGACTCAAACCCAGCATCCAGCCTGATGCCTCAAACAGAGAGCGAGATGAAAAGCTTCGCTTAGAAGTAGGAATAAACTGACACCCAGACACTGGTTTCTCTTTACTGACTTCAGCTGCTTCTGTATAGGTTCTATCAGCTCTTGAAATATCATGCACAATATGGGGAAAAAAAAAAAAAAAAAACCTAAGCAGAAATGAGTCTACAGTTATAAATATATTGCACATACATGACTGTGTTCTCCACTGTCCTCTCCAAAACTGTATAATTAAACATCTCCTGATTCAATGAAAACTCAGTCTGTGCTATTCTGAAATTAGGATGTTCTGCTCCCCCTGTGGGAGAACAGATCCACCCAGCATGAATAGCATGTTTGGCCACCCCTGTGGTTTACATTCCCTAGATTTTATTTGCATTTACTGAAAGAAAATCTCTTGATTCACATCCAGTTATATACATACTTATATGCACACATATATGTTTAAAAATACATCCCTTAGCAGGTGCTGTAAAAAGAAGTGAGTGCAGAAGAGGACGGAGCATGTTTCACAAAGGAACCTAATTTCAAGCTAGGATTGTGAAACATGCTCGAGTCCTTCAGCAGACGTGGAGTTCCTTATCAGTCACCAGCCAGGAAGGGCCCATATCCACACACACACAATCAGCCAACACCTTCCAATTAGTGTCTTGATCTAGACTTTATCTTCTGCTTGGTGGGGAGCCACCCATCATAGGCAGAAGCTCTGGGAGATAAACAGATAAAGTGGGGAGAAAGCTTGGTGCACATAGACCAAGGCCTTCTGGTGACAGCAGGTGATTCGGAAGCTTATGCCAAAAGAAAGTGTGGGCAGGGAGAGAAAAGCCACAAACTAACCAACCTCTTTGTGGCTATGAATGTATCGACATAAATATATCTGCTCCTCTCGGTGCCCCTCTCCTCCCACCGCAGCACAGATTTACGGGTAGAAAACATTTTTCCTGAAAAGCTGTTCTTCTCCTGTACATTTTGTGGTGAAGGGAAGGCAGTTATTGGGAAGAAAAAGAAAAGAACAGAAGATGAAAGGGCCAGCCCTGCACGATTACAGCCTCACACATTCCTGAACCACTCCTGAACTGCACCAGCACCAGCATCATCCTGGCATGGCACTGAGAATTTCTGTTTATCAGCGAGAGAGGACAAATGAGCAGAAACATCATTTAGAAACCTACGGAAACAGTCAAGGTCCACACTAAGTTCTGGACTGTGTTGAGCATGCTAGAAAAGTGTAGGAATACCATCCCCATACCCAATACACCCACATATACCCAGAGGTGAGGAACAAACTCCTAAAAATAATTTCTACATTGGCTGCTCATATCTTCCCTGGTAGTAGGAAAAGCCATATTTTAAGCCTGAAATGGTTGGATCTTACACCAGGACTGTGCATCTTCTCTATGAGTATGAGCACCAAGCTTCTTGCACAAACTCCAGAGTTTTTCCATAGTGGAGGGAAGGAACTGCACCACATCTAAAAGTGGATTTATGCTTTAACAACCCAATAAAATGGCCAACATGGTGAGGATATCACACAAACCCAGCCCCACAGCTTGCATAGATGGAGTGCAGAGAAATGTGGGTGGCCCTCTGAGCAGCAGAGATGTTCCTTCAAGGTGAGGTTCAGAACCTGCTTGGAAATACCAGACCCGTGCTGCTGGTGCAATGTTCAAATAGCATAATCCCAGCATGGCATGCATGTCAATCCTGTCACTTAAGTTTTTTTATGCAATCTTTTAGTGCCTGTTGTGTGACCTTAAGAAAACCATGGGATATGCTAGAACTAACTCAGGTTTGAAGTAAACAGCTGCACAATGCCATGGCAAATCAGTCCAATACTTTCTCTGAGGTTTAGTTTAATTAAAAATTATTATCTTACTACATTACTCGTTCATGGAAAATGATTTACACTGAGATATCACTGAGGATAAACATAAATGAGTGTAACTACTCTATGCTCTAGAATGAGAGCCACAAAATCAATCTTCCCGCTTTAGCAATAATCTAAACTGAGATCAGTTATGTTAAAATAAGAAGTTAAAAAAAGGAAACAACTTATTGTAGGATCCAAACAAGGAATTCTTGCCCCTGTGTGACCAAGACAAAGATTTGGAAATTTCAACAGGGTGTAAAATTTTATGGCCCATGAAAATCAAAGAAAAAAGCTGAGACTTTGTTACAGGCCCCTTGCACTAGTACAAGTAAACATACATACTTCCAAAGCCAAATTAGTTGAGATATGTAACCATCTCAAAACAACTGGTACAGCTGAATGTGGTCACAGGGTGTAGCAATCCATCTACTAACTCCATTTGTTTAATAGTCCTGTGCTTTATTCTTACACCCTCATCAAGTACCCTGGATGGTATTTTTAGCTAAATAATAATATGCAAAAGGGTTTACAGTATAAAAAAATCCCACTCACCAAGATAAACTGCTAATTGAGAATGATAAAAATTCTTGATTCTGAACAAGCCCTGGATTAAAAGAGATTCCCGTGTGCCATCCTACATTGTGTGAAGATGTAGCACCTCACATCATACAAAGTTGGGAGCGGGTAAATATTACGTTCCTGAGAAACAGATTATAAATACAGTATTAGCCCAGAGAAATTAATTCTTTAGGATATCATCAAGGCCAAGAACAGTTTACCAGATAGGTAAAAAAAGCCAAGCATTGGCTGCTATGCTTAATAAAAGAAATAGGAAAAAAAATCAAGGTTGAATTTTCAAAAAATTCATAGCTCTGCAGATTTTACACTCATCCTTAAACTACTCTGTCAAGAATCAAAATGCACAATTTACTATTCCAGTCCAGTTCTCTCTGATAGCCTGGAGGAACAGTTAGCAGATACCTCCCTAAGTATATTGATTTGTAACTAACACAGTAAATTTTCTGGGATATTTTGCCTTTTTTTTTCACAAGATGTTCTATACTCACAGTTTAGGAAATCTCATGACATGAGATACAGCTGAGATAATGATGACTTCCTTCTGGCTTCATGCTCTGGTTACCTTTTCATTAAAACAGTGAGGTTGGCACTAATAGGACGTGAGTCTGGATATGGGGCTGTGTCTCTGAAAGGGGAGTACGATTGCAGGTTCTCCATCAACTACACTGACAAAAATGTATAGGGAAATGAAGTGTCAAGAATGAGAAAAAAATGGATATCCAAGGGGTTTTTTTAGGCATCTAAGCTATTTTCCTTCCCAAATTGCCCAGGCCCAAGCCCAAGTTGCTTCAGAATATTTCCAGGGATGAAGACTCCACAGCCTCTCTGGGGTTTTTGATGTTTGGAGAGAACCTCTTGTCTTATAGTTTGCACTCACTGCCTCTTGTACTGGCACTGGGCACCACTGACTGAGTCTGACTCCATCTTCATTGCATCCTTCCTTCATGTTTATATACATTAATATGATCATTGATGAGAATTTGAATAAAGATATTTTAATTACCTAAACACATACTTGGGCACTCTGGTGATTCAAAGCCATTTTTCAGTCTTCATAGCTCCAAACCCACAAGATACACCAGCAGTTCTTCTATCAAGCTTTTTCACTAGCTCTTACATGTGAAGTCTTAGCTTGCCAGTATGGGAAGATGACTGGAATGGACCAGTAACATGGACTTGGCAGCATGTGGACTATTCTGATCTTTCCCATTTTGATTCCAGCAGAGAGATCCATTTGTGTTTGGGTTTGGCTTTATCTGAAAGATCATTAAGGAGGAGTGGATTTGTGGGCCTGTCTCAGGATGCAACTTTCCTGCTAAAATTAACAGGGGAAAAAAAAAAGGCAATCCTTAGTGAAGGTTTCTTTCAATAACTTTAATTAAAATAGCTGTCTCCTTTTCAGTTACTCTTAATCGTGTTTTAGCCATTAGCTGCTTTTTAAAGCATTATTTCCTTGCTATAGTGAGTCAGACTGCAGCAGGTAGTATCACAGTACACTTCAACTCAAGAGCCAAATTACCTCAATGCTTAGGAAGAAACACAAGATAAGGGAGAGCAGATCATTCTTTTCACAAATGTAATCACTTCTGCACATGATTTAGGGATGAAGTACAATTTAATAGAACAATCATAGAATCATTAAGGTTGGAAAAGACCACTGAGATCATCTATACCAACCACCAACCCATCGCCACCATGCCCACTAAACCATGTCCCTCAGTGCCACATTTACCCTTTTACTGAAAACCTTCAGGGACAGTGGCTCCACCACCTACCCGAGCAGCAGCCTGCTTCAGTGCCTCACCACTCATTCTGAGAAGAAATTTTCCTAATGTCCTACCTGAGCCTTCCCTAATGCAGCTTAAGGCCATTACCTCTCATCCTACGTTTGACTCAATGTTTGACCCAAAACATATAGCAATACTCAGTAATAGTTTTCTGACCTGGCACTGTCTCCTCCAGCTGCACCGATACCATGGTTTCAGATAGCCAGACATTAGCTGTCAATATGAGGAATATGAGCAAGTTATCTAAGCTCACTTGGAAGTTAATGAAAAGAGATAGGCGCTCAGAAGTTGAATCATGCCACTTGTCTTGGGCAGTCTTCTCAGAAAGGATGAATCACTCTCTGGAGATGTCTATTCCTTTCTGTTGACTATCAAAAGAGTCTAGACAAATAACTTTCAAGCCACTGAAGTTAGTTATGAATACCACAGAAGATACTTGAAGATAAAGCTACAATATTATTTAATTCAATTTGTGAATCTCAGTTCTGATCCAACGTCTGTTTTAAACTCAGTACTCACTCAAAAGGAATTAGAGCGAACTGTGAAAAAGCATTAGTACTAGCAGCTAAAATTCTGCAGCACCTTCCCACTTCTGTCATATTAGTATTGCAGCCTCTCACAGAGATATGTTGTCACTGCCAAAAGTGAGAGGCTTTTATAGCAAATAACTAATATATGTTATCCATCTTGCCATAAAAACCTTGGGGAAGAAAGCACAGGGATTCTGACTGCAGTGTAGCTAAACAAAGTCTTGCCCAGCAGTGGTGGATTGGTTGATCATGTGTAGTTACACTGCAGTAAAAATGCCCTGTATTTCATCTTCACTAGGGCTTTAACATGTTATGGTTTTTTATCTGCAACATTGTAAAAAAAAAAAAGATCTGATGCTTCAGGCTGAAAGGACACAGCTTTATTTTCCAGAGTGTATATAAATATATATGCATAATAGGTGTGTTTGGATGTATTTTTCAGTTTCCTGGAATTTGGAACAAGTTATAGTCAAACAAACAACTTTTACTGTTAAGATGTAATTAAATGAACTGAGTTTTGAAACCTGACATCACACAAGGCTACTGTTCAGCAGTTTAGGAACAAGGAGGGACAAAAATCACTGTATCCAATTGATCCAGCCCTTTTTCCTGAAAGATACCCCTTCTCTTTCTGGTCAGCATTAGCATTAATACTGACAGTTCCCAAAATGGAAAGCACGTTGAAAGGTATTTTATGCAGAACTCCCGAACACCCTCCATGATTTGCAACTACATTAATATCACAGGACTCATTACCATTTCTTATTTGCGTTTTAAAGAAACTGTTAACTACCTAATCATAAAGCTAGGTGTTGAAAATTACCTCAATGCTTTTGTTTTACATTATAAACAGATTACCAATTTAAAAAAGAATTTGGCTTTGGGTGTAACTTGTAGGGACCATCATGGGATTTAAACACCCTACAATTTACTAACAAAAATAGTCCACCAACTTAACCATGCTATGGCTCTACCACTGGGGAAGAAATATTCTCAGCAGATCAGTACATAGCAATTGAATTTTGTCTGCTGGCCCAGCTCATTTAAAATAAAGTTAGAAATTAAGTTCAGTGACAGAAAGGACCGAAAAACTTCAGAAAAATTCACAGAAGTAAGTATGAATCTCTTTATCTTATCATAGAATCAAAATCGTTTGAGTTGGAAGGGACCTTTAAAAGTCATATAGTTTGACTCCCCTGCAATGAACAGAGACACTTACAGCTAAATCAGTCCGCTCAGAGCCCTGTCCAACCTGACCTTGAAAGTCTCCAAGGACAAGGCACACAGCCATGCCTCCCTACCTTTATTGAGGCACTGCTGAGTGTTACTGCTGGATGAAAAAGGAAATAATTATTTCATATGTTTGATTTCAAGTAACAACCTCCGGTTGAAAATCTCTATAGCAGAGACTCCACACAAGTCTCACATGTATCAGAAACCTACCTAGAAAACTTCAAAATAAGTCCTTAGAAATTTAAATGACAAGCTTTGCTTTAGTCCTGGGCACACAGATAAACATACTGGTCTCACAAACACAGATTGGAAAGACACAGAACTGGAAGTGATGTCACAGAATCATAAAGGCTGGAAAAGACCACTAAAATCATCCAGAGCAACCATTCAACCCATCATCACCATGCCCACTAAACCATGTCCCTAAGTGCCACATCTACCCTTTTCTTGAATACCTCCAGGGACAGTGACTCCACTACTTCCCTGGGCAGCCTGTTCCAATGCACTATGACTCTTTCAGTGCAAGGTCAGATTAAGGGTCTCTAAATTAAGCAGGGAAAAAGCCTTGGCTGCACAAGAAAGCTATTAGCTTTGCAAAGGACACCTGGCAAGGGTTTTCTCTTCATCTATCTGTTTAGCATGGTAAGAAAAGCTCGTAATTAAGCCTGAAACTTCAGAGGTTTTTGTGTTCCTTGACCAAGTCTCCTGCTGAGAGTCTGAACACAGAGGTCCCTGTCAGATTTCATTTGTTCTGCTGAGGGTTCCTCGCTGGTCCATTAGAAAGGGAACACCAAGACAGATAGGGCTGTCCCAAGGACGAGCCCTTTCTTTCACCCCATCATTTGGAGCCCATTGTAGCTGACAGAAAGCCTCCTTCTGATTGCATTTGGTATGTATCGGGCTCCGCGGCCTCATTTTTGAAAGTGCTGAGCACTCTGAGCTCCTGCAAAATCAATGAGGGCTGCAGGCGATGCTGAGAAACAAGCTGCTAATAAATTTTGAGCACATGACAATATGTTACAGCTTTTTGTCTATTCCTATATCTGCATTTCTCTTTAATTCCTACACTGTTTAGGAATGGCTCCCATAGTCATCATATTTTTCCTCTTTTTTTTCTCTAAATAGCACATTATTTTTTCATAAGATGTAATTTCTCCTGCCACTGAGACTCATACTTTTCCTGATTGTCTCAATGTTTCTTTCTAATGTCTGGGACTCACTTTTATTTGTCATGAGCCTAATCTTCTCTCTGCCTTTACAATTAGTTTTACTGTACATTAAACATTGTTCAGAGAGATTTTTTTTCTGAAAAGCAAGAAAAACTATTTCAAGCTAGGATAGATGTTATCATTCAACTAGATTCTATGATTTTGGACAAGGTATTGTTGGCAGTTCAGTGATTCATTGTTTTGTGTAAAGTTTGTCCATGTTTTATGATACTATTATTATTTGAATGTAACTGATAAAGAAAGAAACTGGAGATAAGAAAGAAAGGCAAGTGCAAAAGATTTAACTGATCTCTTTCTATTGTATCTCTACTTTTAGAATTCCTTAAGGTTTCCAGCGGTCTGTAGCAAAATAAAGTTTTGGAGCAGGCTACTTCTCTCAGCTGTGTCAAAGAAGAGCAGAAGTAACTCCATTTTCTGCCCTGGAGTTACTACTAAAACTATGTTGCTTCACTGACTGTTGGATCCATACTTTCGTTCCCTAAGCAAAAGGCAGGAACAAGATCACATCTGCTGCAAGGCTAAATCGTCTTTTCACTGGAAGGCAACATGTGCATTTTCCAGCACACAAAGAAAGAAAAGCAAATTGATAAATCACTTTCCAAAGCTGTAGCAGAGCTGGGGGAAAGAAGGTACCAGCTGTAGGATCACAGAAATATCCATGCACTGCCTGGAGGGACCGACAGCCACTTTGTGTCCAGGTGAGAGCAGTGGCCAGCTCTCCCATCCCACCTGTCAGCAATAATTATGGATACTGAAAAACCTACTTAAGGTAAAAGTAATAGAATCACGAAGAGATTAGTCTGCAGAGGGATATTTTTGTTTAACAGGCAGTGTATTCAAGGCAAAGCAGGCTGTGCTGAAGCCTAGAAGCTGAGTTTGAATGGGAAGAACCTGCCTAGCGATGCAGTTTGTGGCAGACTTCCAGCTCACGTTTATAGTGAGAACACATGGAGTACTCTGCTCAGCTTTCTGAAGTCCTTAGCTAATGTCATGTAGTCCATCAAGCTGGTATGAACTAGCACGGTACCAAAAGACACAACCCAGCTCTTCCTCCTGTCTCCCGTTACTTGTTCTCACTTCCTGCCAGTTTTTCCTCTGGGACAGCAAACAGCCATGTGGCTGCACAGTGAACTAAATTTGAGAGAAAACTAATCCAGGAAAGAAAGTGGCTCCCTGCTGTATTTCATAGCAGGGCCACTTAAAAGCCTGTGCTGACAGATGGGAGAAGCAAGCAAGGAGGAGTAAGACATTTTTAGCAGCGGGGCTGGGTTTAACTGGTCATAAAAGAGCACTGGTGCTAATCTCAGAATAAACCTATTCATTTCAGAGTCACAAGCAAAATAGGAAGTTATTTAAGTGAATTGGAGGTTGTACAGTAGAAGAACAGGACTGCAGTCACAATCTGGGAAAATAGTTTCTTCTAAATAATCTGCACAGGAACTGAATCAACCAGAAGGCACTGCTCAGCTCCTGAGCTCTGGTATTTCACCAGTTCTGGAGTGATTATTTTTCACCAGATTCAAGACTTTTAGACAAGGGTTTGATCTGAAATAAAAAAAAAAAAAAAAGAATGCTGGAAGAGAATAAAAGAATATCTTTGCTGTGTTTGCTAGAGCTACAAACCAAGACAACCGGCTGTCCTTCAGCCCAAGGGTAGAAGAAAGGTACATCACCACTAGGCCTTTCAGGCATTTTATATCCTGCCAGCACATCATCCATGAGAAGTGAAAGTTTTTCTTCTCTTTCAAGCAAAATAATAATTGACTGGAAATTTTCTCAGTCCTTAGCAAGAAACCATAGTTAGGCAGTATATATGGGGATGAAAAGATATGTGATCATCTGGGACTTGAAAGATTGCTACAAATTGGAGATGTTACAGAGCTTGAGAAAGCCACCACTGCAGCCGGGACTGACAAAAGCATCAAGAAGCAACAAGTAGTATCAGAGGTGATACCAACTGGCTCTCTACTTACCTTAAGTTTTTTAAAAGCAGCAGTTGTCTGCTGAGCTTTCATCAGACTTTCCAAACCACCTGGAAGTGACTAGGTGTTAAACTGAGAATCAGAATTATTCAAGATAGTAGCTAGACGTAGCCACGTAGCTTGGATGTATTGTTAAGCACCCAAATGAGCAACATCTCACTAGGAATGCTGTCTGAGGCACGTGTGATGTATACAGGAGTTAGAAGCACAACAGTGAGATTATCTTCATGGGACATATGGTGCTAATGAGACTTCAGCCAGTCTGTTAGCTCAGATTACTCTAAAACACTCTAAAACACTTCAACCTTCTCTGCACCAAACATGGAAGTGTATCTCACAATTTTTTACACGTAAATGTATGGCACACCCAAAGTTCTGCCCAGATGACAAGAATCTATGTTCACATTTGTGGAAGGTTTCTACAAGTGATCACAATAATAAAGAACATCTTTTAAAACATCTTGCAGTAAAGCCAAAGCTTGGAACTACTACAAAGACAAACTCCTGGAGATCTCAAATAAAGTCATATTCCAACTATGAAAGGAAGACCAGACTGCAGATCCCCAAGTCTACAAATTCTGCTCAACAAACTACAACACGTTAAAACTACTACCATAATTGAGTTCATTAAAATGCTTTAAGTTTCTAATTGCTGCCAGTTTGTTGAATTCTACCTCCTTCCCTATTCCATGATGTCTACTGCAAGGCTATTTATAAATAACTGTTTTTTCAGTGAAACCTCAGAGCACAACAAGGAGTAAAAAATGCTCGTGTCATCAGTTAGGTAAGTACTGCTAAGTGCTGATGTGCTCAGATATTTCAGTACTCATGTATGATTCCATCATATTGATAAGTTTCTTAGGAACTGTCACTCAAGATGCCTACTCTCTGGCATGTTCTCTGTAAATGAGATTTTTTTTTTAATATTAAAGGTCAAGAAGTAACAGACTGCTTTTTTAATGCAAATTCCTCTGTAAACATGTCATGAGCCTGAGGAAGCTGACTTAAACAGCTCTAGAGTTTTAACTATTTTGAATGGTGTCCAAGCTGTTGCCTTGAAGGTTGGAAGCATTTTTGCATTTAGTAACAGAGCTGTGGTACTGTAGGACTTAGATTTTATGCACTGCAAACACAACCTGAAATCAAAAGAGACAAGTACAAAATAGAAGAATATACTTTATGAATCATCTGAGCATGTGATTACTTTTGAGACTTGATAGCAGGAGTTGGTATCTGCATTGAAATCAGTGATAAAGTATTGGTACCCACCAGACACTGAAATACTTCAGCTCTAGCTCATCGTGCTTGCAAAGAATTTGAGATTGATTTGATGACATAGACCTTTGGTCTTCCACATACTTACAGAAGAACTCAAAATGAAAGACAAATCAAGCTCACAGGCTACTGAAAACCGATCAGAGAAAGAACTGTATTATAAATATAACTCAATAATGGTAATGGACCAATGCTGAGCACAGTACTTCCTTAGAAAACATCTGCTCGTGGTTCTCCTATTACTAGGTGTAGAAAAAAAGTAATCTTTAGCAGAGACTATAGCTGTCATGCCAAATTTCTTTTCAAACTGTGAAATTTGACCTTTGCAATAGAGTAGAGGCTTAGAAATCATACATACATGTGGTGTAGCCTGAGGTGGCCAGGTCATAGGCTTTTCCTTTATGGAGTCAGTGAAGACTGGGAATGTTTTACTAGAACATTTTTGCTCAGTTTTGCAAGCAGCATCTTATCACCTGTTCAGCTTAACAATAACAGAAAAAACTGGTCCAGAACACAGTCATCAGTTTTGTTTAAGAAACTATTATCTCTGACCACGCGTGGGTGTTCTAGGGCACTATTGCAATGTCTTCCTTATTGAAGTTAACCTGCAGAGCTACCAGATCCATGTCAGGTCAACAGCTTTATATATCCACTAACATATCAAGTTCAGCATCAAATGAAACCTGTATTGAATCTGAAACAGTTGGCTCTGTTTGACAAGCATAAACCTACTATTTACCTACCAGAAGCAGGTGCCAGTATATTTTTAAATATTCCATAGCTGACTGTTGTTATCTAAACAATATATAAGCAGAAACTCTATTTAGAATGCATATCTGGAATTTTTAACAGAATACATCTCTCCCACTGTCCTGTGAAAGAATCACCCATTTTTGCCTTCTAAATATAGTCCACAATGTAGTGGAGACTTTTGGCAAAAATATCTCCCACTGCCACAGTGTCACTGAGCAGACACGTTATTTTTTGATTCTGTCTTGCTCATTTCCACAAGACCAAATGGGAGCTAAGAAGTTATTAATGCACATAATGGCATGTTCTTAGCAATAAATTCAGTCAGATATAGCAAGATGGAATGACAGAGTCTAGGACAGACATCCAGTGAGACCAAAGACAAGTGATTATGAACAGCTGTTGGCATGAAATCCTGTATTTTCAACACTGCACAAGTCTTCCCATTTCGTAATACAGTAGTAAAAGAACTGGAAAACTCATCATGGGTCAGTACAACAAAAAATTTTCCCCTCTATCATTTCCACTCACTGATTCATGTCTCTCAGGAGCTCACAGAGGATTGCAACTATTAAAAGCCTAGGCTGGCTCTGATGATACATACTTTTATCTCAGAATGTGCACAAACTAAACAGCATCTTGGTATGTGCCCTCATCATGTCCTCCACCCACCAGTGGTTTGTATGTTCCTGTTTTATTCAGAGTTGTCACATTAAAATTACAGAGTGTTAACTAAAACATCTATTATAAGTTTTACCTTCTAAATATGTGTAAGATATAGCCCTTACAGTGAACTCTCCTCCTCTTCCCACCATATTAAAACAGCATTTAAAAGTGACACAGGCACCAGAAGAGACTGGATTCCCCACCAGCTTCCTCTCATCCTTCAAAACAGTTCCACTTCACATATTCATATAACAAAAAAAAGGTTACCCAGTCTCTATGCTAATACAGGACAGGATCAGGCTCCAAAGTATAGTGAGAAGGACTGAGGCCAGATATTGAGTAGAAAGTCTCCTCTACCAAGGCTGGAATGAAGGATCTAGGGATGTTACAGCATCTCACTGGGATCCCTGAATCAGAAAAACACCCAATAGGAACACCTTTTGCATACCTATTTCTTATAACTGCTGTGGTAGTTCTGTCACTGCAAAGACTGACACACTTTAATGCACCTGTGTTTGCTGCCTTAGTTGTTAACTACCCTTTCTATACTGGATCCACTTCTCTCAAATTCCCTGTGCAGTTGGATGGTCAATTCTCCTCGTCACTGCCAACTGTCTTATACTTCATTATTCTGCCTGAATGGTCCTCAAAATGTACACATTATCCACTCGCTGTTTGTTCAGCTAACTCCCATCCTCTCTGCTCCTGTTTTAATTAATAATGTTCATTGACAGCTGTCCAATTCCCTTTGTTCTTACACAGAAACCAATCTATACAGCAGTTTGCTTTCTTAAATTTCCCTGTACCTAATACACCTAAAATTTTCCCTTTCATTTACCCTTTCAGAGGCTTCATTTCTCCACACCAAACCTACTGGTGAAGGTGAAAGCAAACACCTTGGAGAGTGACAATTATCACATATGGATGAAATATGCTCCTAGTAATCCTTTGGGATCTATTGAGGCATGACATGCACATATGTGTAAATGTACTATGGACTCAGAAAGCCACAAACAAATGGCATTATACTCTGCCAAAAGGCAAATGTTTTCTTGAGAAGGCAACAAACAGGTAAGAAGTACTGAAAACAGTTATTCTGGAAAAGAAATGTGACAGATTTTCAAAGGAAAATTAGAATTTGGTTGTTCAGCAGTTGTACGAGGAGGTTGCTTGAGTTGTTTGAGTGTATCCACCAAGAAGGGCTTACCCTGCCTTATTCTACTCTGGTCATAGTGTATAATTACGTACATTTTCAAGGAAAAACATTTAGCTCCTTCGATCTGCAATGTGTAGTGAATATCCA
Organism: Aquila spilogaster; assembly: GCA_024606505.1. Taxonomy (NCBI): domain Eukaryota; kingdom Metazoa; phylum Chordata; class Aves; order Accipitriformes; family Accipitridae; genus Aquila; species Aquila spilogaster. The sequence goes on along the minus strand of JANHGO010000063.1, from coordinate 7,516,491 downwards.
GCATGACTTTCACGTGCATCAGACTTACACTATCTACAAGCATTTTTATTCAAGCAGCAAAAAAGCAGTCATACCATGACATTGTGGGACAATGTCAACAGGCCTATGTCTGCATGTGCAACTCTCTATTTAAGAAGCACTCATAAGTCCAGAGCATTATATTAACACATTTTTCTTGCAAAGGGATGTTATGGAGAGCAATAATGGGGCCTCACAACATCAAACTACTTCTTTCCAAGTAAGTTACTGCCAGCAGACAGTAATGCAACTTCCTAGCCTGCAGACCAGGTCATATATACTGCAACATGTTACAGCATTCCAGAGAGATTCATCTGTTGTCTTTCAAATTCAGACCTATGATCCAGAACAGTATCTAATTAATTTGACCCAAAGAACTGAAAATGACCACAACACACACTGAAAAGCAGCAAAACCAAGAACAAGAGAGTGATTTATCACTGTTCTCTACTAAACACCATTCAAAACATCACCAAGATTTATGGGGTTGCTAGGCAGAGCACTACTGAACACTAGTTGTCAGTAGAGTTAGGATGCTGAAAGGCAGAAAAGAATACATTTCATTTTGTTTTCTAAGGGAATATTCTCAGTAGATTATACAGTGCACTTTTTTAATCTTATAAAGGCAGAAAATAAGAAAAACAAAACAAAATAAAAAACTTTCCCACTCCAATAAAACAAAAACAAAAAAAACCCACAATGATTCCTACACAAACTTAACCAAAATTGGGGTATAAATAAGATTGTCAACCTTCTCACCAATGTCAGAGTAAATCAGATAAAACCCATTCGGTAGTCCAAAATATGATAGAGCCGTTGAACTATTTCAGAATGAAAAGGGAATTCACAATCTGCTTTCAAGTTGAACACTAGAAGCTGATCTATATTTTAAGCTAACTTAGGCAGAAGAATTCAGAATGGAAGCAGTTCAATACAAGCCAGGTAGTAAAAGGACTTCTTACAGAGTGGAAAAGAGCAGAAGACAATAAAATAAAGAATTATCAGCATAGGACTGTAACCAGGTAAGCATGAGAGGAAAAAATCACAGCTTTTCATACCTACATGATAATCGAACCTATTAATTCTCTTTGTGTAAAAGAACTGTGAGGTCTACTTACTTTCACAGAGACGTCTTCTCAGCTTCCCACGAATTTTATCGATGGCATTATAATCAGAGACATGAAACACGTGAGCAGACTTTGGTTCTGAAGCAATCTCATCCAATTCTTCTTTTAAGGCTTCGCCAACACCCACAGCAAAGATCCTAATTCCAGCCTGACGAGCTGCATTGGCTGGATCCAAGACATAATCCTGGCTCCTTCCATCAGTCAGAAGGATAGCCACTTTTTTAACAGTTCGATCACTAAGTCTCCCACCTGCTTCTTTGGAAAAACTGTAAGTGTTGATGTACCTGAGAGCATCTCCAGTATTTGTATTACCGCCGTAATACCTAATTTTTCGGGCGGCCTCTTTAATTTCCTCACGGGTTTTATACTTTCCCAGGTCAAACTCCGTGGTTGGCCGGTCACTGTATCGCACCACACCTACACGGGTTTTGTCAGGACCAATCTCAAAAGTTTCCACCAAATTAGACACCCACTGCCGAACCTTCTCAAAATCTTCTTTCCCAACACTGGAGGAGGCATCCAAGATGAAAACAAGGTCATAATGAACATTCTTGCAACCTGCAAAAGTGGTAGAATATATTGCTGAGGAAAGTTGAAATACAAGTATCAGACATAACAAATATTCCCTGGGCATGGTTCCTCAGTAATCAGTGCTGAGGAGACAACAAACCCTCTCCCTCTCCCGCAGAGAAAGTGCAGATTCTCAGTCGTTCTTCCTTGTAATTCACTTCTTCTGTTTCAGATCTACAGTAGATCAGCACACACTTCTCATTGAAATGCATACCCTTTCTCTTCCTGCACTACTAACTTCCTCTGCTCAATCTTTCACCTACACCATCTGCATGCATATGAAGCTATTTTTCTCTTTTAAAAACTTCATTGCAGTCCACTTGCTCAGGCAATGCTCTGAAATGACCTTGGCAGCTCAAGAGACCTGTTCTGACCTTACCCATGCCAATCTCAACCTTGAGTAGAGAAGCTTTCATGTTCCCTCCTGCATTAACATTATGATTTATGTATTGTTAGCTAGAAGCAGTTCTTCTGCTCAGCATGATAGCTTGGTGAAGCAACTTTATAACATGAATATTTCGATTTTGAGGCTCTCTGCCATTGACTGTTGACTAAAGGATGACTCACTGAATACTGGGATGGCTTCCCTGACAACAAAGGGCAGATTCTTTGTAATGAAAAAGTTCACTCATCTCCACAAACATCCTTTTGGCTCCAGCCATGATATTTGTAATCTGTGGCCTGTGTAATCTGAAAGGCAAATGTGTTTTAATTGCAGATTTTTTGCCCTATGAAACCAGACTGATCACATATTTATCAGCTGCTTGCCAACAAAATAGATCTCCCAGGAGATGTTTTCTAGCTCTCTTGGAATATATGAAAACCAGCAGGCAAAATATCCATAAAAGTTCCCAGAGATGACCAAGATATATCAATATTATGCAACAGCTGGAAAAAACATATATATTTAATTTACCATTATAAGCCATAGTGCCTAACAAACCACACAGCTTCAAGACTGAAGGCTCTACAGAGTCAATTTATCTATGGTCACAACCACCAGTCATCATTTCTGCATTAGTTCTTGTCCTAAATCATCTCACAAGTGCAACTGCCTGTTTGAACCAATCCTAAAAGGCTAATTTGACAAAACATGTGAAAAACAAAGCACATATAATGTGATTCAGGACAGAGAAATGGTCCAAACAAGTGCCTGCACCGTTTCACTATTAATATCACAGCCATGGCATTAACTTCCTCCGTGCTCTGACCTGGACTGATGAACCTACTTCCATTGATCAGAAAATCTGAGAGTACTCAGGAAAAGCTGTGACTCTGGAGTATGCTCATTGAGAACAGTTTTGCTCTCTATGCATCAGGAAGTGACATCCTCACTATATGGTTTGTGCATTTTCACACCCACATTATTTCCAGCCAGGCTTCAGCAACTAAATGTCTACCAGTGACTGAGATGCATTATATCATAGAATCACAGAATCTTTGGAGTTGGAAAGGACTCTTAAAGGGCATGTAGTTCAACTTCCCTGCAATGAACAGGAACATCTACAGCTAGATGAGGTTGCTCAGAGTCCCATCAAGCCTGACCTTGAATGTCTCCAGGGATGGGGCATACACCACCTCTCTGGGCAACCTGCTTCAGTGGCTCACCATCCTTACTATAAAAAAAAACTTCTTCCTTACATATAAATCTCCTCTCTTTTAGTTTGAAACCACTTCCTCTTGTCTTATACCTCAGGCATGCCTTACTTCTGTGGACATGCCTGGACGGTGGCTGACCCCAAATGCTGTCTCCAGACCTCATCTGCAGTCTGCCTTGCTGACTCATGTTCCTGGCTTGATCTTGCACCTGTTTCATTGCTATGAGCTCCTCTGATAGCCTGGATCCTTGGTTGAACCACCCTCACTACTGCCCTCTCACCTGTGGCACCCCAGGCCTTAGGAAATACTCAGTCCTTTCTGCACTCATGTTAGCGGAGGACTAGGAATTTTTCCCTAGTACAGGCCAAAGAATACGGAGGTATAGTACACAATTCATCCAAGCACTTGCATGACAGCCAGCTCAGTGAATAGAAATAAGAAACACACTATCCAAAGGTAGATGGGTAAAATGCTCTTAGCATATGTCTTCACAGAGTTCTGATATCTGAGCTAAAGGAAGGTCACAAAGTCTTCTCCCACACCCACATTTGGGCTTACATTTCAAAAATTAGTTCTGGTGCTATTGATCATTTTGATACTGTGCACATGCCCTACAGAGGACAGGAGTCTCACAGCAGTCCTCTGCACTGGAAAGGAGTGTGTGGACGGCTCAGTAACACAAAGAGGACTTGTGTTCAGATAAGAGAAGAAGCATTACAGTCAGGTATTACAACACTGTAGAGCAGCACTTGTGGTACTACATGATAGCAGTGGGAGAGGCTGAACATATACTCAGTATGTTATGGATGATATCATTTGTTGCTGCATTAACTTCAGTTACAGGGGACATCCCAGAGACCTGACCCAGGTGTTGCTGTTCCTCATGTGTCAAAGGGAACAACCTGCCCATATGGGATTGAGGTCATGTTAGAAACAACCTGCCCGTATGGGATCGTGTCTTGTGATGGAATTTTTTAAGTGAGGAAATCCTTGACTGTAACCACAGAGCAAGAAGGATCTGGCTGGGTATATCAGCAGCATGAGCAGCTACCTGAAAGCTGTTACACAGAGACTACAGTAATTCTCCCACAAGCAAAGAGAGTGTGAAGATGACGGAATATATGGTTTTATGTTACGAAATGTCAATTAGATTACATCCATGTATATTGGCTACATTGCCAAGTGTAGTTCTGTTTGCTTTTTGCAGAATATAAAGGATATAACACAAAAAGTTAAGCAAGAAATCTCTGATTTACATAAGGAAAGAAAAAATCACTGTTAATCTCTTCTGTCTGAAAGAATATTAACTGAGACTAACTAGAAATATTAAGGTTTAACTATAAAACCCATAAGGTAAAGACCTTCCTGTTGCTCATTTTAATGACTTTCAGCAGATGAGATGACTGTACTTTAAAAACAAACAGAACAGAAAGAATCCATCCTATCTGTGTTCAAGGGCAATGAGCCTTAAAATGAGGTGTTTTTGAAGTCTAAAATATGATGCCTATTCAGGCAGTATTGCAGGGCAGAAAAATACGGTCTTTTAGGATTATTTTCTTAAAGTCAGTCATTCTTTGCTGATGGCAGTGAGATTAAATGCTGCAGAAAAGCTTTCAGTAGTTATGAATCTGCATTTTTATTACTGCATTGTCCACTGCTGGGCAAAATTGATTGTTTTCCAAGAATGCTATTATAATGTTGTTTACTGGCAGAAACGGTTCATGTTAAGGGAATATGGAACATAATTCATACAAAGTGAACTTTAAGTTTTTTAATTACAGGAATGCTCTACGGACCCACAATTCCAAGAGTCGCAGTCACCTGTTCAGACACTGGCTCAACCATTTTGCTACACTGCCGTTAAAAATAGCTCACAAACAAGCCATAAGCCCAAAATTATTTAACATAAATATATAAATTATAAATGGTACTTCCTTTCTGTAACTGATCCACTAGCACTAGAAAAGATGAGATTTCACTTTTTATTTGTTAATAAAACGTCATTCCTTTGAAACTTAATACTAAAAGACTTACAAAAATCATAGAATCGTAACAACAAAGAATCATAGAATGTCTTGGGTTGGAAAGGACTGTAAAGATCATCTAGTTCCAACCCCTCTGCCATGAACATGGTTGTCAACCACTAAACCAGGCACTAGATCAGGTTGGCCAGGGCCCCATCCAACCTGGCACCTTGAGCACTTCCAAGGATGGGGCATCCACAGCTTCTCTGGGCATTCTGTGCCAGTGACTCATTGCCCTCTGAATAATAAATTTCTGCCTAAAGTCTCATCTAATTCTCCCCTCTTTTAGTTTAAAACTGTTTCTCCTTGTCCTATCACTACCAGACCATGTAAAAAGTAAGTCTCCCTCCTGTTTATAAGCTGCCTTTAAATACTGCAAGGCTTAAGTGAGGTCTCCCCAGAGCCTTCTCTTCTCCATACTGAGCAGATCACATAACATCTCTGTAAAGAAGCAATTCCTTAGACTGAGAGAACGTCTAAATCTTTTTTTCGGGGTAAAAACTAGCCCTGACTACAAAATAATATCTTTCCTAGAAAGAAACAGAGAAACGCTCTATCTCAAAGCAACTTTGAGCTTTTATTACAAATAAGCTGTGTAGGTCTATAACCATTGTCACTGCCTGATCTTCAGCATCATTCACTTGCAGGGAAATAAACTCTTCCTACTCCTCAAAAAACAATGTGCCCTTGTGAAGACTGCCTGCAGGAACAGACTCTCAATTGCACAGTTTTCTAATCCATTCAGAGAATCACAGATTAGCTGAGGTCAGAAGGGACCCCTGAAGGCCACCTGGTCTAACGTCCCTGTTCAAGCAGGGACACATCATTCAGTGGCATTTCAGCAGATAGTACTAAATGGCACAGGCCAAAAACCATGCCAGGGACCCAGCTAGATAGTATGAACCATGAGATGGAAGAATATGAAGAGCACCCTGACTCTGTTTAGTTCACTAGGAAAGTCCCAGCTAGAAGAAAGATTCACAGCCAGAAGAAAGATTCACCAGGTCTAATGTGAAACCCACTGAAATCAGCGTAAGGGGTGATCACCATGCCACCTCCACCGATAAAGCATATCCAGAGCAAATTGCATGCTACTCCTTTTGTTCTGGGTGGCTGAAAACCAGAAACTCTAGTTAAATCATAACCCTGATCCCTTAGCTCCATTCCTAAGGTCTGTTTTATGTCTTTTCATTAGTAAATGTCTCACTTGCTTTCTTATTGCTTTCCTCCTATGGTGATAACAATGATAGCATCTCAGCCTTGTAAAAGCCCCAGCAGCTATTGAACAGGAGTGGAACGGTGCATACCTGCTCTCTGTGCCTCAGTTCTCTCCTCACTGAACACAAGTGTGAAAAGAATTAGGAGACAGGGTAAATGGCATCTTCCCATAACAGACATATCTCCTTTCTCACATCAGCTTGTCTTTTCACCGTGGTGGGAAGCTCTCTAGAAATCCAATCTGTGGCCTATCAAGGAAAATAAAGAGCAAGTGTTATCTCACAGAAAAACAAACAGAAGTAATGATGCAAGGCATGGGAGCATCGTTTTGGGGAGCTGTCTCTTCCGCTTGTCATTTTGTTGACCAGACACAAACCACCCAGGCAAGAAGTTCACCTACTTTTCAAATGCTATAGCCTTTCACTGCCTCTATTCAGTGTGCAGCAGCCTGAATGGAGAAGGAGAGAGATTACCAGATTATTATACTTTAATTGAGCTCACTGCCAACTACACAATCAACGCACTGGAGTGGAAACTATTCTTGACATGGCCCTCCCACATATTCATCATTAAGAGATACAAAACGCAGAGCTGGGATACAGCCCACTGCAAATCACACACAACACATTGCCACTTCACCCATGGCTGCTTTCAGTTCCCAAGCCTCAGAAATGCTGAAGATTAAAAACACATGGCTGTTTTCCTATACATGCTTGTTGCTGTCCATGTCTATAGTTATAAACTCAGCAGCTTCAAAACACATCTTTCAACTATTTAGGCAAGAAATGTAAAAGCTCAGGTGGAATACCTTCAGTTTAAGGTTATTTTCTCAAGTATACCTTGTCTGAAGCCACAGAAGTCAGGCAGAGTTGTAACAAGCCATGCCAAGTATAGCTGCATTTTCTAACACTAATCTAACTCCTTTCTTACTGTTTAAATATTTAATTATTCATTTACTATTTTAAAAATTAATTTTTACTATAAGGATCACAAAATCATTGCATTTTAATGTTCTAAACTCCATACACGCAAGGGAAAATAGTTTCCACTCTGCAGCTCTTACTGCCTGAGGAATCATTTTGGAAAAGTTTTTCTCGGCTCCTGAGTCCATCTTTTACTCTTTAGTGCACAGATTTCTTGGTTCATTTTCTTAAGGAATTTCTGCTTCCTCTCTCTTTTAACATGCACATCAGCATCTTTCCCTTGATGTATAAAGAAGGCATAAAGGGAACAATGTATGCTGTAAATCATTGATTATCACTGATTATGCATTCTAGGAAATTTCTTTGCAAAGCAATAGGATTCTGGGGGAATCATGAAAAAAAAAGACTAGTGGTGTCAGCATTTGTTCACATACAGTCTTGATCAGTCAAAAGTTGGGCCAATCTCTACTATGTCTCTCAGAAATAAATTGCATATCATTCTGGTTTAGGAAATACAAAAGGGAAAGCCTTCAGTACCTGCAGATCTTTATTCTCAGAACAAAATGCAGGCTCCTGTATTTTCAAGGGTCTTTATCATATGCAGACAAGGAGAAAAAAATGCACCGAATACATTGTGTGCTCTACAGATAAAAAGTTGGAAGCATCTGCCAGCAGTGGAATATGAACACTAGATAGGATGCAGAAAACAAAGTGTTTTATTTAAGCACCATCCCTAAATCCAAAGGGCACAAGCAGATGCTGTAGTTTACACCTCAACCAGACAGTGTCTCCGTGAGACACTGAGGTTCTCACAGAGCTTGCTAGAAAAGGTTGCAAGGTAAAAAGGGCATTAAAATATCACCATGCCCTACAGTAGTTAGAATTTCCTTCTAAATAAACACATTACTGAAACACCGATCAGGCAGCTGCCTGTGGAGGGATCAGGGCAGGCAACTTTAAATAGCTATGGGAGCCTGCAGCCCAAAGTTTTTTTTCCTAGGAAATGTTGGTTTCTGGCATTTAGAGAAATGGGAAACCAGATCTGCCATGGGGCATTCTGCACTTTCAGCACTGAGAGCTCAAAACGCCATTTCTGTGTGTCTGGGCTTGCACGGCAGCAAAGTTTTATAAATACATTATTAAAAACAGCCTTTGCCAGCTGCTAACTCATACAAGGCTGGGATAAATGGAGCAGACCACCAGCTGGTGTCACTCAGCAGAACGGCAGCGGGATGGACGCATGCCGGCTTGAAAGGCAAAGATGTGGAGTTTGGTGGACATGCTTCACTTCATCCACTTCTACTGGGGCAGAAGGTCTACGTATATGACCAGCCTCGAGAAGTGTGTTTCTAAGGAGTCACTCATCCCCTCTCTAGGCTATAATACTTCAAGAGCTCATTGCTGTGTTATGAATGCTGAAAAGTATCTCAGAACAGTCATTTAGCCTAAAAATAGGGGAGGAGAAATGCAAATTAAATCAGAACATCTGCTTAAAATCTAGAATCATAACCTGTGGTGTCTTTAATACACAGTTGTGGTTCAGTGTTATTCTTGCATTCAGTCCAAAATACATCATTTTATCCATTTTTATAGCGTGGAGAATTGAACCAAGTCTCTTAACTTTCAACTAATTTATAAAAGGATGTTTCAGGAAGATAAAATTGCCCCACCTACATCAACGGGATTCATATCATAGCAATGAAGTCTTCAGAGGTATGGGAAGAAAGGGTGGAGATAAAGCATTTCTCATGAGAGGTTTTCTGCAGTGGTTTCTCCTCCATTTCAGTTCACCACCATGAGACTAAGCCCAGTCTGCAATTCCAGCAGCTGACCAACACCTATGTCCCATTCCAGGAGAAACTGTTGAAAAGGAGCCCAGAGTGGGACAGTTCAGGCTTCAGAGTGATCCAGGAGTAAAAATTTATTTCTAGTGGATCCTGTTTCCAGTTGCCCATCATGGTGTTCTGTTATTATTACTTAATAATCATGTGCAAATATTTGTCCTAAAGTGGCATAAGTCAGTGTACAACCTTTAAAAACACCTCTTCTGCTTATTTTGCAAACTTCACTGTGGGATTACTTTGTGACATATTTACATGCATTAAGTGATACTGCAGAAAGAGCTGACAAACCCTATTACGACTGAGTTTGTAGACTCCAAGCCCAACGTCCCATTTTTAATAGTTTAATGAGAAATAAAGGAATGAATAATTCTGACTGCATGCAAAGATGATGTGGGAATGGCATCCAGGCTGAAAAGAATGCTGGTAAATATTAAAGTGAGCTCTCCTTGCTTAAAATACAGGCATAGGACTAAGCTATTCGTACAGCCTCACAGCTGAACAAACAACATGCAGAAGATGGACACAAGCGCTATACAACATTTTTTGGAGGAGTGGTATAGAGTTCTAGGTCAGTGAACATCCATGGTGAGGCCTGTCTGTTCTTGAACAATAAATAAACTTACTTTGGCAAATATTTGATCATAAAAAGCAACATTTAAAAAATACAAATATATTAAAAAAAAAGATGAAGGAGAACTGAATCTTCTCATCTCAAAAGTACTTTATTCTTTTGCTCAGTCAGGTTTCCCTTGCACTCCTGCATTTTAAGAGATGCTGTTTTGTCTTCTTGATCTTTATGGAGGTTGGGAGCAGAGCCTGCGTCCAAAGCATTGCATACATATCCAGAACCAAAACGAACAGCTGAGCTGAATTTTGTGTTTGTATTTTTTTTGTTTTGTTTTTTTTTTCCTGATTTAATCAAAATGAAAGATTATCCTGACATCAGTTTATTTGGAAAATAAAGCCCCTCTCCTTTGTGAATAAGATGATGCGTTTTTCTGTCCTGCTCTCTCTGTCTTTGTCCTGCCAGAGTGTGATGCTGAAGGGACATACAGGGATTTTTTTTAGCGTGCTTCTCAGATAATACTTTCACATCATCATAATTCAGGGGATGAGGAGGGAAAACTGTATGATAGAAACAAAACTGTGTGCTTAGAAATGGTATTCTGCAAAAAAAAAATGAAGGGAAAAGAAGGAACAGATGCAAGGAATGTGGCAGAGCAGAAAACTGCAGTATTTCTACGGTGAGTGATTTAAGCACAAGCACTGGATAACCCCTCCCTCAGCCCACCAGCCACTGCTCTTCTGTCTTGGTTTGAGAGACGTCATCAATACCAAAAGTCTGGGGGATGGGGGAAAAAAAAACAGGTCAATTTCTGTGATCTCCTTCATCCTTCAGAGGAGTGAGTCAGTCACAAAATTGTATTAATAAACAAAAAAACCCACAAAATAATGGAGTCAGCATTAATATGAGAATTTCAGTGGTGTGATCTAGTAAAACTCCTACCTCGTGAGAGCAAAAGTTCAAAGACCCTACAGGGGTAGTGCAAGGAGCAGCGATTCAGATCCGAATGTAAAAAGCACATCCAGTTTTGGACTTTGGTGTGCTCTTCAGCATATCTGAGCTTATGCTGTAGGATATGTTTTACTAAACCCCAACAATGACCTGTGCATCTTACTGTTAAAGGCAAAGCGGGCTGCTAAAACATTTTGCTTAATTTTACCCATTTGTCTGCTGCCACTGGACCTTCACTGTGTGCCATATAAATTTTCCATGCTAGCATTCATAATGTGATTTTAAATGTCTTTAGTATGCTCCTCTGAAGAAGAAGCTAGCCTAGGGTGAAAAAGACAGTATCCAATTATAAAGCTTTACACGTACATGCAAAAATGAAAAAAACAAAACAAAACACCACATAACACTATTGCATCTGACGTCTTAGCAGAGTCAGCTTGCTGATCATGTCTTCCAACTACTGAACTAAGCAATTTAATTATCTAAATTATTGCTGATATGAGCAGGAAGCAGACCAGATAAAAGAGAAATGGGACTTTCTCCCCCAATCAGCCCATACCATCATATATCTTAGTTCAATGCTTTTTAAAGAAATCATCCAGTGGCAGGTCTGGTAGCTGCGAATCTTCCCAGGTCTGATCCAAAGCCAACTGCAGTTAATGAAAAAAGGGTCACTGATTTCAGCAAGCATTATTTCAAAATCCATACGAACAATAAAGCAGAAAACCTTCCACTAACACCAGCGTTGCTCCTGATGTACTTCTTATTCAAAGAATCATAGAATCATTAAAGTTGGAAAAGACCACATGGATCATCCAGTCCAACTTTCAACCCATCACCACCAAGCCCACTAAACCATGTCCCTACCAGTTGTGTTCAGCAACAACTGATACAAAGTCTGCTGAAACCAGAGAGGAGACTCTCCGCAACTCTGCTGCTTGTTGGATGGGGACATTCATGTACCCTGGAAGCCAACAGATCCCCAGTGTTTACTCAAAGTACTGCCAATGCTGCAGGAACTGAAGAGTTTCTTGTCTCCTTTTGCAATATCACATCTCAAGAGCAAATTCTACCCTGATCCCCCAAAAACAGATCAGTTGCATAGAGATGGTTAGCATGACTGCTAGCCAAAGAGATCTGTCATTTTGATAGGACATTAAATGGAGTGCTGAGAAAAGATCAGTAGAGCACTCAAACCCATCAATTTGTTTGCCTCATCTGAACTCTTACTACTCTGAAGTACTTGGTGCTGGAACTACAGGTTCCAGTGAATGATTAATATTGCTGCATTTGGAAAGAAGTTTGATTGTACAACAAATAAATTACATATAAAACAATTAGGAGGAGAAATTTAATAAATAATTGTTTGGTAAGTGACTGGTGCCTGTCCAGGAGACTCAACCAGACTGGAATTGGATAGGAAAAAATATACAGAGAAGTGTAACTAAGTATCTAAAAGGGTCATAAAGCATACTCCAAAGGGAACTGGATTAACTCAGCATGAGCATTTTCTAATTTCTCATGTTCCACTTCGCAAACTTAGAAACGTTATTTTAACCTCCATAGCATCGCACATGCACTTGTAGGGAAAGCTGAGAGAAGGTCAGAACTGCAATTCAACAGTTCCTGACTCCTTAACCTATGCTTAGACCATACATCCCTCAAACTGATTCCTTTGTAAATGTACCTACTACAGACAATTTAAAACAAGCTATTACTGGTTGCCTGCCAAATTGCTGCAATTCTAAAATGCCCTAAGTACTAATTGAGCACTTTGCAACGTATTTTTGCCTGCTGCAGCTATGCAGTGTCTGCAGGCTAAACCCTTGATGCAATTACTCCAAGTATAACTTTTCAATGATTTGTCCAGAGAAAGTAACTCCAGATCTGAATTATATCCTTCCTTATCACGGTTACTGATTGGCTTAGAAAACCCCAAACTAACTTGACATAAAAGGTCTCTGTGACATAATCTCCCAAATCCCAAAGTCTGTGGCTAGGTACCTCCAAATCCATATCACCAATTCCAAATTTACCTTGTTACCTCTCCTACAAACAGGCTGCACTCACATGGTTGAACTACTAGTCCAAAGTACATTACTCAGTAAGGCAACTCAGCCATCCCAATAACAACTCCATCGAACCCAGGCTGTTAGAAAACTTTCTCCATATTTCATCACCTATATTTTTTTTTAACTTCACACATGAAATGCCTCTTGTGCTGCCACTTTGTCAGGGTTTGCGGTATACACATACCCAAGAATTGGAAAGTCCAGCGTCTGCATGTAATTCAGAGCACTAGCAAATGAGGATTATAGATAACACTGTAATCCTCATGAGGAGCCCAGTTCAGACATTTAATTTTACAGTCATTGGTGTAATGGATATCCAGCTTAATGAGGACTGATGTAAGCAAGGCAAAGACCAAAATGATGCCCACAGAGGAAGCAAACAGAACTGCAGAAATGCTTTTTTCAAAATCCTGAGCTTGTCCCCAGTACAACCTTACTGCCATATATGTGGAGCACACTGATTTTTTACAGGGTCACGGAACACCAGTCCTTTGTCCTAAGTCCTGTAACCTGCATGGGCAAAGACCCACAAATCCCATTTTCTCTCAAGCATAGACAGAGAGGTTCGAGCCCACATTAACTACTAGGAAGAAGCCTTTAACACTGAGCCCCTCGAGGCTATTCAATATGAGGAGTGCTCTCCTCATAGAGGGGCCCATTTCCTGCTTTTTATATCCTCATGGAAGTTCTTCCAGCTCCTGGAATGAAACCTAATATTTTCTTTTTTAGTACAGTACAGGATTATGTTAGTAAAAAGACCCATATGTCATGGCTTTATATAGTTAGCTAACAGAGCTGGAGCCAGGAACTGGGATGGTGGTAATAGCCTAAATCTGGAAAATAGGCAACATATATTCTAACAGGGAGGAGCATGGTAAATGTATCTCCCAGAAATTGTACCAAGGCCAATGCACTTTGTATTTCTTGCCCTATGCCTTATGTTAATGGCATGGATAAAGATTACTAGAATCCCTAAAAGCTTCAGAAATGAGCTGATATCAACTGTCTCTCACTCCTCAGGTTGATAAAAGAGCTATACTAATTTGCAGTATACCACACACTCACCCACCATTTCCCCAATGCTTCTGCTGAACTGTCCAGATGACAGAAAATTTCCCAAATACAGGAATACATTTGCCTCCTACTTGCACTATGTGGGTGAATCTCTCCTCCACTTGTTCCAAAAAATTAATAGCCAACTAATATCCTGAAAGTTTGTGTAAAAAATAATGGCTACATTTGACTGAGAGATATTGCATTGCAAAGTCTTTTCATTATGCAGTTTTCACAACCTTGGCCTTTGAAATGGAACCCATACTCTCCTGAGGACCCAAACACACTAGCAAAAGTGAAAGATCTGTGACAAGGGGCCATAAAACCAGGAGACACCTGTCACTACATGGAAAGGTGCAGATAGCAGTATTACAAACTCATCTTTGTCCCTGACGCTTTCCCTCTTCACTCAACATTTGCAGGAAGCCTTGATCCCTGTGAGGGATCCACAGCCAGAAATCCACCCCTCTGAGAACCTCTATACTTACTGAGAACATACGTTGCCCCCTCTCTATTAAAACACAAGAAAGGAAAAGGACAGCTGAAGAGACAAAGAAACAGGCAGCTTGCAGGCAATCCTGGACGTAATCTTATTGGATACAGGGATATTTTCTTTTACATTAAGGGTGGCAAAGCACTAGAACAGGTTGCCCAGAGATGTGGTAGGTGCTTTATCCCTGGAGACATTCAAGGTCAATCTGGATGAGGCTCTAAGTAACTCGATGTAGCTTTAGGTGTTCCTGTTCACTGTAGGGGATTAGAAAAGAAGACCTTTAAGAGTCCCTTTCAATTCAAATCATTCTATGATTCTGTGATTCAATTACTTTACAACCCTCTCCCTCCACAAAATCTAGAGAAGGTCATTCTTTGCCTCCCTGTTGCACAGGGGCCTCAGGGTAGAAAGCAATTCACAGGTAATTTTCGTGGTAGCAAAGCATTTGGGATACCAGCCTGAAACAGAAAACAGAATTGGAACCCACTTAGGATTGCTACCGTCTATTTCTCATAACTGTGTAGCAGAAATCCTTTAAGGCAGTCAGTTCTGGTGAAGCCCAATAACAGAGCTTTTAAGTTAATCATAGAATCATAGAATATCCAACTTGGAAGGGACCTACAAGGATTGAACCCAACTCCTGGCTTCACATAGGAGCACTCGAAATCAGACTCTACATCTGAGAGCATTGTCCAAATGCTCCTTGAACTCCAGCAGCTCAGGATCATGCCCTGGGGAGCCTGTTCCATGCCCACCACCCTCTGTAGGCCGCCATGAGGCCTCCCCTCAGCCTCTTCCGCTCTAGGCTGAACAAACTCAGTGACCTTAGCTGCTCCTCATCCGTCTTGCCCTCTAGACACTTCACCATTTCATATCCTTGCTTTGTATGCTCTCTAATAATTTTATGTCCTACTTATATTGTGGCACCCAAACCTGTACACAGTGCTCAAGGTGAGGCCACACCAGTGCAGAGCAGAGCAGGAAGTTAAGAAGAAATCAGTTTAGGTATCTGCAGAAGTAGGAGGTTTTATGGAGGATTTCAGGCAGCCTGAACGTCCCCCAAGACTCCTTTGGCTCTAACCTCAAATACTTCTCTCAGCCATGTAAGGTGTTGGGGCTAGGAAGGAAGACACAACTTCTCTGACCATATTGGCCTGAAATGTAGGTGTCTTCACCATCACAATACGCTTCTTTAAATTAAGAGAAATAAGAGGCATAGCCTTAAGGTAGCATCAGCTTTGAGTCAAGGCAAGTCGAACAGCATATCCTTGACATTTCAGGAATCTCTGCCCAGCACCATGGCTATCATTAACGTAGGACAAGTAGGCAATGGGAACATACAAGAGTCAAGCAAAAGCAGAATTACAAGGATCCTAAGTCTGAGACTGAGATAAAGCACACTTCAATCCTCCCTCCCCCAAGTTTCTGAGTGCAACAGGAAGGAAATTACTGTCCATGAATCCTGTCAGGTTCCTGCCAGAAGACCTACAGCAAAGCTCCGTGCCCACCCCTTTTCCTGGATTTTATGTCTCCAGGGCTGTGAGTAAGAAGAACAACAGGCAAGTAGTGAAGAAGACAGATAAAAAAAATACCAAATTAAGATGCAAAAGCTGTCAATGAAACAGAAAAGAGCTTTAGCCAGAGAATGCATACACTACTCCCATTTTCTTCCATGAAGGACTGTCACCATCACTGCCATTCCCATATAAAGGAAAAGAAACAAAAATTTGTGTTCTACAGCCCACACACAGCTCTCCCACCAGGGAGATGTCAGACACCAAACAATTATCACTTAACTGGTTTACAAAAAAGGTCAGTACCTTCCAGTCCTGCACAACAGCTCAGTCTGCCTTTCTGTCCTTCAGGCAAGAGGTGGCACAGGGTCAGGTCAATAATCCTGACAGTGACTGGAAGAATTTTGAATCACCTCGAGTCTCATTGCATCCTATTTATCTAATCTAAATTCAGATTGTAGGTGTCTAACAATATATGTGTTTTCATACTTGAGCTACTAAGGATGGGTTTCCTTTCTAGTTCATGGAGAAACAAAAAAAAACCATAGCCAGATTCATTTTACATCTTTCTAAAGAGGATGAGTAAAATAAATGTACTACGTATAAGAAGTGCTTATTTTCCCCAGAGGCAATAAAGGCAGCCTAGACAAACAGTAAAGGTTTAGATACTGATATTTCAACGGACGTCTGTCTGGTCAAGGTGACATAAGAAAGCCAGCCAAAAGCAGCAACTACAAACAGATGAATACCAATAATAGGAAACTTCAGCAAGTTCAGATGTAGAGGGTATAAATTGTTGAGTAGAAAGTCTGTCTAATGGGGAACAGAAGAAGCACATCTAGATTCCTAAGTATCCCTTCCAGAATGATGAAACTGTGTTAAAAAACAGGATTGAGTAGAAGAACCAAAATGAACTTACCTGAGGGCAGACAACACCAGTAAAAACAAAGGTGAAAAAAATACAAAGTTTCTTGACCTTTCCTACGACTTTGTTACTGGATCTCCTTCCCCACCAAGTAGCAAGCTTTTTCCTTTGCTCTCCTTCTCACACAAAGGAATATGCAAAAGTACTAATGCACCATCATGATAGGCAGAGATGCACATGAATTCACCCCATATACAAATAAGCAAAATTTCCAGTGCAGTGGTTTTCTGAAGAGTAACAGTTTTAATAAAGATGTTGCCTCTTATCAAGTATTTTGAGCATATCTTCTTATTTCAATTATTTAAAAAAAAATGAAAAAAATATTATGAGATTGTGCTTGTTTTGCTCTTTTGTCTCTGTGTTAGCATGGCTGACAGTCTGCTTCTTACTGGATAAAAAAAAAGGAGTTACAATTGTTTTCCATGGGTATGCAAAAGGCCAAATTTAATGAATGAACGTTTTTGATATTCATATTGATGTATTCAGAGGAAAACTCTTATTTAGAGTTTATTGCAGATAAAAGGGAGAATTACATGCAGTCTGTTCTCCCACAAAACATAGGTCCAAAAATATACTTAAAATACCAGGATCTTATCTACATCTTGTACAAAAGATGCAGTACTTTCACTGCTCTAGAAAGCCTTCAGTCTTGATTTATGAGACAAAACATTCCTGCACCAGAACTAGAGAGTTGTTCAGGTGCTCAGTTACCATGCCCAATATACTGAAACTCTAGAATGAATTCATTGATCTTCATTTCTAGTATCCTTAAATCACCGTACTTTAAACTGAAACTCTTCCCTGTTTTTTGGGGTCCAGAGTGAGTTGCTACGCTCAAATAATACATTAAAAAAATATAATTAATTTCAACTAATTTTCCCTATATCAGTAAGTATGAAACTCCACAATGCCAAGTCATTCCTTAACCTAAAAAGAACCTCAGATAAGAAACAAATAAGAAATTAAATAAAACACCATCAATGTTTCACTTGTGCAATAAAGGAATAAAAGAAAAAAAATGAATTGTCAAGATCATAGCACATTACTTTCTATATGCCCTCCAGAAACTCTGGACACTGCCACTGCTTACCAGTGGCAGCTTAAATGCTCTAGGAGAGAAGCCAAACACAAGGTGTTGCTGAATCCTCATAGAAAAACTAAGCATTTGTCTACAACTAAACAGTAAGTATCTCAAGAAGTTCTCCATAAAAGCCCCCCAAGTAGCTATAGCAACTGCATTCACTGTATTTTTTACTAGGAAACGTTTTTTAAAGCTATCTAAGAAAGTTCATTTTTTCAGCTATTGCTTATGTATTTAACTTTCAGGTTTCTCAATGCAATCCTGCTCTCCATTCAGCTTCCACCCTTCCTCACCCACTTGGCATGCATGGCATGTGAGTTGCTGGGGTGACTCCCAAATTCTGGGAAGGAATTTTCTCTCCAAAATTCAGTGTGCTTAAATCTAAATTGCTGGACCGTGGCTTTCATTTGCAGTGAAACAACATGCTGGCACAAAGACTTACATCTCTCAGGCAAATCTAACATCCGAGGAGCATTACACTAAAGCAATAACTGGTATAAATCCTAAAATGTTGTGAAGGGAATGGGAAAATAAATAACCTTTGTTCAAGACAGCTAAATAGTTAGATTTGGAGAAACATTTGCTGTGTCAGAATTCTGCCTTAGTTTTACTTACACTACCAAGTGCAGTAAAGTGACAAATCTTCAACACTACTTGGGATATGAAAGCTTTGGAGAGCCATTATACTCAGCGTGACTTACGTAAGTTATGCCTTTCTAAGGCATGACCTTGTTTATATGACTGGCATCATACAGTGCAATGGTCATGTTTGAGATTTATCTGTTGAAAGGGGTTATTTTTTTCTATTGAAGTAGCAAGGTATGACCAGAAGAGAGTGCTGGCTTTCTTTCATTCTTTGAAAAACCATCTGGTAAGAAGACTGCTCTAGGTTTAACTCATCTCTGGTGCTCCCAGCTGTATGAACACCAGCTCTGACTCCCAAGTCACTTGGAGAGAAGTACCCCAGCACTTCACATTTGCTATCTTTTTTGAACAGAGAGCATTTTATTTCCCTCTAAGGCATGTGAAAAACAGAGAAGATCAAACACATAGTACAGATCTTCATACATGACACCGACTTTCTACTTCTGACGTGTGTGGAAAAATGTTTGGCAGACAAAATTGCAAGGTATATCCACTCACGCACTCCCAAGTTTCTTCACAGATAATGGACACTTTATTCCCCTTCCACACCACAATATTAGTTTGGCATATTGATTCATTTACCCACTTGGAGCAGCTTGTCTAGATTGCCTCAGACTTTGCTAATTATGAAGAGTCCACCATAAAAAAAAACAACACACACCAAAAAATATAAATCAACCAACAATACAGCACCCTTCATAGCTACTATCAGATTTCATGTAATAGCTTTGTTTTGGTATGTTTTCATATAAAAGTTAGTCTATTGCTTTTATAAAGCATTCAGTTATAACCACAGTGATGCCACCAAATAGCTACTAGACCAGTACTTCTGCTTTTGCGTACTTTTCATACGAAGTCCCTGTACGTTTGTAAGCATCAAAATCAAAGACCAGTGTTAAAAGCTAGAATACAAGCCTCAGCATTAAGATTTTCCATGTCCATCTTAAGCTAGAACAATGCTAGCTGCAATTGAATGCAACAGAAACACTAGATCTTCTGTCACATGTTACTATGATGCTATCACCAATGTTATTCAATATTCAACTGTATGAAAGCATTATGATACCTGGAAAATATTCATAAGTTGTCATCTTCTTCCTAATAACATCCTGGAGGCAAAAAAGATTTCTTTCCCAGTGCATACCACTGTACAAGAGTGTCAGTTTTATGATTCCAGCCTATGAATTACACCAGGAGGACTCAGTTTCTCTGGCAACAATTCAAGAACAGGAAAGTCAGGACAATGAAATGACTTCAAAGGAACAAGAGTTATTGGAAAGATCATGCAAGTGCAGACTAAGTATCTAGGCTCAACTCATTTCAGTTTCATCAGATTCCAAGTAGCAGGAATCAATTATTTTTTTTGTAACAGCAAATCTGTGGCATCTCAGTCTAACTGCGTCCTGATGTGCAGCTGCAACTCTATGCATCAGTGTAAATCAAAGGAAACACAGAAAATGATAGCAACAACAACAAAAAAAAAAAGATAGCAAACCAATCTCAATGGAATTCCTCAAGTATGAAGTACAAATAAAGCTGCGCCGCCCCCAGTGCTGAGGCTTAGCCACCTTTCATCAGAGGACAAGCTCCTAAATTATATTACCAAACCATTTAAGCTCATTCAACAGTTACTGTAAGATTACTCTTCTACTTGATGAGAGACTGCTCTTCAACTACAAGTTATAAATAGCAGCATTGCTTTTGCATAACGTGTGTCTCACAGCAAAGGGAATACTTATAGGGGAAAAGCAAAGACTTCAATTAGGATCAGACTATGTTCTCCCTTTTCTCAATTTGGGAAAAGAATGACAGGAGGGATGAGTATTTTGTCTACCGTGTGTAAGACCTACCTTGTTTCTGAGCTCTGTCTTGTGGCAAAGGAATGCCTTTCTCACATTCTGGAGCCCTGAAAGTAAACAGGCAGGGACAGGCAGGATGTGGGCAGAGCTCAGCGTCAACAGTACCCTCCCAGGGACCAAAGTAGCCTCACCACCACCACAAAAGCAGAAAAAGATCAACAGTGAAGGGTTATCCTCACTGCAACGCTTCCCATGATTACTGCTTGGGCAACACCAGCCCTTGCCTCCCCCCTGGACCAGGACAGCACAGAAGCACTCCTTGCCCTCCCTTTTGCCTGAAGACAGATACACCAGTTGCTGTGCTGGATCCCATTTCCTCATAATTACTAGGGAATGCACCAATTTTGCAGATACCCATTTAATTCAGATTGCTGAACAGCTGAATTTTGACAGTCACTGAAAACATTCTAAAAATTAAATATTTTCATTAGTTCAATTGGTCCTAGTAAACTCATCAATAGAAGCCAACTAAGACAATTTGTCTTTTTTTAAAATACCACACCCTGAATTATGTGATTCAGAAATGACTACGGTACTTGCCAGCCGCTGCTAATTTAGCAACACAGCTTGCAAAAAGATCGATGTTCAGACAATCCCACTGGTATCTCAGCATACCTCTTAGCAGATTAAAGTACTCCACAATTTATTTATCAGGATGACAGAATCTACCCCTAAATAAAGAAACCACAGTAGAAGCCTCAATAAATTGGGATTCATTTTCCACTTAAGTCCATATGACTCTAAACACACTGCTGAAACATTAAATCACAGCAAACTGTTGCTAGTGACAGGGTCCTTCCTAGACTTCATGGATTTATTCCCAGAAAGCATTAAACCTAAAGGCAAGATTGCATTAATTTTCCTACCTATATTTTCCATTCCGTTCAGCCATGAGTTTAAACTATATTCCAAGAAACACTTTTTACTGTCTGAGAAAGCATCGATGAGCACAAGTTTAGAGGTATCTCTCCAAATTCAGGGGATACAAGGAAAGACCCCAGGAAAGTATACTTCTGTTCTTCAAGCATGGAGTTGGATATAATGTAATCCCTAAGTCCTCATCCATCCAGACTTCTCCTGCAATCTTCCAAATCTACTCATTTCCATCACCAGTTTTTCTCATGAGTGCATCAGGGATCTTGAAGTCTATGGCACACAAGCAGGTGCTGAAAAGGAGATGCATGCCATTTTTATACACAGTGACCAAAGGAAACAGTTTGCGTTTTCAAATGCGTCTTAAAACTTTCACCTCAGTAGAACAATCTGAGAAAAATTTAAGAGTTTCTTCTTCACATGTTGGGTATTTTATTTATTTAATATGGCATGGGTACCCTATCTCTCCTAGAAAATAACAACACAACTTTTAAAAATTTTTCCCCCAGTATCTAAAACTTGACAACCACTTCTGCAAATTTTAGCTTTTAATTCCATTCTTCTCAGCTGTCGTGTGACGTATCAGAGTGATTTCATAACTTAGGGGCTGAAATCCATGGAATATTTCTGTTATTCAGTTTGACTTCCTCAAGAAGACCACAAGCTTTTTTTTTTGTGATAAACATTAGGACCTGAGGATCAAAAGGGCTCATCTTCAGTGAAACACAAGACTGGGTAACTCCTAGAATCTAAGGACTGGTCTGCTTCACTGTGTACCTGGTCTTCTTACAAAAGGACAAAACAAGCCCAACTGTCATCCAGATGCACAAAAAGAAGACTGCTCTTGGCAGAAGGCAACACACTTCAAAGAGTGGCAATTCCAGAACCACAAGTAGGTGATATTTGACTCTCTAAATCCCAGTAAGACATCAGGAAATCACAGAATCATGTAATAATTAAGGTTGGAAAAGATCATCTAGCCCAACTGTCAACCCATCACCACCATGTCCACTAAACCATGCTGCTCTGTGCCACATCTACACATTTCATGAAGACCTCCAGGGATAGTGACTCTACTACTTACCAGGTTGTAAGACCTGATGTAAAACTTACCAGTCTCACAGTCACTTCGTATTGCTAAGGGGTCTGGGTACTGCACTTTGCACTGTCTGCTCCCAAGCAGTATTAGAAGTTAGTGAGGAGGAGAAAGACGAGTTAGTTGATGAATAAACAACATAAGCAGATAATGGAAAAAATAAGGGTAGGAAGGAAAAGAGCATTCAGAAATCCTCTTATAACCTGCCTAAGTCTTCTGAAGCATAACTGTGTATCCTCACCCCAGATCTTGTTTATGTGACATTCCCTCTCAGTACACCTTAGGGGATTTTGGCAGGGGAACAATTCAAAGTCAGGCTCTACTCTAAAGAATTACATATGATTTTCCCATCCAAATTTCTCCAAGTTTCTCCCTCCTGAGTGTTTTAGTCTTCAAATAAAATGCTCCCTCATCTGATTTTCCAGATGTTGCCATGCCTCAAGTCTCCCATTAGCATACATCTCCCAGCAAGTCTCTGCTCTGAACTGAAATAGAAGCAGGTCCTAAAGAGATGAAAAAGGGTTATGATCAGTCTCTTTACACGTTAGTTAGTCTGTAAAATGTCACTTTTTTCCACACAGGGAACTTGGACACTGAAGGATTTGTTTTGCCTAAGGTTACCGTGACATTACAGAGAATTAAGTGTAGTTCAGCAGAGAAAGTCTTGCACGAAAAGGAAAGCCTCCTTCTGCCACATCGTCTGTGCTGGGACAGAAGAAAAAGGTGTCCTGTTTACCAGACATGATCCCTGTGCCTAATTAGTTTACAATCTAATAGATAGGATTTCACAAATCCTGTGAGTACACAGATATAATGGATTCAAAGAGGATTAACAGCCTCCTCACCCTTCCCATTCTTATGGAGAGTATTTAAGGAGAGAAGCTTTCCTATACAGCAGTCATGTCATAGAACAGAGACTAGATTAGCACTTATCACCTGATCAGGTAAGCAGGTTAGAACAAGTTAGCTAAACAAGAAGAGCTGGTAATGAAGCAGAAAAGCTGAGCGCACAATAGCATGGATCCCATCACCTCAGCATGGGTCAAGAACATTCATAACACTGTTGTTTAATTAAGAGATTTCACAGATAAAGGCCAATATTTGCAGATGCATAGGACAGACAATGGAAAAAATCATTTCTTAATGGTAAATGAAAAACAGTAAACATCCCATTTATAACAGCAATAAGCAAAAAGATCATTCAGATAAGTGTCTGCTTCACACAGAAACGTCAGAACAGCCTAAAACTTCCTATATCATCTGCACATGACTGAGCACTTAGCTCTCTGGCATCACAATCACAACATCCCGAAGGATCCTAAATGTGGAATAATATTGTCACATCACCCTGTTGCATCTTATCCCGCTCCCCTAAACTGCTCTGATAGTTTTAATCTACATCAAACTCTTATGCAGTGTTAATCTATTGAGATGCTGCTGCTTGTTGGTCAACAGCCACGGTTCCCCCAGCTAGTCCGTAGGGAATGCCCTCCTGCTGGCTAACTTTGCGGATGGATATGCCGAGGTTCTCTAGATATTACAGGGATTAATTTGTCCAAATAAAGAGATTTACAGTGTCACTGTCTATATCAGAGTAAACCACTACTGTTCTTTATAATCCATGGAGAGAGGAACAGATACTGCCAGGGAATAATAGATTTCAAATAGGCCAGATGAATTGTGCTGTAAAACTTCTTATTTTTATTCACCAGTTCCAAAGGGAGCAAAGCGATTCCAGCTAAATGGGAAGACTGCAGCAGACATATAAAACTAGATGAAGTGACCCACTATGGCAGCTGGGGCTGAATGAGCGTGTCTCCAGGCATGGCAGCCTACAGCTTCATCATGAGGGCAGCAGAAGGGCAGGCTGCAGCAATCCCTTCAGCTAGGGGGACAATCTCCTCCATATGAATGCTCTATGTGTCTGCAGGTTCCTTCTGTGGCTTCCTGGTGACACTGGTGAGGCCACACCTTAAATACAATGTTCAGTTTTGGGTGCCTCAATACAAGAAAGACATTGAGGTGCCCAGAGAAGGGCAACATAGCTGTGCAGGGTCTGGAGCACAACTCCTATGGGGAGCACCTGAGGGAACTGGGATTGTTTAGTTGGGAGAACAGGAGGCTCATGGGAGACTTATCACTCCCTACAACTGCCTGAAAGGAGGTTGTGGTGAGGAGGTGGTTGGCCTCTTTTCCCAGGTAACAGTGACAGGATTAGAGGTAATGGCTTTAAGCTGTGCCAGGGGATGTTCAGGTTGGATATTAGGAAAAATTTCTTCTCAGGCAGGTGATGAAGTCATCGTCCCTGGATGTCTTCAAGAAAAGCATAGATGTGGCACTGAAGGACATGGTTTAGTGGGCATGATTCCTCAGCTGGCTGAGATCCACCTTACACATTATTACCTTCCATACTACTCTCTGGGAGAGAGACTGAAAGCAAGAACACTGACGTGAAAATGAGAAGAAGTTGAAGAGTAAACAATTTTAAGTTGTTTATCATACAAGGGAAATCTGGTATAAGGTTACTTTATGCTTTATCTGTTTGTTTTGTAATGTGTTATTATCAGCCTTAATTCAGATACAGCTTAAGTAAGGGAGTCTGTTCTATTGGATGGCGTCCTAGAAAGCAGCATTTCTCTGACTTCCTTGAATTGCCGCATCTAAAATTAACAACTTCATTTTATTGCCCACTCCTAACTGCCACAGCTTTCTTGGGGTCATGGCCTGTATTCGTGGAACGGCTGCTAGGGGAAGTGAAAAGGACGTTAGGAAAAGAAAACATGATAACAAAGACATCTACTGAAAAGAAAAAAAAAAAATCAAAGATGGAAATAAAAAAGTGAATTAAATAGAGAATAGAAAAGTACTTAGAAATGCACAAATGAGTGCAAAGAAAAAAACTGGGACAGAAAATGCACTCAGTAATAAACCCAAGGGATGACAAGGAAAGAAGATAAAATAAGCCCACATAGTAAACTGCTTTAATTTCAGGAATGAATCATAAAAGTACTTACCCGTGTAATTAAGAAGAGCCTCCACAAACATAAAAACAACTCTTAGAAGTACACTGCAGGTGGTACCACAATTAAACAGCAAAGCAAGACAGGGGCAAATTGGTTTGAAATACATCAAGCACGTGGTATCTTATGAGAAGTCAAGATTCAAACAAAAGTTGTCAACTCATCTGTTAGGAAAGAGTAGGTCATTACTGCCCCAGCCTCCCAGAGCAGGTGACCAGTTTTATGTCTACACTAAAACACTGTGCTTTAGAAAAGGAATGATTTTTTTTTTCTTAACTTCCTGCTGATGGACTGTGAAGTCATTGCCCATTGCTGAACTGGATCATCAAGTCCTGTGTTCAGGCTGAGACCATCCTGGGCTGTGATACTGCAGAGCTTAGAAATGAGGCAGGTTTTGGCCCTACCAACAACCAGCATGGGACCAGCTGATCTTCAGGTGCCAGAGAAAGGTTGCGCCCCAGTGTCTCTTATCAGGGACTGAATGAATTTTGAGCAAATGGGCACAAACTGAAACTGAAGAGGTTCCCTCTGAACAAGATGTTCAGACAAAACAGGAGGTGCTTGTAGGTGGTCCTACTTGAGTAAGGGGCTAGATCAAATGATGTTCATCAGAGGTCCTTTCAAATTTCAGCCATTCTGTGAGTCCATCCTGTCTGGATTGACTCAATAGGGTTTGTTGAACAACTTCTGGCCACTTATTTCAGTGATAATACAGTGAAATGGATAAAGGGTTGCAGGGATGGCCATTAGAAGATGTGCTCTGAAATGGGTACCAGTTGTTGTTTCAATTCTAAAAATGGCAGCAGTAATCAACACAGTCCATATACATCATTTGTAGCCTTTACTTACCGATAAAATTGGAATTACTGACATGCTGTTGTACAAGTGACAATTAGTTTTATAATAAATGTGGAGCCAATAGTAATTCCCCTGCTTCCCCTCATCTCTAAACTTTCCTGCTCAAAGAAAGAAATTGTGATTGATACACAGAATAATTTCTTCTTATGAAAATCAATATAAAATTGCTTTCTTTTGAAAGAAATACCAAGCTGCTGCCAACAAACACATAATTCAACATGTTTAAGCAAACAGCACTGCAAAAATTGCACTTGGGTAATAAGCAGTCAAACCACAATCAAGTGCTGGCTAAGCTCAGATCAAAGCACAGGACTCCAAAAATATTTAAAGCTGTCAATAATTTAAACTTTACCTCAAATGCTATAGGAAATATTGTAGTTTTGACATATCTTATTAAAATTACTTAAGAATCAATATTCGGGACACAACAATACTCAAATCGAGTTGCTTAAACAAAACTCAAGGGATCCTTCTATTTTGCAAAAATCAAAGATTAATTTCTAAGGAACTGAATCAATGCAAAGTAAATAGATTCCTATAAGCTGCGAAAGGATAGCTTGCATCTACTGCATAGTAGATAAGCTCTGTGACAGCAGTACTCCCTAAGCAAAGGAAATCTAGATGACTGCATAATCAGGACTGACAGCACTCACAATACGTGACCCATAATTCAATTTCATTCATTTCTAATGATCTGTCAGTGCTAACATAGCTTGGAAAAGCTTTGTGATATGTAACCAGATCAGCTCTGGGTTCTGCCCTTTTTGGCCACTCTGCAGCCACATCCACCCTGGTGTGGGATTTGTGGCTCTTCAGGGGATGTTCAAGATGGTTTGAATAATTATTTCTGCAGCACAAGCATTCCCAAGCAGGTGTCAGTGCTCACAGGCACCTGACCTCTCTTTATTGTTAACTTTCCTACCTATCAGGGAAAAAATTGAAAGTTATTAAAAAATATTCATACCACATTAGATGAAGCAGCCTTTAAAATTCAAAATATGTCCACCAGTCTGAGGGTCTGAGATTCTTGTTCATCACTGTGTGCAAAAATACCAGCTGTTTGCCATGAAAAACTCAATATAATAAATAAAATGAATGGCAACCCAGCCCAACTTTCAACTTCCCCAGAGTAAACTCTGTTTTTAAAGTTGTTTCTGGCAGAGCAACAAAACAAAAACTACCGCACTACTTTTATCACCTAGTGAAATTAGTAGGATGTAACACCTGTTGTATATCAATAATGTTTATTATAGAGGTGGGTTGTTTCTTTTTTTCACTAGTCCAGATTAAATTCCTGATCTAGACGCCAAGTCTCTGGTATACTATATACTCACCATCTACCCACCTACTGCCAATTCTGAAATAGCTTTCCCAAGGCAATAGTAATGCATCCACGCCTTTTTTTCTCATTACATGAAGCATCAGCTATTTAATCTTCATAGACCTGTTAGTGATGTTGGAAAATAAGTATTACCAGCCTCCTCCACCCCCGTGCTCAGACTAGGAATAGAGACAAAGAGAGAACAGCAACGTTTTCCTCAACCAGAGCTATCAGTCCTGTTTTGCAGACTATATTTAAATGCTGCAGTATTTAAGCCTGCTTAGTGGAGTCAGGCATCAGGAGCAGACTCGGGAGAAAAATTTGGTGCATGCTCTTCCCAAAAGCCACCAGAGCTCCTTTGCTGGGGTTGTCAGCTTAAGGATCACAGCTGCGGTTCACAACTCCCATGTCAGCCAGCATCAGCAAGTGTGAAGGAGAGCATATAAAGGAAGGGAAGAGTCCTATAGTGGAAAAAAATTGATTGTTCTCAGTGTTGCATTACTATCTCTGAAGACCACATCATCTTCATCCACATTGCTCAGTAACTAGCATACAAACACACTGTTAAGAGTCATGGAAGTGGACTGGAAGCTCAGTAAGGTACCTTCATACACTTGTCTCGTGGCATAGAATCATAGAATGGCTTGGGTTGGAAGGGACCTGGAAATCATCTAGTTCCAACCCCCACCCATTGGCAGGGTTGGCAGGGATCAGGCTGCCTAGAGCCCTATCCAACCTGGCCTTGAACACCTCCAGAGATGGAGCACTCACAACTTCTCTGAGCAACCTTTTCCAGTGCCTCACCACCCTCTGTGCAGAATTTCTTCCTAACATCTAACCTAAATTTCTCCTCTTTTAATTTAAAGCCATTCTCCCTTGTCCTATCACTATCAGAGCAAGTAAAAGCTGAGACTTTTTAACTCACTGCATACTTGTTTGCCAATAAGACAACAAGTCTGAGTGTGGCTTGAGCAGAAACTTTAAGGTTTAAGAGGTGTAAATCTCTCAAATGCACAGTGGGAGACTTCCGCATAGGTCTTTCTGCCAGCAAGATACCAGCCCCCTGCTTGGCTCCACTAACTGAACTGAGGCAGCATCATCCCAGATAGCCTTTGCCTATGACAGTTTCAGAAGCCTGATGCCAATGAAGGTAATCACAGAACTTTTATCAGCAATGGGAACAAAGTATAGTCAAGTAGAAGGAAGAGCAAATGGATAGATATAGGGAGAGCTTGATTGGACTATAAGTAGATAGTTTCTGATGTCTTCATTTTGGTGTTCTTTTCCTGTTCTACCTACTTTTGCTACAAATATTTCGAAATATTCCCAACTCCTCAGCTACAGTGATTTACAGATTTCAGAATTACTATTTTCTATATATGCTGTTTCCTCCTTTCCTTGTTCCCTAAACACAAGCTTTGATAACCCAAAACATCTTTTTAACAACTAGTAGTGCCTAATACAAAGTGTTAATAAGAAAGAACTCAATATTGATGTCCTGAGACTCATTTAGTCAAAGAAAGACCTGCAGGAATGGCTCTTCTCTATAGAGCTAATAGAAAAAAAAAGGAAGAAATGCACTGGCATATCCTCCTCACTCGGGAAAACCAAATGGGAAGGGCTGAGAAGGGTATCTCAGTATTGTGAGAGACAATATACAGTTACAGTTTACCTAAGAAAGCTTGGGGAAATTGACACTGCCCAAACAGCTGAAATAGCCCAGTACTATTGCACTATTGTACATCATACCTATACTATTCAGGTACGATGGTACAGAGAAGACACGGATCTAATGCAGGTTTTTTTTCTTAAGGTTTGCTTTTCGTTATGAAAAAGGGGAACAGTTTAAGAATGGTTTTTAAAAGGAAGGAATTGCAATCACCCAGCAGTGATTAATCAAAACAAGCTTTAAGAGAAAGTGTTACAGTGTGAAATATCCTTTGAAGCCACAATAATTGCCAAGCAAATCTCAGAAATATATTTTAGTAAGAAAATTATCATATGTTGGAAACAAAAGCCTTCTTTTACTCCCGTTATTTTCAGTATTATAATCTCCAGAATCAAAAGATAGCTCTGGCCTTTGGCATGTAGCAAATACATTTGCCCTAAAATTGTATGAAGTGTCAGTAGAAGTAAAAAAAAAAAAAAAAGAAAAAAAAAGTGTATGTATAGGTGCCACAGATAGATTCACCCACACATTGTCTAGGTCACTGAGCACAGAAAGCGCTTCCCACAAAACACAGGATCAAACTAATTCTTCCACTTAATTCTTCCTCCATTAGGTGCCCACTGAGGACATCTTTCTTCTCCCATGCAAATATGAGTCATCCTCATGAATCATACTGATACTTCCTTCAGTAAGTCTTCCATTACATGGACTGTTCCAACTCTAAACCCTTTTTCCTCTACCCCATGGTAGAGGTTTCATACAAGTTGGAGACAGTTGATCAAATTAGAGAGAATACAATTTGTACTCACAAAAGAAACAAGTCAGTCTGATCCCTGAAGAGAGCAGTACCATTACTGCTGTTCAAAAAAGTCAGAAGATCTGATTTCTTCCCTTCACTTTGCAATGTGTTGAGGTCTGCCTCACAGCAAGTTACTTTGAATCATTCTACTCAAAACCAGATGACATTCATTTGTTGGCAGGCTGCCCATCTCTATGTTCAGAATGAGATTTCAACTTTTCCAAGCCTCAGTTTTCACCTGGAAAGATGACCACTAAAGGACATTTTCCAACTCAAACCATTCTGTGAAAACATCACGCTGCATCTCATTAGGAGCCAGAGCAACACAACACACTAAAGATACACAGAGACACTGCAATATACAGTTAAAATTTTCTTTAGCCATAATATTCCATCAACACTTAATTGATGTAATTTCTGATAAACTTTCTTACATACTTGATACATCTTAAGTGCACACTTCAGAGCATCTGTTCAACCATGCACAAGGAGCATATCCAAACTGTAGCCTCAGTAAAATCTGCTGTCAGAAATGCTTACTCTTAAAAAAAGCCATGGAGTTTTTGAGGTGGACTAAATCTTGTGATTGCCTGCCTAGCCTCTTAAAGAAACTGCCTTTCTTCTTTTATAAAATAGTATATATTCTTTAGTATTTACACAAACACCCCCTCAGACAGATGTCTTAACAGGCATTTGTGAAAGAAAACGACATTCAGGCATGCATCTAGAGTACTCCTCAGTGCAAATTAAGCGTAGAGTTACATGTGTAGAGTTTGCAGGTGCATCTTCCTGAGAATGATTTCATTAGTGTCCACGATGCACAGATGGGTTGTGTTATTTTAAGGTCTTAATCAAAATACATGCAAACACACACAGCACTGTGTGCATACTAATGCCTGGGAAGTGTCAGCTTTGAGGCAAGCAGTACACTTTTTTTTTTTTTTAAGAACATTAGGTATATAAAAATACAGAAGAACTGCTGAATAAGGCAGCATAGAGGACAACATATAGGCTATAGAAATAAAATGAGGCAAAGCACATTCATAATATATGTGAACTGAAAACCAAATATCTTGTTAACACAGCAAGGTATTCCCACGTACCAATAGAAACTGAAGTGCCACACAAAGAAAATACAAGATTTAGGCCACCAAAATCCCAAGCTATATTTGCTTAGGAGAACCAACACTGAACAGAGTCATCATCCAATCTTGACAGCTATAAGAATCTGTCAGCTCTGAACTCGTTTGATGGCGTTCCTCTATAAGGGCATTTCCCCAGTCTCTGCTGATAGATCATGGTGAAGACTCTGCACTGCTGATCACAAATTGAGGGCTGACACAGATTGGCTCAGATCCACCTAGCAGAATCCGTGGTCCACAAACTTTGTTGACTAAGGAAAAAGGTAAACTCTGATTAATTATAGAAACATAGAATCATTAAGGTTGGGAAAGAACACTAAGATCCTCTAGTCCAACCATCAGCCCATCCTCACCATGCCTGTTAAGCCATATCCCTCAGTGCCACATCCACTCTTGTCTCAGTCACTTCCAGGGATGGTGACTGCAGCACCTCCCTGGGCAGTCTGTTCCAACACCTCACCACTCTTTCTGAGAGGAAATTTTTTTGCCAATTAAGATTGATTTAACACAGTTCCTCCTCGATTTTCTTTTTAAAACACAGATCCTGTTCCTGCATGTCTGCATACTCAACAAAATTCTTCTGAACTCGAGCTGCCTCGCTGTACAAGGGAAAAATTTAAAAGAACAGCTAAAACAAGGGTTGTGTGCAGAGTCGCAGTGTCCTGGGTGTCAGGATGTCCTCTTACCTGTGCAAGCACAACAGCACCAGGAGGGAGCCTGGTGCCTACACTCAGCCTCAGCCCCACTGCACTCTGCAGCTGTCAGCTTGGACGGGATGGGAGGTGGGTGGGTGTGCAGGGGACAGACAGAGAGACAGACATGCATGCACTCACAAAGAAGTGCTGGTGAGAGAGTGAGGATGGGAAAAATGCTGCATCCTCTGTTGGGAGAGGAGAGGATGAATAAAATGCAGGAAAAAAAAAAAGACAAAGAGAAGGGGGGGGGGGGGAAGAGAGAAAAAAGAAAAGAGTATAAATTAAATTAAAAAGAGAAGAAAAGAGTAAATGGGGAGGAAAAAAAGTACAGAAAAGAAGAAAAAAGAGAAAAAAAAGAAAAAAGAGGAGAGGAAAAGAACAAGAGAGATGAAAGAAAAAAATGAGAAAGAAATGAAGAAATGAGAGAATAAATGAAAAGGAGCAAAGAGAAGGAGTAGAGAGAAGAAATGAAAAAGAGAAGAAAAAAAAAAACAAGCAAAGGAAGAAAAGCAAAGCAAAGAAAGGCAAATAAGAAAAGCAAAGAAAAAAAGGAAGGCAAAGAAAAAAAAAGTAAGAAAGAAAGAAAGCAAAGAGAGAGAGGAGCAAAGAAATAGAGAAGAGCAAAGAGAGAGGGGAGGCGGACGAGATGCACAGGGACGGAGCCGAGGCGCGGCGCGGGCAGGGCCGGCGGCAGCGGGACGCAGCGGGTGGGACCGGCCCGGGTCGGGCGCTGAGGCGGGAGAGGGTCGGGGCGGGCAGGAGCGGGGTTTAAGGAGCGAGGGGAGGGGAAGGCGCGGGGCGGGGAGGGCTGCGGGCCCCGCCGCCGGCCGGGAGCGGGGGGGCGGCCTGGGGACGGGGAGTGGAGGCTGAGGGAGTCGAGGGGGCGTGGGGATGGGGCTGAGGGTTTGAGGGAGTGAGAGAGATGTCAGGGGAGGCGGCACTGGGGGTGTATGGCTCCTGTCCTCCTCAAGGAAGAGAAACGTCCCCAGGGAGGGCATCTCCTGGTTGAGAGATGTGTCCCAAGAGAATCCGGGAAGGGAAGGAAAGGAAATCCTTTCTGGATCGGCAAACAGGTGGCCTCTGCTTTTACCCCTCCATGAGCTCAGTGTCTAAATAAAAAGCCCTCTGCTGGGATATTTCTGCTTGAATTGCAGCTCTGACTTGGGTACTGGAGCTGACAGTCCTTCATCTCTTCCCCAGACGTGTTCCTCCATCTCCTCCAACAGCAGCATCACAGCAGTGAGCAACAGAACATAAGGATTTTTCCCCTTAAGGATAAATACTTGGAAACTTTAGCAGAAGCAGCAACTCTATAGTCATGGAATCTTTTGAGTTGGAAGAGACCTGTGAAGGCCATCTAGTCCAACGCCCCTGCAATGAACAGGGATATCTACAGCTACATCAGGGTGCTCAGAGTCCCATCCAGCCTGACCTTGAACATCCCTAGAGATGGGGTATCCACTACATCCCTGAGCAACCTGTGCCAGTGCCTCAGTACACTTACTGTAAAAAACCTTTTCCTTACATCCAATCTAAATCTTCCCTCTTTTACTTTGGAAACATTTCCTTTTGTCCAGTTACCACAGACCCTGTTAAAAGAGTCTGTCCCCTTCTTTCCTATAGCTCCCCTTTAGATACTGAAATGCCACTCTCAAGTCTCCCCAGAGTCCTCAGAGGGGAGGCGTTCCATCCCTTGGATCATTTTTGTGGCCCTCCTCTGGATACGCTCCAACAGCTCCATGTCTCTCCTGTACTGAGGACTCCACATCTGGACACAGCACTCCCGGTGAGGCCTCACCAGTGCAGAGTAGGGGAGCAGGATCACCTCCCTCACTCTGCTGGCCATGCTTCTTTTGGTGCAGGATACAGTTAGCTTTTCTGGGCTGTGAGGGCACATTGCTGGCTCACGTCCGGCATACCATCCACCAGTACCCCCAGGTCCTTTTCATTAGGCCTGTGCTCATTCTTAACCCTCAGCTAGTACTGGCAGTGAGGTTACCTTGACCCAGGTGCAAGCCCTTGCACTTGGCTTTGTTGAATCCCATGAGGTTCACCTGGGCCCACCTCAGTCAACACACTGGCCTATATCACTAGCTCACAGACCTGCTCAACATACAACTGCTAAAATTTCCCAGTGTGATATTGAGGTCTTGAGTGTCAACTTGGTTGAGGCAGCTCAGCTCCACCAACAGATGGTGACGCTTTTCTTCGCAGACCACAGTTTTATTTTATTTGCTCTGTCTTCTAAATTGTACCGGCACACGTGGAAACGTCAGTGGTTTCTGTTACGTTACAGCTCTCCGTAAAGCTGAAGGAATGCCACAGGAAGTGGCATTCTCCCCCCTCCACGAAGTTTTCAACTTCACAAAGAAAAATCATTGACCCAACTCAGTTCATCCCACCATATTGTATTTCAATACTCATCAGAATATTTATTCTATGTATAAGTTTTATGTATATTTATTCACTTAGCAAATGTACGTATGTATGTCTATTATTTCAATTTATTAAAATAAGCGCATGTATTTTCAAGGGTTTAGAGCAGACAGAGCTCTTGGAAAAGACTTGGAAAAGACACCATATTGAACTGTTGGCTTCTTGGAGATGGCTGGA
>JANHGO010000063.1:7452350-7481914 GCA_024606505.1 Aquila spilogaster | reverse complement strand
AAAAAAAAAAAAAAAAAAAAGCCCAAATTTAACATCAGGGTTTCCTACTATGATATATTATTTTAGCAATATCAAAGCAGTTGCTGGTAAGTAGGAAACTGATCTGAATTAGATGCTATTTTTATTTATCCTCCATCACTTTTCTGTCAATATCTCGTAGGGCTTGCGCTAGTGATTGCCACTACTTATAAGCTAACACATGAAAGGAGGACCAGGATCTCTAAGGCTTTGTGTCCGATTGCTGTGTTAAATGAACAGTTTCACATGTCAGAATATATCTCAAAATAGTTGAGATTGCATGGGACCTCTGTGTCTATCTGCTACATACTCAAGCAGGACACCAAGAGCAGGATGCCCAGACCCATGTCCAGGCCACTTTTGAAGGTCTCCGAGAATACTCTATCATCTCTGGGCAACCTGTGACAGTGCTCCATCACCCACACAGCACAGAAGTGCTTCCTGATGATTAGATGGAATTTCCTGTGTACCTACTCGTGCCCATTGCCTCTTGTTCTGTTCCTGGACATCAGTGAGGAGAGCCTGGCTCTAACTTCTTTGTGCACACCCTTCAGGTATTTATACACATTGATGAGAGCTCCCTGAGCCTCCTTCTCTCCAGGCTGAACAGTTCCAGCTCTCTCAGAGGAAAGGTGATCCAATCTTGTCATTATCTTGGTGGTCCTACATTAGACTCTTTTTAGTATGTCCACATCTCTCTGGTATGGGGAACCCAGAACTAGACACACCAGGTACAGCCTCACCAATACTGAGCAGAGGGGAAGGATCACCTCTCTTGAACTTTTGGCAATACTTTGCCTAATACAGCTAAGAACACTATTAATGCTTCTTCAAGGGCATTTTGCTGGCTCATGTTCAACTTGATGTCCACCGGCACTTGGTTCCTGTGGTTGTTCCCCCCCAGGTAAAACACTCAGCACTCCTCCTTGCTGAACTCCATGAGGTTTTAGTCAGCCCACCTCCCCAGCCTGTTGAGGTCCTTCTGGATGGCTGCGCAGCCCTGATGAGTCAGCCACTTCCCTCAGTTTTGTATATGGTACGTATATGGTACCCATTTGGTATGACTCAGTGGTCTACTGTATATCTCTGATGGCTTCTCCTGGTGTAATGCCTCCAGGAAAATAAAGCTCCCCTTCACACACTGTCCCTTCTCCCCAATACTCATACAGCCAAAAAATCTTTTGGCAGACATAGATTATTTGAAGTCACTCTGGTTTTCTGTCTGATACAATGACTAGGGTGGTGGCTCCCTAGTGCTTCCTGTAAGCCCTTTTACCAGTGACAGACGTTATTTTCACTCACCTCAGCACTGTCACTGCTACTGCCAATGAGACAAGGTACAAGAATGTTACCCTTTGCACATTATTAAGACCAATTCACAGTCATCCTGTCTGACCCATTGCATCTGGAGGAGAGGCATTTCATCTGTCAGTTCCTTCCACCCTTGTGCAGAAGACAAGGATATGTGGATATAGAAAGACTTTGCTAATGAAGAAAGATCGTCACCATTACTGTTCCCTTTCAGGCTTCCTGCAGGGATCATTACCTCAATACAATTGAGAGCCTGATTCAGCAAAGCACTTAGGTACATATTTCCTGAATTAGGACGTGAAGTTAGTGTTCCTGGTGTGGCTGTCTCAAACTTTTTAGGATTGCATTTCAGGCATAGGTTGCTATAAAAATCTTTTCAGAGGCAAGAAAGAAAATATCTGCAAGTGAATGTGGAAAGTGAGGTGTTTCTTGAGACCCACAACCTGGTCGTCTTCTGCACGGCTTCTGGAGTGGTTGCGCAGTTAATTCACTGCTCTACCACTATTTCTTATTCCATTCTTTCACAAACACAGAAAATAGTACGTATGGTAGCTAATTCTGCATGTGTATCTGTAAGCCTGGGAAGGAAACATCTGTTTCAGACTGTTCCCATTCCAGAATTCACATACAACATAAAAAAAAAAAAAAAAAAGGAGAATGATAAGAAGTTGTTCACCTCTAAGATGAAGTAAAAAAAAAAAACCCAAAACTTTTCCCATGACAGAGTGATAAAATATCTATGCCAACAGTCTGCATTCCTTTTTCTTTGGGCTACTTTATCTTTCAACCCAGTGTTTGATTGAACATTATACCCACCTTATGTCAAAATAACAAGTCTGTGGGATAATGGTGGCTTTCTCCAAAAATCTGGAGATTCCCAAGAATTTGGCAGCACTTACAGCAAAGGAAGATTTGCATGAGCACTTTAGTTTGATCGGCTATAAGAGATTGAATCAAAGGGTGCATCAAAATGAGTGTTGCATATAGTGAAGAAAACCTAGAGTCTTCACTTTATCTTTAACAATGGCACAGTAAGTATATAAATATATTTTCTAGCGCTTAGCATTTCAGCTGCTGCATATAGTAATCATGTCAACATACTTCAAGAAAAATCAGTTGTTAAAGCTGTTGATTCTCCTTACATTGTATCACAATAATTAACAGAAGGTAAAACATTTCCTGTGAAAAATATCTTTGCAGGTATTTTGTCTCCGGTGATGTTGGGAGAAACACGCAGTCTTTCAATAATACATAGATGGTAATTCAAAATGCTCTCTTATTTTGTACTTTACTATTGCTGTATTATTTTCTGTTGGAAGCAACGCTGTACCAGCAGCTCAGAGAACTATGATAAATGTTGCATGGATTTATGCTTTGATTTATCCAAATTTTGCAATTCTTTCTGTTCTGATCATGAGCCTTTGATTTCCATTTTCACCCCAGGGTTAGGAACATGGCTGGAGTAGGTTAGGAAGGTCTGCAAAGCCTGATATCTTATCCTCAGGAATGGATGTCTCAGCAGGTGGCTAAGAAAACAGTAATCATTTCATGGCACTTCCCCAGAATAACTCCTCAGTCAGTGATTGTGGTGGAGGGATTTCACAAAGATGTGGTGTATGGCTCAAACAGCTTAGTGCTTTCTTCAGTAAATTAGACCAACCACATTTGTGTCCATGTAAATACTGCTTCCAAACTTTTTGTGGCAATGTATCCCACTATAGTTCACTCCCAGGAGTTGCACCGGCCTCAAATCACGGGGCCTTGACTGCCTGAAACTACTACTTTGTCTGATCACAGACAAAACTGTTCTTCTTTAACAGATTTCCTGAAAATTGTGGTGCTGGCAAGGCTCAGATTAGTAGCTGTGTGTTGGTGATTCCTAAATCCCTAGGAAAGAAGGATTTATATCGCTGGGGAATATTCCTGTGCCTTTTGTATTTTTATATACATTCTCCTGTACTCATTATGTGTTATAGTCCCAAATAGTTTACATTGCAAGGCATGAAACAGATTCAAGTGATCTCACTTAAAATTATGTCTACCAGAGAAGTAGCTTTTTTTCTTTTCCTTTCCTGAAGTATAGAATTTTCTACACCAAAAGCTATTAAAGTCAATGAAAGAAAAATATTAAATTCTGCAGTAGAGCATATGTGCCATCTCATGTTGTGCATTGTGTGCTCTGTCGCGTTATTGTGCTGTATGTCACAGTTTAGTTTAAGTTTTATATAATAGATGTATCAAGAAACCGTGTTATTTCAGTCTTATTTCTTATTATCTTACTTAGTTGTCAATAGGTTACAGGATTTATAATTCCCAAATCCTGATCCATAAATAATTTCTGTTTAATGAACACTGCTTGCAGCACTTCATCCAGTATTGAAAGTTACAGAGTCATGAATTATGAAATCCTCACAGTTTATTGAAGAGACTCACTTAGTTAATCTAACATCAAATAAAAATTCCATTAATTCTACAGTACTTTTTGGAATAAATCCTTAAAGATTAAAGAGAAATAGCAAGAAAATAAGAAAAAAAATGAAGCATCACTAGCTAAGACTTTCAGAATTTATTGCCTCGTCTTTAGAGAGATCGTTCTTTAGTTGAGCCATATACAATTAATTTCCATATTGATAAATCCAGCTACTTCTAAATCCTATTTAATCTAAAGCAGCTGTAAGAACAACGATAAGCCACAAAAATCATTATTCCTGCTATATTCTACATAAACATTTCTTGTTTTCTGATTCACCTGATGATAGACACACACTGCACCATCTCTCTAGTAACTCTTCATTCACAAAGCATCTTTATAAAATATAACCCTTAACTTGATGAGTTAAGATATCCTGTACCTAGACCGTGTCACAGATGCAACACTTAATAAGTATTTTCTATGTAGTTTGGGAAAGAAAATTCTATTCTAGATGATACAAACTTTTAAAACTCTTTTTTTGCAAAGCATCACATTGCGCTGACACATAAAAAGAATATATAGTGGAACAAAGTTCAACATATATAATGTATGTGGTTAAACATACAGCTCCTTTCACAATAGTCTGCAAAAGCAATGTAAAAAACAAACACAAATTGGTTCCAGTTAGTTATATGAATATGAAAAAGAAGCAAATATTATTTGTTGCTTAATTATTGCAAATTAAGGCTCCTGGTGGTTTAATAACTTCTTCTTGCTCTCTAAAACTCCCTGAATGAAAGGAGGATGTGGTGAGGTGGAGGTCAGCCTCTTCTCCCACATAACTAGCAATAGGACAACAGGGAATGCCCTCAAGTAGCTCCAGGGGAGGTTCCGGTTGGACATTAGGAAAAATTTCTTTTCCAAAAGAGTGGTCAGGCACTTAAACGGGCTGCCCAGGGAGGTGGTTGAGTCACCGTCCCTGGAGGTGTTCAAAAATGTTTAGATGCTGTACTAAGGGACCTGGTTTAGTGGGGAAATATTGGTGGTTGGTGGACAGTTGGACCAGATAATCTTGGAGATCTTTTCCAACCTGAATGATTCTATGACTCTCTAAATCATATCATTGACCATAAGTGACAATACAGTTCTAAAATTACACGCTGTATTTCTTCTCTCCATCAGTAGGTCATAATCTTATGTGTTGGCAAGTTCTGGAACAAGGAGATATCACACTTAAAATGGGACACATTTAATTATACTGATACATTTGTTCAGGGCTTCTGAAGATGCCTGTGATGACCTGCTGAAATAATCAGTGAACTGAAAATTGATCTTTCCTGATGGAGTAGCATTGACCAGTTTTTCTTCCTTTTCACTGAACAACATTTCAAGGATTTGCCTGAAGTACATTTCATATTTCCTTTTAGTATGGTAAATCAACATCAGTGCCTCTTGGGATTTGGTGGAGCCAGGCTGGATCACATCAAACAACACAACATTCTCTTTTTGGTTGCTGAAAGTAAAACTTAAATACAGCATCTCTGTCTCTGTTAAGACAGTGAGACATCTCTGTTCCTCTCTTCCATTTACATCTCAGAAGCCATAAAACAAGCAAAGAATCTGGAATTTCGAAGTCCTAATTCATTTTAAAAAATGCTGCTTAGTGGCACTGCATACACCCAGAGTAGGACTGTATGTTGATTACATTCACTAGAACATTAGTGCTTTTTTTCATAGTTCATCTTTAAATATGAGGAGAGGAAGTTTTTCATCCTCTTCTTGAGAACTAATGCAAATTGAGAGAAGGCTCATTTATACACCATCTTATTAGGTAATCTTATTTTTGCAAAATTTTTTGATTTTATTTCTAATTTCTGTTTCATTGAAATCAAACATTTTTTAAGCAAGGTAAAACATAACAGTAGCAGGAATTAAAGATAAGATTTTGACACTAGAGTTAAGGATAGTGATGTAGATACAAGATGTCCTGAACTATAGTTTGAATAAAGCAAGAAAACAGCTTCATGCCCTTGTAGTCACTCATAAACCTGTAACAATACCCATAAGAAAATAAATTTATTCTGATATCTTACTCAGCACCATGCCCTTTATTATACTGAAAGAGCCTCTACAAAGGGTTGATCTGAAATGGTTTCCTCTCCAGCTTCTTCTGATTGCTATATCTTGCAACAGCTCCACATCAGTAGAACTTGTTCATGTACTGAACATCCTCGCTTAATTCTGGAACCACATTAGAGAATATGTAACTGAACTTATAGGAGCATGAAAGCAGTAAATCAGATGTAAGAAACTGCATATCATACACAAAAGAAATACAAGGCTATTATTAAAGCACAAAGGAGCTGGGCATCCTAAGTAAGTGCTAATAATACACCCTGTTTTTTGCACTGTATTAGCCTGTCATTTGGTATCCTAAAGGATTGGAAGTTGATGTTGAATATCCTATCAGTCATAGATTCAACCCACACCAATGTCTTTTGAAGCCATTTTAAAAGACCAAAAATATTTCTGAAACACTTTTTCCATATAGTTTCAGTACAAAAGTCTCAATGCAGAAATAACTTTCCAGTGTGAATTATTTCTTATTTTGGTAGCTTTTAGGTCTGTAAGTCACTTTTTATATCCCTCTGGGAGGAAAAATCTCATTTTATCCAAAGATAAACTCAAATTTCTTATTCTATGACTTCCAGAAAGCAAAGTTCTGTAGATTTTTATATACAGAAGATAAAAATAATGACCCAGATGGAATCTGGCTTATTTATGGCCTCAAGCCAATGCAAACATAGAAGGAAATTTCTAAGGAATAAGGTTGAGAGATGAAGATGATATTCTCAGACAAGATAACATTTTAAATGGTAACTGTCTGTAGTTTTTTCAAGGTTTAAAATATTACATTTACTCTGAGAAGATAGGTTAGAGGGTGCAGAGCTTGTGAAGGGTTCAAAGGCAAATAATGTATGAATTTATTACACAGATATCTATAGTTTATTTATGGTATATTTATTAGATGGAGATCATTTTCCTTTCCATTGAGTTCAACATACAGAGAAAAATCAGTGTAAGCAATGACAACAAAAAAAACAAATGCAGCCAGAACTAAGTGGTGAAAAAAGAAACAGGAATACAAATTCCTTTTTTTGATTAAAGAGTTGACTGTATTTCTTTTTGATTCTCTTAAAAAATATTTACGTGCAAACTGACATATCGTTTGAAAAGAGGCATGAGAAAAAAAAAAAAACAGACATTTTGAGAGGAGAAAACTGAAGACGAGGTTTGTCCAATCAGAAAGATGGGATGAAATGAGGTGGAAGTGGGGAGGAAAGCAACTTTGAAGATTATTCTTTGCGTATAATACAGCACACAACTGAATAATCCAGATTCTGTTGTG
The DNA here is from genome assembly GCA_024606505.1 of Aquila spilogaster. Taxonomy (NCBI): domain Eukaryota; kingdom Metazoa; phylum Chordata; class Aves; order Accipitriformes; family Accipitridae; genus Aquila; species Aquila spilogaster. The sequence continues at coordinate 7,474,763 of JANHGO010000063.1, read as the reverse complement.
GGATGCAAGAGACTGCAAGTTTGGCCTTCAGACATAATGTAAAATATGAACAGATGGAAAATTTCAGAAGAATAAAAATTGTCAGGGCTTTGTAGGAATGTTTAAAGAAGCTTGAATTTCACAAAGTGCATATCAAGCTGCCTAAGGCAGGATGATCTTGTGACTTGGCAGAGTGGCAAACCAGAAGGATGATTTTATTGGTTGCATCTTGAAGATGGTGGGATAATGCACACGTTTTAGAAATTACAAGAACACAAGAAGAGCTCTACTGAGTCAGACCGAATTTTTACTTGGCCTCTTATCTTGTCTCCGCTAATAATTAATGAGACAAGCATAGAGAAAAACTGGGCAAATAGACATTGAAGCTCTCCTAGAATAATCTCCCTTGCTCCAGTAATTTGTAGTTTAGTTGATTTCTAGATGAGAAGGTGGTATCCATCATTTCTTTCAGCAGATTTCTTATTCATGAAATACACAGTCCTGTTTGGAACCCATGCAAACTGTTCCTGCAGAAAGTTTCAGATCTAAACCACACTGTTCAAAGAACCAATTTCTCATTTTATTGGATGACCCTTGGTACCTTCATTAGATCAGAGAGCAACACCAACTATCATTCAAACCTCTATCATATTCCTCTTCAGTCTTCTTTTCTTGAATGCTGAAGAATTCTAGTTCATTTGTTTACTCTTCATCTACTCATTCATCTTTCACCTAGGGAGGAATAACCACATGCACCGGTACATGCTGGGGGTTGACCTGCTGGAGAGGAGCTCTGTGGAGAGGGACCTGAGTGTCCTGGTGGATGACAGGTTGGCCATGAGCCAGCAGTGTGCCCTGGTGGCCAAGAAGGCCAACGGCATCCTGGGGTGCATTAAAAAGAGCGTGGCCAGCAGGTCCAGGGAGGTGATCCTCCCCCTCTACTCTGCCCTGGTGAGACCTCACCTGGAGTATTGTGTCCAGTTCTGGGCTCCCTGGTACAAAAAAGATAGGGATCTCCTGGAAAGAGTCCAGAGGAGCGCCACAGAGATGATAAAGGGCCTGGAACATCTCTCTTATGGGGAGAGGCTGAGACACCTGGGTCTGTTCAGCCTTGAAAAAAGAAGACTGAAGATCTGATCCATGTCTATAAATATCTAAGTTCCAGGAGGCAGAGGGATGAGGCCGGACTCTTCTCAGTGGTGTGTGGTGATAGGACGAGGGGAAATGGCCACAAACAGAAGCACAAGAAGTTCCGCACAAATGTGCGTGAGAACTTTTTTACAGTAAGGGTGACGGAGCAATGAAACAGGCTGCCCAGAGAGGTTGTGGAGTCCCCTTCTCTGGAGATGCTGAAGACCCGCCTGGATGCCTACTTGTGCAACCTGGTCTAGGGAGCCTGCTTTGGCAGGGGGGTTGGGCTAGATGATCTCTGGAGGTCCCTTCCAACCCCTACAATTCTGTGATTCTGTGATATGATGAACTTTTTGAACATTTAACTATTCCTGAGAGTTTTCTACGTACCTCTTAAAATTCAAGTTTATCTATATTAACATAAGGGTTTATTTGAGAAGCAACAAGAACCAGACTTGGTACTCAACGTCTGGTCATACCAGGATATATCAGATGACTTAATGCTTATTGTTTTGCTCTCTGTGCTTCTCCTGATAATTGTGACATGCTTTTTGCTCTGACTGCTATTAAACATTTCATAGATCTAATTAATATAATTCCAAGACCTTTTTCTAATAATTGGTTCAAATTTCATTGCAGTGCATATATACTTAGGAATGGTTTCCCTTGTGTCCTTTTATATCTGGCTATAAGGAATTTCATTTGCTCTTTTGTTTCCTAGTCCTTTAATGTCATTAAGTCTTTCTGTCACTGTGTGCATTTGGCTTCTATCTTTACTAACGTGAATGATTTAATATTATTAGAGGGCTTTGTCTTCTTGTTACTCAGCTCTTTTTCTAGGACAAGATCTCACACTCCATCAGTGACCTCTGTCCAGTGTGAAGCCATACACCATGCAGCACTCTATAGGAAGCTGTAACAAAAATAAAAGACTGTCACTTGCAGTGGAAGGGAAGCCTGAAAGACTGGCAATAGTTTCCAGCTTTTATTGACCAAGTGCACTTGCTTTCTGAGACAATTAAATCCATTTAAAATAGAATTTGTTTGTCAAATTTCAGATATAATTCTGCTCTTAAGGGAAAGCTTTGCATCCTGTCAAAATCACTGAAGATCTTTTCCTTGAAATACAGATTCAAAAAAGGAGATGTAATATTCAAAGCAAAAAGGCAAGGGTCTGTAAGTTTAGCAAGTGAATTATGAGGTCATGCTCTTTTGGCTAATCTTTACTATACAAAATTCTACTTGTCCCTCAGTAACAGGGAAGCATCAAAAATGAGGCTGGAATGGAATTTAAAGGGCTCTCTTTCAACCTGAGTTGAGGATGTAGTTTACCCAGGTCATTTTCTGACAAGTATTTATTTACATTGTTTATGAGCTCTTCTCATGCCGGAATTTCCATAGCATTCCCTACAGATTTTCTAAATTTTCATGCTCATTGCAATTATGAAGTTTGTTTCTTTCACATTACTCAATGACCACAAAAGAAAATATGTACTACTGCCATTGCAGCAGCTTATGCACCCTGAAATACTTCTCTGCATTACAAGGTGTAGAGCACATGCAAGAGCATGCTTTTGCATATTGAGGCAGTTGCACTTTCCTCACACTGCTGGCTTTAGCCCTCTCATTGGCTGCTCATAGCTTGGAATATATTGCCTATATTCTGCCCAGTAAGAACCAGGCTTGAGTGTGCAAAATATGTCATAGATCTTTCATAGAATCATCAAAGAATTATTAATGTTGGGAAAGATCACTGAGATCACCTAGTCCAACCATCACCCCATTCCCACCATGCCCACTAAACCATGTCCTTTAGTGCCACATCTACTGTTTTCTTGAACACCTCCAGGACAGTGACTCTACACCTCCCTGGACAGCCAATGTTCCAATGTTTTACCACTCTTCCTGAGAAGAAATTTTTCTTAATATCTAACCTGAACCTCCTCTAGTGCAACTTAAGGCCATTACTTCTCATCCTACCACTAGTTACCTTGGATAAGAGGCCAAACCCCACCTTGATACAACCTCCTCGCAGGTAGCTGTAGAGAGCAATAACGTCTTCCCTGATCCTCCCCCTCTCTAGATTGAATAATTCCAGTTTGCTCAGCCACTCCCCTCAACACTTGTCCTCCAGATCCTTCACCAGCTTTCTTGCTTTCTTTGGACAATTCTTTGCTATGGTGACTATGAAATCTCACAAGAACTGATGGGTAGATCTCCTGAAATATTTACTGGAGGACTTGTCCTGAGCATTCTCATGTACATCTCAGTTCATTCTGCACTGTGTAAGGTAATAACAGACATTGGCTCTATGCTGAACAGCCTGAAGATGCAAATGTCAGCTCTGGGACTCAGGCTGATGAATCTTCTTTTAAAGTGCAAGTCACAATACACAATGTAAAAGGTAGGTAAGGTTATCCAGAGTGCAAACATAGACCTACATTTAATTGACAGTTGTGCACATCACGTCTCTTGTAAGCTTTTGCTTTCCAAACCAATCATTCCAACCAATTACAGTCCTGTCAGTCTCACTTCAGTGCCTGGTAAAATTACAGAGAAGATTATACTGGGAGTTACTGAAAAACACCTGAAAGACAATTCAGTCTGTGGTCACAGCCAGCATGAGTTCATGAGGGGAAAGTTCTGTTAACTAACTTAATTTCCTTTTATGACAAGATTAATCACTTAAATGATGAAGGGAAGTCAGTTGATGTCATGGGGAAACAAAGCATACAGTGAGACAAATCCTGTAAGTCCTGGAGGATGATAAATAGTTAGACAACAGGAAAAGACAACAGCAGTGGTTTTCTGGATTAGCCATTCACTTTTTGTCCCATAGACAGAGGTGTGCACTTTTCTCAGTCTCTACCTTGGACAGGGCTGGACCTTTTTATGGTTGCAACAAATGTGGTTTATATCATATACAACAATCAGTCCTGATCACTGAGCATAGCTAAGAAATTGGAAGACAGACATGACCTTTACCACCTCTTTGACCTTCCAAATGCCAAAGCAGTTAAGAAAAAATTCTTATTGCATCAGATGGGACATTAATCTCTGCCTAGTCTTTTCAGCTTGATGTGTTCCTCATGCTGTGATGAGGGCTATGTGGATCTAATGAAAAGCCTCTTGACAACAGACTCTTCATGGACTTTTTATGGCTTTCCCTCTTGTGAAAGAGAGAAGTATTACTATGGAGCCAAAAACTGTCTCTGTGATTTTAATGAAGAGTACAACACTTTCAAAAGTGTCTCACTGTAGGATCTAACTCAAAGTCTCAAAGGGAGCCTGAGAAAACATTTTCCCTGCTTCTACCAATACTACATGCTCTTCTCCTGATCAGAAAATCTTAGTTAGGTGTTACAGTTTGTGCTGAGTGTATGATACTTCACTTCTGTCATAATCTAAGCAAAGTATCAGCAGTGAGCAAAGCGCCATAGTTATATCCCCTCTAACACAGTCTTAGAAAGAGTCTGGAGTGTCATTTACTGACTGAAAGTAATGGTGTATCAGTGAGCATCACGAGTGTCATCAACAGTTATGTGTAGAATTCAACTCACTGTTCAAAAATACCAGTGTTGTCAGGACACTGAGACCAATGAGTCCTAAAGGTTTTGAACTTTCCCTATGTTCTTTGTCCATTATATTTTAACCAGTTTTATCAGCCACCATTTTTTTTCCCCACATAAATGAAAATTAGTATACATGCAATTCAGGGAACAAAGAGTTTCTGCTTAGCTCCAGTAAAGTCACAGTTTTAAGTCACTTGTAAGACTTCAAGTGATTTCATTAGACCATGTTTTGAGGTAAACAAATAGGTTCATAATATTTAGCAATATATTTGAGTGGCAAGATGGTAGACACTAGTACCTAATGACTTCTGTGAACAGCTTGCTTGGCATAGATAAGGTGAGAAAAATAATTCTAAGCCAAGAAAGATGTGAACATTTACCTCTGTAGGGGAATTAATTTTGCACAGTTTACTATATAGAAAATCATAGTACTTCTAGAATGACGTGTCTGTCCCACGTGAGAGTCATCTGCCCTCAGATGTCTTCACAGTTGACTCCATTTTGGAAGTTCCTTGATGAGACAGTATTGCTCAAGAAATGGCTTTAGTCTTCATACATGACATTTATTCCTCAAGCAATCAATCCAGTATTCTCCAGGAAGGAAGACTGAACTAGATAGAAGTATCTCTTTAACTGGGTTTGCTAACAAATGAACATGATAACTAAGACCATCCCAGAGGACACTTGTTGAACATGACTTGGAAAGCTTCAGCAATGAGGATTATGTTCCTAATACCTGACTGTTATTAAAGTGGAAAGTTTTTCCTAAATTTCCTCTGCTATGAACTAAGATTCTTAATATGTCTGCAGAAAGGACTGAAAAAAATTAAGTTTTATTTCTTTGAAATGAAGTTAACTGAATAGATAGTTGAGTGGTGCTGTTGGGTTCTCCCTCAGTACTCTCTTTCTGAACCTTAGCAATTCTGATTCTTTCATATTCTCAGAAGGCTTTTGCTAGCCTTTTCACTTTTTTTTTTTGCTAGTATCTATCTAATTAGTCCATGTATTAAAGTGTGATGTCAGTAACTGCACATATTCATAAACAAACACGAATAATGAGCAACAATTCAATCTCAGCTTTTTTTCCATTATCAGGGTGTTAGCTGTACATTTACTGCTGCCTCTATTCCATCATGCAAGGCTTTAATGAAGATAACTCAATAATTGTGGATTCGGTACAGACTCTGGCCTAATCAGCATCTCCACTCAATCTGACTGAGTACATTTAGGAGTGGTTTTTCCAGTGTCATTCACATGTCATCTTTTGCTCATTGTCTGTATCTGAGAATATCTCATTGGGCCTTACCAAAAGCCAGGAGTAGTCAGGAAGTATCATTACATCACTTTTCCTATAACTACTAATCCATTACTTCCTCATGAAGATTAATATATTCATTTAACATGATTTGATAGGTTGGTATACCCAAGAATTTAGCAGGCTGAGAGCTTGGACAAGCTTCATGAGTGAGGATTATACCATACTTTTAAAAGAAGACATAAACTATCGCACCAGCCAGTCTTTCCATCAGTGGAATGAAACACTTTCCCACATCCACAGTATCCCACAGTGATCTCCTGTGAGGTTAATGGTACCTTCTTTAAATATCAATGATGACAACTGTCAGACAGAAGATACTGTCCTGGATGACCTATGGTTCTGTTTGTTCCTGTGGCACAGATGGGATATGAAAGAGGACCTTTGAAATGCAGTACTTTTATGGACTGGTTCACATTCCAAGTATAAATTCCAATACAGTTATTTAGAATACAGGCAAATATGTTTAATCCCTTCACCTCTTCACCTGGAGAGGGCATTACACTGACAAAAAAAGAAAGACACATGCAGAACTGACAACAGCCATATGGCAGAACAGGTGCTTTCATTTGCAGACCTAAAAATGCTCTTCTAGTACTCTTAAATACTAGTTTTTTGCAACTCTATTTCAGGCCCCACATTACAAGAATGAAGTGGCCAAACTGTACAGTATTCAGAGAGTTTTATGAATGCTCAGAAGTCAAGAAAACATGACCTAAGAAAAACAGTTTGAAAGGGGTGGATTGTTAGCCTAGCAAAGAGGAAATTGAGGGTGAACATGACAGAAACCCTGAAATATGCAGAAGGTTGCTGGAATGAGAAAGGTAGTAGATTTTTCTGCATAACCATCTAGGTTAGGTCAACAAACAATGGACTTCAGTTGCATTTAGGGAGATCAATTGCCAGAGGAAAGAAGAATGTTCACAAAGCTATAGAAATAATGGAGTAGATATGGAATCTCTATTGTTGGAATGTTTTGGGTGAATTTTCCTTTGTTTGTTCAGCTGAGATTAAAAAAATAACGAACAAAACAAATGCATTTAGGATGGTTTTGTGTGTACCAGGAACATAGATGAGGTGACAGACCATGAAAGTCCCTTTAGCATTTTTTCCTGTGTTTCGCTGTGTCACAGTATTCACCCTGAAGTTGTGACTGCCTGGCAATAATTTCATCCCTCTAGTGAATACAGTGGCAAAACTCATTATTTCTGTCGACTTAGCTATTGCACAGATGGCAGTGACAATACCAGTGCATCAGGACTGGATAAACTTCCACGTATGTTATTTAGACTAGAGACTAGAGACTAGAGACTAGAGACTAGAGACTAGAGACTAGAGACTAGAGACTAGAGACTGGAGACTGTTTTTCCCCCATTGGAAAGATGGAAGAACTGGGATTGAAATACTTTCGCATGTGATGAGACTGAAAACAGGGAGATTTAAGACCATGTTTCTATATGAAACAATGTGAGTCCAACAGTTTCCAGTTTTGAATATTTCCTTCCTTCCTCCTCGGCATGCTCTGATTGACACTTTTGAAGGCTCAAGCACCACGAGATTCCTCCACCTGGCTTCTTTTGTTTCATCTTTCATACTCCCACCAAGACAAATCAGATCTGTTTGCATGCTGCTTTTTCCCTTTGGTTCTAGGGAAGGGGATTGACAATTTAACATGACCCAAAGAGAATCTATACAGAATAAAAGCATTAAATACTTTAGCATTGCCAGTTTTTTAAAATGAGAGTTAAACCAGAAAGGGAGTTCAGTGATTTTTTGGAGGGGACGTTGTTACTCTTTTTATGTCAGCATTTTACTTTGCTATGTCATATTTGTCTTCCTTGAACTGCACAGAGCTGTTTTTATTTTTAGCATCATTACCAAGTCCAAAGAGGAAAAAGAGCTGCTGTATTAATCAACAGCCAAAGGAAATAAATCTCTACTCTTCCTGCAAACATGCTGCTGCACGATATGTTTTCCTTGGGCAAGTTTTATTCATGACAGAAGCCAGCCATCTGCTGGAGTGCTGTTGCAATAACCCTTTCTAGGACAGCATGACACAGACGCTTGCTGACGTTTGAAAAATACATCGTTTTCTTCAAACTAAATGTTTGAGAAAATAGAGGTTCTGACTGGATATTAGGGAGGGTGCTCAAACACTGGAACAGGCTTCCTAGAGAAATGGTTGATGCCCCATGCATGTCAATGTTCAAGACATATTTGGATAATACCATTAATAGTATATTTTAACTTTTGTTTAACCCTCAGGTTGGACTTGATGATCTTTGTAGGTCTCTCCTAACTGAACTACTCCTATTCCATTCCATTACATTCCACATAATGAAAAATAAAGCGTTTGGAAAAGAAGACAGGGAAACCGTGCATAGACCCAGTTAAGCAGACCAGTAGACTAGTATTAAATACAGACAGAGGTGAAAAGTTAAGCACAGATTCACTGTCTATCTGCATGATGCTCATATGTTCTGGAGTATGAGGGAACAGGAGAGGAGACATGGATATTGCCACTAGCTCTGACGATAATAGCTCTATGACCTTTAATGAATCGTGCCCCCCTGTATTTATCCTCATTCATTCAACTGATTGAAAATTGGGAGCATGAGCACTTTCATTGATAGAATACTTTCATAATTCTGAGACGTTGTGGAGTCTCCTTCTCTGAAGATGTTCAAGACTCATCTGGACTCCTGTTTGTGTGACCTATTGTAGGGAACCTGCTTTAGGAGGGGGTTGGACTCAATGAACTCTAGAGGATCCTTCCAACCCCTACAGTTCTGTGGCTGTGATACTTCAGGTGTTTTGACTAAAGGCTAAGCAAAGTTAACACAAAGACTCAAAGACACAAAGGATCGGGAACTACCAGCCTGTCAGTCTCAACTCTGTATCTGCTCATGGATCAGATCCTCTTGGAAGCTATGCTAAGGCACAAGGAAGACAGGGAGGTGATAGAGGAGAAAGACAGGCTTGAGCAGGGACTTGCATCTTGCTTGAGGCAACATCCACTATGAATACAAGCTGGGGGATGAAAGGATTGAGCACAGCCCTACGGAAAATGACCTAGGGGTACTGGTGAATGGGAAGCTGGACATGACCAGCAGTATGGCCTCACAGTCCAGAAAGCCAACCACATTCTAAGCTGCATCAAAAGAAGCATGACCAGCAGGTAGAGGGAGGTGATCCTGCCTCTCTACTCTGCACTGGTGAGGCCTCACCTGGAGTAATGCCTTCAGATGTGGAGTCCTCAGTACAGGAGAGACACAGACCTGTTGGAGCATGTCCAGAGGAGGGACACAAAAATGATCCAAGAGATGGAACACCTCTCCTAGGAGGACACATTAAGAGAGCTGAGGCTGTTCATCCTGGTGAAGAGAAGGCTTTAAGGTGATCTGATAGTGTTCTTTCAGTATCTAAAGAAGAGCTACAGGAAAGAAGGGGATAGACTCTTTTAGCAGGGTCTGTTGTGACAAGACAAGGGGAAATAATTTCAAACGTAAAGAGGGTAGATTTAGGTTGGATTTAAGGAAAAGTCTTTTACAATGAAAGTGGTGAGGCACTGGAAGAGGTTGCCCAGAAATGTGGTTGATGCCCTGTCCCTGGAGACTGGTGTTAACCATGTTACTGATTGTTATGTTTGTCAGATTGGGTAGGCAGTGCTTGATCATTACAGCCTATCCTATACCATCATTTAATCCTATTTCTAACTCTCTTCTCTATTCTGAGTTTGAAGTGTCAATGCTAGTGAGCTGCCAGCTGAGCTGGCTGGCAACCTGCATTAGAGGTCTTGGTCCAGCAACTGGAGGATGCCAGGGTCCAGGGGGTGGGTACTGTGCAGACTGAGTGTCCCAGATCAGCTGTTGGAGAGGCTCACATTGTGTTTGTATATTCAGCCTTCAACCTTGATTAGCCAGCAGGGAGGAGAGAACTGAGTTATCCTTTGTATTTCTGGAAGTGTTATGTTTGTTCACTTGTGTATCAGTAAAAAAAACACTGTTTGCATTAGTCTGTGTGCATGCATTTATACATGTGAATATGTGCGTCTCAACTGGGAACCGTACTCAGACTCGCTTCATGCTGGACCTGCGGACACAGAACTGCAGCACCGTTGCAGCAATTGGGCTGGGAGATGAGGAAACCCTACAGGTCCTGAAATCCAGCAGGGTTGGCTGTCTCTGACAAAATAAAAACAAAATTCCCAGCCTGATCCTTTAGTAAATAAGGTCAGAATGAAAATTATCTCAAGCACCTAACATTGAGTTTTCAAAGGTAAATGGAAGAGGAAAAGGAATCAGGTGAAATAAACCAACCATAATATTCAGCCAGGAAGTTAGGACTGGATTTTAATTCTTTTAAAGGTTTTTCAGATTACTACTTTCTAGTCAGTTAGCCTCTTCCATCTTACAGCTTTCCATATCTAGTGAAAAGTCTCCCTCAACATCCTTTCAAACAAACATTTCACAGTTCTGGGAGCAAGAAACACAATACTCACGATTCTTAACCTTGCCTAAGAATGATCAAAGGATCAATGTTTACCTTCAAATTTTCTTGTCCATAACTTTTCTCAGGGAGTGTAAAATAAATTAACGAAGAGCATTTATTTTTGAGGTTAGGTCCATATTAGTAAACTAAATTGATCCAAGACACATTCCCAAGAATGGGAACGCTGTTTTCTGCCCTGTTAGGTGGTCTTCCAAGCAGTGCCTAGGCCTCTGGGAATCAGTATGGGCCAAGAATTGTTCCCAGTACATACCTTGGGTGCAGTCACCTTCTTTTCACACATAACAGAGTAAAAAAAAAAAAATGGATGAATGTTGCCACGTCACCAAGCCTCCACAATCAGACATTTAACTTACCTCTACAGATAGAGATATAGTGTCTATGAATTAGACTTCTCTTGCAAACCATCCTCTGCAGCTGTTTGCTGTTGGCTGATAGTCCCTGTATAATTTAATTGACTGACTCAGATTCACAGTCAGAAGAAGAAAATGAACTGAAATCTCAGACTGTGTCAGGTCTCAGATAATCTACTCAAGTCTCATGAAGCCCATTCATGACCAGAAATAAGAATGTCGTTCTTCAGTTTTGTGGATCTGTTGATGGATGCTTATTGAGTCATACCTGATGGAAACTGTAGGTCTGGTCACAGGTTTGTCTTCATTACTTGCCACCACAGCCTAGTGAAGAAAGGATCAAGTTATCTTGCCCTTTAATAAGTATAATGCTCTGCTCTTTGCTCTACAATTTGAGTTGATATTAAGTAATGATCCGGGAAGCCATATCTCAGAAACAAAAGGTTGAATATTCTGTTTCAAGGTGAAGCTGATTAGCATCTTTACTTGGGCAAAGAGGTGTATCCCGTAAGCTAATGGGGCTGAAATAATAATGGCTTGTGTAACAGTCCCTGGCAGGGACCTGGTACAGCACTGCTTAGAAATGACAGCTTGATGATAGGACAAATTGGTTGATTTACCAAATAAATTACCACTGGAAGTGCACCCAGACCTCAAGCTGTGATTCTTAACTGAATAACAAAGTTTATTTCCCACCCACACAACCCTGGATTACTTACATTTTCATTACTTTCTGCTGACAGTTCTCTGAAATCAGATGTTGGACAGTGAAAACCTGGAGATGGAAAAGTATTAATTGAATTAAAGACGTGAAAAATGATGTTCACTTTCAAGAGGAAAAGTAAAAATCTTCCAGACCTCTGTTCTTAAGCAGTCATGGTTGTTGTAAGAGATTATAAAGATTGTAATAATCACCTATTGCCTGTGGATATGGAGATTCCTTGGATGGATGAGTGACTCAGACTGAGCCCATCACTCCATTTCCAACATAAGGAAAGGGGAAAACCTGCAGTCTGAGCCATCTCTCGCTGTGCATTTGATTCATCTCTAACACAGTGTAGTACTATCAAAACAAAATCCTGTTCAGGCATCTGTCAGAAGTTGGATAGTTATACCTGCAGAGGCCTAAAAAAAAAGATTGCCTCAGAAACAATCTAATTGATTCCCAACAAATACAAAACAAAATAAAAAGGCTTGGTCACACTGATGCCCCGTGATCTATATACATATCAACTTTATTAGAATTTTTGTATTTTGTAATTCTTGCTCTGAAAACCTGGTTGAAACTTTCACATGGTGCTTACATTCTGCTTTCTCTCCCTTACTGAGCCAGAAACATTCAAAAGGCCTTTCAGAGCTTCTACTCTTATTTCCATCAGGAACTAGCAAGAAAAGCCGTATGAGAAAGAAAAACACATAATGTTTTGTACCACTAAGAGACCATGATTTGGATTTGCTTCTGAATCTGGCTGGAGACTCCACACATTCTTTATTTTAACAGAACCAATTTCAGGTTCTTCTGCTGCAATAAATTTCTGGAGACAGACGAACTCTTTGCGGTCTGCCCAGGATAGAAGCCCATGCACTCAAGGAACAAAGTTAAAAGTACACTCTGCTAATGATTTCCCAGCACTGCTCCTTTTATTGACATTTCTGCTATAATTGTCTGAAAACATGTCACCCCAGGGCCTCAGTGAATATTCAGAGGAAACGATTATGTTTAAAATCATGTTTCTAACAAACTGAAAATTAAGGCAACCTGTTGGTACAAACAGCCTGAGAACATTAGCACATTGATCCCGACAGCAACCTCAGTGCCAGCTCATTTCTGAAGTTGCAAAGCTGTTTTCCGTGAGTTCAGTGTGCCCAGGTTACGTGATCAGGAAAAATCAGAGCCAGTAATTGCTCTCTCCCAGCCTCACCTTAACAGATAGAGGTTCTGGTTTAAAATAACACAATTTTCCCTACTACTGCTAATTGCTCTTCTGGAAAGGACTCCACTCTTCATTAAACTCCAAATCACATAGTACTACCAGGATCACAACCTCTACTGTGGAAGCATCTTCCCCATGTTATACCAGAGGGAAGTGCACAGAGTCTAGTGCGGAGTCTTTAATGCATTATTAATGCTCCAGAGTTGCACAAAGTGCTAGGCACAGACTTGCATTGTGATTCTTATAAATCACAGATATCATGGAAATTGCAGAAAAGCCTAAGTGGGAAGGGACCTCAGAGATCATCTAGCCCAACCTATCATCATAAAACCAGGGCCTGGACAAAATTGTCTAACACTTTGTCTAGATGAACGTTACAGGTCTCAAGTGTCGGAGAATCCATTACATCCTCCTTATCTTTACAGCTTGAGGAGTCGTGAGACATAAAGATGCAGAGAAAAGTTTACAGCAAATAGAAATTGAAGTCAGAGTGGGGACAGTCTCTGGAGAGTTTCTCAGTTTCCATGCTTCTGGCTCTTACCTTTACCTTCCTCCTTTTTGTTGATGACTACATTGTTGCTCCCCAAATGACAGTGTCTTTTTTTTTTTTTTTCACACAATACATATGGCAATCAATGCCAACTTAACAGCAATTGCAAAGAGGATTTAATAGTAAGTCATAATAAAAATAAAAAAATCTTATCCTGTTGTTCCACACCTTCATATCTAAAAGCTTCCCTGAATGTCTTTTCTGTGTCTTTCCTTTGATCGGAGACTGAGTTTTCCTGCTACATGCTGAAGGGAGGAAGAACAGCAAGCAAACACCTAGACAGTGTCTCCAGTAGCACTTCTGCATATTTTGGGGGACAGCCATGACACTTCCAGTGAGCCACCATATATTGTAGAGGTCCTTGATATGAATCCTTTATGAACTTTCTTTACAGAAGAATGTTTATATTCCCAATATGTGAAACTACTTTTATGAGCTGATTAGGTCTCAGGTGCAGATTGTGTCATCCTCACTGATTGGGCCCCTCACTACAAGAAGGATAACGAATTGCTTGCAAATATGCAGAGAAGAGCAACAAAATTTGTGAAATGACTAGAAAGCAAGACATATGAGGACCAGCTGAGGGAATGGAGTTGTTTAGTCCAGAGAAAAGGAGGTGAGGGAAGACCTCATCATTCTCTACTACCTGAAAGGGGGTTGCAGTGAGGAGGTGCCAGTGTATTTTCTCAGGTGACAAGAGAAAAGGACACGCAGAACTCCTCTCAAGTTGTGCCATGTGAGGTTTAGATCAGATGTTAGGAAGAGTGGTCAAGATCTGGAATGGGCTGCCCAGGGAATTGGTGAAGTTCCCACACCTGGAGGTACTCAAGAGACAAGTTTATGTTGTACTAACGGACCTGGTTTAGCAATAGTTCTTGGTAGATCAATTTGAGAGTTGGACTTGATGATCTTGAGGGTCCTTTCTAACATAGATGATTCTCTGATTGATTCTGTGATCCCTGATTCAAACTCATTACTGAGTTGGATGTTGTCTGATGTCAGTCTGAAGATGAAGCAACTGAACTGACTTCAAGGAGTGATGATCATAGAATCATAGAACCACAGAATGGCTTAGGTTGGAGGGAACCTTAGAGATCATCTAGTTCCAATCCCCCAGCCATGGACAGGGTAAATGGGAGCAGAGTTTGGTTCCTCTCTGCAGTATTCACGTTGGTGCAGTCAGAGTTCTCTGGCAAAAATAACTCTTTTGTCCTAATCTCACTTTTTCAATTGGATTCTTCTGAAGTTACACCTTAATTCTAAATGTTGTTTTATATATGCACAGGATTGCTTTCTTCTTACTAACTTTGTACACTATCAAACACTGGATAACACAGAGTCACAGTTATTTTACTAGCAAAGGCCAATATTTGGGGAGCATCCCTCTCAAATGATTTGTTAAGTTAAAGAGTTCTCTTGATCATAGAATCATAGAAACACTGAGGTTGGAAAAGACCTTCAAGATCATCCAGTCCAGCGGTCCACTTATCACCAAGTTTTCCCACTAAACCATGTCCTTCAGTACAACGTCTAAACTTTTCTTTAACATCTCCAGGGATGGTTACTCCACCACCTCCCTGTGCAGCCTGTTCCAGCACCTGACCACTCTTTCAGAGAAGTATTTTCTGACATCCAACTTGAATTTCCTCTGGCAAAATTTGAGGCTATTCCCTCTAGTCCTATTGCTAGTTACATGGGAGAAGAGACTGACTCCCACCTTGCCACAACCTCCTTTCAGGTAGTTGTAGAGGGTGATAAGGTCTCCCCTGAGTCTCCTCTTCTCCAGACTAAACAATCCCAGCTCCCTCAGCCTCTCCTCATAAGACTTGTGCTCCAGACTCTTCACCAGCTTCGTTGCCCTTCTCTGGACATGCTCCAGGGCCTCAATGTCTTTCTTACATTGAGGGCCCAAAACTGAACACAGTACTCAAGGTGTGGCCTCACCAGTGCTGAATACAGAGGGATGATCACTTCCTTGCTTCTGCTGGCAACAATGTTTCTGATACAAACCAGGATGCCATTGGCCTTTTTGGCCACTGGGGCACTCTGCTGGCTCATGTTCTACTGAGTGTCGACCAACACACCTGGATCCGTTTCTTCCACAGAGTCTTCCAACCGCTCTGCCTCAAGACTTTAGCATTGCCTGGGGTTGTTGTGGCCAAAGCACAGGACCCGGTTGAACCTCATCCCATTGGCCTAAGCCTAGCGATCCAGCCTGTCCAGATCCCTCTGTAGGGTCTTCCTACCCCTAGGCAGATCAACACTTCCTCCTAGCTTGATGTCATAATTGATCCTCACATAGTGATGCACTTTTCCATTGCAGAAATTGTGTGACTAACATCATATTTCAGTCTGAATAGATTTAAAAAATCTAGAAGAACTGCAAGACTTGAAAGGGAGAGTGAAGCGTTATATTCCCTAGACTGCTCTTCTAGAGAATACTGGCAGGACATTTCTAAACTAAAGACACAATTACTCTTCAGTATACAGAAGTTTAAGGATGGAGCCCAGATTTTTCAAGACTTAATTTCATGTCACGGTGTACCTTAGCACTTTGATACAGCAGTTTATTGCCCTCAGAGTATAGTTTAGATATACTTTAACATGACAAAAGTACAGTCAGTCACCAAAATGGATGTGTTCATCCCTGTCCTTGCCTTCTTCATGCTGACATAAGCACTGCTAAAGTCATTCAGCAAATCAACACTGGGACAGATCCCAGTTGAAAACTCATCATTTTGAGGAATTTACTAAGCTAAATTCCCTGTTCCAGGTCACCGCACCACTGTTTGAGAAGCAGTGCCAGCAGAAGGCAGTGGTGGGAAGGCCTAACCAGCACCAAGAGCTGGGGCAGCACGCACTTATGTGGGATGAAAAAGGCTGCAGCTTTGGGTGAAATGCTGCACCCAATTCCTGTTTGAATTTCCCAGGCTTCAGCTCCCACTATTTTTTTTATCTTCTAATTAAAATTCTCCTTCTCATGCATCCAAAACAGAGCTTGTCACTGCAGCCACAGGCCAAAACTAGGACTTCCTGGTCCTTTTCAGTCTCACCATTTTAAATCTTTAAAGCAATACTGCGTCACTTGTTCCTGGACACAATTTTCCATTTGTGTGCACTAAAAGAGTCATGTAAAGGAACAAAGCAAGTCATTCTCATGTATGCAATGGCCTTTCCACAGTTCCAGCTTATTTTGTGTTGTTCATCCTAGTTGAGCTGTCAATGTGTTTCTGAGGCGAGAGTCCCATTTGGATGGCCTCAAATATGCACTTAAGGAACCTTCTCACGTCACCTTTTCATGCCTTAGTGAAGGGGAGCAGCTTCTCAAGTGAGCTAGGCCAAACTCAAAAACTCACATGTTCTGTCATGCTGCTCTTTTGCTTCTTCTGTCAAACACAAATTTTAGTAGCAATAATCTTCTTTGGAGATCATGTTCAACATTGGGAACACCACTTTGCTGGGAACTGATGAGATGCAACCAAAACACATTGAGATTGCAGTTTCATATTCACAATTAAGTAGGTGCAGCAAGTCAGAGGTACAGCTGAATTTAAGAGCAAAGGGACTGTTTGTCCCTCTGGCCCATGCATCATGAGGAACACATACTTCTGCATTTCTTTTTCCTGGCTTAGTATCTGATTTTAATTCCTTGCCTTCTGTTAACAGGTCAGATGACTTCCTCACATATTTTCTGCCATACCTCTACTTCTGTTCCCTCACTTGTTTCTTCATTCATTCTTGTATTGACTCTTATTGCATTAGAGAAGTTTTCTGTGGTTTCTTTGGCCCCCTATTCTCAATATTGTGCCTATTTTACACAGCACAAGTGCTTAGAGCATTTGCAACTATTAATTTGCTAAGCAACTCTTTCTCTTTGCCTTAAGATATCTCCTTTTCTTGTAAGACACTTTACCTCTAGGTCTACCTCTAATTATTTAATTCCTATTGCCTGAATTCAAGTGCTTGGTGCCCTGTGGAAAGGTCTGGGTATTACAGAAGAGCAAAATTATTTCATTTGATTTGTAAGTGCATCACATAATAAAGAACTGAAATCTATCTGTGGGATAAAAGTTAGAGTTCATGAAATATTTGGAAGAACTTGAGACCAGGCAATTGATAATTTAAAATGAATTGAACCATAGCAGTCCCAAAACAAAGGAAGACCAAAATGTGGAGCATAAAATGCAAGCAAGCAAAAACAAGGGCGAAGCAAGGAAGTAAGAGCAGCAGAGAGGTGCAGGGTAAAATCTTCATTTTGCCCCAGAAGGAGATACTCAAGAATCATAGAAACCTAGAACACCCTCAGTTGGAAGTTACCCATAATGATCAAGTTCAACTCTAGGCTCCACATGGGACCACCCAAAAATTAAACCACGTTTCTAAGAATGAGTTCCTGAAGCACCTCTAGATGCTGTGTTTTCTCTTAACTAAGAGAACAATCAGGGTACCTATCATACAAAAAACAAACAAACAAACAAACAAAACAACAACAACAAAAAAAACAACACAGTGTTCTGCAGTTTCTGGTATGGCTGGAATCCAGAAAATGACTCGACTGATTGTCTCTTTTGTCCTAACTTTGTCTTCATTATCTACACAGAAGAAGGAAAAGAAAGACAACAGTAGGCTCACCTCTTTTGTACAATGAAGGTTCTTTATTCTTCTTTTCTCCCACCAATCCTAACATGTTTAAAGGCTTAGTTCTGTTGTTTCTAGTCATCCTATCAAACTGCTGGTTTAAAAAAATCCATGCATTTTTTTCTAACTACTGAAATTTTATGACAGGTACTGCCATTTGGTTTTTTTGAAATATCAGCTTCTAAGATCAGTTGATATCCAAAAAAGATCACCTTTGCTAAAAAACAAGCCAGCCAATCAAACAAGAAGGAAGTGAACATCCCAATTTTTTACTGGAAAAGTCGTTTACAAGACAATCTCATTACATGTTAATCTTGCTAATAATATTTGCACTGTGCTAGTATCTCTGGCGCCTTGTCATAATAGCAGATTGAAAAACAAAACAAAACAAAAAAAACAAGGAATAGATTTTGCTCCCTGCATAGATTCTGGGATTGAGTTTAGATTATGCCTGCTTGTTTTTTCATATTATATATACATAGTGCTCTCTGAAAGTTATGCCTCCTATTTATTTCCATGGAAACTACAACAAATACAAAAAGAGCACAGTAACACTATTGGAAAGAACAAAATCTCAGCTACACACCATCATTAGCTATGCATTTTTGTAAGCAATGAACAAATGTCTGCATGTCACACTCATAAAAATTTGCACCAGTGGAGGTGACCCACTGTTTCACAACTGCTATGATGGTGATGGTATCATTGCTGGGAAAATGTTGCCCATGCAGTCTGTCTTTCATCAGCCTGAACAGATGGAAGTCAGACAGCCCCAGATCCATCCTAGAAGGTAGGTGTGGTAGGACAGTCTAGCTAAGGTAGGTGATATGTCTTCATTGCCAACCACAGTCTTCAAACTGGTATGGGGCCTGAAGTTATTGTGTTGCAAGAAGATCATCTTCCTTTCCTCTGTCCTGACTCTGAAAGTTTAAGCCTTCATTTTAGTTGACATTGCAATGTAGCAGTCAGAGTTGATGGTTTGTCCGGGTTCCAGGAAATCCAGGAGGATCATCCCTTTCCTATCCCAAAAGACAGTGCACATCACTTTACCCTCTGAGGGCTGCATCTTGAACTTTTTGTTTGATGGGGAATTCGTATGTCACCGCTTCATGTACTGCCATTTTGACTCCAAATTGTAGTGGTGACACTATATCTCATCACCAGTATAGATACGATCCAGGAAACTGTCACCTTCAGCCTTATATTTGTTCCATAGGTCCTGACAAATTTGCATATGGTGTTCTTTCTGTTCCTGTTCCTGTGTGAGCATTTGTGGGACCCACCTGGTGCAAACTTCGTGATATTCCAATGTTGCCACCGTCATTTCCAATGCATTGAAGCTGATATGCATATCCATACAGAGTTCTCCAGCTGTAATTTGCCAATTCTATAGATGATCGGCATGGATGAGCTGTTCCACATGCTCTTCATTTCCTGGTGTGACAGCTGTGCATGGGATTTTTGAATGTGGCTTCTCTTTCACATTGTGTTGCCACTGCCGAAACCCACCACCCACTGCCTCACTGTGCTCACACCCACTGTTTGGTTTCCACAAACGTTCAGCAAGTGTCAATGTGTGTCAATGGGTGCCAGTTTTTTCACATGGAGGAATTCAGCGACACACCTTTGCTTCATAAGCACTTCCATGTCAGATGCCATTTTGTCACTCTGCTGCCATCTATCACACAGCAACAAGATTTATTGGAATATTGGCAGGAAGGTTCAACCTCTACTGTAATTCCATCAACATCCACCTCTGACACCATGGGCCAACATAATAAAATAGGAGGAATTTCTTTCAGAGCAGCGCTCATAAAAACAACACTGAGTCTTCAAAAGACAACAATGGTCTTAAAAGATGACCAAAGATGAAAATGTAAAAAACGCAAGACAGCTGTTTAACACAAGACAGTGAAAACATAAGGACTGTATATTCCTTTATTTACCAGGAAACTGAGAAATAACCAACAGAGGTGTGTCTGAAGAAATCACGGAGACTCAGACATTTATTAGATAAATTGTTCTGAAAGATTTGTTGAATATTTTCACATCAGCTATAAGACAGTGAAGAATCAGTGAAAAGTGAAAAGTTACTTTTATTGCATATTTTTGTACTAAATAACGATTACATGATTAGTAGTCCTTTAACAGCATAACTGAGAGACACTGTAAAACGTAAGAAAATACAGGTGGAATGACATTACAGGTCATCTAGCCTTTATTGTATCCGAAGGATTAGCTCTTCTGAAATCATTCTTGGCAGATGTTTATCTAATGTATTATTTAAATTTTCAATGACAAAGATTCCTATCTCTGTAAACAGCATAGTTTGCTGTTTATTGTCCTTAAATTATTTCTCCTTTTCTAACTTAAATGTCTCTTTCTAAACTTCAAGCAAATTACTTTTTGTCTTGCCCACAATGGATAGGAAGAACATTTTCAGTCTTTCCTTTCTTCATCAATCTTGCCACAGCTCAAGAGGACAGGGCTGTATTATCAAGAGAAAATAGTGCTATTTCTTTCAGTCATATACCAAGCAGAATATTTTCTAAGTTCCTACTTTTCTCTGGGTACTTCCACCCAATCCACAACTAGATTTTCCCTGCAAAGTCCACATCTGTTTTGCAATCCACGCTGAACTCAGGACTATAGCTGGTGCATTTCTAATACTGAACAGAGTAGGAGGATATTTACTACTTCCGTGCATCTCAGAAATTATGGAGACATTCAACAGTGTTAACTTCTTTTCACGTTGTGCTCCACTAATGTCTGTAAATACTCTTCTGAAGACTTCTACCTAGGAAGTCAGTCTAGAGCACTTTACCGAATAGCTGTTGTGTCTAAATCTCCTGTGCATGACCTGAAACATGATATTCAGTCTTCATCCACCTGGATGATGTCTCCCAAGGCCATCCTTCGAGTGGACTGCCTCTTTACAAAAGAAGCTTCGTCTGTTTCCTCTTGCTGTGCTCCTCTTTCCTTCTGCTTTTTGGCCACATTCTCAATGAGCTTACTTGCGTCACTGAGGGTTTTTTGTGTTCGCTGACCTGCAGATTTCTTCTTCCCTTCTCCCACACTTGAATCCGTGGCCTTTAAGGGTTTGGCTTTTCCCTGGTCTTCCTGCTGCTCTTTCATGTGCCTTACTCTGAATCGGCGTCGACAATTGTTCTGGTAAGGATCAGGGATGCTGTCAGGGCTGTTAGACTCTTCATGTACGTCCACCTGGAGAGTGGGAATTGATGGCTTATGAAGTGTCCTGGGAACCTCTTCAGCACCTGGTTGCTTAGTCAGTTTTGAGCCTGTCTCTGGAGGCAAAGTAACTTGAATTTCTCCCAGGGGCTTGCTGCTTTTAGGGGAAAGGAGATCATCTTTATTTTCCATAGCAGCCTTCTCACTCGGCTTTATCTTATGAAGGTTTTCCAGCTCCCCCTGGGCCAGATTCTTCACTCTTTTTACATGGGGTTCATTGCTGATGGAGTTAATAGCTGACAGCTTCTGAGCAGCCATTTGGGCTTCTCTCTGGATGCTCATAATCTTTTGGAGCTGGGCTTCTTTCAGTTCCACAGGTATCTCCAGAGGAGCCAACTTCACTGGCCTCTTCAGGGTAACATTCTCTGTGCTATATGACTCATTTGCACGCTGCAGGCTGGGAGACAAAGACCCCTCTCTTTTTACCTTTTCTGGCCACAGTTTTTTATCTCCCTGGGCTATCTTCTTCTCTGACATCCTGGGTGAAGGAGGATGGATACCAGGGTTTCTGTGTTCACTTCCTGGCTTCTCTTTTGGCAGAATGAGTGTAGGATTCTTGTTGGGCTGCAGGTTCACAATGGTAACTTCACTGACATTGCAGTTATACCTGGGCAGCAGCTTTTCCTCAGCCATTGGAGCACCCTTAAAGAAAGCAAGCAGATACAGTGTTCACTATCATACATCACATTAATGGTCTATTAGCTTTTTATATAATGTTTGAAAGTCTGGAAAGAGTGCAATCTTGGTGTCCCTTGAAGTGTACTCACATTTGTAAGTACTGAGCTCTGTGCTTCACAGTTTGACATAACCCTGGCTAATCTACAAAAAGGGCTCCACATGTGGAGACTAAAGAGGCTTGACAAGTTATTGTTGTCCCATATGTAGAGTGTCCTTTCTGAGCAGTGTGCAGCACCAGCCTACATGCTGCGATCGCCACCCTAAGGGAAGACAAAGACCTCCAAAAAATAATATTTTAACCAGAGTTAGGTTGGAGGATCTCCCAGTTGAGGATCAGGTGTGCATCTTTCCCTTCGTCCTCTGACATGCTGAGTGACTGGCATTTCTAAGCATGTGTCACGGGTTTATCTAGATCGATCTATGTGACAGGGGGCAGCAGGCCTGTAGGGCCCCTGGCCCAAAATGGGAAAGGGAAAAGGGAATGGGGAACAGAACAGCGGCACAG
>JANHGO010000063.1:7395409-7442342 GCA_024606505.1 Aquila spilogaster | reverse complement strand
TCCTACATAAGGAAAAGCTTTAATCTCATTGCTACAGGATAATCTGTAGCGATAAGCAGATGTTACACAACTCAGATGCTTTTCCTTCCCATCATCACGTGTATCAACCAATTGCTGCAGTTCAAAGGGGAGGACAGAAATACCTAAGAAAGGAAGTTCGCAGATCAAATCCTCCAGCTTATCTGGTTGAAAGCTTGTCCCCAGAGTGGAGTTTTTTGAGTTCAATTCCAAAATAAACACCAAGCTTTCAGTGTGCCTTAATTCTCCATGTGATGCCTGAAGGTCTGCTACTGAAAAGCCCTCTGGAACATGGAGATCCATTACACATGCTGTCACTCAACAGGGGAGAGAAGCAATTCAGTTTAAACATCTAGGAATGAATGGCTTTGCTTCTACTGCAGATTCTGCATATACAGTAAATAGCTCAGGTCATTGTGAATGGACAATGCAACAAACAGACCCAGCCCCCGAATAACTCCTAGAAAAGCCTTAAATATCTAGCCTTGCTGTACTGTATACTTTTGTCAGCTGGCATAAAGATTACACCTGCAACGTCAGAGACTTACAGCAATTTGCCGTACCAGAAAAATTTAACAAAACAATATTGTCTGTGAGCCAGTGGGTCCTAGGAGGTCAGATGGTCCATTGGTTTGGTGAAGCTAAAACATAAAAATGTCTGTAATCAGCAGTAACTGAAGACAGTGCTAACATCACACTTAGCTGTCTTTGATCCCAAAACAACCGGGTACCAAGGTGGAGTGAGTTGGGGACTTCACACAAGCCCCTGTCAAGTCTCCTCAGTGCAGGATCCAGAGATCATGTGTCATTCTGCCACAACTCTCATTCCATTGCACTGCTTGTATTTTAAAACAACGATAGCGAGAAGAGTTTCAACACAGAACAAAGGAAAGACAGTTGAGTGGTCTGAACACCAGCCCAGTGTCAGGGAACACACCTCAAATCCCTTTTCTACCACAAGCTTCTCATGTGATGGCAGGGAAGATGTTTTGTCCCTCTGTGACTGTGTTTTCCACCTGTAAACTTGTACTGATTCCCTCTCCTAACCCATAGGAGCTTTTGGGATGTAAGTATACTAGAGAGTATAAGTTACTTCGGAACAGGTGAAATGGAGTTATGTTAGTTCCCCGAATAGGTTCAATTCCAGATAACTTAATTTTCAGAAAACAAGTGCTCTACACAGGCTGGTGCCTGTTGAATAATCAAAGCATGAAAAAATTTATAAACACTTGAAAATTATGTCAAGTAATGGTAAACGTGTATGCAACATTTTTCTCAATGGTGCTCTGCCAATTTCTTTATATTTTGTAGGTTTTTACATATTCTTAGTACAAGTTTTGCTTCACAGAGGACTTGGTTTACATTATGAGGTTTATTTTGTAGGTGAGAGAGGGCTTTGGACATGACTTAGTATTTGCAATCATTAACCTAAAGGAATGTTTTGTGAAAACATATTTAAAATTTGTTCATAAAGTTTGGGGGATCTTAAGAGGAATCACACCATTTCATATGATTTGGCACACTTTCATTCCTAATGTTATCATTGCTTTAATAGCTCCTCCCTGAATACACGAGGAGACCAGTCTGAGTTCTAGGAAACCTACAGCAGACCTGCCCTTGCAGGGACACCCAATTCGCAAATCACAGAGTCTCCAGACTTCCCGCATGACTGCCAAGCCTTACTGAACAACCTAAGTCTTGGGATGCTTCTTGTAGGGATTTGCGATATTACAGGAAAAAAGGGGAGGTGCAGAGCTCCAGTCCTGGACTTCTTATTGGCACTCTGTGATGACAAGTAAGTCATGTAAGCTAACTTTTCCAACTTCCACATCTAAATAGGGACATGGTTCCTTATTTAGACCAAGACAAAGATTTGTAAAAAATGAGCAACTAATATTAGACTTCTAAATTCAGATTTAAGATATAAATAAATGACCTGTTTTTCAACAGTAGCACTGGCTTTGCACTTCTTTAAATTCAGCCAAATTATTTAAGGATCTAAATCATAATTCAAGATTCTAGCTTCAGCTTCAAAAATCTATCCCTCAACTGTCAGAATAAGGAGATTGATTTCCCAAAGTCCTGAGCACCTGCAAATCCCGGCCATTTCAACAAGATTGTACGAGAAGTAAAGGTCTGCATCTGCTGTTGGACCCATGCTGACTTGGGGGGGTGTGGGGGAGCACATTACAGCAGTAGCCTAAATCTTCTCACTGCTGTGAGTGGAGTGAAGCAGAAATGAAAAATGCAATATCTCCTGCTAACTTCCAGCTCCTGCTTAGGTTACATGCCCACAAAGATAGCAGCATGAGCAGAACTTGCAGAGACAAAGAGATTGAGCTCTTCCCTTGCCAGTTTTTCTTAATTTAGAGCTTGGCACTGTAAAATCCAGAGAGATGGAGCTATCTGCTACAGTGGAAGCTCATGTCTAGGAATTAATTTGGTACCCTGCACTACCCCACTGATAACAGAGGCCAGCACCTTGGAGGCAGGGAGAGCAACTCTGCAATCATTCAATCTGCCTGTTCTCTGGATGCCACTCATCCATTGCACTCAGAAACACCCGGGGAGACAAGCACCTTTTCTCAGCTCTCCCCTGCAATATTTCGTTCAGAACAGAAAAAATGAGCATCCCCGTCTTCTGAAAAGGAGGTGTCAGCAGTGCCATTATCTTTTCTTAAAACATATATAGGCTAGGAAATTCACTTCTTTGAAAAGAGACCCTCAGGCCCCCATATCCCATCTCTCCACAGCACTGTGGGGCCATTAGTCCTGCCAGAATTGTTCCTTTTTGTTTTGTTAGACCAGTTAGGCCCGAAGTGAAAAACTGGCATGACTACACAGGCTGGCAGTAAGGGCACATTTGGAGGTGCCCTTTGACAAGGACAATTTAATATAAAGAGGCTTCAGTACTAAAATCTTCCTGAATGCCCAGCTACAAGGCTAAAAGCTCCTTTCTCGCTTAATTACCTCTTGCTACAATAGGTTTTGGTTGCCACAGCTCCAACAGAAGGGGTTGAGACTGTTTCTAGCCCAGGCTTGCCTCATGTTTTAGTTAGTGGGTTGCTTCCAACATAGTCCCATCAGACTGGAGGATTCCCTATAGTAGGAAAGGCTTTGGAAAGACATTTGTGAGCTATCTGAAGGCTGTGCACAATGGACAAGAGTCAGCTCTGCACTCAGCTGTTATAGTCCAGTCAGAGCTGGATGTCTAGGGCACCTTCAGTAGGAATGGAGAATGACCAGTTCACGCTCTCTGAAAAGAGGTACTTCAGACAGTACCTCAGGTGGTGGGGTGACTCATCTTCCAGGAGATCCCGTTCCCACTTCAGTGACTTTGGGGCTAAAGGTAAAGGAGGGAAACTCAGACTAGGGAGCCAGCAGTGGACTGGAGCCTGCAAAGGAGACTCTATCTCTTTAATGGCTTGCATGAGCCCTGAATATTTGTTCTACCCTTTGTGATAATTTTCTTACCCACATTCTATGGCTATTACTCACTTCATACTGTCACTTCACAAATACATTTTTCAAATATTCCTATTAAGCTGTAGGCAGCATATAGTGTTATACCAGTATTGATGTTAAAGCAGAATTACCTGCTAGTCCTGTTAATCCACTGATGCTTTGACAGCAGGGGTATTACAAATAGAGCTTCTTTGTAAAAAATGATTAAACATGACCTGAAAGTCCACAGCTTTCCAATTCCCTGAAAACTTACCATTTCCTTGTTGAATGCTGTAGCGTTTAAGGCCAGAAGAGTCAATGACAGCCCATCCTCTGATCCACTAATGACATGGATGTTGAAAGATTTTGATGTCACTTCTTTTATCCTCAAGCCTATTATCTGACTCTTCTCCCTTTCGCTCTTCAAACAGAAGCTGCTTTATAGAGCAGTGCAGTGGGCAGGCAGGGGATGTAGGAACTGTTACTACTTTTTCTACGGACTTGCTCCACAGCCGTAGACATGTCACTGAACATCTCTATGCCTTGCAATCAAGGGATGCCCTTTAGATATTTTGCAAGAATTGAGAGTCTGTTAAATCTGCTGCACTGCTCGGGAAAATCACTGTATCTTCTTCCAACCTAAATTTACCTCTAGCTTCAGCAGGACACTGGTTTATTCCATTCTGCCCAGTGGTCCTAAAGTTGCGCAGTGTTATTCAGCTCCTGTGCTCAGCTCTGGGAAGGGCTACATTTCAATGACGTGTGGATCCCTGCACCATTTGGAGACCGCTGTAGGACCTTCCAGATGGTAGGCAGAATACATTAATCTATGTCATGAAAATTTAATTCCTATGAAGGTAATAAATTGTTTATGTATAAAATAGGCAGGACTAATACATTAGCATTCAGGACTGAATCGCACCAGGATACAGGCACACACAGCTCACAATGAACTCAGCTTTTTGGCTGTTATAACAAGAATCAACTAACAGAATTATTAAGAGCAGATACTCTGTATTTGGATAGAATATGCCAACACACTAGCTACTGCACTGTTAAAACAACCCGCCCCTCTCCGTAGTAAATTTAACTCAATCGTAAGAAACCAGCCATGATTTAAGAGAGAAAAAACCATAATAATAGAGAGAGCATGTAACAGCATGAGCTTGCTGCTACATTTGCATTGACGTCAGAGCAAACAAGATTAAATGAAGGCAAGCACAGCTACAGAAATGTGACCTTAAACGCAGCACCAGTGCTGCAGATATTGCCAAAATCTTAGCTGTAACTCCACCTGGTTTGCTGACGTAGCCCTAGAGATAATGTCTTCAATAAGCAGCCGAAGATCCCTGTGGCAGCTGGCACAGTGAGAGCTTTGCTCATTTTTGAGCAAAGGGCATATTGCTACAGAGAGGAATCAGGATGGGGCAGAAAGGATCCAGCTGGCATGGTCGTCCACAAGGAACCACTGAGGCTGGCAGAATTTGCAGCAGCCTTTTAGCTGCTATAAGCTCCGCTGGGCCTGCTTTGGCCTCTGCCTAGTCCAGGATTAGGGAAAAGGCGAAAAAAGACTTGATCTCATTTTCCCAGTCACTCACTCTCCTTCCCTTTGCCCGGTGTAACCTTGACACTTTTGAGATCCAGTCTTGGAAAGCCCAAGCCACATAGAGAACCAGGCTGCTGGGAACAATGGTTAATGGCACCTTCAAAAAGCTAGGAACAATTGCAGCTAAAAATCTGTTACCATAGGAGCAAAGCCCATTCAAGTCTACCCATTCAAATAAAGCATGATTACATGGTGACATTGCCAAAACCTGTACCACTGTTCAGTGAACAATAAATGGAAAAATCATCCCAAGCTAAGAAAAAAATTCTCTGGCAAGAGAATTTCCCTTCAAAAAAACTAAGCAGATAGATCCCAGTCTTCCCAGATGCTGTGACTTAGAGTAAATGAATGTGTTTCCTTTGACTTAAAGGATGGCATTACCTGCTGTGCATCATTTAAACCTCTCAAAACCAGGCTGAATTGGGGTATAAATGATTTAATGATTGCACTGGGTCTCACTGCTCTCACCATTATTTCACTTTACATTTACTATAAAACAGATTCCGCTTTGGATCTACAGGGTAAAGCACCTTTCTAAAGATTCAAATGGAATCAACCAGAATAGCAATTTCAGACTAATTCCCCTATTTAGAGAAGATAATCCAAACACAAAGATACCTTTTCCTTCATGTCTCTCTATAGAGGAGTTGTTCTGGAATGGTTAAAGCATACTGGGAGAGCTTTGGTAGACAAGTTACACTCTAATACCTTCACCAATCAATTTGTCCCAGCTGAAGAAAACTGGAGATAGTTTATCTGTGAACTACTGAGAATTAAATTCTTATCGCATTTCTTCCTTGCGGCATCTCTGTCTAGCTACAGCCAGCTGGGAAATTTTGTGTTTCCTGCAGCTTAGACTCCATAATATAACCAGGTAGGTTCCTTGGTGGGACGGGGGGGGCAAAGATGTAATAATAAAACTTAGCCAAATAACTGCATTAGACTCAGGGCTGCAACCAGATGCTCCTGTTAACACTCAGTACCAGGCCAAGCAGTGAGGAGCTAAAAACCCTTTCAGAATTTTGTCCCTGCTCCCATACAGAGTTCATGGGACCTTGCTAACTTTCTGGTCTTGTTTCAGGCTCAACATTCAGCCAATATTTTCTGGAAGGGCAGGTGCTTTTGAGAGCTTCTTGGATCAAGTTTCAGGATCTTGTATTACTTTGTGATCCCAGCATGAAGAAAGGTGGGGTTTTGGGGTTTGGTTTTGGTTTCGATTTTTTTACCCATGCAGCTTTATGGGTGCAAATACCTCTGAAGAGATATTTGGCTTTGATTGTGGTGGGTTTGAAAAAAAGCAACACATCTCTAATCAAACTGCACCAAGCAATTTTCCCCATCCTTAGGAACCCAGCAAGCTAAGCTGTATTATGCTACCTAGCTTACTACTAAAACGTCATTGAAGACTTGATGGATCCTTCACTGCATTTCTTCTGTCCTCTCTTTGACATGTAGGACACAAATACTGTTCTTGCATTAATTGCAACAGGTCCTGTTTTGAAATCTTAGAATAATTATCTCATGCAGAACTTGCTGTTCCTGGCCACATGGATCACTGATGGTGTCCTGGAGACACTTAATGTACCGTTGAATGTCCATACAGCAGCAGTTTTCACTTCTTCTGAACCATGAGGTATGAGATCTTGGCACTTGTGACTTGTGCATTTGAGCATTTTCTAGTCCATCAGTCAAGAGTCGCTTTTTCGATTCAACATTTAGCAGTTGACTTTACTTAATCTGGAAATGTAAAGAGACCCTTTGCTTCACTCTGACTCTGTGCTCAACTCTTGGACAAGAGACAACCAACTTTAAAACAGACAAAAGCTCATTGCAACTACAGCACTGGCTCCACCCTTTGTCTCCTGACTTACAAGAAACCATGTACAGTTATTGGAATAAGGAGCACCTATTCCACCAAGCCTGGGAGCATCTGAATCTTTATGTATTAGTGTCATTCCATTGATTCTGCCAATGAATAGTACACCCTTACTTGCAGATGCCCCCATTAGTCCAAATGTGCACGTGGGAGGGGGATCCATTCATTTCATTGTGGACTTTCTGAATTCAGTCCTGCCAGCTCCCTAGGAATTTTGATGACCTTACTCACCTCCCTCTATTTTATTTATTTTTCTCTTACTTATTAATATTGCTTTGCACTCAGGAGTTAAGAAGGAAAAGAAAACAGCTTTTCTCCTGATAGTTAAACACATTTCACTGCAAAGAACAAACAAAGCTTAGAAAAATAGCAGTTTTCCAGCACAATGCCAGGACTAAGGCAGCCTCGTGCTTCTCCTGGTAAGCTGCTCTCCCTTGAATTCATAAGGACCTCTTCCCCTGCTACAAGAGCAGCTGGGCATGGAGGCAATTCCAACTTTTATGTAGAGCATAGTCTAAAGCTAGAGCTAAGATGGCACAGCCTTCTCCACTATGGTCCATACCACCAGTCAAGTTCATTACATTATCCATGTGAAGACCCTCCTAAACAAATTATTCTTGTTCTGCCCTCAGGACTATAACACTGCACTCAGAAATTCAGCTCTCAGTGGGAATCTTTCTGTTCACTTTGGTGGGTGTTAGAACTAACCCAACAAGGAAATCTTCAGTATCATTGGAAGTTGGATGTGTATGCTGCAACACAGAGGTACACCCTGGGGAATCCGTCCAGATCCTACGAGGCATTGATCCTGCACCTTTTATAATCAGTGATGACACTGCCCTTAATTTCAAGAGAGGCAGAATCAAGATGGGGGCTTTTCCAAATTCACCAGGACAATTTTACAAATTGCGTGTAGTCTTCACCCAATTTTATGTGTGGCTGAAGAACAATGAAGCCTCCCACCCATATCCCTCTTGGGCATTATGTATGTCCCTTAGCTGACGATCCAGTGTAAACACATATATATGTGGGTTACTACATACATGCAAGTAGTCCCATCAAGCTTCCTTACAAGTGGAGAAGGGTGAATATGAAACCTATCCTCTTTCTAAATTCCATGCAAGACCTCAGATTCAGGTGTTAGTAGAGTCTTGCCTCCTCCTGATCCTCTGGAAAACCACCGAGTTTTCCTCGTTAAATAGAATTGTGCGCTCATTAGGTTTAATAGGATGAGCCTCTTGGCTCTGTTAAAAGTCTCTCTCTCTATACCACCAGTTTTATGTTCAGCATAAAGAAGTCACCAATAACAGCACTATCTCCCAAAGACCCCAGGCTACCCAGATGCTTGCTCTGAGCACCTTAGCTTGCTCTTAGCTCTTGGACCTTCTGTCCATCTCCTCAGAACTGTGGCTCCCTTTGCTCTGTCTCACCACAATTTCTGCTCCTGGTCCCCGCAATTAACGTATGAAAGAGGTAATTTCTCCCTACAAGACTTGGAATGATTTTTGGTTTTGTTTTCTCTGATGAGAGGTACAGTGGGCTACCTTAGCCATCAGGTTGGTGTGTCTTGACACACACACACGCACATCTTCTGTGTGCCCATATTACTTATTCCAGTTCAGCAGCCTACTGTCTTATCTTGTCAGAGTGCTTTAAAAGGCAAATCCTAT
Source organism: Aquila spilogaster (assembly GCA_024606505.1). Lineage (NCBI taxonomy): Eukaryota > Metazoa > Chordata > Aves > Accipitriformes > Accipitridae > Aquila > Aquila spilogaster. The sequence goes on along the minus strand of JANHGO010000063.1, from coordinate 7,433,728 downwards.
CAGAGCATAATAGGAAGGGAAGTTAAAGCTATTAGTACATGGCACTTTCTTAACAGGTCAGGGGACAGAAGGGGAGCTCTCTAATCATCTTCAGATACAATTTCTTTTCTTTCTCATAGTCTTGAATAATAGCTAAATATCAGCTCCTCCAGATGGCTTTAGATGCTATTAACATATCCAATAAGTAACCCAGAAAGGTAGCTAGAAGGGCAAATACATGTGAACAGGCATTGCAGGGCATTGGCTGTGGAGGAGCAGTGGCTACTCATTCCCCATCTCTAGGAACATCTTTAGGGGAAGGGGTCCACACTCAATGGATCCATGTGCTGGCTGTCCTTCCTGACAATTTTGCTTCTGCTGGAAAAAAAATGGAGAAACCTAGAGTGAGTCAGGAAGGCACATGATACCTATAAAAAGGAGGCCTCACTGAAAAAAGATTTTTTTCCTAACATTATCCTGTGATCAAGTAGCAGAAAGGAGAGTCCTACTTCTACTCTCTGTCTCTTCCGTGGCCCTGCACTTTATCCCTGGTTAGGTTCCTCACCTGAGAATCTGTATGTCATAGTGAGAGGGAGAATGTTTTCCATGGTTACTGCTATTGATTACCTTGATAATCTATCTCCTTAAAGGATCTACTTCAGGTCTGAATTATTACTCATTGTCCATCCTGCCCAACCCACCATACTGTCTCCACATCTCATTTAGCAGCTGGATGGTATGTGCGTTGCTGCTTTGATTACACAGTTGGTACCATGTGTGTCTTATTACCCTCAGTAAAGGCCCTGGTTAGGGTTGGTTTTAAGCTTCTCCTTCCCAGGAAGGGTTAGAGCAAGAGTGAAGGAATTAAAGGGAATCAGAGAAGGTCATTAGCATCATTCAAGATGATCTTTAGCCATTTCAGAGCAATGAACACCACCTTGTGTACTGGAGATGTGTATAAACTGTATACTAAACACACAGGGATTTTAGTTCCTCTTGCCATATGAGACCAAAGTTGGGCTTAAGCCGCACATACTTGTTTTAAATAATGACAAATCAAGCCCTCTTGGTGCCCTGCAGGACATTTGGTCCAGTCCCTCGTGGCAGATTACAAAAAAAGCAGGGAATTAACAGAGAACTCAGCTTTTAATCTCCAAGTGCTCAGACTCAGGAGCAAAAGCAAACTTAAACATGCTTGGTGTGGTTCCCGTATTGAAAGGGGACTGAATAAATATATCCATATCCATGGATATATGGCTAACATCAAATCATCATCTCATAAAAATAAGGTGCTAATTGGAAAGTGGGTGGGTGGATGGGGGCGGGGGGAGTGGTTCTTGTCTAATGGTCTCTTACTTCTGTCAGATTGTGAGGAAACATTCCCAAAACATTGTCATCATTGCTATGCTGTGATAGCAGCAACACAGTTGATCTTACACAGTACGACTGCAGCACAGCACAGTCTACTCCGGACTCATCTAAGAAGTCACATGGTACCACACACCTGCAAAGCCACCGAGCACCACACATCACCGATGTGCAGGTTTCGTTTCGCAGCGTGGTCCTGAAGACTTTCTTTATGCTCGTGAGCTAGGGAAGGTTTGCGTAGTTCAGGTAGAGAACATGCCCTACGCCCCATGCAACACACAGATTCAATCTCAGCATTTTACCTCAGGCCCCTCAGTGTTTTGTGTGCTCTTCCAGTTTTATAGTACCGATGTGCTGGGAAAGCAGCATGACTAGCACCACTGAAACCAGAATAGAAATGCCATCTCTTTCCCCGTTTCTCCAACAGGCATCTGAAGTGCTTTCCTCATTTGGAAAACTACCCAGTAGGACCCCAAGCTTACAAATTCCCTGTGTCTAATACGCTTCTTGTGGGATTTTGCCCCTTAGCTGCCTTTTTATATTGTAGAAATAAGACCAGCATTCTCGTCTGCTTCCCATTAATTTCTTGGTTCAATTCTTGGATCTTGGAGATCTCCTTAAGGAAATTAGGCAAATCAGGCTTAAAATTCTCCTGAAACCTTTCCCCAGTAATGAAAAGCTGATGGTGGTTGTTATTAGTAGCTTGGCTTTAGAGTTACTTACGTGACTGGATAAGCTAGTCTATTTTAGTAGTAGCAATTTTCTAATCTATCAGAAGACACTGGGGATTTCAATAGAGGAGACAAATACATCATGAAAAGCTATAAACATGCTTTACTTACAGAAAAATCCTAAGAAAAGTAGTAAGAAAGGACACAGAAAAGTTGTACTTCTATCATTTTTTAAAAATACATAGAGTTTAGTAGAGATCTCCTGGGTTTTGCACCCATCCTAGAGGACTGAATAGGAAGACTAGACATTATTGGGGATGCAGTGAAGTTGGGGGGAAATAATTTCCTTTCATTCACAGCTACAGACCTCTTCCTCTAAAGCGTATACACCAAGTGGTGCTTCAGAGAAAGATGCCAAAGACTGAACAACCGTATTGCATAATGGGAGATGGTCCCTGCAGGTGCAGAAATTTGTAGAGCCTAGACATTCAGTTTCCAGCTGTGTGAAATTGTCACCCTGCTAGTAATAACTAGAAGAATTGAGGTTGCAAGCTTATCTGGCATCTTTTGCCAGCATTAGTTTCAATTTTTACACGCTCCAAAGATCACTGGTTCCTGTTCACAACCCCCGTTAAATATCCTCAAATATATCTCTTCTAGCAAATTGTTCTGTTTTAGCCATTCTTTTAAATAGATGCTTCCACGAGGAGGGATTTTCAGCCAGCTTTTGCTGTACAGTTCATTGTTTCTAATCTCTCCATTGCCATTACTATGGCAATCAAGTGCCTGTACAATGCCCCAACTAGAAAATGTCTTTTTTATTTGATTAGTTCCCAAGTTCAGTCTTATTACTTATATAATAACCTCATTCCATCCATGGTCTGTGTTGATCCCTCTTATCAGCGCTGGCTCCTGCTCTGTTCTCAGCTTTCTCAGAGTAACATTTTTAGGTAAAAAAAAAAAAGGTAAAAATTTCCAGCCATCTCTCTAAGCAAGTCTCCTGTACAATCAATAAGAAGCCCATTGCTTCCACACTTACCAGCCGGCCCGGCAATTCTTGCTTTGCTCGTTGTTTTATCATTCCCAAGAAGCGTCTCCTCCTCCTGATGAGATCTATTCACTCTGTGGTATTCAAGCTGCTATGGCAGTGTATGCAGAGACCAGGTGCCTTGCTAGCTCAGGAGGACTGAAAGGCTTAGAAATCTTACCGAGAGATAAGAGGTGGGAGATTAGGGTCAGCATTGCTGCAGTCACTTAGGGACTGAACAGATTCTGTATGCCAAAAAAAGCAAATGTGAATGTGTTATATTCTTCTCACTTCTTTAAAGAGAGAAGTATTCTTACTTTAAGTATCTATCTTTAAAGAGTTCCCCTCTTCCACTTATCTTTTGCTCATCATGCACCTTTTTCATCCTTTCCTTCTTTTTCTTTCTCTTCCGTGCCCTGCTTGTCCTTCACCTTGTCTTTGCGCTCTTTTCACTGGGGAATGTGCTGCCAAAATCCTCAAATCATGGCTGCCCTGCAATTAAGGTGTTGATTCCTAAAATAATGCCCCCACATTTGTGTTTCAGCATCTAAGTAGAAACTGTCTGATTTTCAGCAGAATCAGTGATGCGGTTTCTGGGTATATTGGGTTTCTGAAAGCCCAATCATTTATGTTATATCCAAATTCCAGTGCATGATGGGGTGCATAAGTCCAAGGAAGGCTGGTAGCGTACAGTGAGGTATGTGGAGCAAGAGGTATTTCAAGCCATGTCAAGCCTTTGGTGTTACACACACAGACACACTGACTATGTACATTCATTGCAGAGTAGAAAAACCTTCATAACGTCATGCTGAAAGTGTAGCAAGTTTTAGTCTAGTCTTATCAGAAATTTTAACAGTCCTAATCCTGGTCCATTGACAGCAGTCCCAACTATGTGCCAAAAGGGAACAAGGCAAAGTATCTGAGCAGTGAAAGCCAAGAGATAGCCTAGCCTACCAGATCCAGGAGATGACAACAACGCAGGTATAGGCTAAATTCGTTGAGTTAACAGAGATATAGCAAGGAGAGTGGACTCTGTGACCAACCATCAAACAGCAGGGTGGGGTACCCTGGAGCTAAGGAGTGAAAGGCAGGGGGAGGAGAACAGATTTATAGCATGTCTCCACTGTGACACCAAAACTGCTGTGTCCAGGTAAGAATAGCAACCTTCTAGTACTTGGCTTACTCCAATTACATCCTAAGATCTACTTGTCCCTGCCAACAGCCCTTATGGAAACACCAGTTGAAGGCATGACACGTGAGTCCCTGTTGTTACCTGATAGCATCACTATAGCAAGATGAGCATCTGAGTTTAGGCTTGTTCCTTCCAACACCTTCTTAAACCAGCAAGTTTGCTGTATTGTTTGGCTGTGTTTATCTGGTGCTACTTAACTACCCTGCAGTGTCACTTAGGCCCAGGTCTTCTGCATTGTCCTCTTCCTGTGTCTTGCCACCTCCAGATTTTGCTTTCCCATAATATAGTCCTATGGTGAGGTCATGAGAATTACATGGATCTTCTGACAGTACACAGATGCTTTGATCTGTGGTCCCTCACACCCATGAGTCTTTTTAAAAGAAAAGCCTGATTTCCAGACTTCTTCATTTTTTCCACTGATTCTTATTTGGAGAAGATGCAGATGTTTCCCATTTGGCCAATGCCTCCCTATATCCACTGACAGATGCTTGGCAATGTCAGTGCTTATTTCCAGCATCTCATCAGATGTACTGATGAATGCTAGGTTTGCAGCAGTGGTGTCTCTGATGTTTTTCTAAGCCATTCTATTGGGCCAAGCAAACCTATTCACAATTTCTGTCAACCAGTGGCTGCGCTGTAGCCATAGAGTGGTTCCTAAGCTTATTTATTTTTCATTTTTTGTCTTGAACAGCTAGGGGAGTTGGGATTTTATCAGGACCAACAGGAATAGATCAATTCAGTTCCAGGCATCCAGCAAGGAAACATGAGAACTTTAGAAACATTCTGGAATTTAATCAGGCTAAATCTAGACAAATAAATATGCTTGGGTACATTCTTTCATACTGAAGCCAGCATGCATGGTGCACTCCATGTCTGTGGTAACAAAGTGTACTAGTCTGCAAAAGAGGGTGACTGCATTCAAACTGCCTCCTTTGCATGGTCCCTGGCAGGTCCTAAGTGCCAACCTGTGCCCAGGAATCATTTGGGAGGATGCTGGTTGTCATGGACCAAAAGCATGTCAAGGAGCCTTCCAGCACTTCAGCAGCACAGAGAGCCCAGTGCCAGTGCCCCAGAACATTCCCTGATATTATTGGATTGACTAGAGTGAGATGTATCCTCAGAGGGGCTGGGGATAGAAATTATTCTGTCAGCAGAGACGAAGGTTACAGCAGTGCTGAGTTTGGAAAGATAAAGATTAGAGCTCTGCACTATTCAAAGTGCAATCTGCCCAGCCTGGATTGCTGATCATGATGGGATTGTACAAGGAAAGAATTCAGTTATACAACCAAGGATGATGGCTGGTGTCACTGGGGAGACTAATGCCCTCTCTCTTCAGGTTTGAAGAATCCATGATCTTAATCTGCAGAGACTTTGTTGGTTTTGTAGGGGACTGTTTTACGAGGAGATAAGTGAATAGCTCATGTTTTCCCTCTATGCTATTTATTCTGAAAGGTCAGTCATCTGCCCTGTAAATAAAGAGAGGATATATCATCATTCCTGCTATGGTATCCACATTTCTCATCTATCACTGGGTAGCAAGATTGCTCTGCCATAGGGATGGAAGCCAGGGGAGCTGCTAGTACCTCTGAGTAGCAGCAGATGAGCATTGACTTTCAGCAATAACCATGATAAACCACATCCATCCAAACAAAGTGGGACAGTGCAGACAGGACCCTTAACATTCCTCAAATTATGCCTCTGCACAGGAATTTGCTTAACTGCATGTTCCTTCCATCTGCATATCGATATGGGAAAATCCAGACTAATGATACTGTTGTTCTTGGACATTGTATAGGATAAAATGGGAATGAAAAATTCACAGAAGTACCAGTTCCTAAGGCTAACTTCAGTCAGTTCACACACCCCAGCACGAAGAGCAAGAACAGTTCCAGGACCTGAATGTGCAGCTGCTGGCTCATGCAGGATCAGTGCGTTCGACCCCAGACCTTCCTGGGGTCAAGCTGGCCACCAGGACTTCCCAAAAGTTCCTGGGCCCGTTGTGCTGGGCACAGTCTAAATAGCATTGAACGACAGCCCCTCAAATATTTACAACCCATGTAGGTAGTTCAGAGACTGGGGGAGGATGTGGAGACAGCAGAGGGGAAGTAATCTATTCCAATCACAACAGGAGGTTAATTGCAGCCATTTGGGCAGCCCAGCTGACGCTGCCTTCCAGCTCCCTGGCTGTTATGGACTGTGTGTTTCTAACGCTTTGGGCTCTGCTTCTTTCTTGCCACCAAAGTATTTCACTTTGACTCTTTTAGCCTGATTGACCTGGCTGGCTCATGTTAGCCTCGGGAAACACAATCCTGGGCCAGCCCTACCTCTAATAAGGAGTTGATGCTCCTGAAGGCTCCCAGGGCTTTGCCCTCCTGGAGGGACCAGAATGACTCCCCTGCACTATAAGGTAGGTCTTAACTTTCCTAAGCAGGATAGATCCTTCCAGACAGTAATGGTTAATGGCTGGAGAGATTCAGCAGTCCCAGTGTCACTTTTAAAAGCAATAAAAACAGGAAATATGTCTTTTCCAGAAAAAAAAAATAAAAAAATACTGCATTTCGCTGTTAACATGATGATTTGAATTAAGCACAGCACTATGGGAACTGGTTGTTTAAAAGAGACAGTTAGCTCTCTGCTACAGGACTTTCTATTTACTGTGCCAGGATCCTTTCCACAGATAACACAGTCCATAGGACGAGTCCTTCAACCCCTGTGAAAATGGGCTATTGATTTATTTTTTTCCTTTAAAATTCTGTCCTTTTTTATCCCTGATGTGTTTTGCTGTTGTTTGTCTGAAGTCCACTGAGTTGCACCGAAGTGAACAGACAAGAGATATGTGCTTACAGTTTGGCAGGGAATTGCCAGGGCTGGGAGTTTTCAATACCAAAAAGAAGGATGGAAATGCCTAAGTAGTTATTTTAATCAATTGTTCTTTCTAATGAGAGCAGCTCATGGGCTGAAGTAAGTCAGTCAACATTATGCATTAATGTTTAAAATCCTCCTAAATCAGAGCTTGGAGTGGACTTTCTGGATTGGGAGTCAAACAAGAATCAATACATGTCAATATATCACCAAGGCCTCTGGGGAACCCAGCTTGTGTATATTAACATGAATATTTTTTAAAATGTAGACTTAAAAAGATCTGAAAAGTATCGTGAAGACAGCAGCCAACATCTCTGAGGCAGTGCGTAGGGCTACCGAAGGATCTGACTGACTCCTCTCAGCTGTTTCAAAAACATCAGCAGACCGCTTCCCTGTGTACGATAAACACACTCTCTCTCTGGTACGCTGTTGTATGCACACACGCAGAGCAGCAATAGTCCAGCCATGTTTAAGGCTCTCATGCCAGTGCTCTCTCCTGTCTTTTCACCTGCCTTTGAAAACAAAATATTCAGAAATTGCTTCAGGCACAAGTGGGTATGGCTTTCGAAAGATTATGGGGGAAAAAAAAGGGCTTTTGCAAGAGAAGTTAAAAAGAAAAAAAGAGGATTTAAGTTTTTCAAAAGAAAAAATATATACACAATCTTGTTCTAAAGTATATGTGAGGAATAAAGGAATAGCAAAAGGCAAATTACACTGAAGACTGAAATACAATGGAGATGAGGGGTAATCAGCTTATGGGCTGCTTTCATACAATAAAGAAAACCATGCATAATTTTCAGAGGCACCTTCAGATCTCACTGCCTTCGAACAACATCTCTTATGTAAGCAGAGGCTCATCAGAGCAGACCTGTTCTGTTTTCTGCCTTCCATTTGCACCACTGTAGTTATCAGGGACAAATCCTATCAGAGCCCTCTATTCTAATGAAAATGACAAATAATTTCAGCTGCATCTATTGCATACTACATGCTAAATTACAAATTACTTGCTGTCTGTAGAAAAGAAGGCTAGGTGACCTCTTACACCTATATACAACAAATATGTTAACAGTTATGATATATACAGCAATTTTCTTTTCAAGTCCAGGACAGTTGTTTATGTGGGATTTGTCTTCACTAACTGCTTGCACAAGGAAGAGGGGCTAATTCTGTTCCCTTTTTAAAATTTTTGCTCCTATCTAAATGTTGCTGCAGCCAGAATTTGGGAAGCTTGAAAGCAGACCTGAAGAGGAAAAGTGGAGCCAAGTGCATTCTCCTTTCCTAATGTTCACACTTTTATGGGAGATAATAAACTAGACAAGAAGGTAGCCAGAAGTATCAACAGTATGTTTTCACGGGTAAATTTTTGCTGGCTAAGACTGCATGCAATGTATCCCCATTCCCCAGAACAAACAGATCACATTTAATCTCCCATAAAGTCTCTCTCCAGACCACTGCTTAGCTTACAAGTCTCATGTGTGAAGCCCAGTGAATTGGAAAAGCAGGAACCAGAATGCTAATTGATTCTTCCTACAGATTTATGATGGTCTTCTAAGCTGTCACACTCAAATCTTGCTATGGGCAAGAACGGAGCATACATCCCATAGATATGGAGCTACATGAAGTTGTTGTTAGTCCAGTTAAAGTTTTCATAAGTTATAAGATTATACATGCATAGTCCAAATTAATACAGAGAAGTCTCAATAATGCTGTTAAAATTGTTATTCAAGGAAAAAAAAAAAAACCACCGCCCCCCACCCCCCCAAAAAACCCACCAACTTTTTGATATCTATCCTTTTTTTCAGTACTATGCTCATTCTTCCAGTGTCTGTCCGACTCCTATGGTTGACCATTTCAACCTTACTCAGGAAGACTGGGTGGTGGGTTGTGATGTGTTTTCAGTAGCCTGAGATGTCTGCCACAAGTAATATGATATTTGTGGTGGGGCTTTCTTTGTCATCTCTTCTGGGAGGCACATGGTGTTGATGCTGGTGCTTTGCTCTTCCTCAGCTTTGGGTCTGCTGGGATTTATTTCTATACATATTCTTAACACATTCTTTCTTCTGATTATGCTCATTATTCAGTTTTTTTGTTCTTGTTATCTGCAAAACTAGTTTTACCTGAACAACATAGGGCTGCGCTTCTGCAGTGACGACTGATTGATCTTTAAGGTTTGTGTTTACAGTCTGGAACCTCTGGTACCATCCCATGTCTGTACTCTTCCACATTACATTTTATTTTGAACTCATGGACTGTTCAATCTACACCGTAACTCTTTGTTGTGACTATATACTAAAGGTGATATAAAACAGACAGAGGCCATAGTTACCTGACTGCTAGACAATTGCTATCCTTAAAAAAAAAAAAAGTAAAATCAGCTCAGCCTACCTAGGCAAACCAAGACAAGTCATCAGTCTGGACTGACTAAGCCGACTGTCAGGTCAGTGCAAAGCCTGTGGCCTTTAACTTGTAATAGCAGAAATCATAGTTACTGGGCTTCAAAGCCTCCCTGCTATATGTATGTCAAGACTTGAATCCAAAACCCCTCTCAGGTGGCTCTAGAAAGAGACACTTCTTGGGACATTGCCGTAGGCGGGCCCCAACCCTCTGATAAGCCCTGATGACTCCCACCTCAGGTATGAGTTCAGCTCTTGCACCAAACCATCCCTGGGTTCACATTACAGGTGGCTGCTCCTTGGCTGCTCTCTTGCTACTTGTCCCTAATGCTTTAATGAAAAGCTCTCAGTCATCGGATCAGCATGAGGATTTTAAAATCTCCCCACTTTCCAAGCATCTATCTGTAGTCTTTAATCACTGTTAAAGACCATCTCTAGCATCCTGCACTAATCATGAGGTTGGGAGTGCTCAAACTTTGCCAGAATTTTATTCTACACTGCCATGCTTTCTCTTAGCTTTAGCGTTGATTTCAGCTTCCTCTATAACAGCCCTTCTTCACACTGCAATACAGTTCTGTGGTTTGTCCTGCATTTCTGTGTATCAGTAAATGATATCTTTCAGTATATTTCAAATCCAATAAAAGAACACTTAACATCATAACCTTCTTAACTAACTCCTCCTTCTCTCTGTTTCTTTCTCGCTACAGCACTCCAGTCTTTGTGTGAGTGCAGGCTACCATGAAGCAGACACTGTGATTTTTCAGCAGCTGATTTCAATTATATTCACAAATTTGGAAGCGTTACCGAGAAGAACAGCTCCCAAAGTCTTTGACCAAGAAACCTCACACTGAACTGAGAGGTTAATTAAAGATCACATACTTTGGCTCACTAAGTGCATAAGAATTGAAGCTATTAAAAAAATGAACTTTGGTTTCCCAAACTTATTAGGGTCCTGGTATTTGTCTCCAGTTCATATCAAAGCAAAGTCAAGATTTAAAAAAAAAAAATTCAAAAGAGAGGTTCTCCATGCCACAGATAAAACCACACGAACAAACAAATGAAACCAAGCTGGTGATTTGGAAGCTTCCCTGGAATATACCCCGAATCACAGAATTGCTGACATTGGACAGAACCTCTAGAGAACATCTCTTCCAACCTCCCTGCTCCAAGCAGGGTCAGCTAGAGCAGGTTGCTCAGGGCTGTGTCCACGTCCCTGCGCCGTCTGACGCACAGCTCAGAGCTCCAGGTCACTGCTCAGGCTGACGTGCAGTTTGGCCACAGAAATTCTTCCATACAACGTTTCCCTGCATGCTTTCCAGAGATGGCAGTGCTAATATTTAGTTTTGTAATACATTCCTCCGTGGATATGGGCAGAATGTGGAAGGAGAGTCAGCAGCCTTAAAAATCCCTGTATGCCTTCATTCATCTTTCGGTATGGGGCATGACCGTACCGTTTCCCTCTGCGTAAGGACTGGCTGAGACCCTGCAAAGCCAAGAGCTTTCTGACACAACGTCACTTTGGTTTTCCTCTGTTGTGCTGTGACTTCTTTCGGTCTAATGTTGCAGTTTGGTAACATAGCTCTGGATAGCTTCCTCCTTGCCCTGAAAGAATGCTGTCATTTGCACTTTTAATGCCTGGAGGACTCTGATGTCTGTTACAGTTTATATGATATACTCAGGAGATGGGCTGATGTCCCTAGACTGTCATACTACTGCAGTGCTACTTATAACTGGTATAGTGATGTCTCATTTTAGATATGACAGTTTCTTCTTCAGTGGGCTCACTGGACCACATCACATTCTGTGTTTTGATAAAGCAAAAGGCTGTAAAAATAGCCTTTCTTCTGTTTGCCATGTTACTGTGTTGTCTTTTGAAACTCTTAGCTGATGCTAATTATTCTTAATGCTAATATTAAGACATCATACTCAAGCTAAGTAATTAGAAGAAGAGCATCTATATTCTTATTAACTAAAGCTGCTAATAAGCACAAGCATATGCTTACTTGTTCAAACTTTATCCTGTTCTCTGCAATTTAGCAGTTTAAGCTGCCCACTGTGCTGTTTGGTGGCCAGCCAGGGCACGCTGGAGTGAAGCTGAACCCTCATCCAATGCATCTGAGTACTCTATCAATTTTCACACTGAGAGTACTCACAAGCACCCATCCTCTTTCAAATTTCACACACATACAGAAGGACTCTGGGACTGTACGAGCTGACACAAAAAAACATACCCCTCCAAATTCATTACTGCTGTGTTTGCAAACAGTTAAATCACATAGAGACTTCAGTTGTGAGGGTGCTTGAAGATTTATAACATGCCCCATGTTTTGACCTCCAGATGCTTTGCTCTTTCTTAGTACTATCTTAAGCATCTCTTTTGTGATGGTAATTACCTGTTGGAGCCATTTCCCTAATCTTATGTGGAGGGTTGGACTAGCTGGACATCTAGAAGATAGATCTACATCTACATCTGTCTGATCTTTGGTCACATCTCAAACTGTAGCTGCTCATCAAGAGGTACAAACAAGCTTCTCCATGTTCTGCAAGAGAAAAGTGCATTTATTCTTATTAATTGTACTGCGGTCCTGACAACCAGACATCCACCTTCTTCATCAATATCCTTTTATTCCACTAGAAGGGCTGGATTGACCTTCAGGTAAATAGGGTACAGCTTCTCTGTATGCATCTCAAAAGACCTGAGAAATGCATATTGCAGCTATTCTCTTCCTAACTGTCTCAAGCGGGGCGGCTTTATGCTTTATGCTTCTAGTGCTTTACCTTGATGTGATTGTGTTTCTCACCTGTTTTCTCCTTTGCCTGACTGTAGGTTAAATTGTTTTTAAATCTTTTCTCATGCGATTTACATTCTTGGCTAGTCTGCTTCTTTTTCTGTCTCCTCTGTTTCCTTCAGCCTGAGCCCCTTCATTAATTTCTCATTACTTGTTTTTTTCATTGTTTAGACAAAAAGTACAAGGTCTGACCCCTGACCCACTCGGTGCTGTTATCAGAACATTTGCAGGAGGTTTCTGCATAGGTTTCCAGGTGATCTGAGTAGACAAACGATTGATCCGTCTGTGGTTGAATAGAAAGAGCTCTTGGCATCTCCATCATTTTTTCCCTCCTGCCCCTGCCCTCTTCTCTGCTAATTCCAGCCAAAGCTCTGCTGTCTCAGGAGATGTATAAAACTCCCTTCCCAAACTTCTGCACTTTCTGTACAAAGAAATACACTCTATCCGTCTTTGAAATTGAAATTACAGATGAAAATCACTGTCCATTCCCCTTGGACCAATACAGGATTGATTGTTCCACACAGAATATTACCCAATCTGACCATAAAGGACACAAATGATAGTGGTTTTACCACTTTTCCTGGGAGACTGTGCCACATCCTGATCAAAGTCTTTGTAAGGAGTTTGTGCTGATAATCAGATTCATTTTTTCAGTTTTAAATTCAGCCTGTTCTGAGTTACTTTCCATTGTATCGCCCTAAATCAATTCATCATTATTATTGTTGCTGTTTACATTAATGAAGCAAGCAGTGGTAATGTTTGGCTCCAGTATAATGTTTGCTGGTTTATATGTGTGTAATAAAAGTCTCCCTTGCACTGAAGAGTTTATAATCTCTTTGTAACTTGAGAGGCTGATGCAAACACTGAGAACTTACAGGACAAGGTGATGGTATAACAAATTCGTACAACGAACCAGTCTCAAAAATAGGCAATCTGTCTTTCTGAAACCTGCTGTGTATTACTTGATTATGAAAATATTTAAAAGCTTATTCAGGGCCATAACTGCTGTCCTTTTGTGTTTATACATAGACGGCCTCTGCCCCAGGAAGTTCACAGTCTAAGTAACAGGATTATCAAAGATATAGATAGACAACCGTGCCTCAAGCACTACTTTCCTAGGTGATACCCTTGCATCTTTCTGAAACAAATTAATCGGTCTTCAAATACCTTAATGAGGAATTCAATCCGGAGTCTAATAGGGTGATCCACATTGAAGCAAAATGCAACTGTGGATTTTGAGTAATAACAATGCAACATTAGAGAAACAGAGGAACACAAGATCAATGTTTCTGTCTTGCTTGCATAAAAAAAGCCCATTATGTGCAAACTCACCCTATTGATACGTTATTTCATCAGTCTAAGCTCTTAGTTGAGTTGTCTTTGGATTTCTATGGCGTAGTAAGCGGACAAAGGGCTCGACCCCTTCGTCCTCTCTCCTCCCCAACCAGCAATGACATCGCTTTTCTGGTACCCTTCTGCAGCCCAAAAGCTTCCTTAGAGCCTGCAAGTTCACATTTTGTCTGCTTGCATAGGTCCATCAAGCACCCAGACCCTGCAAAATTGCCTTTTAGCTGCTCGAGGCTGCATACATCTGCAATGACAAAAGCAACCCCTTCAGCACAAAACATTATTTACTTATTCCTCTAAGGTACAAAGCTTTCAGAACAAAGTCTAACAGCCACACTCAGGCTAAATGCATGGGTATTAAGTGCATCTTCATAAATTTGCATCCTTTCATCCTTTAGAGTTAGAAACATCTCACTCTGTCACCACATCTTTATCTCCCTGCCTTTCTGTGAGACAGGCAGACTGTCAGCCTTTCACTAACTCACATTAGCCTCACTTACCCAAACTCCTCCCTTCCTTTCAAGCACTGTTAAAATTTTAGGCCCCCTTTGATTTTTATGTCATTTTTAGCTTCAGAAGAGTACCACTTACTAGCTGAATGGAGCCATCTAGATTGTGGATAATTTCTCCCTGTAATTCATGGCCAGCTGTTGCTATGTAACTCTTAAGCTATGTACCTGAACTGCTTTATCTGTGTGATGGCTTTATCTTTCTTGCTTGGTACAGTGCCTTTTTGCTTCAACCTGACTGAAGTAAAGGAAAAAAAAAATTTAACTACAACCAGATTATCAATTTAATTGAAATTAATGGTGCATAGAAAGAAGAGCAGCTCAGCACAAGTTAAATAATATTTGGATAAGTTAGGTGCCTGCAAGCCAGTGGGGACTGATGAAATATGCTGTAGGGTACATCAGGAACTACCAAAAGCGATAGTTGCATGATAAGAGATTATCTTTAAGATCTCATGGAGGAAAAGTACCAGAAGAGAAAAAAAGGGCAAACAGTACTATGGTAAAAAGAAAGGTGAATACCAGATGAGCAAGCCTAACTTTGATGCTTGGAAAGAAAACAGACCGAATAATGAAACAGTTGATACATAAGCACGAAAGGAAAGCAAAGTGATACGAAACATCCAACACCGATTTGTCAAAAACAGATTGCTTCCATCCAGCCAAAGACAGGGCAACTTACCTAGTTAGTAAGGGGAAGCACAAATCATTGACATTTCCCACAAGTATGCTCCACCATCATTGTGAAAGTTGTAAGTTCTCCAACTTCTCACACTGTAGAAATGTGGTTCCATGACTTTCAGCAACCTCCTCTAAATAGACTGTGAATTTTTAATTTAGTTTAAATTTTAATGATTTTTTTTCCTTTAAAATTTGTAGCCTAATTTGCCAGTTTATTGCAGTTCTGAGTTAATGTAATGGTGATTAAAGTACCAGTGCTGCTTCCTTAAGATCTACCTGTTTACCCAGTCAGTGGTGCCAAGGGAATGAATACAGCCTCAGCATCATAAACAACCCTCTGGAACAGATGCATTTCTTGGAAGGAGAACGTTTCCTTGCGCACAAGAAAAAAGCTTGCACATATTCCTGCACAGAAGAACAACCAGAGGCAACTCAAACCATGCTTAGCATCCGTGTGCGGACAACGGAGCTGAGCTCTAGGTAGTCTGTGGAGAACCAATCAATATAGTAGACAGAGCAGAGAAAGAGCAAATAGGGGAACTACTCATTGCCCATGGAGTTGCGTACATTTGTACCACTTAGGTGATGCCCTTATAATCTGTAAAGTACAGATTGCAGTTGCCAGGCAGGGTAATCAAGGGCATCTCCCATGGAGGCAGACTTCAGGGGGAGCGTGTGCTGTGTCTCCACCAGCTAGATGCAACCCTAGAGACCTAACTCACAGACTGGCAGAAAGATCTCCACAAGCCCATACGGCTCCTTAGTCAACACAGTCAGTGGCTCCCGACAAGTGATTCAGCTCACCCTATAGCAGACACCAGGGCTCAGCTCAGTTGTCCAGAGTTAGGTGACTAATACGGCTGAGATTTTTTTAAGCAGGCTTCCAGGCTGGGCTGGGAAACACGATACGGAGTCTAATGAAAACCCATACCTTCTGCGACTGCTGACCAGAGGCGAGGTGGGGTTCCCTGGGCAGCTCCAACAGTACCAGATGGCTTTCCTTAGGCGCTTGAACCTCGCCGTACCTCTGGAGTGGCTAAATTAAGACACCCCGCTGACAGGCAGACACCGTTTGTGGGCACAGAGAGGCAGGGCTTCATCTGAGCGGAATTCCATCTTTGTTCACAGTTTCACTCTCGAAGTGAAACAAGGCACTTGCCCTTATAATGCAAGCCTGGAGAGTCCCTGCAGAGAATTGGTGTAAAGAAGCCAGAGCATCATATACAGAAACAGATTTTACAGTGACTGTATTCTGCAGACAAACCCTGTGACACTGCTGCAAACAAGGTACATGGCACTCAGGGACTTTTTATACACCATCATTTACTTAAGGTCCCAGAGGGAATTATTCTCTGAACCTGGCCAGGAGGAGACTCCAGCAAGAGCACTGTGTCTGTTGCTCAGCACTGCTCTGGAGTAAAGAGGTTGACAAATTGGAGGGAGCCCAGAGCAGAGCAACAGGAGTGATACAGGTGCTGAAAAACATGGCCGATGAAGAAAGAATGAAATTATTTGGCCTGTGGGTATATGGATGTGCATTAATCACCTTCAAGTGTCTAAAAGATTGATATAAAGAGAATTCTGATCCATTGCTGTTGTGTCCATGGAGGGCAAAAAAATAAAACCCAAGCATCTTGGTTTTCAGCACAGAGACATATGTTAGCTAATAGGAAAGGGAAAACTGACAACAAACCTTCTAACAGGAAGGATAATGGAACTCTTACACAGATTGCCTCAGAAGGCAGTGGATTACAAGCTAAGAAGCTTCTAAGATGTTACACAAACTTCTGCTAGTGGTGGCCAAGATTTATTTAATCCTCCTGCAGTGTGGAAGGGTGACCTCTTCTCATCCCTTCTAGTCCTACACTTTGTTGCTTTTATAAATGTAATTAATGCCTAGCATCCGATCATTTAATTTTGTTGAGTTAGACAGATGGGAACACAGGACAAGGAAATAGGGATGCTCTTGTGCTTCATCCAAAATAAGAAAATCATGTTTCCAGTTTAACAATCTTTCATACAGACTCTATTATCCTTACTACTATTTAATGAAATCCTGATAGCACTGATGGGACCACCATCTCTACAGAGTCTCTATAAATCCTCCCAGTGAAGCTGCCTTTTGGCCTGACTCCTCTAGAGCACAGACAGGAGGATCAACATCGTAAGACATCAGGGAAATACATGGGCAGGAGAAGGAAGAAGAGGAAATAACAGAAAGTGGAACTGGGTAAAAAAAGAGAGGGAATTGGTGGAAGGTGAACCGATGTGGAGATGCAGAGTAAATGATGCAATGCAGAAGGTGATAACAAGAAGAAACACCCTGTGGTGAGAGAAAGCAGGGAGAAAGCAAAGCAAGCTGTATAACAAGCAGGTCAGTGATGTTGCATTAGAACAATTCAGTGTATTTCGCTTGACAGAGAGGGAAATGAGAAGTTAAGCACTTTTTTCATTCAGTAAGACCAAGGGAAAACAGGCATAATGTACCCAGCCATCCGCTGCTTTTTCAAGCATGACAAAGTCTGAAGATGAAATGTTATTACTATCTCAAATAAGAGATACAAGAGTGAAAGGCAGCGTGGCAGGATTAACCATTAGATGAAGAAAGGAAGACAGAGGGGTGCCGAGGAAGCAGTACAGCCCCCATGTGTGCCAGGCGTGAGGTGCCTGAGCTTGCTCAAAGGCCCACGTGGGTCCTACTGAAGCACAGGACCAGCCTGACTGCCCGGGATGTATGGTTCGGCACAGGTCTGACGCTGAGCTCACACGCTCGTAGCAAGAGAGCACATTTTTTCCTCCTGTAACTGATGAGAAGACAGACTTATGTCTGTCAGGCTGAAATGATTCATCTCAACTGAGTGGCTTGTATTTCAGCGAGCACTGCTTTTCACCAGGGCTAGCGTGATTGCAGGGTGTATCATTCCCACACGCTTTTCAGAAACATATCCATTTTCCCAGGATAACACGATGCCTGAAAACACAGCCTATATTGCTGCCTGGTGCAGAGCAGCCGCAGCAGCCAAAAGGCAGATTGGAAAGGTGACTGGCAGAGAATGGGCTTCTTGGACAGACAGCAGCACACGAGGCATCGGGCTGTTACCATCAGTATATTCAGATGTCATCTACTGTGCAGCATGGTTTACAAGTTCCTTTACACAAGTTAAGTTAAAAAAAAAAAAAAAAGGAATTGGAAAAGGGAAACATACTATGACAAAAAAACCTCCAACTTGATATTCAGAGATGGAAGAGCAAGCAGGGGGATGGAGGGTCACGGTCACCCTCCTCCGTAAAACAGTCTTGAGAGCAGAAGAATCAGTACGTGCAAAATTCAGTATCTTTATTAAGAACTATGCTCAAACACAATTTTTTCATTCTCAAACATTATCCTGTCATGTGTGTATACTGATCTCCCACTCATCGCAGTATTTCTGTAGCAGGCATATGGATAGTACCAGATCATTCTCAATGACTCACTATTTACGTGCAAAATGTCATGAACATCTGAGAGTGTTTTACACCTGGAATGCTATATTTGGCAGCACCAAGTGACTCAGTTTTGCTAGCAATGTTAGCAACAGTGAGAAAAATAAATGGCAATTTTAATTACATTTTGTAGATATTTTATAGCAAGAATTTTTATTTTGGCAAATAAAGACATCTGGAGTCTAAATATTTTACCTTCTCTGCTCCCACTGCTTTAAGATGGCAGGGAAGGGACACTATACATTGCTGTTCCCATATGTATTTGCTGTGTTATTCGCAGAGGCACCAGGAGCGTAACTCAAGTCAGACACCGTGGAGCAGGACAACAGTCAGCACTGTGCAGTAGTCACAGGAGCAGGAGGCAAGTGATAGTGCAGAGGTGTATTTTAAGGTGAGATTAAGCTGTGCACCAGACAGAGGACTCACCAAACGCGTGAGTTCATTTCTGCTTTCCACAGTCTTCGTAGCCTGGATGCCAGGCTCTAGGCCACGGGACCACTGCTCCTCCTGCACACACCAGCCATGCCCACGCCGCACACAGGCAGGAACCTCGCAGGTAGGTAACATCTAGGGTCAAGCTCCTACACAACAGGAACAGTTGTGTTTTTCCTGCTCTGACAGGTGAGGTGGTCCCAAACCTGTCCAATGACAAGGCGCAACAACAAGAAAAAACTTTTTTTTTTTTTTAAAACCTCGCTCTTTCTGACAGAAGTGCTTACACTTTGCTCTCCTTCATTGCTAAATATACTGAGTACTATAAAAAAGTCATCACATGTGCTGGAGACTATCCATAAGGGACATTACTTTAAATGCTTTCTCTATTGTTGCAGCAAAGAAGTCATTAGATCCCACTGCAGAGCAGTGAGAGATACCACCTCCTCTCCTGAATTTATGATCTGTGAGATAATGCTCCTTCTAATTGAAACGGTTAGTGACTAATGAAAAAATAAAGGATACAGCCAAGCTTGGCTATACATTGCAAGTTCCTCAGTATGCATTTTCCCATGACACTCAAGGATATTTCCCATAAGAAGGTAGGAATCATGGTGTGATATATGAAGGCATGAAGCAGATATCCTTACCCCTGAATACTCACTGTCACAAAGTATCCCTGGACACTCCAGAAACTCTAAGTCATACTTTAAAGTCTGAACCCAGAATAAGTATTTCCTCATCCACCTAAAGCTCCTCCTTCAGCTTCAATGAAGCTGTGCTTTAAGATCTGTGATATCAGATCTCACATGGGAAAAGATCTTCTCTTTGGAGATGTGGATGTATATGTGCATTTGCTTTTTAACTGTGGACGTGGGAACAAGTAGGTCTACTTATACAGAGTACTCCTTTGGAGCTACGTATGAAATAGGAGACAGCTGATTTTACCAATATTCAACAAACACTGTGTTAAAAGACAAGATAAATAAATAAATAAATAAATAGACTATTTCACTGCATTTAATTAACTGAAATTGGGTGAAGAGACAGACATGAATGGTAAAACAACTAATTTACTCCCATTTGGCTGAGTCAAAGCGTCAGCAGTATCTTATGTGTCATTTACCTGACTTTGTGTTGCTAGGAAGCCTTTTGCTAAACCCAGTTTTTAGCTGAAAGATTTCTAGAGCACATCGGTCATGTGATAGACAGAACTTGGGTTGAGCTGGGTTAAGTAAAGTCTTTAAATCCCTGATTTAACTTTCTCTTAAACAAATCCAGTTCAACCAAACCAGGAATATGTGAACTAGGAGTCAAACATCTAAAAAAATAAGTAGTATAGAACTGGGACCACCTGCCTGTACACTCAAATTCTCCATGCCCAGCTTTAGGGTGGTTGCCCAAATAATTGCCCAGGCCTGGAGGCTACTCATTGCCACACAGCCGAATCCAAAGGTGTTTGGTATGTTCCATCTGAAGGTTCTGCATTTTTCCCCCAAACACTACCAGAGGCTAATGCAAAGGCTCCTTCTCCAGGCTAAGTGTGGGGTAGAAGTCTGTATCTGTTAGACTTTTTAGTTGAAAGATCATCAACAAGCTCCTTTACAAATACAATTCCTCTTTGTTTGAATCTCATATATAGGATGCTAAAGAGAAATGAACCATCTAACATTTGCAGTGCTAAACTGAACATAGGACAGACTTGAACACTACCCATTGCTGCTTACCTGTTACCATGCTGTTCGTCACAATTTTGGCAGCAGTTTCCCAGTCAAAGCCTATGCTGACTTTGGAGCTAGTATGAGCAAGGGATTCTTCCCAACAAGCAGCTTGGACATGGCCACCCTACTCATCCACATAAGCAATGCTCAGCCACTCACCAGAAGGCCAGAAAATAGCCCTTGGCTCATTTTATTTGCTGACAGAGCTAAGGAGGATGACTGGTCAGACCAGATAATTAGGACAGTATCCTTTTTATTCCTCAGTCTGATAAATAGAAAACTAATACTCTGTCTCCTCTCCCATAGGATGCTGTCAGGAGGCTGCTGGCATTCCTTATTCCAAGCTATCTGATGCCTCAGCCACCTCCTGCTCTCAGGGTAGGCTTTATTAGCTTTGCAGTGCCATACTCAGTACCGAAAATGAGGGCTCAGGGAGTGGAAGGAGGGAGGATATTCTTCTGTTGTGACCAGACTGGACAGGAAATTCTGGTAAAGCAAAATCTAAGCAATCTTCTGAAAGGTATAGTTGCAGGTAGAGGTAGGCTTAGTGCCAGAGTAGTGTCAAGCTGTGTAATTTCTCATGCCTTTACAACATAGTCTCCAGAACTGCTTATGGACATCTTGCATGGCCCCTGGCTTGAGCCACTTTGGTGCCACGTAGCCACAAAAACCTGCCAGAGGGTTCAAGTTGCTCTGGGCTGTACTTATCCCAGCCTCTCCCCAAAGGATGGGTTTGCAGCCCTGGAGGCATCCTGAGTCCGGCTACAGTAACTCCAGTCACAAGAACTACAATGAAGTCAAAGAAATCAGAGCGCTGAAAACTGCCACAAGTGCAGAAATATTCCTGTTTATCCATGAACTGCTGCTCTGCACGTTGACTCTCCACCATCTTCTAGAGGCATTTCCACTGTGCACAGAGAAGTAGAGGGAAATGGGAGATGAACCTTATTAACCTCTGGAAACCCCACACTCCAGACCTTACAGCTGCTCCAAGGATCTGCTGCTGCTTTATAACGTATTCAATAACCAAGGTATGCAAGGGATTTTATCAAAAAGGAGGATTTATAGATACCTATATATATATATATATATAGATGAACTCTTCACTGCATGTGCCATTAGCCCAATGTGCCCCAGGTGCATCAAAATCCAATACTGAACAAGCAACATCTGGGTCTCGTTGAGCCCCTTAGCAGCATCAATCTGCATGGCAGGAGCTTGCCCTTAGAACAGATAGTCTGTCAAAACACCAAATCAGCCAAAAATCAGGGAAACACAATCAGCTTTGCTAAGGTCCTCCCTGCTCTTCCACTACATTTGTACTGGACACAGTATTGATTCAAGCCCATTATTTTCAAGCATCATTAAGAGTACAATGAAGAGTGATAAATTATTACTTTAATGCGAATATAATGACATAAAGACACTTTTAAAGTCATTAGATTCTCAGCCTTGCAAGTGTGGAGTGTCTTTTTTCCATAAAGTTCATGGGACGCTGACAGTATTGAGGTTCGAGACGTGCCAAGGCGGATTGACTGCTGCCCAAAGAAACACCTGCAGAGGAAAAGCTCGTCTCTCAAACAGGGGGTAGCTGTCTTCAAGGTTTCTGCTTGGTCACTACACGAAAGGAGCATGGGATTGCCCAGAGGTGAGAGCAGCAGGCAAAGTCTTGGTTATAGGGTTGGTTGAAGTGTTACTGCCCATGACTAACAAATCCTAAAAGTGTCCCCTGTTATTTGCACGGTTTCCTTCCCCTCTCCTGGCACAAGTAACTTGGGCTTTAAACCCCATTCTCTGCCTAACAGAGCTGGTTATTACATCCTACTGAGCACAGGTTTGTTATAGGAAACCATACTCTCGTGTGCCTCAGTTTACCAAAATCAACTCTTCAGCAGTTGGGACCCTCTAAAATCTATGCATACAGCACTCCCCTTCTCAGTCACATCGAGTCTAGCGTATTCCTGCACATGAACTGTGCCCTGTGCCCAGAAATCCCAGGAACAACCCAGGGTTCTCCCGAATGCCGCAGAGGGAGGTGCGAGCACAGGGGAGACCTTCCCAACAAAACCAGGCAGCTCTTCACTCCAATACCTTCCAGGTCCTGGATGCTGCACTGGGAGAGAGGTAGCGCCCAGGTAGCCAGAAGCCAGGCTGCTTTGGTATGAACATACATTGATATGATAAAGAACCTCATGGCAACGAGGCTCCGAGTTCAGGTTGCTGGTGTCACCAAGTGCTCCAGCTTTTCCGTACCCTTAAATAGGAGGAGACCATCAGTCAAGTCAGGGATGGCAAAACATAAAACTCATTGCTGTAAATTACATCAGAACAGCTTGTGCAAAACTAGGAGATGTGCAGGTAGAAGGTGCTGTAATAGAAATGCAAGGTATTATTAAAAAGGTCTCATTATTTAGGTGTGGGGATTCAGGACACCAAATTGAGTTCCTCCTTTCTCTGCCCAAATTATTGTAAACAAACAGCCCTCTGGATTTGACCAGGAGTGGCTTCTGAGTTTTAAATCTTCTAAAAAATTAACTGCTTCTCTTATTACAGAGTGATTTATACAAGGGTTAGCTCCTCTCATTGGTCTCTCATGATGATTAAAGACTAAAGTAATGACCAATAACTCTGGGATTAAGGCTTAAATATCACTGCCTGGGAACCAAAGACAGCAAAAGGTGGCTGAATGGATCTACATTAATATTGAAATGTCATTCTAATGAAGATGAAGCAATAACAGCCAGGCAGTGATGAGGACATGATATGGGGAGGGATCGGCGTGGCGATCAGAGGGGAGCATGTGCCAATTAGCTTAAAATGAGGTTGAAGAAGGCTTGAGCTGCAATCTCTATTTCTGTAAGTACGGCAACTGGTTGGCTAAGGAGAAACAGCTGAGGTTGCATTGGAGCTAGAATTTTTTTTTTCCAGAGTCACTCAACACTAGCTAATACAGTTCACCTTTGATGAGATGTTTAATCAGCAACAAAACCATTTGAGAACGTACATAGAGGGCCTTCCCCACAATTTAGGCAAAGTATAGCTATCTTGCAGTCTTGCAGCCTTACAGATTGCAAGAGCTATTACTAAGCACCTGATTAGGAGCAGTAGGACAAGTCTTGAAGTTCATACTTGGTCAAAGATTCACAAGACACCACTGCAGTGTCCTTGTTTATGCCTGACCCCTGAATGGAGACTTCTGAGTTTGTTAGAGTCCAGAGCGTCCCTAAACCTAAGCACAGCAAATCCTACATTTACACATTCATAATGAATTTAATTCACAAGAAGCAATTTCTCCAGTGGACCATTCAACCTGTCTTACAAGTCTAGGATGGTATTTACCCAGGGCTCCTTCTTTCCTCAACAGAAAGAGAGGGGATTCAGAGCTTAAGATGAGACAAATTACCCTCTGAAGGTTCCTGTACCTTGCCACTGACTTCTTGCTTGAAAATTCACTTTGCTGAAGTTTTAGATGGCCCTTGAGCTTGTGGAAAAAAGTGGTAACTGCTGCTTTCATATAAATTCCTCCTATAGAGGCTAAAGGGAACCGCATTACTAAATTTAAAACCTGTAAACATATAATTCTTGGTAGTCACCTTTTAAGCTTTCAAAAGCAAAACGGGATGGAGTTGGTCAAGTTATAGTGGTTTGTGGAAAAATGACAGGAGAGAGGTGTTTGCCATGTAGCACAGGCTAATGCAGAAGAACTAACCTGCTACCATCACATGTCCACATTGCTCAGAGCCTGTCCAGAGCCCTGCCAAATCCTTAGGGGTCAGCTTTGTCAAACTCCATGTGCTGAAGTCTCTCCCCGAACCACCTAGCTCAGTGTTACAGCAGCACCTGCAGACTGCAATGCCTCTTGCCATCTTGCTGTAAACTCTTTGGGGCAGAGGCTGGCTGATTTTTGCAAAGCCTAGCACAGAGGGGTCCTGGTCTGTGACTGCAGTTTTCACTTGCTATAGTGGTCCAGATGATTCCCAGAGATGGTTTAAGCAACATGATGCGGTAGAGAGTGGTTAGTTTTAGTACATAGGTTGTCCTGAAGTACATAGGTAGGTACAAGGTCCATAGTACATAGGTTGTCCTCTTAAAGAACATTTTCACCAGTGGATAACACAATGTTTGCAAAGGAGGTCACTCTCACCTTCCCACACAGAGAGGACCTTCTCAGTCTTGCTGCTTGGCCCCGTGCTGGAGATGCTGTTTCTTCATATGAAGAAGGTTGCTAATGGGTTGAGATACAGTTTTCCACTGGCAAAAGCATCTTTTCCTGGACACGTGACCTTTGGGGAGTTCTTATTTGTTTAACATCAACAACAACAGCACGGTCCTGTCATTTGGTGCTTTCAGAGATCAAAGTATTGCTTCCTCAGAGAGATCTTTATTAGCCAGAGATAAAATATCATCTTTAGCAATAAGGGATGACAAATTCATTGCATTAATATTTGCAAAGTGCCTGGAAGATTTAAATGGCTCTATATGTTCAAGTAATTATGATCGAGAAGAGACAAATGCCACCACAGGCCAGGGCATTATGCAGTCCCACTCTTTCTTCACTGACAGATGTGATCTTCATCTGAGTGGTGAATACCCAACTGGATGTGCACACACTCTTCAGTTTGCTGGTGGTGCTAATCACTGGCGATTTTCCTTTTGTACTAAATGGCATGGTTCCAATGCCAAGGACAGGGAGATGTTAAGGAGAAACAGGGTTTGGTTTTTTGTTCTTTTTTTTTTTTTTTTTAATTATTTAATACAGAATGCCAATGTGAGCCTTATGTAGCAGGCAAGTGCAAGACAGTTGGATTTTGTACAGAAGGTGGTGTGATGGCTGGTACAGGTACTTAGGGGCTGGAAGAAGAAGTGGGAAAGCCTGAACTGAGAAAGCCACAGAGGAAGCAAACGCAACTTTACAAAGGTTGGGCAAAGAGCTGCAGAGGGAGTGGAAGGTTTTGAGGTGGATGGGCAAAGCTGAGAGGAACCCAAAGGTGGGACAAACATGTTTGACAGTGGAGGGGGCAGCAGCCAGAGTGAGTGCAGATCCATAGGGAGGAGTGAGAGCTATAAGTACACACAGACCAAGGCAAACGAGTCCTGCTCTTTGTTCAGATGCTAGCTTACTGCAAAGCCCTCGGCGGGAGGAAGACATACGATCAGCCTTCCATTTCACCGCTGCAGACATCGTTTTTCCCATCTGCAACATGACAGAAATTAATATTCCCCTATGGCTGAGGAACTGAATTTTTGATTGCTGGGCGATGCTACAGGAATGCAAAGTGGGTTGCTACGAACAAAGTGCATGCGTTTATTTTGTGGCTGACATAGTTTCCCAGGGCAAGGTAAAGGAGAGGGGGCTGGGTGAGGTGTAGGATGCAGAGCACAGCAGACCCATTTTCACACCAGACCAGGGTTACTGCCATGTCGTGCTGACTGCTGAGCCCCAGGAGAGTGTGCCAGATGCCCAGGGACATGAGGGTGTAAGCACCCTCCTTACCCTTCCCCAGGAGTGCCCACCTCCAGTAACCCTGTACTTCCCAGGGATGCTCCACCTGCCCTGGCTGCTGGAGGACACACAGATCTTGAAAACAGGTATGATGGAGAGTTCATAAATCAAGGTGGGGAGTCAGAAGACTTGTCTTCCTTGCTAGGAAATCTTTTCACTGACTCCATAAAATATAGTTTGATGAGCCATAGGGAATGACCCTCTCTCAGGGCTCTGCACTCAAAGGTGGCCTCAGAGGATTTGGTGCATCAGATACTTAATTTGGCCCATAGCAGACCTCTGTGGTGTCCAATGGGAATGACAATTTAGGTAATTATAATATTGCGTTTTACACTGTGGGAGCATCAAAGAGACTGAGACAGATCGTGGACACATTGTGCCCATGGGAAAGGCTCCTCAATGGACCACAAATTTCCAGTATCTTCTGTTTATGAGGGCTCAGCGTCTCCTCTCCTGGACTGCAGTACTTCTAGAGTTTTCTGAGCACAGTATTTCTTGAGTGTTCCTCCCCGTCCTCCTCCCATCTGTGCACAGGGTGCCCCACCACCAGACCAGGGTGCTATGGGGAGAAACCTCTGACCAGCGCCCAGCCTCTTGGGCTGCCCAAGTGCTTTCCAGCAGAGCAGAGAAGCTGCACTTATTTAGATTTATATGGCATTAAGGACAGCTCTAGGCACCTTTGCCATCTATTAAAAACACAGATCAGATGGAGCGGAGCAGCCTCTGCAGTGGGGAAGTGGCTCGATCAGCAGCCCAGGGCCGTGGGGACATGGGGAGGGAGGGGGAGGAACCAGGTGAAAACTCATCTTACCGAAAAGTAAAAATCTGAATCGATAACCTTCCCTCCCCACTCCCAATCAATACTTCCCTCCCCGAAGACATCACCTGACATTATTCAGCTTCTTTTTCAAGCTTTTCAGTGGATTCCCGGCTTCCGCCTGACTCTTAACAGGAATCTCGGTGGTTTTCAAACTCAAGGGTCTTCACTTTGTGGCAGAGAGTTGGCTCTGGAAGACGAGTTAATTCCCAACAGTACCTGCCGAAAGAGCATGTCAGCAGCCGTTACGCTCTTCTTCAGCAAGCAATCGAGCCATGCTTTTGTTCCTGCCAAAAGGCTGCACTCCCTGCTATGTGGAGATTTATAGCAGGGCTCAGATAAATGGAGATGAGTGCTTTTATTATCTATCTGAAACCATGCAAATGCAGAGTGTGGGTTATGAGGTGAGGGAGAAAGGTCTCATTCAGCAACACAGAAGAGCCAGTTCGGGAAGTAAATAAAATGTTGGCACTTTCCCTGGTAGATACGGTGAGGGAGGGGGAGGACTATTTCCACCGGTGAATGTGGTTTCCAGAACTGATGGTAAAAGACCCCAGGGAAATGTAATTACAGAAGTGTATTTAATGAGCAGAAGTCTCATCAGGAAAAGGAAAGTCTTTAAATAAAAAGCAATGGGAAATAGCAGGACACAGTTTAACCCTTGGAGTCCCTCTGATTGAGGTTAGAATTTTCTGTTGAAGTTAAGTAGTGAGGCTCACACCAAAAATAGGAGAAAACCAAACCAGTCAGACTCTGAGGAATCAGACAAGTCATGTAGAAATAGATATTTCTGCAAATTCCCTGCATTACAGGTCAAGAGCTGGTGGGTATGATCTATGCTTTCTGGAAGGTAAGATGCAATGTGCCCATGCAGGAAGACCTGGGAACTGAAAAGACTCACAATCTCTGGCTGTTTGTCCAACACTAAACAAGTCCCCCCGGGAGCCATTGGAGGAAGAATGCTGTCAAGATGACCAATGCTTCCTTTGAAGTTCAAGAGCAGGTTCTTTTATAGCTATAGACTGAGAACCCAAGAACAGGATTACTTTTTGAAACCAGGCTATGGAGAGGAAAAAAAAATGAAAATTTATTCCTAGAAGCAAGACTACTACAGGTTACCCAGTGACTTCAGTAGGACCGGTCACATGAGTAATCAGTACTCACATGCATGGGTGTAAGCCCCTGGCTGGATAAAAAGCAAGTTCAATATAGCATTCATTAGGGTGAAGAAACTGAGGTTAGTTTTATCTAAATTAATTTTGTATCCAGTTAAAGGGCAAGAATACATCTCTTCTGGCAATTTCCCAAAAGTGTCATCAGCAGGGTAGTAGTTTAAGAGATTCATATGATAATATCTTAAGACATAAATAAAATGTTTAAGGATTTTTATAGAAATTAAGGCACGGCCAGGGACATGAATGAAGACTCTTGACTCTTGTTGACTTCAGTGAGTCGCTAATGCTCAGCACCCAGACCTTGGTGTGTGACGGGATCGCACCCTCCAAAGGCAAAAGCCAATAAGTAAATTGCCAGCTGAGTAGACACACTAATGATTAACTCATATTAATGTAGTTAATAGTGAAGCTATTAGCAAAAATGCTCGGAATCTCTTACTCTGGCACTTTTAAAGGGAATCCTTGGAGCCAGGCACCAAATTGCTTTGCAAATTAGTAGGATTTGGCTCATAGAAAATAAAGCTAAAGTCATATATAATCCATCCCTCCTCCTTAAAGCAGGATTAGGTACACTTAAGCCATTCCCACACAGTATTTGTCTACCCTGTTCTTAAAAACTTGGTGATGGAACACCCCCATCTTCCCTAGTTCTTTATTATCCTTACTGTTACAAAACTTCTTCCAGACCTAAATCTCCTTTGTTGTGATTTAAGCCCTCTACTTCTTGCTGTATACATCCTGGGTATTGAGAGTAGTATATTCCATTACTCGCTGCGGCAAGAGTAATTTCTATTTTCAGACTCCTTTCCTCCAAGTTGAGAAATGCCAAGTCCTTGCATCATTTTTTTTTTTTTTTGCTACTGTCCCAAAAGGAAAAAATGTCACTTAGAGGAGTCTGGTCATTTCTAAACACACATTTTTTTCAAGGTCAGTGGTAAATGAAGAGCAGTAGGAATGGATTGGTCTACATCTTTATGACTTGATTCCGATCTCCACTCTAAGATGACTCCATTGGCCTCCACAGGATTTGACCACAGAGTATTGCCCTGCGGGTTCTCACTCCTTTGCTGTCCTGCTGTCCTTCCATCCTCACACACCAGTGCAACCATGCCAGTGCACTATGGACTCAGATCTGGGGAACTTCCAGCACTGCAGAGCTGCTGCTCCCCATGGTCACTGCCATTGCATCTGTCCTAGCTCAATTCTTAAAGCAAATTTCAGCAATAAGGTTGGGCAGATTTGGGCTTGGCTCCGCACTTGCCTACTGGGCTCTGTCTGATCTCCAGTATTTGATCACTTAGCAACACAAAGCAAACAGGTATTTCTGGTGCACGATCAAACCTGGTTTAACCATTTGCAATGAATTGCTAACAAAAGCAATCTGCTGACAGAATGAGACTCTGTTCATCACTAATTGCATTTCTCACAAGCATTGTTGAATGTTCAGCTATAAAGAAACTTGCATTATTCCAGCTTTTCCTTTATTCTATTTGACCTATTTTCTCTTTTTATTCTCCTCCCTTTACATGTTTTTACCAGAAGATTTTAATCTATGGAGATGAGACTGAAAATCTTCAGCTGCAAAAAAAGATTTAAATAAAACCCAGAATCACTTAAATTTATGAAAAGGTAACAATGTTTTGAAATACTGCAAAGCTTCAGACCTAGTAGTCTGTATTTTACAAGCTAACCACGTCTTTGTAAGCAAATTTACAACTGTACTTGCCTGCCTGATTTGCTGCTAAGGTGAGGTTTATAAAAAAACCACCCAAGGTAGAGTGGAAATTCTAGCAAGAAAAGATATCAGACCCTTTATATTGCCCTGTGTGGGCCTACCAAAGCATTGATATTTTTAATTACCTTCACCTAGGCTGACCTGATTCACTATCATTAGCTCAGAAAAAGCACGTGATGTCATCAGCAACTCTTCAGGAGCAAGAGAACAAGCAACCTTTACTAACACATGTAATTCTTACAGACTCTGAGGACCCAGAACCAATAGCCTGCTTCAGTGTTGACACTTATAGGCCGACCACAACCTCCCTTGTGCTGCACCATGCATACAGACTGCCTCGTGCTGCTCTGGTGTGCCAAAAGGTGTTTGCTCTCGCAGCTGGGACATGGGACAGGGCGGGTTGACTGGAGCCCCTGAGCTGTTGGACAAAGCCCATTCCCAGTACCTGGGGTCATGTGCTCGCACATGTTGTTGGATTTCTTCTTGGTACAGCGATACCTAAAGATCCCAAATGAGAACAAAGGTCCATTGGGCCAGATCCTGTATGGGCAGGTGGGAAAAGATGGAGTCTACCCCAAACAGGCAAAAGGAACAATAATGTCTATGTTTCATTACAGAGAACTGACGTATAGCCCAGAGCAGCGGAGGGATCCTGGAACTATTGCTACCATAAACCTACCCTTTCAAGTGTGTTTCCCTTCCCTCTCTGATCTACTAAGTGACTGAGTACGTTTCCCCTACCTCTCTGGTCTGCAGCCCACACTAGCTACTAAGGGACTTGCTCCTACAGAGACGAGAGAAGAGCAGTGGTTCTACACCATGTCACAGACTTTTCTTTGATGAGACTCAGACAATTACAAGTGAGGGACAGAGCCCAAGCGCCATCAGACTGTTGATGACTCCACTTCGGTTGTTGGGTCTATGCTCACCAACCTGGCAGTGTGGAGCAGAGACTTCTAACTAACTCCAGAAGCATCATCCAGCACAATATATCACCTCGGGGCTAGCACTGGTTCAGCCAAACTCCACAGTAAGACTCATGTCTATGCAAAGGAGGTAGCGACACCAAAGAATTAATTTTCTCACATGAATTATTGGTATAAAGAGACTCCCACACTGCAAGGACCTGCGTTGAGAACCAGGAGCACAATGACACCTCCTCTCTTGCTCCCCAAGGGTGCACGGCTGCACGCCCAGCACTCACACTGCTGTTTCTGGAATGAAAGCACAACGCTGGATTGTCATTTGCCAGCAGCTGTCTTATATGGATATGATTGGCTTGATCACTTGTACAGTCGGCCTAAGAATAGCTTCCTCTCTAACATCTGATTTCTCTTAAAGGATAAAAATAAAACAATCAGAGCCTGGATATAAAAGAGCAAACTGCTGAACACTGCACTGCATGCATCTATGTTTAATGAAGGAAAATTTCACTTTACGAGGGGCACGAGTTATTTGTGTCAACCATATTTGGCCTCAAGATCAGTATCTAAGCTGCTACTTCTTGGTCTGACAGCTAAATAACTTTTCATATTACAGAGCGCTTCAGCGCTCTGATCATCCTAGGCAGTTCAACTATTATTATGACTCCAGTGGTCTTGTAGCCTGGGACTACCCCAACTCTTCCAGCCAATGCCCAGGAAGGATGCAGACACCATCACAGCCAGAATCACGCCCAGCCGGCTTTTTGGAGGCAGGCACGCAGCTCTGGGCATAGGTTGTGCCATGTGCTTGACCTCCGTGGCAAAAACCAGACCTTGGCTGGTGTTAGGCGTAGCTTGAGAGTCCTGGGGCCATATCAGGCAACCTAAGGAAGGTGCTTTGCTTAGACATACAAAGGTCATGATGTTGCTGTTCAAGACCAGTGTGGACAGCCCAGTTTAAGCTTCCCAGTCTGAGTCCCTGCACTGCCAGTGGAGACAGTCACAATACTTAGCCCAGATGACTTGAATATAGGCTATAAATAGCACTTGGTCCCTTTCTTTCTCCCCTCCCTGTTTGCACTCTGCATTCAATAAGCACTTCTTTCATATTGAATCCTCAGAGGACATCTGCGGTACATGGTACTGCTTATAAAACAGGGGGGTTTTTTCCCTTTTCAGAAACAAACAAACAAAAAATCCTAAAAAAACAAACGAATGGGAAATCAAATGTGATCAGCATTTTGCCCAGGATAATCAAACTGAACATTTCACTAACCGAGGAGGAAATGCTGAAATCAAGATAACTTTTTATTGGCGGTTTTTTTGCCACACACAACAGACCTGTCTCCGCTGTGCCAGACCACCTGTCACCTTAATAACATATTTTTCCTGATTCAAAAATAGCATGGAGTGTACTGAAGCCAGATACAAATTAGCATGTATGCTGAACAACACGATTAAAGCCAAACCTTCAACCAATTGCTGGGGGCAGCAGTGCAAAAATCTGAGCGTTCAGGGCAGGGAATATCAGTGCCAGGCTCCTGACAAAACCTGGTCCTGCAGTGACAGAAATGACGTCAGAAGTGGGTGAGAGCCCTAAAGACAACCAGCAATGCAAGCCAGCGATGCAAGGCAGCCCAACATCGGTTCAAGCCATAATGCTATGAGACAGGTTTGTAAATGTATTCGTCCTCAGGTTATAGAAGCGGGGAGCGTGATACTTCGGGATGTGATGCTCAAGACTTGTCAGCAGGAAGAGGTCCTAACACCTCTGATACCTTGCAATCAAGCCATGTTTTGCCTCATCAAACCACAAGAAAGGCACTTCTAATCTTGCCATCTCGTCAGGCTAAATCTTCTACACATTTGCCACAATCTGAGGCAAATCTGAGGGCGGGCGAAGAGAATTGTCATCATCTCCCCTTCATGCCCAAGACGGAGCCTCCAATAAGTGATTTGAGAGATGTCACACAAAGGGTTTTTGTCAACACTGGGACCCGGGTGCGATCCTCCTGAGTCCCGGTCTGATGCCCTCAACAAGGGTCTGCTTGTCCCCCTTGAAATATGTTATTTGGCAGCTGAGCTTGATTTTGGCTGGTAA
Source organism: Aquila spilogaster (assembly GCA_024606505.1). NCBI lineage: Eukaryota > Metazoa > Chordata > Aves > Accipitriformes > Accipitridae > Aquila > Aquila spilogaster. The sequence continues at coordinate 7,401,020 of JANHGO010000063.1, read as the reverse complement.
TTCCTCCCCCGGTCTTTCTCTTTCTCTCTTCTTAATTACATTTGATTTTTCTTCAGAAGAGAATTCTTGTCTATGGTCATATTTTTATGGGAATTTTAATGAGTCACTTGGCATGACATTAATCACTGAAGATTTAAAGTGTCTTCAAATTGTATTTTCCTTCCTCTTGAATGCCAGCCACACATTTTTGTTTACAGTGAAATGCTAGGAAAAAAATCCTTCAGCCTATTTTCCTCAGTGCTAATTGGGGGTTTATTACTGCTTCATTTGCTTACAATTGAATCAAACAAAAACCTCCATCCCTTTTTCATGGTGCTGCTAATTGAATTGAGTGGATTATAATGATATTACTATATATACATAAATGAACATTTTAAAAATAAATAAATGAACATTAAAAATATGCCTCTAAGGACAGAGACTTAGTTGACTGCATACTTTTCTGAAGCAGATTTTATAGCTATTCTCAAATAAATGTGCACAGCTCATTTCTGCACTCGGATTAAAACAGAAATCAGCCAAAGACAGTACTGCTGGAAAGGTCTGAGGATGGCATTTTCCAGAGAACCAAGGAGGGTGGAGTGCCTGTTTGCAAGGGAATTCTGTTGGGATTTTGGCACATAATTTCCATGAATCCCAGTGAACACTGCAGACCTGGGTGCCTGCTGGATACAGCACTGCAGTTGACGTTACAGCTGGCTGCTCTGAACAGCTACAGAAGGGACCAGAGGCTTTAGCCGACCAGTTCAACACTTCTCATTAGTTATAAATTCAGGATTTGTTTTGTGAAAATTGCTATTTAAAACAGCCAAGGTTGCCAAAACCCATTTGTTGTATCTGAAGATCATTTGTGAAAAGTGATTTGTACAGTTCTTATCAATGTAGCTCTTAAAAAGCATCTACTTCTTAGTCTACATCAAGATTAACCATTGATGCTGATCTCCCAGGTTCCTCTCTAGAATGTTTTTTTTTGTATCTCTTTTTATCTGTAAAGTTTTTCTTTCAGCTAATGTGTTTTTAAAGAAAACAATCTTTCCAAATTCATGGTGATTATTTTTGTCCCATTTAACCCCTACTTAACTCTAGTGTTGATCAGATTATGTTACATAGATACTTTAGAGCAGGCATCTGATAAAGACATCACCCCCTTCTAGTGAGAAATTGTGCCCGTGTTCAGCTTTCCATTTTGTATAGCACTTCTTGGAGTAAACTTATTTTAACTGTAAGTGTACTGCAGCTATTTCATGGACAGTCAGTGCCAAAGTCTGCCCTCATATCATCTCTTTTTAACTGCCAAGAACTCCAGGAATGGCAAGAGGAATACTTGATTTATACAAATATACACACTTAATAGAAGAGGAACCTGACACCTGAAGAAAAGTCAAGGGAGAAAAAAATCATTAATGGGTTGGGGAAAATTAATTGGGAGTATTTATTTTCTGTTTCTCATCGTAAAAGGATTAAAAACACCAACTGAAATGTTCAGGCAGTAGATTTAAAGCAAACAAGTGAAGCTACTTTTTCAGAAAGCTCATAACCAAACTGCCAACTTATTGCCACAGGACATAACTGTACCTAGAAGTGGAAAACTGTCTGTGTGGGGTTTACACACATTTACAGAAGAAACGTGAATCTGTGAAGTACAATGGTCTTGGTGAAGTCTTTGACTCAGTCAGGTTATTGACTGCTAGACACCGGGAGGGAAAGACTCCCTTGGCACTCGCTATGTTTGAAATATCCTTTCTCTAAACTTCCCTGCGGCCACGAACCAGGCAGCCCTTTGCTGTGGTGCTTCTTATGTGCACTCTCATGTAGTCTTTATCCTTAAACACAATAGATGAAGGGGACTCTCTTGAAGTTTATTTAAATGCAAAGGTTCTAGGTCAGTAGCTATTTAATCCTGGCCTCATGAGACATTAAGTGTTGGGTTGGTTTTTTGGGTTGGTTTTTTTTTTTTTCTTTGAACAATGTAGCATATTTGTCAAAATGCACCTTGAATAATGGAAATAAATAGTAAAATAATAAATGGAAAAAAATCATATTAAATAAATTACAAGAGGATTAGCTTCATTGAGTTTGTTTGTAATTTACTATGGAATTGCTAGTAGAGCAAATCTATTGGTGACACTTTATATTTCATTGGAACAGCAATCTAAATAAGATGCAATACAGTACATTGAATTTTTATGTACTTACCTGTAGTTGCATAATAAAGCATAAGTTATGACATGAGTGTGCTTATGTACAGTAGTTAATAGTCACTCATGTCGATTTTAATAACATGCTGCATAGAAAGATGCTGCCTGAGTGTTTTTAAAAATAAAGTATGTTTAACCCAATGGTCATATATTAATCGCCTAGAAGCTTGACTCTAACTTATTACTAGCCCCTTTTGCCTTGGGTACATACACAAATTGTTGTTTAGTTATTGTAGGGCTGCTTATCATAAGTGCAGTGCTGCAGGCATTAAGATTTTTTTATACCCGAGCTGAAACATTTATTTAAAAGCAATTATGCACATCTATATTTCAGAGCAGTTCTGAGAAGAAATGTAGTTATGCCAGAGGATAAAGTCTGGCACGTCCCTTGGTCCTGTTTTCATCCTAGCGGACTGTAGGCACCTAAATTTCTCTGCTTAGGGAGCAACTTGCTGAGATTGCTCTGTTGTCGGTGGTAAGGGCTGGAGGCAGCAGCTGGTTCACACATCAGCCAGACTGAATTGCCCATAGAAAATGCTTTCTTGTTCCTATTGACTGAGGAATAAAGACAGGGAAACTGGGGAGGAGTAGATATGGGGTCACTACACCCTCAAGGTTTTGCTTCTAACTATATGCCCTGTTTTCCCAAATCTACGTCTGGAAGAGACTGGCAGAAGATCAGACCTTACCTGGAGCAGCAGGCTTGTCTGGCCTTGAACCTCCCTCCAGGGTTTGGTAGTTGCAGTCAGTAGCATTAAAGGCTCCTGCTTTAGAGAACAGCTAACTGGTCTAGCAACTGCTAACGAGCTAACCTAATGAGAACTAGGTTCTCTGCATGAGCTTCCACTGGACCATGTAGACATAGCTTTAGTTAAGAGCTTGGATAATTAAGGAAAGCCAGGACAGTATTCTGCCTTTTTCCAATGTCTAGATCATTTCTGCAAGGCAGAGGAGATCAAGGAGTAGGATCATCTGCATCAGCAAACATGACTGAAAAACTGTGGGCAACAACTTTGTTCCGCACAAACATGACTTTTTCAAAGGGCTACCTTTCAAAGTAGATTCATGCCATTAAATTCCCCTGTACTCCTGCAAAAAAGAAACAGATTTTGAATAAGTGACAAAGAGCTTCTGAGAAGGTCGTAAGAATATCCCTTGTGGTAAAGGGCATAGCGAGGTGTAGCGACTGGGAGCAAGTCAATGAAGTTCAAACTAGAAATACAATGCAATGTCCAATGGTTCCATTAAGTATTTCAAGTAGTTAACTAGCATGCTGTCCGGTAGTAAATTAATGCTATGCCTTTTTGACATTATGCATTGGGTTCAGCCATGTGTTATGAAGATGAGATGAGGGAACCGCTGAGTAAGGGTCTATGTGACCATAACAGCCCCTCTTCTGGCCTTGGGTGCAATTCATTCAGTTTAATGGCAAACCTCCTCATGACTTCAGCAGGGCTAAGATTTCATGCTGCAAATTATTTCTCTGACCAGTCATGAGCCTAGACCAAAGCATAATCTTGTCTCCAGAGCCAATCAAGACTGAACACAGCTATGAGTGCTCAAAGGCAAAAATTTAACATGTGATCGAACGAGCGACACTTACAGTCAGGACAGATCCATCCTGAATGCTGAGATCTCTATTGCTCTGTGCTTCTGTTCACCAAAGCATTGTGTTTATTCCTAAGCCTGACAAATTAGTTGTACTGGTGATATATAACATGGCACATATGTAGCAAAGCCTTTACATTGCTCTTGTCTAATCTCATGGTAATAGTTTCACCTAGCAGACAAAACATGCACAAAAAGCTTTTTCGCACTTTTCTTGAAATGATGTGAAATTGGAGTTGCACAAAGCCAAAGCACAGAGCTGGTGGCACAGGTGCTGCTGGCAGGAGGTCTCAGGCGCCAGCTGAGCAACACTTGTGGTATCGTTTTGAAGAAAAGATGCTCTCTCATTCATTTTCACCTCCCTTTACTGAGGCTAAATGGCTTTATTTTCAAAGGTGCTGAGCCTCCCTGGATCCCACTGACTTCAGCTGGAACAACAACTGTGTCTCACTTATGGGGTCGGGGGATCACTTCACCAAGCTACAAAACTAACTTCAGGCACCTGACTGCACAGATTTTTTCCTTAGCCTCTCTCCAACTGAAAATATCTGACCATAACTCCTTAATGAGCTCCTTTCTTTCCCATAACTGATGCAAAATTAACCTGAGCATTAATCACCCCAACCACACCATTAGAGACCATCATAAGCCCTCCCTGAATATTTATTCCCTCGAGTATGCAGCTCCAAGACAGTAACTTGATCTTTTGCTAAAACCTCTGGCCTGGCCAGGGGACCCAGGCACAGCTCCTGACCCGATTATAGACATTTGGTGTGACCTAGATTAAATCACAGTGAACACACACGACTTGTCAGCTAACTTGATTTTTACTTGGAAACGACTGTATAAAAATGCACTGTTCATTCAGACATCAGGATCTGCTTGGAGCCATTGCAGGTGGCTGGCACTATGGGGTGCCAGTGCCTCTGGGCACCTCCTTTTTTTATTCACTTGTAACTCATAAAAGAAATCCATAGCCTTGTGACTTCCCAGGTACCAGACACTTGCACGCAGACATAGCTGCCTTCATTTCTTTAATCATACAGTAGCCAGAGAATAGTTCCTCCCACGGTGCACTGTAAACAGTATATGAGGTTCGACGTGATCTCATCAAGTCCCTCTGCTAAGTATCACTTCCAGAAAAACAATCCCCCTCCAAGACCAAATTGAAGATGCTATTAGCGTAATCAAAACTGTAACCACCAGCTCACTGCGGCTTAGGGCCTTGTCACATTAAGCAACACAACGCTGATAGATTAGGTGCTGTGTTTAAATACAAGAAGCTATATATGAATACAAGAAAATCATTAGTAGCCAAGGCAACTAATTGTGGTGGAACTTTTTGTTCATAACAAATGCCAAAATAAGCTGAAGAAGAGAAGAGACAAAAAAAAAGAAAAAAAAAAACCAACCACAAAGTACACTATCTAGTAAAAGATAATCTTTTAATAGTGCTTGGAGTGTCACATTTCAAACTACACACAGAAACACAAGCAAATCTAAGGACCTATGGACAGCTACACTGTTCATGACAAGGGACCAGCCAGCAGTGGTAGGAGAGACACACAGACCACAAAGGCTGTGCGTCCAGCTCATTCCCTGCACACCACCGTCCTGGCTCATCTGCATAGAAAATAATGTCTCCCTTCCCTTCCCTTCCCTTCCCTTCCCTTCCCTTCCCTTCCCTTCCCTTCCCTTCCCTCCCCTCCCCTCCCCTCCCCTCCCCTCCCCTTTTTTTCTTTCCTTTCCTTTCCTTTCCTTTCCTTTCCTTTCCTTTCCTTTCCTTTCCTTTCCTTTCCTTTCCT
>JANHGO010000063.1:7383656-7395353 GCA_024606505.1 Aquila spilogaster | reverse complement strand
CTTTCCTTTCCTTTCCTTTCCTTTCCTTTCCCTTCCTTTCCTTTCCTTTCCTTTCCTTTCCTTTCCTTTCCTTTCCTCTATTCTACTCTACTCTTCCAAATATTTTTCCCTTGCAGGCATGCAGATTTGCACCCAAGCACCCCTTCCAGAGAATTCTGCAGATCTTTCATCCTATCTGTGAAGAATCATCTCCCCTTGATTTCACTCTGTCTCTTCAACGGTCCTCACGTGATGGACCCTGTTATTGTATGGGAAGAGATGGTGAGGACTGTTTATAACTCTGTTACGTACTGTTTATAACTAATTCTCTGCGCTTTCTTACGTTTAAACCATTCATTGAGAATATGCAGGTGTGAAAAAGATTAACACATGGCTGATGTAAAGGAAGGTATGGTGCATATTGCGCAGAGACACAAAACCATCAGCAACTGCTTACTGCCCTTAGCAAAGTACAGGCAGGATATGTCAGCTCTGAATCAGAGCAAGCTGCCAAACGGCTGCATGATGGGAAAGATGGTTTGCACCTCTGAAAGAGTCCTGCTTCTGTGCCATTAACAGCCAAATGGGACAACACATGGTTAGGAGAGGGGGGTGAAGGGCTTGTGGTACCAGGGAGGAAATGCATTCAGAAATGGACCTGCTGCCAAACTTGTGGCACGTTGCTGTAACTCTGTGGAGTCCCATTGGGCCACTAAGTCTCTGGGGTTCGAGTGGAAATACCTCCCGAAGATCCTGCACTGAGGAGCCAGGAACCCACTCCATGTGGTATTAGGCAAGTGCCTATGTCTGTTCTTTTAGTGCCAGTCCCACATGTACCCAAGGACAACATTGCACCAATATTAAATACGAAAAAAGCCTCCACAAATTCTCTTCTTCGGTTCTGTCAGAGGTCACCTGCCTCAGCCTTTTTTCTTTCCCCCCAACAGACTGAAAACTCTGCTACTGCCCGAGATGGGGATCTGATATGAAACAATTAATTGTGAGCAATGTGAATGCTTGAAGTAATCTTATCTTTTTCACTTGTCTTAAAATGTCTTCTCCCAGGCCCAGACACAACCATAGCTGAGAGTACAAGGCTTCCTCAAAAGCAAAAATAGCACAGGGCAATGTCACGCCTGTTTGCAACCATCAAAAAGGGTTCAATATTCCTGTGGGAAAAGGGGTAGGAAACCTCAGCTTACTGAACTCATGTGTCCTACCATTTATAGCTTAAAAGAAAGACAAGATTGCTCTATCAGTGATTGTTGACCTGAGACTTATTTGATTCTTTCAGACCCCAACCCCAGCTTTCATTGACCTCCTCCTGCCTTCCCATATAATATTTCCTTTTATGCCTCCACTCCTTCTGGTCTGAACGTGTGTTTCTTCAAATTTGGTGAGGTCAGCTGTACACAGTATTTTCAGACAGCATTTCACCACTGTTTTAAGTGATAGGGTTAGCATTTGGCTATGGTGAATTAAACCCCCCCTCTCATTAGTATGTCTTATCATGTGTTTGCCTTCCCATGACCACATCAGACTGCTGGCCAGTAGCCCAGCCTCACTAGCCCAAGCCTTTTTCCCCTCAACAGGCACTCTTACTGTCCAATTCTTTCCTTTCATGCTCCTACCTCTCACTTTTTTTCCTTAAGATCTATTCCGTATCTATAAATGCAGCTCCAAAGGTGAATCTGAAGGAAACAATCCACACTTGAAGCAAGTGCATTTCTATATTTAGCAACAAACGCTTCTGTTGTGCTGCCGCAGAGTCTTTTTAAAAAGCTGCACCTTCAAAGAGGTCTTCACAGAGCCACTGAGCTAGAAAGTATTGAAGGGGGATTGTCTACAGTTCAGCGTTGTTAAGCTTATAACTCTGAAGCTTATAGCTGGAGGCAGAGCAGAGGACATTTGCATGGTTAGCTGTGTTTCTTTTCTTCCTAGAAATTGAAAAGAAGGAGCACAGGGTGAAAAATTAATGCCAGAGCTAAAAAAAAAAACCCAACAGTGTCTGCCTGTAATAGCACTCTCTCTCTCTTTCGCATATATCCTTGTTCAAACAAGCACCGAGACACATTGCGTGTCCATTGCAATGACTGATAGCTTAGCACCCCGAGTCTTTTTTTCCCAGAAGAGACGTGAATATCCATATCCACACTCCTTACAGCAATACAACTGCATTCAATTGCATTCTGCTTACCTAAAACTGCCCCTGCCGCTTCTACTGGTGAGACCAGACCTCATATCCACTCCTGTTTGATCTCACTGGTAGTGCTAAATGAGCCCAGCCAAACCTCTCAGGAGAGGCTATAGATGTTGGAAGAAGTCTTCTTAATCCATGCACCAGAGAGGACACTGTTTGCTGCTGTACAACCAGGGTTCTAAATCCTGCCCTTCACAGTTTATTAATTTCAATATGGTTTATTGGTTTTATGGTCATCTGTGGGGTGGGCTCTGTGAAGGTATCTCATCTGATGTGAGGCCATGGAATTCTGGTTTCACTATTCTGCAGAATATTTACAGGACACTTCTAAACCAATATTAAAAATATGTGACTGCCTCAGCACACTCCACATTGCATAAGATGGAGGAAGAAAGTGAATGGAGGGAGAAAGTGAGAATTACAAATACTGTTAGTTCTAGAGAAAAGCATTGTGTAGAATTGTTCAATTTTCTGGTGATTTTAATGAAGATAAACATCTGTATGCTGCCAATTATTTGCATAACGATTACACGTGTGGGGCACAAAGAGCATTAACCACCTACCTAAACCCTCTGACACTTAAATAATTTTTATGCCTATTAATTAACAGTTAGTTAAAGAGAACAAAAAAATAGATATTTTCAAGCAAACATTCTCTAAAACTTCTCTTAAAGATAGACGTTTGTTCTTCAATTATCAGTTATATTTTCTTTTTTTAAATTTTATTCTGCCATTTCATATCTGCACCATTTTTATTCCTCTTCCCCTTGTCACCCCAAAGGTGGCTAGATTTGAGCAGAATAAAGATATTTGTACATCTCTCATATCCCAGTGAAGTGTCGTCTTTGACTAAGTGGCCATTGATGTCAATGAGACCTTTGCCTGGGTAAGGATTTCATGGGCATCCCAGGATTTGGTTCACAGCTGGCAAGTCACTCCAGGGGCTTTGCAGGAAAGAAGCACTGCAACTGCAAAGCCTGAGTTATTGGCTCAAACACCCCTTTCTCAAGGAAAAGAGTGTTTCCCTGGGTGTAGGAGCTCTGGGGACATTTCAGGACTGTGTCTCACTTTTAGTTTTTGCCATAGTTAAGGTAAGGAACTTAGCACTGATGATTGTAGAGAGGTCAGCACTGCTGTGACAGCAGCATGGGGCTATCGGGAGGTAATAATGAGAATTAAGTTGCCATGAGCAGCTTTCCTCTAGCAGGAGAATGGCATATTTTGGGGCAGATGCCAGCATACGAGCCCAGTCATGCCAATACCCCAGCCCATTTCCAGTTGCTTGTCAGAGGTGATGGATCATTCCAGTGGCAATGGAGAATGGGGGCATGCCAGCTGGGTAAGTTGCATGGTACTTGCTTTAAATAATTCCTATTAGGACGCAGGTATTTTTCATTTTCCTGTCCTGTTTTGAGATGTAAGTCAATGGGTAGAGTAAGCAGGAAGGAATTTTCCTGTTGTCTTATGGATAATTTGTAGCTCTTTCCCCTTAAAAGCTAGACTTAAGCCCTAAAACAGAGAGACTACTAAGATTGATGGGCAAATGCTCTAAGCTGTCATGTCATGTTGTTCAAAGATAGGAATTTGCTAGTACTTTCAAGCACAGAAACATCTGCAGAAGTGGGTGGAAGGGAAGTGCTTTGGGTGTACGGATAATTATTGGGATTGTTACATGATAGATGAGGTTATTTTCTCAGTTCTGTGCATGCAGTTCACAATGACTCTATCCCCGTGAAGCGATGCGACATCCAGTCGCTGCAAGTAAAAGGGAAGACCGTTGCCGCCTGACTGTCAGCCAGAAGACTCAATGGTCTTTTCGCTCCAGAGAGAAAAACAAGGGATTGTTTATTCAATATTAATTGCTTTTTCCATGGCCTGTAAAAGTTAAGGATCAAGACCTACAATTCCTGGTTGTAAGATGAAGTAAGTGCTGGATAGGATTTAGGAGCCTACACACCTTTGTGATTCCGGTGTGTCGCTCTTCACATCAGTCCATATGCATTTCAATTACAAGGAGGGTTTTTTTTCTTTTTTCAAGACCTGTTTTGATTTGGATGCTGAATCTCATATATTTTTAAAAGTGACTTGACAAGAATATAGCATGTTTTAATTGATTTGGTGCTAAATGGAAAGACATACATATACAGTGTTTTCCAAATCCATAATAAGAGAGAGAAAAACTGGGAGAATTTTTTCCCCATCATGTATCAACATTTTGAGTTCATTGTCCTTGACTTTGTTAAAACACTTTTTATCTTCCGTTACCTTACTTTTATGCTTGGAATGAGGCCATATTTCTGAAATTCATGTAGATAAAGTTATTGAGTATACTCAGTGTGAGTGGAGAGCATAATAGCAAACTATAAAAGTAGAAGGTCTGTTTATATGAGTTATGTCACTGCACTCATTCTGGAGGATACTACCAGCTCTAGAGTATATTACACTGCTGAATGTACTTGGGCCCACTCAAGGTTATAGAGTGCTTGTTCTCCTCCATCTTGTGTTACTACCTGCTCTGTTGAGCTGGGTAGTGGGTGTTCTACTCTGAGAGAAAAGGAACATAGCTTTTCAGAGAACAGGGTTTAATGCAGATATATGCCAGCACACCAACGTTTAAAACATACATAGAGCTGAGTACAAATTCATTTGGCTTACAAGACAAATGAAGCAGGTGATTGGGAGAATCCAACACATTTACCAAAGGCAAATCATGCCAGACCAACCTGATCACTTGCTACAACAAAAGAACATTTTCTGTCAACATGGGGAAAACAGTGGATATTGTTTACCTGCACTTCAGCAAAGAGTTTGACACTGTTTCCCACAGCCTCCACCTAGACAAACTGGCAAGATACAGACTGGACGGGTGGTCTGCGAGATGGGTGGGAAATTGGCTAACAGGCCACAGTCAGAGGGTGGTGATCAATGGTTTTTCTCAGACTGGCAGCCTGTCACAAGTGGAGTCCCCCAGGGATAAATACTGGGCCCTGCACTATTCAACACCTCTGTAAATGATCTGGACAATACGATTTGCTGATGACACCAAACTGGGTGGTGAGGAGGACACATCAGAGGGGAGAATCATCTTACAGAGAGACCTGGACAGGCTGGAAACCTTGTCATATTGTAACCCTGTTGCAGAAAGCACCAAATTTGTCAGGCACGATTTGCCCTTAGTGAAGCCATGTTGGCTGTAATCACCTTCTTATTTTCCATGTGTCCTAGCATAGTTTCCAGGAGGATCCACTCCATGATCTTGACAGGCACAGAGGTGGTACTGACTGGTCTGTAGTTCCTTGGGGCTTCCTTTTCATCCCTTTTTAAAAATGGGGGTTATGTTTCCCCTTTTCCAGTCAGTGGGAACTTCCCCGGACTGCCACGACTACTCAGTTATGATGGATAGTGGCTTAGCCACTCCATCTGCCCGTTCCCTCAGGACCCACGGATGCATCCCATCAGGTCCCATGGACTTGTGCACCTTCAGGTTCCTTAGATGGTCTCGAACCTGATCTTCTCCTACAGTAGGCAGTTCTCCATTCTCCCAGTCCCTGCCTTTGCCTTCTGCATCTTGAGCGGTGTGGCTGGAGTACTTGCTGGTGAAGACTGAGGCAAAAAAGTTGTCAAGTACCTCAGCCTTCTCCATGTTCCGGGTAACCAGGTCTCCCATTTCCTTCTGGAGAGGGCCCACATTTTCCCTAGTCTTCCTTTTATCACCAACGTAACTATAGAAGCTTTTCTTGTTGCCCTTGACGTCCGTGGCCAGATTTAATTCTATCAGGGCTTTGGCTTTCCTAACCTGATCCCTGGCTGCTCAGACAATTTCTCTGTATTCCTCCCAGGCTACCTGTCCTTGCTTCCACCCTCTGTAGGCTTCCTTTTTGTGTTTGAGTTTGTCCAGGAGCTCCTTGTTCATCCATGCAGGCCTCCTGGTGTTTTTGCCTGACTTCCTCTTTGTTGGGATGCATTGCTCCTGAGCTTGGAGGAGGTGATCCTTGAATATTAACCAGCTTTCTTGGGCCCCTCTTCCCTCCAGGGCTGTATCCCATGGTACTCTACCAAGCAGATCCCTGAAGAGGCCAAAGTCTGCTCTCCTGAAGTCCAGGGTAGCGAGCTTGCTGTGTGCCCTCCTTGCTGCCCTAAGGATCTTGAACTCCACCATTTCATGGTCACTGCAGCCAAGGCTGCCGTTGAGCTTCACATTCCCCACCAACCCCTCCTTGCTGGTAAGAACAAAGCCCAGCATAGCACCTCTCCTCATTGGCTCCTCTATCACTTGGAGAAGGAAGTTGTCACCAACGCATTCCAGGAACCTCCTGAATTGCTTATGCCCTGCTGTGTTGTCCCTCCAACAGATATCGGGGTGGTTGAAGTTCCCATGAGAATCATGGTTTGTGAACATGAGGCTGCTCCTATCTGTCTATAGAGGGCCTCATCTGCTTGGTCTTCCTGGTCAGGTGGCCTGTAGCAGACCCCCCCTATAATGTCACCTGTCCCTGTCCTCCCTTTAATCCTGACCCATAAGCTCTCTCTGGGCTCCTCATCCATCCCCAGGTGGAGCTCCATACACTCCAGCTGGTCACTGACATAGAGGGTGACACCCCTCCTTGTCTCCCCTGCCTGTCTTTCCTAAAGATCCTGTATCCTTCCATTCCAACTCTCCAGTCATAGGAGGCATCCTACCACATCTCTGTGATGCCAGTAAGATCATAGCCCTGCAAGCGCATGCCTCTAACTCCTCTTCTTTATTCCCCATGCTACGTGCGTTTGCATAGAGGCATTTGAGTTGGACCCCTGATGAAGCTGGCTTACTGGCTGGAGTGGCTGGAATTCCTTTGTGCTGCTCTTCAGATGCTCTCCTGCTGACCTGTGATCTCTCTCCAGGCTCTGGGCATCTGTTGCTGGCACTGGCATCAAACTGGTAGGAGTGGGATGGAATGAGGTTCCCCTCCTCTGGCAATTTCAGTTTAAAGCCCTCTTCACCAGCTTGGCAAGCCGATGACCAAAGGTGCTCTTCCCCTTCCCTGACAGATGGATCCCATCAGCCCCAGGTAGACCAGGTTACTCAAAGCAAGTCCCATGGTCTAAGTAGCTGAACCCCTGGCTGTGGCACCAGTCCCATAACCATTTGTCGATTCACCAGCTTTGGCCGGCCTTTTCAACCCCCTCCCCTTTGGCCAGGAGGACTGATGAAAAACCATCTGCCCTCCAGAGTCCCTTACCTCGGATCCTGGGGTTTCGCTGCCTCAGGAAACCCCGGTTGCCCATCATCATCCCCGTCTCCACTACAGAACATACCTGCACCAGAGCTGATGGCCTCAATGAGCGACTGCTAGTGACACTGCGTTTAAATCTGCCGCTGTTACTCCTGGCCTCGCCCATGCTTTTGTAATACAATCTTTTGTATCATTATGTCACTCGATCACCTTTCTTGTACTCTGAACAACTCTGGATCCTTCCCCAGTTTGTGCAAATCCTCCCTTGCCCTTACGCAGTAGAGGAAAGAGTTGATTCATGTCTATCAGAGGACGTTCATCCATTCAGCACAATGGGGCTGCCTCAGCGTAACCAACTGTGCGATGAGTACTGCTATATAGATTATCTTTATCTTACTGAAGGCATATTGCTGGGCGGTGGCTACTGATGTCTAACCTGGGACTTGAAAACATTATCCACATATTTCGCAGGGATATTACTGCAATTCTTCATGGGACTATTTGTTGATGTTGTCCACAGCTGTACCAGTTTACAGCCTCTGGGAAGCATTTTCAGCATACCTTGTAAATCATAAGCATTTTCCAGTTATTCCTGGAGAGAAATCTTTCAGATTTGAAAAACTTTCAGATGTTTCCTCCTGTAAAAGGACACAAGGCATCATTTTTTAATGCACCAGGATGGACCAAGGATCCCTGGCAGCTTTGGTTTTGCCGGGGTATAAATGTCGTTGCATCTTGGTTACCTCTACCCCTTTGAACAGACAACAAAAACAAAAGAAACAGCTCATCTATGATTGACTGTGCTTCAGATCTGCTTTTACACAAAGTAACAGAAAGAAAGCATTCAGCACATTCAGTATTTTCTCTTGCCTCTTAAGGTCCAGAAGAACAAGGTTTTTATGTTTTCTCTCACTGGTATTGCTTAGGAATAACTCCCTGAAATTTAGCAGATCAGAGATGTATTTGAAGGTTAAAGTCACTACACATTCAGTTAGGATGTCCTTGAAAGTACAGTTCTCAGCCTGTCCCCACCAGGATACCCATAAGTGCAAAATTGCCTCCTTCACTTCGGAAATGGAGTGCTTGGAATTAACAAAAGGCCAGATATAAGGAATTCAGCTAGGAATACTCATATGATTTAAATTCCTGTCCTGTTTATATTCAAATATGAATAAATCATAAATTTCTTAGCAAAATAAATCCTAAATGGAAGCACAATCTGCCTCTCTAAATCTATGGGCATCCTTTTGGATCAGAGGAAAATCTGCCTGCAGAAAAGTTTGCCTGAAACCTGCATGGCTCAAAAGCTCTTACTTGCTATGCACCTCATGCACAGAATTGCCTTCTGCTGAGAAGTACAAGGAGCACAGACTATCTGGTTTTAAATCGTTTAATATCGCTTGCATTGTTCAAAAAGATTTTATGACATGTCCTTTTGCTCTGGTAATGATTTGTTGTTCTACTGTGTTTCATTAAGCTATTATTTGTAAAGTGTTTTGTGAGGCATTGCATGAAAGCTGCTATATAAGCAATTTTATGGGCTGGAGTGACAATTCAGGTATCAATAAGCAAGGATTAATGATGCTAATTATTCAATAAAACTGTTCTTTTCTTTAAGCCCTTTGTTTAGAGGGAGGGGTGAATTAAAGTGAGTGAGTGGATGTTGTATATAATAGGTGTAAGCATTTCTGCTGATGGAAGATATAAGAGGAGATCGAAGAACATGAAAAATAACTCCAAATATTACCTATTTGAATGTGGCTGCTATATGTCATGTAAATTACTCAATAAAATAGGACTGTACAAGCTACAGAGCAAAACTAATAACACATCAAATAATCCATTTGCCAAATATGGAATAAAAGGTAAAAAATGCATCCTTTATCATCTTCAACACTAACTCTAACCTACAGCAGATTTGCTCAAGTGGACTGTACTATTCTAAAATTTTCAGTAGGAGGCACATGTCTACTGAACCCAGCTCTGTTCAGAGCAATCTGCTGGAAGAAGTGTTACACCAGTAAAGAAAACATAGCTACTGGGTTAAAAATGTTCAAGAGGTTTCCTGTCTCTGGGACAGGGACAGTCTCTCCAGAACCAAAAGGACATTTTAATGCATAATCCTAGACAATCCTCCTGTTTCCTGCTTCATGGGCTTGATCATCTTGACTTGACTTCTATAACATCTGCCAGTAAGTCTAGATTTTAGGCCTCTATCTGGGAGCTTCTTCCAATGCTGAACAAATGATCACTTACTGGCCTAAAACCAGTATGGTACCTCCATGTTAAGTAACATCTGTAATAACTGCAACTGTCAAATGCTACTCAAATATAAGATGAAGTATGGTTTTTTTACTTCCACTCTGTTTTGGGGTAAAGGATGCTCTAACCCCAATGTGCTATTGTTCATCCTTGATGGTAGAAGACTCAATTTCTATCAAATCATCTCTTTCTAGAGAATATGATTTTTTAATGTTTATTAATAGTGGATTTATTAGTTTGTTTCATTGGCTTGCTCTGTGTAAGTGCAGGTCCTCTTGTTTCATACAAGAGTGCCCATCTAGCCACAGGCACCTGACAGAGCAAATGACCTCCATTTACCACAAAAGAAACAATTTACAAGATCAGGACTAAAATAAGCAGCCCTCCAGCAGCACTGGAATCTCTTTTTACTCATCTACATGCTTTTTCCCCTATGATTTCCCCTAAGAATCTAGGTACTCGCCAACCTCATGTCAGAGAAGCTCATGCACATTTCAATACAGAAAGAAAGTACACACTGAAAACTTTTTCACTGTGAGGGCAGTCAAACACTGGAACAGGTTGCCTAGAGAGGTTGTGGAGTCTTCATCCCTGGAGATATTAAAAACCCAACCAGACACCGTCCTGGGCAACCTGCTGTATCAGACCCTGCTTCAGCAGGGCAGTTGGCCTAGAAAATCTCAAGATGGGACCGTCCAATCTCAACCATTCTATGATTCTGTGAAATATCACTTGAAGGAACATAGCCTTCAGTGACCTGAAATCAGTGATGGGCTGTGGGCTGCCCAGGATTCTCACAGGTCAGACATTTAGATTATCTAATGTTGTGGTTTAATCCCAGTAGGCAGCTAAGCACCATACAGATGCTCACTCACCCCCCTGCCCAGTGGGATGGGGGAGAGAATCAGAAGCGTAAAAGTGAGAAAACTCATGGGTTGAGATAAAGACAGTTTAATAGGTAAAGCAAAAGCCATGCACACAAGCAAAGCAAAACAAGGAATTCATTCACTACTTCCCATCGGCAGGTAGGTGTTCAGCCATCTCCAGGAAAGCAGGACTCCCGCACGTGTAATGGTTACTCGGTGTGGTAGGTTGACCCTAGCTGGATGCCAGGTGCCCACCAAAGCCTCTCTATCACTCCCCCTTCTCAGATGGACAGGGGAGAGAAAATATAACAAAAGGCTCGTGGGTCGAGATAATGACAGTTTAATAGAGTGAAAGCAAAGGTCACATGCACAAAAGCAAAAGAAAACAAATGATGTTATTCTCTACTTCCCATCAGCAGGCGATGTCTGGCCACTTCCTGGGAAGCAGGGCTTCAGTACGTGTAGTGGTTGCTCCAGAAGACAAAAATGCCTCCCCTTCCATCTCCCTTTACTTAGCTTTTATAGCTGAGCTGACCTAGTATGGTATGGAATATCTGTTTGGCTAGTTTAGGTCAGCTCTCCTGGCTATGTCCCCTCCCAAGGTCTTGTCCAGCCCCAGCCTGCCATTGAGGGGGGTGAAAATGTTGGAGAGACAGCCTTGATGCTGTGCCAGCACTGCTCTTCAGCAGCCAAAACACTGGTGTGTTATCAACACCTTTCTAGCTTCCAATACAGAGCACAGCACTACAAGCGCTGCTATGGGGAGAATTAACTCCATCTCAGCCAGACCCAGGTGAGCTGGGGGCTAATGGCTTAGACAAGTGTACTCTTCACTGGGTAAAAAACTGGCTGGATGGACGAGCCCAGAAGGTTGTGGTGAATGGAGTTAAATCCAGCTGGCGGCTGGCAGTGGTGTTCCCCAGGGCTCAGTATTGGGGCCAGTTCTGTTTAATATCTTTATCAATGGTGATCGAGTGTACCCTCATTAATTTTGCAGATGACACCAAGTTTGGCGGGAGTGTTGATCTGCTTGAGGGTAGGAAGGCTCTACAGAGGGATCTGGGCAGGTGGATCAATGGGCCGAGGACAGTTGTATGAGGTTCAACAAGGCCAAGTGCTGGGTCCTGCACTTGGGTCACAACAACCCCATGCAACGCTACAGGCTTGGGGAAGAGTG
>JANHGO010000063.1:7362105-7383556 GCA_024606505.1 Aquila spilogaster | reverse complement strand
CTTTCCTTTCCTTTCCTTTCCTTGCCGTCCCTTCCCTTCCCTTCCCTTCCCTTCCCTTCCCTTTTTATCAGAAGTACTTCTTCCCTGAAGACATGCAGATTTATATCCAAACACCCCTTACAGGATCTTTTTTCCTGCATGAAGAGTCATTCCCTGGTTTCACTCTGTCTCTCACGATCCCCTTCTGATAGTCTCAGCTCTTGCATGGAAAGAGACAGCGTTACATACCATTTATAACAAACGTTATGTATGTTGAAGCCAATCATTGTGAATATGCAGGTGTGAATAGGCTTAATATATGGATGATGGAGGTTATAGTGTATTTGCACAGAGATACATAACCATCAGCAATTGCTTATCGCCCTTTACAAGGTATGCGGGCATGATATGCCAGCTCTGAATCCAAGCAAGGGAACAAATGACTGTGTGATGGGAAGATTGGTTTGCATCTCTGAAAGGGTCCTGCTTCTCCACAATTAACATCCAAATGTGATTGCATATGGTTGGGAGAGTGGGGGAAGGGCTTGTAGCACTGGGATGTATTCAGAAAGTCTTGGAGCTACTGCCAAACTTGTGGTTTATTGTGTACTCCTATTGGGCTCCTAAGTCTCTTTGGCTTGAGTGGAAATACCTCCTGAAGGTTCTGCACTAGTAACTGTACATAGTATTAGACTTAGAAGTGCTTATATCTATGTTTTCTTTTGTGCCTGTCACACATGCACCCAAGCACAACATTGCACAAGTGTTAAACAGGAAAAAACCCTCACAGTCTGTTCTTCAGTTCCATTGGAAGTCACTTGCTCCAGCTTTTTTCCAACCAGAAGACTGAAAGCTCTGCCATTGCTCTAGACAATGATCTGATATGAACCACTCATTGAATATGTGAATGTTTATTTGAAGAACACTTATTTGAAGTGTTCTTTTTTTTTTCCCCATCTTAAAATGTTCAATTTCAGACTCAGATACAGCTATATCTAGGAGCACAAAGCTTCCTTGAAAGTAAAACTAACAGAGGGAAGTTCATCAGTGTGTTTTCAACCATTACAAGGTGTTCAATTCTTCTGTGGGAAAAGGAAGCCTCAGATAGTGAACCCATATTGCAAACTCCTTACAGCTTAAAAGAAAGATAAAATTGCTCTATCAGTTACTATTGTCCAGAGACTCATCTGATCCTTTCAGACTCCTACCTCAGGTGTCACTGATATGCTCCTGCCTCCCTATATAGCATTTACTTTTATTCTTCCACAAAGCTCACTGCTTTTGGCTTCAGAGCTTTCTTCTTCACTGCTCTTACCATCTTTCTCTCTGAAAAGCAGCCCTCAGTGCCTCCTGCCCCTGCAGCCCTGCCATCCTCCCAGCAGCAGGAGGATCTTCAGGGAAAGGCAGTTGGTGAGCATCCCATTCAGGGTCTGAAAACATCTCTATGGAGGTTGGACTGGCTTAGGTTGGAAGGGATCTTAAAGATCGTTTAGTTCCAACCCCCTTGCTGTGGGCAGGATTGTCACCCACCAGATCAGACTTCCCAGGGCCCCATTCAACCTGGCCTTGAGCATCTACAGAAACAGGGCATCCATCCACAGCTTCTCTGGGCAGCCTGTTCCAGTGCCTCACCACTCTGAGGGAAAAATTCTTCCTAACATCTAACCTAAATTTTCCCTCTTTTAGTTGAAAGCCATTTCCCCTTGTCCTGTCACTATTAGACCATGTAAAAAAGTCAGTTCTTCTTCTATTTATAATCTCCCTTCAGGTACTGGAAGGTCACAATAAGGTCTCCCCAAAGCCTTCTCTCTTCCAAATTAACAAGCCCAACACCCTCAGGTTTTTCTCATGAGAGAGGTTCTCCAGCCCTTTGATCATCTTTGTGGCCCTCCTCTGGATCTGCTCCAACAGCTCCACATCCTTCCTGTACTGAGGGCCCCAGACCTGGACATAGTATTCCAGATGGGGCCTCACAAGGGCAGAGTAAAGGAGGACAATCACCTCCCTTACCCTGCTGGTCACTCCTCTTTTGTTGCAGCCCAGGATATTGTTGGTGTCCCATGGCCCCTGCAAACTGCTGGCCAGTAGTCCATCCTCACTAGCCCAAGCTTCTCTTTTATCTGCCAAGAACACACACTCTTACTGACCCATTTTTCCATTTCTTGCTTATACCTCTCACTTTTTCTCCTTAAAATCTATACACTCTCTATAAAATGCAGCTCCGAAGGTGAATGTGTAGAAAACAATCCTCACTGAAAGCAATTGCATTTCTATTTTTAGCAGCAAACGCTTCAGTTGTTCTGCCACTGAGTCTTTTTTAAGAGCTGCACCTTCAGAGAGGTCTTCATGGAGCCACTGAACTAGAAAGCACTGAAGGGGGGTTGCCTACAATTCAGCATTGTTAAGCTTATAACTTGAGCTTCTAGCCAGAGGCAGAGCAGAGGGACATTTGCGTGGTTAGCTCCATTTCTTTTCTTCCTAGAAACTGTAAAGGAAGAACACAGTGAAAAATTAATGTCAGAGCTAAAAAAAAAAAATCATTGCCTGCCTGTAATAACACTCTCTGTATTTCTCATATAATCTGAGCACTGAGGCACATTTCATGTCCATTGCAATGACTGCGAGTTTAGCAAACCTGAGGTTTTTTCCTAGAATAGACATGAGTACCTGGGTCTACCATGCTTTTAACAGTATGACTGTGTTCAATTGCACTCTGTTTACTTAAAATTGCCTATGACACTTCTACTGGCAAAGCTGGTCTTCGCATCACTTCCTGGTTGGTTGTGCTGGTTGTGCTAAATAAGCCCAGCCCAAACCTCTCAGGTGAGTTTGTGTATGTTGGAAGAAGTCTTCCTCATGCACCAGACAGTTTGCTTGTGTACTACTAGAAGTCTTAATCCTGTCCTTCATATTTCTAATCACGTAATCACAGAGTTGTTTGAGTTGGAGGGGACCCTTAAAGGCCATCTAGTCCAACTCCCCTGCAATGAGCAGGGACATCTACAGCCAGATCAGGTTGCTCAGAGCCTCATCCAGCTTGGCCTGATTTATTAATTTCAATATGGTTTATTAATTTTATATTTGTGGGCTCCGATCTGTGAAGATATCTCATCTGAGCTCAAGGAAATGCAGTTTCTCTGTTCTGCAGAATGTTTACTAGACCCTTCTGAAATGATATTAAATATATATGACCACCACAGCACTCTGCTTGTTGTATAAGACAGAGGAAGAAAGTGAGAATTATGAATATTGTTAGTTCTAGAGAAAAGCATTGCGTAGAAGTTTTCATTCCTCAGGGTGATTTTAATAAGGATAAACATCCATATGTTCTCAATTTTTTGCACAAAGAGCATAAACCCACCACCTAGATGCTTCCTATCTTAAATCATTATATAGCTACTGGTTAGCAGTTAGTTGAATAAGACAAAAAGATGAACGCAGTTTGCCAAGCAAACATTCCTTGAGATTTCTCTTAAACACAAACATTTGTTATTCAAGTATCAGCTAGATTTTCTCTTTCTAATTTTATTCTACCATTTTATATCTGCATAATTTTTATTCTTTAGTCCGTTGTCACCCCAAAGGAGGCTGTGTTTGAACAGACTAAAGGTATTTGTACATTTCTTATAACCCAGTGAAACACTGTCTTTGGCTAAGTGGCCACTGATGTCAGTGAAACATTTGCCTTGGCATGGATTTCACCGGGATCCCAGGATTTGTTTCATAGCTGGCAAGTCACATGAGGCTTTGCAGAAAAGCAGTACTACAGCTACAAAGCCAGAGTTATGACTCAGATACCCCTCACCTAAGGAAAATAAAGTTTCCTTGAGTGCAAGAGCTTATGGGAGATTTCAGGATTCTCCATCTCCATTTTTGTCAAGGTAAGATACTTCCCACTGATGACTGTAGAGAGATCAGCACTGCTGTGATGGCACCTTGGAGCTTGAGGGAAATAGTGAGAATTAAGCTGTCAGGAGTTGACTTCTTTCAGCAGGAGAACAGAATATTTGAGGGGCAGATGCCAGCAAACCAGCTCAGCTACATCAATACTCCAACCCCTTTTCCAGTTGCCTGTCAGTGGTGATGGATCGTACCAGTGCTGACGGTCACGTGTCCTTTAAGTAAGTCCTATTAAAACCCAAGTATTCTTCATTTTTGTCTCCTGTTTTGAGGTGCAAGCCAATGGGCAGAGAGGGCAGGAAGGAGTTTCTCTGTTATAATGTGAATTTGTGGCTTTTTTTCCTCTTAAAATCTAGTCTTAGCTTTTGAAAAAGAGAAGAATATTAATCCAATGGGCAAACTCTCCAAGTTATCATGTCGTGCTCAAAGATGGGAATTTGCTAGTACTCTAAGCACAGAAACATCTGCAGAAGTGGGTGGAGGGGAAGTGCTTTGGGAGCACAGATAATTATTGGGATTGTTACATGATAGATGGGGCTATTTTCTCTGTTATGTGCAGGCAGTTCATAATGATTGTACCCCCACGAAGGGATCCAACATGCAGTTACTGTAAGTAAAAGGAAAGACCATTGCCATCCAACTGTCAGCCAGAATGTTCAACAGCCTTTTCACTCCAGACAGAAATACAAAGTAAATATTTATTCAAGATTAATTCTTTTCTCCACGGCCTGTAAAAGGTAATGATGAAGACCTACAATTCCCAATTATAAGATAGTGTTAATGGTGGATAGGACCGAGGAGCTTACACACCTCTGTGAATCCTTTGCCAGTGGCCCTAAACATCAGTCCACACACATTATAATTAGCAGGAGGACTTTTTCTTATTCAAGACATTTTTTTTATTTGTATATTGAATCCTAAATATTCAGAAAAAGAGATTTCACAGGAACGTAAACTATTTGAAATGATTTGGTGCTAAATAGAAGCACACACGTCTACAGCATTGCCCAAACCTATATCAAGGGAGAGAAAAACTGGGAGAATGTTTTCTCCATTATATATCAACATTTTGAGTTCATTGTCCTTGACTTCATTAAAACAGTTTTTATCCTCTGTTACTTTACTTTTATGTTTGGAAGGACGTCATATTTCTGAAATTCATGCAGATAAAGTTGTTGAGTATACTCAGTATGAGTGGAGAGCATAATAGCAAACTATAAAAGTAGAAAGTCTGTTTGTGTGAGTTATGTCTGTGTATCTGCTCTGGAGGATAGTACCAGATCTAGAATATATTACACTGTTGAACGTGCTTGGGCCCACTCAAGGTTAAAGTGTTCTTGTTCTCCTCCATACAGCATTATTATTCTGTTCAGTTGTGTAAAGGCTGTTCTGCTCTAAGAGTAACGGTTTAATTCAGAAATATATGTCAACATACAAGCATTTGAAAAAAAAAAGCATGTAGCTGAGTACAAATTTAACAGGATAGAGTCTAGCATGTTAGTAACAACAGAAACTTTCATCAGTTTCAAGGAAAAAAATAATTAAGTTAACATCCATTGCATCAAGTTTCATAATAAGGTTCAGCTCTTCTACAGTGGTTTTCAACTCTAGGTCACTAAAGCTGTTAGAAACTGCTTGAGAACACACGGGAGCCAGACCAAACAATTCTTGTTTGCAGTAGGACTCCCATATGTTCTTGACTAAGAATCAACGCCCTCACTTGCCTTTTTCCCACTTAAGTTACATCATTTTGAGTAGGATATAATATTTAAGGATATAATGTTGCCAAGAAATTAGGCTGTTGGCAATGCAGTCAAAGGAATCATAGACTTCTTGTGAGACTTTAAGTAAATCACTTTCCCCCTATTTTTTTTCTAAGTACAACATCTTGATTATCTGTATTCTTGTAGCATCCAGTTCTACCATCAACCAGGATTTCTAGATGCTTTTGTAACACAATATTTTGTACCACGATGTCCCTTGAGCACCTTTCAAATAATTCAAACAATTGTGAATACTTCCCTGGTTTGTACAAAAAATCTCTTGCTTTTACGCAGTAAAGAGTTGATTCAGTGTCTAGCAGAGGGCATTCACCCATTTGGCATGATAAGGTTGTCTTGGCATAATCAGTGGTGTAATAAGTACTGATATAAACATTATCTTTATTCTATTTAAGACATATTGTTGGGTGGTGGTCATTGATGTCTAACATGTGACTGGAAAAGATTATCAGCATATTCCACATGAATATTAGTTCAGATCTTCATGGCACTATTTATTAATGGCAAGCCACAGCTGTACCAGTTTACAGTCCCTGGGAAGCATTTTTTGCGTACCTTGCAAATCATAAGCATTTTCCACTTATTTATGAAGATTATTCTTTTATATTTGAAAAACTTCTTTGTTTCTTCCTGCAAAAGGACATAAGGCATCACTGTTTATGCAATCCCCAAAGCAGTTTTGGCATAGCCAGAGTGTCATTGTTACTGCATCTTGCTTGCTGCCATGCCTTTGAACACACAACAAAAACAAAAGAAAGCTAATCTACTATCCATTGCATTTCTAATCTGCCTTTACAAAGAGAAAAAAAGTAAGAAGTTGCCTCTTAATATATAGAAAAAACAGATTTTTATGTTTTTTTTTTTTTTTTTTTTTCTAACTGGAACAGGTCAAGAACAACTCCATGAAGTTTAGCAGGTTTAGACTGCACTATTATAAAGATTAAAATCACTACACATTCAGTTTGGATGTCCTTGAATGGACAGCTCTCAAGCTATTTCACATTAAGGGTACCCCACCAGGGTACCCGTAAATGCAAGATTGCCTTCTTTGCATTGGAAATGGAGTGCTTGGAATTATCCAACAGTCAAATATAAGGAATTTAGCTAGGAATACTCATATAATTTAAATCCCTGTCCTGTATGTATTCAGATATGAATAAATCATAAGTTTCTTAGCAAAATAAGTCCTAAATGGAAGCACAATCTGCCTCTTTAAATCCAGGGGCATGCTTACGGATCAGAGGAAAATCTGCCTGCAGAAAAGTTTGCTTGAAAACTGCATGGCTCAAAAGCTCTTACTTGCTATGCACCTCATGCACAGAATTGCCTTCTGCTGAGGAGTACAACAACCACAGACTGTAAGTGTTTTAAGATTGTTTGATATCACTTGCATAGTTCAAATAGATTTTATGACATATCCTTTTGCTCTACTAATGATTTGTTGTTCTACTGTGTTTCATTAAGCTATTATTTGTAAACTGTTTTGTGCTGCTTTGCATGAAAGCTGTTATATAAGCAATTTTATGGGCAGGGATGACAATTCGTGTATCTACAGGCAAGGATAAATGATGCTAAATATTCAACACAATTGTTCCCTTCCTTAAATCCTTTCTTTCGAGGAGGGGTAAGGTAAAATGAGTAAGTAGATGTTGTGTATAATAGGTGTAAGCATTTCTGCTGATTAAAGATTTAAGAGGAAATCAAAGAACATGAAAAATATCTCCAAATAATGTCTATTTGAATGTGGCCACTGTATAAATTACTCAATAAAACAGGACCGTGCCAACCATAGAGCAAAACTAATAACATCAAATAATTCAATTCCCAAATATGGAAAAAGAAAAGGTAAAAGAAATGAATCCTTTATCATCTTTGGCACTAACTCTAAACTACAGCAGTTTGCTAAAGTGGCTGAACTATTCTAAAATTTTCAGTAGGAAACACATGTCTGTTGAAACTACTTCTGATCAGAGCGATCTGCTGGGAGAGCTGTTGCCCAGGTGAAGGCAATCCGAATGTTGGATTGAAAATATTCAGTAGTTCCCTGTCTCTGGGACAAGGACCGTCTCTCCAGGATGTTTAATGAATAATCCTATACAGTCGTCATAATTCATGCTTCTCAGGCTTGATCATCTTTACTTGGCTTCACCTACATCTCCAAACTAGTACCTGTTTTACTCCTTTTTCTAGGAGCTTCTGTTAACCCTGAGCAAATGATCACATAATGGCTTCTCAGCAGCATGGAACTTCCGTGTCAGTTAAATTCTACAGCAATGGTAAGTATCAAGCATTACTCAAATATATTTTGTGAAGTATGTTTTTAGACTTCTGCTCTATTTTGGGGTAAAGGTTGCTCCAACCCCAATGTAATGTTGTTCACCATTGATGGAAGAAGATTACACTTCTATCAAATCAGCTCTTCTTAAAGAAGACAAATTTTTAATGTTTATTAATAACAGATGTATTAGTTTGCTCAGTTGGCTTTCTCTGTGTAAGTGAGATCATTCTTGACTATTCAGCTCCTGATCTTCTTGTTCTGTACAAGGAGTGCCCATTTAGCTACGGGCACCCAACAGAGCAAATGACCTCCTCTTATCACATAAGAAACCGTTTACAAGATTAGTACCAAAATAAGCAGCCTTCCCGCACTGCTGGAATATTCTTTTACTGATCTTCATCCTTTTTTCTCTGTGATTTGCTCTAACAAAGTAAGTCTTTACCAACCTCAAGTCAGAGGATTTCATACACATTTCAGTACAGAAAGAAAGTAAACAAGAGAAAAGTTTGAGAAGTTTGCTCATACATTTAGTGGAGTCTTCATCTGTGGAGACAGGCAAAACCCAGTCAAGCACTAGATGTCCCTGCTTGAGCAGGGAGATTGGACTAGAAGACCTTAAGAGGTTCCTTCCATCCTCAACAGTTCTGCAATTCTATGAAATACTGCTTGAAGAATTGTCGCCTTCAGCAACCTGGGCTAAAAAACCTTACAAGGAGGAACTAACGTTTTTTCCCCTCCTTTTCATCCTGGAAAAATTTCAACATGTGTTGTTTCCTTAGATGATAAAGTAAACATGGTTCCCATGCTGAATATAAAACCTCATTTATGTAGCCATTACCCTAGGGTGTGTTTGTCCCCTTGGCAGTCTTTTTTAAAGCAGATGAAGCCATACTAGCATAAAGGGAAAAAATCTTTCAGAAACCAGTGGGAGTCTCCAGTGCTCTACTTCACTTCATTGAGGTCATCTGTAGAAGGAAAATGTTTGCATATACGAGCCTAGTTACAGACTACTGTACCATATCCCAAACTGCCACTAGGATTAAGCAGGTGGAGGAGATGGAGGTGTTATTTAAGAACCTTCTCCTGATTACTGGTTATCTACATCACCTTGATCTGGGGAGATAAATCAGGGAGGTAAGGAGGAACATTTTCAACACCAACCTTATTTCACCTGCTGTTCTCTCTCCTGTTAGGTTCTCTAGGAGCTGTCTGATACACCTGAAGATTTCTGTCACTAGGAGCATCATCCCGCAGGAAATGTCATTTTCCCTAAGAAAGAAAATGTTTCCAAAAAGTCACGTTTCCATACAGCTTGGCTTCCAGTTTTGCCTGTTGTTTACCCCATGGCATGAATACGAGTGTGTATATTTCAGTGCTGCAGTGAGAATGATTTATTCACATTACTGTGCTGACTAAATCCTGGATAAAACAGAACAACATCTAGAGCTGACAAATAGATGAAGAATGCAGAGTGAAACTTTTTCTTCCTTTTTGTAGAATTCAGATGAGACCAATCAGAAGAGGTTCTTAAGGTAAGCAGTCATGGAAAAACAGAATCATAGAATCATAGATTCATAGGATGGCTTGAGTTAGAAGGGTCCTCAAAGGTCATCAGTCAAGTCATGATCCCAGCATCTGTGGAGTTCCAAATGTTTCTCCTCTCCTACTGGGGAAGAGACAACAAAAACTCAGCCAAGAGACATATACAGGTCTGACACTAATGGTTAATTGCCATCTCTGCTCTCCCTAGCAGCTATGTGCTTGACTTGTCTTGGTTATCTCTGAAGCATCGCTGCTTTTTGGAGACTGAGGCAATTCATACCTTTTGGCAGTGGGGCCCTGGACTGAAGCGTGACCTGATTACTAATACAACCAGATAATTATTCCCTGATGGTTAAAGTGCATTCATTATAATGTGTATCTAATGCAAATTATTCGTTTTAATTTTGTTCTCTCCTCCCTACGCACACTTAACTTCCATTGACAGGAGCTCAGAACAGACTCCCTCCGCTTTTACTTATTAGCAAGTGTTACAAGGATTATTCTGGTTGGGGATGGTTTTGGGTGTGCTGCAGTGATGTGTCTGACTCATCCCCTATTGTAGCAAGTAGGGAGGGTTAATTTCACAGTGTTAATATGAAAAAGCATGTGGAAAATGTAATGCTTCAAAGAGCTGCCTTCTGTGGAAAGTCATTGCTAATTAGGTAGTACGTGGGTGTCATCTGGGTCTCTGTAAACTATAGGTCATGCCAATATTTGAATCCTCTGAAGATTTTAACGTAATGAGGGGGAAATAATTAGCATTTCACCTTTCATGGAGAAATTGTGATTAACTACAAACTAAATCCTTTTAACGATTCTAAGGTTTTCTGGAATTGTGAAGTTCTTTGCTGTTTTCAAAGCTGTGTGCTTAATGACAACCAGAGGGCACAAGGGAGACTTGCTGACTATCACAAAGGGTCTCCATCTCTCTCATAGAGACAATTACTGTCATCACCTCTTTATGCTGAAACACTGCCTTTATCCAACTGAGTTTTGGATGGTATTGTGCTAAGTTCTGCCTTTCAGTACAGAAAGATACAATCTCCCACTTGACTTAAAAACTGAGAAAGAAGTCAGAAGAGTTGACTACTTTGTAAGAAGTCAGTTTGCATAATAAATCAAACTCAGGACTACAGAACTGAAGCTCTCAGCTTCACAGCAGAGTCTTCAGCTTTTTCCTGCATCCAAATGGACAGAACTTTAACCTCCAAGAATACCCATCAAGACTTGTAAGAAGGTCCATCCAAGATCCAACCGCAAAACTGGTTTTAGGACTCCCTGCTCTTTCTTGTATAACCTTGAATAGCAATTGCATTGGAGTCACATGACCAAATCATACTACATCTTAAATGCGATTCCTATAACATAAATCATAAAATCACAGAATAGCTTGGGTTGGAAAAGAACTTAAAGATCATCAAGTTTCAAACTCCTGCTGTGGGCAGGGCTGCCATCCACCAGATCATGCTACCCAGGGCTCCATCCAACCTGGCCTTGAATGCTTCCAGGGACAGGGCATCCACAGCTTCACTGGGCAACTTGTTCTGGTGCTTCACCACACTGAGTAAAGAATTTTTCCTAGCATCTAACTTAATTTTCCCCTCTTTTAGTTTAAAGACATTCCCACTTGCCTGCCCTTATGCTCCCTCTGTATATCTCAATACATCCCAGCATAAGGATCTCCTCCTGGAACTCCAAAGCTTTGCTGACATACATGTTTTGGATCCACGTATTTAGTTCCCTTGCATCTTAAGAAGATACCGAGTTTTGTGTTCTGATTCTGTGTGTAAAGCCAGCAAAAGCCAAAGAGGTTTGCTCATCCCAAAAAAGGATGCAAACTGTTAGTTTAGATCATTCTGTGAGCAAATGACACTGCCCTATCCATACTGTATCATGGCTTCACTCTTTTCATGCAAAGATAGAGCAAGTATATCATTTTCAAGTGTCATTTTCATTAGAAACACATGAAACCTGGTTTCCAAAAGCCTTTAATTATGTGATGTTATATAGAACAGAGCACAGCCTCAATATTTTCAGTTCCCTGATGCCTTCAGCAATTTTCTGACTGACTGTGGGGTGCCCTCTCAGGAGTGCTCCAAGATACTTTGCCCTGCGGCATTTCAGCTGGCACTAGCCAGCAGAATCAGGCATGCCCTGAATCACAGTGGGGGACCCACAGCCATCTCCTATCCAACTCTCTCTGTAGGTAGTGTGGACCATATGTGTTCCCTGGCAGGTTGCAGCTAGCAATGCCGAACATAGGAGCTGGCAGTGCTCTGCCTGTTCTCCCTGAAAAACCCCAGATATCAGAGTTGCCAGCCACAGACAGGCAGGAGGTTCGGCCAAGAGCCATCTGTTCATGCTTACTTTCTGCCACTGCCGTTGCTGATGTCCAGCAAGCTCCCACAAGCCTGCACAATGAACTGGATTTGGCCTCACATAAAAACTTGTGCTGAGAGGAAGTCATCACAGGGAGCCAGCATCTTTTACCTTTAAAAGATAAATATGCACATGAGAGGAAATTAGTGAGAAGAGGAAGAACAACATGACCACCTACCTTGCTGGAACAAAGTGGTGTGTCACCATATGTGCATGCTTCGGGGCCTCCAGGGATGCCATGCTTGGAAGAGAGGCGACATCTTTATCCAACAAATTAGTAGTAGAGTTGTAAATTAAGACTGTAGTTTAATTACTGTACAGTGACTTAGAGAAGGGCTGTGCAGCTGATCGGAGGTCTGGAGAACCTCACCTACGAAGACAGGCTGAGAGAGTTGGGGTTGTTCAGCCTGCAGAAGAGAAGGTTTGGGGGAGACTTCATTGAAGCTTTGAACATACATGGGGGCTACAGGAAAGACTGGGAGGTACTCTTTACCAGGGATTGCAGTGATAGAACAAGAGTTAATGGTTTTAAACTAAAAAAATGGTAGGTTTAGATCAGATATGAAGAAGAAATTCTTTAATATGAGGCTCATGTAGCACTCAACAGTTTACCCAGTGAGGCTGTGTATGCCCCGTCCCTGGAGATGCTCAAGGCCAGTTTGAATGGTTGGATGGGATCCTGGACAGCCTGATCTAGTGGTTGCCAACCCTGCCCATGGTATGGGGGTTGGAACTGAATGATTTTTATGGTACCTTCCAACTCAAACCTTTCTGTGATTTTATGATTCTATGATATTCACACTAAAAGCTCAGGGGGGAATGCAAGTAGTGAAGGTGATGTGACAGATTTTGCTAGCCTACCTAGTTTAGACATGATATTGCCTAAAACAAGCACGTCATTAGACTTCACAGCTATGTGAATATACACCCATTTATATGGCACAAGCTGGGATAATGCTGTGGGAAGTTTGCAGGTTATGTTTTGAAGCAGGAGACAATTCCCATACTAAATTCCCCTTGAAGATAGGTACATGCAGACAAGACTGTCCCAGCAACCTGAAACCTTGCCTTCCATATCATCTGAATGAAAGAATACTGAAGAGTGGACTTAAGGCAAAAAATCATTTAATGGATGTGAACATCATTCAAAAAGAAGTGGAAAAAACACCTGCTCTATGGTGGCAGGACAACAGAATTACCCCCAAATGTCAGAGAATCAGCTGGTGACTGGAGGCCCCCCGTGGGAGGTGGTTGCAGATCCATGGAACGTTCTTCCAGAAATCCACTTATTTTGTTCTTCCTAAATGTTTTGTAGGTTCCAGAGGAAACCTCTGAGCCTTCTGGGAGAAGAAGTGGGATGTTAGGACCAAGCTGGCTGCAATTATTGCCTGGGGACACTAGATGGAGATGCCGTTAGGGATAGAGAACAGGTGAGGGGCTGTGTCACCAGCCTTACAGGAAAAGCAGAGGGGTAAGTGCCTTCATCTCAGTGTTATTGACTCTGTTGGCTTTAAGTTTGGCTTAAAAGCTTTCTGTTTTCAGATCCCATTACAGCTCTATACAGGCCATTAGTTAATTAAGTTATGTCACCAGAGTCTGTTTAAGCTTGGAGACGCTGTTATTCTCTGCCAGCTGTCTCAGGCTTCCCCTCTCTTCTCTCCACTTCACCCCTTGCCACTGTCAAATTTGGAAAATACAGTACAGATCCAGCCTTGAGTGGATCAAAGAAGTTATTTTATCATTGATGAGGCTGCGCCAACATAGCATCCCTGCACCAAGCATATCAAATCACTATTTCAACACAACTATGACACCTACATCTTTCAAATACTGAAGCCATCACTAAAAGCTATTAATTTCTTTTTCCCCCTTCAATAATGCCTCTGACTCCCACACAATACACTACCTAGAATCTGGAGTTTGCCTGTAAATAGAGGAAAGCCTCAACATGCACTAGGACAAGTGCTTCACAGAGGAAGGCACTGTATGTCCTCCACAACACAGAGAGGAGGAAGCAAACTGGCAAAGCAAAAAAATGTCTGTCCCCAACTCTGTTTGTCCCAACTCATTTGCCAACACCAGCAGTTTCTGCTTGAAAACAACCTCTCTTGAGGTCTGTTACTACCATTTCTTGCTTGAAACCTGGACCATCTCATGGCATATGAGCTCGCAGAGCTCACAGTTAGTCCAAAAATTGAATCAATGGACCTGTATTGACAGTCTCTGCACCTGATTGACAGAGCATTTTAGCATACTGCCATAATAATATGACTACCAAGACCTTGCACATACCTGCGTTCAACACTGTACTGTGTGACTGCACCAATTTGGCTCTACATCTGATTTCTGTACATCACACCGTGCAGCCCAGTAGCAATCTTACGGCCATAACCTGCTTATTGCTCATGCTATAGCCCATAATATCTTACCAATTACCCCAGTGAGAATTTGTTAATTATAATTAAAATGTGAAAGAAAATCCATATAAATAAGTGTATGGAGCACATACAGGTGCTAGTGGAGACATTCTGGAACTCTCTGAATCCTCAAAAGAAAGGATTCAAAGTGCACTTGTTGTGTGGGAAAGTGTGATGCGTTGGCAGCTCAAGACTCAGACAACTTAGGACTGACTATCAGCATGAGCTGCACCCTCCACCAATATCAGTTATTTTTCTAGGAAGTCATCTGCAGAGGGCTGTGAAGATTAAATCAAACTAAGAATAAGACCCAGGTATCAACTTTTACTACAGAGAAAAATGGAGTAAATATGAATGATGAATCATGTATTTGGCTATTTGGCATAGGTAGCATTTGACTTCTATCTTAAGGGCTTGAGATGACTTCAACCTGTTTCCAAGCCTTAAAAAAGTCGAGTTGGACCCGATGATCCTTAGGGATTCCTTCTAACTCAGGATATTCTATGATTCTGTGATTCTATGATTCTCCTCTGCCAAGAGCTCCACCTAAGGATGCATGCAGTCAAGTAATGCTAAAACATGGAGTCTTATGCAAAGCAAAGAGCAAATTCATCCAGGCCCTGCACAAGCTCAGTGAGCAGGGCTGGTACAATCTTTGCTGCTTTTGGAAGATGAGCTTTTTAATGAAAAAAAAAAAAAAAAGTAGAATTCAGAATAAATTAATTAATTCCATTGATTGAGAGTAAAGTACGGAGTGAAGCCATACAGATATTTACCTCGCTTTCAATGGCTGGAGATTTTACAAGCCTGGAATGCAAAGGACAAAGTAGGTAGAGATGAAGCTGTAGTATTTTTCTTTTAGCAGGGAGATGCTTCATTCTTCAAAAGAAGGGAAGTGATACAGTCATCACCAGATGATCTGGGCTGCATTTTAGTCTGTGCAGAAACCGAACCCAAAGGCTACTCAAGCAAAGGAAAGAAGAAAACTGCTTCTGACAAGTGACAACATGTTGTACTCGGAATGCTTCTTATCAGAACATGTAACAATTTATGAATTTGCTTCTTACATTTTCTAAGAGTACATTTGTAGCCTCACTGACTAAATTAACTACCTTTTCTCCTTTCTCAGTGTCTTTATTCAATGCCACTGACAGTAAGAAAGCAGAAAAATCCATCTCATTTTCCTTATGGGACACAGCCCAGGGTCTTCATTGTCAAACATGGTGCAAAGTCAGTAGTCTTTGTCAGGCAACTGACCTTATGAAGTCATGAGGTTATAACAATCATGTGATGGGTCTGAAATGAGGGGAAGAAGGTGTAAATATTCCACCACTGGTTCAGGAGGGTGAGTTCAGGATAACAGACTTCACCAAATAACAAGAATTAGCAAAATACAGTATCTTAATTAATTTGCAGAAAGTACTGGATCCGATTGAAAACTGAATGCAGCAGTGGAAAGTGGAGTGAGTGCTTATCTCAAGACACATCTCAGTCCTCAATCAATAAGCAGCATCCAGACTGTCAAATCATTATGGCCAGATCCCCAAGGAAATGTCAGACCAATTTCCATCACAGTGATGAAATTTCAAATCTAAACATTCTTGTGAATGCTGGACCAGGTGCCTGCTGATTTCTCAAAGTGAGTTCAGGATCCTACAGGACCATGAAATTCCCTAAGAGATGACCACGAAGCTGAGAGCAGCAATTGCTGCAGTTGGAAATAGTTCACTGTAACTAGTGCTACCCTCTGTTTAAAGACTTGGGTAAAACAGTTTGTCAGTGACTCTTGAGACCTAGTACTTGCAGAGCTTTATATGGTTTCTTCTTGTATAAAACTACTGAGCCTTACCATACTCTTCCTAGTTAGAGTCAAAATGCAGAAGGCTATGTAGTCTACCTCCCTGCCTTAATCAAATATAAGCCAAAAACTCTGAAACCCAAAGGCTTAAAAGTTAGGCACTGCAATCACTGCTCTATCTTAGAGCTGTCACTGAGTTCAGTGGTATGTAATGACTAGCTGAAAATGCCCACGCTTCCACTTAAGAACCTAAGCACTGTCTGTATGGACATGAAGTGTTTGGATGAAATAGCCCCTGGCGTGGACTCCATTCTCAGTTCCTCAATGGCTGAACAGTAGGTTCTTCATCCTTGAGGGCAGGGGTTACCAGCTGAAATGGCAACAGGAAAAAGATTAAACACTAGGAAGGAGTGCTTTGACAAGACACTATCTGACAATATTCAGTGAAAATGTGCCCAGAAAGTTTCAAATAGGTGAATTAAGACTAAGGGTCTTGTAGAAAGAGAGTGCCGAAGTCCCAGCACCATGAACAGAGGGTCGCTTTCTCCTGATAGATTTAGATTAGATAGCAGGGGGTAAAAATTCACTCAGAATGTGGTGAGGCACTGGAGCAGGTTGCTCAGAGATGCTGTGGATGCCCCATCTCTGAAAGTGGTCAGGGCCAGGTTGGATGGTGTCCTGGGCAGCCTGATCTGGTGGGTGGCAACCCTGTCTGTGGCAGGGTATTGGAATCTTTAAGGTTCCTTCCATTCTAAGCTATAGAATGATTCTATAATTCAGTGAGTTTGGGAGCTCTTCTGAACCAGTGGATATGCACCCTGAGCATTCTAAGTGCAATCCAAGAGCAATCAGCTTTGTGGCACCAGCACATCAACAAGGTGAGACCCATCCACGATGACCACAGCAGGATGAATGATGCTGTGGTCAGTACTTACAAGATATTGATCATTGCATTCCCTGTGGGTCAGTGTGAGATTGTTTCTTTTGCCCCATCACAGGTAAAAGAAGTGTATTTCTGATCTCATAAGCTGCCTGCCAATGTGATGTTCACCAGTTTCCAGTGTGCCCCCTTCCTCCACATCTCTCCCCTAACACTTTCCCATCTTCACCCAAATGCCACCCTTCAGCTATGCCAGTACAGCAAAGTGGGCATGAGGGAGCTGGGCTGAATCAGAACACCTCCTCCCATTTCCGTTTTGTGGTTGCATAAGTTTTGACACCCTTTCAATGTGCAACCCCAGAAACAGCTGTAGGAATGGGGCATTGATAGCTCAGACGTGCAGACCTAGGATGGGCAGAAGGGAGAGAGAGAGCTGGGAGGCTTTGCTGCCTGACACTCATCATGTTCATAGTGCCTGGCCTCAGAGCCAGACTTCAGTCTGATCTGGGTTCTTCAGTTAATTACTACCTTGAAGAGATGGGCTATGACAGATAATATCAAGCCCACAAGCACCTTGATGCTCAGCATGCAAAACCTCTCATGAGCTGGGTTTTCTCAGGCCACTGTGCAAAGACTGATCTCAGAGTGAGTGCTTTGCTGTCTCCGCAGCCAATCTGACCCCAAATGCTCGCTAAACACAGCACCAAGTGCCCTATTTTGCATTGCCTATAACATCCCAAAACAGTGTCTGACTTCTCAATTAGTCTGAGAGAGGACTGTAAACTTGAAATCCAAACTGATGGACTGTGAAATCCATATCACGTTGTCACCCACAGCACACTCTCCCTGCTCTGCACCGATCTATAAATAGACTTTCATTATTAGCAAGCAGACAAAAGCAGCTTGGAAGATGTTCCACTCTGACACTACTCCTGGCTTACTGATTTCTTGTTTTCACCTTGATAGAGGAGTGAAGATGGGGACAAGCAGGGAGGGGCTGCTTAGCAGAAACAGAGCTGAAATCACTTCTTCCCCTAACCAGGATTATGTCTGTGGTTTGGGTTTTGTGGTTTTGGTTTTTCTTTTTTCTTTTTCTTTTTTCCTTTCTATTCTCTCCCCTGGAGCCAGGAGGCTCAGAATACATTACCTCATGCAGCAGAATACATTACACCCACCTCCTGTGGTAGGTCATCTGTTTAAGCTCCTGGAGTTTGATTACTAGCTCCCGACGATGTAGGAAGATGGTCTTTGTTGTAGCAATTTAAATGGCTTAAGGGAGAAAACAGCTTGGGAAATATGCAAGGACTTGAATTTTCAGACAGGAGGCAAATTCCAACCTGTCAGCCTCCATTCCAAATTCCAGTCTTTGCAAAGGCTGAGACAGTGAGTGCCTTTCTGAAAATCCTGAATCCACAACAGAGTGGCTGATGCTACCCAACAGCAAAGAGCACTTCCACAGTGAGAAGAGAAACAGATGCTGTGACCCTGAGGCATAAACCAGGGAAGTTCAGAAGATTTGTACTCTTCAGCCACAAGATACATAGAACAAACCCTTTGTGCGTCTTTTCTTTCCAACAGTACAATCAGCCTTTAACAGAAAATAAACTCACACCAGGAGCTGAACGGAGCAGAATGGTTAACTTTTCTTGTTCATTCATACTTCAGGTCTAAATGCCAGCTCTGTTCTACCTACTGGTCCCTTATGGCATGCAGCAATATTTCTGCCTGTGGCTTTCACATCAAGGTCAATTAAACAAGGCTCTGTCTGACCACTATTTGTACAATACCAATTTCTCAACTAACAGAAGTGAAATAGCTGGATGTAAAATCCAGGAGGATTTAGATCTGGATCAAATAGGATTATATGAAGTACTGAGATAGCTGGTAGTGTTTATTTGTTCAGAAGACTGCTCTTTTGAATCTCAGCTTTCCTTGAAAAATGAAGCAAACCTCTAAAGGCTCATCATTCATAGAATCATAGATGATAGAATAATTACTGTTGGAAAAGACCTCAAAGATCATCTAGTCCAACCATCAACCCCTCATTTTGTGCATGCTGTCTGTGAAGAAAATCTTATCCACAGAGCTGTTTCTGAGGGCGTTGTCCCATTGATATGTCTTTGCCACAGCATATAAATTCACAACTTTCCACCTTCTACTGAGCCCTGTCAGTCATTTCTTCCTTGTGACAATTTTCAGTTCCACAGCTTCTCCTAAATGCGACTGAAATAGTCTGTGAGGCTTTTCTGGAAATTACGTCTATGGGCAAGAGTAGAGTATGTTGAACGCAAGCCACTGGAAGCTACATCTATTAAATGGTTCAGATTTTCAAAGCTTTGCTTTTAGTGCTTCAGTCTAATATATGCTCCATAAATGGTAGCATATTTAAATCAAGAAGATGGTACATTTCAGCTTAGGAGCAGAGAGTATTTGGGGCACTGAAAGTGTTGGAAAGAAAATGTTAAGTGTTGTTACATGTGCAGCCTTGCACAGGCTCGGGACAGCAGTTTTGAGAGAGGAAACCTGTCAATCCGTC
Organism: Aquila spilogaster; assembly: GCA_024606505.1. NCBI lineage: Eukaryota > Metazoa > Chordata > Aves > Accipitriformes > Accipitridae > Aquila > Aquila spilogaster. The sequence continues at coordinate 7,364,066 of JANHGO010000063.1, read as the reverse complement.
TTCTTGAAGTGGTACATGAGTAGTTAGTGATCACAGAGTCAGGTTGACTCTGATTCTTCCTGCCAGAAATGAGATAGAGGTGTGTCTCACTGAATAATGTTGGGAAACAATTCCATACGCTTATTCAAATTTTTCTCCCAAAAATCTAAGTTCAAGGACTGTAACAAAACCCAGCAGCATACAACCTAAATTTACATTGTAAGTAGGTCGCTCCAAAAGTAACACCTTCTGTTTATTTTCACATAAATAACAACAGATACAGAGAGTACAACGACACTGTTTGATAGAGCAAATTCTCAGCTACAAAACATCATTTCTTAACGTAGTCACCACCATTAGGTATGCATTTTTGCTAGCAAAATGAATGCCATGCTTGTAAAAACCTGAATCGGCAGAGGTGACCCATTATTTCACAGCTACTATAATGGTGTTGCTGCTAGGAAAATGTTGCCCATGCAGTCCATCTTTAATTGGCCCAAAAACATGGAAGTCAAAAGGTGCCAATTCCAGACTATATGGTGGGTGTGGTAGGACAGTCCAGATAAGGTTGGCAATGTTCTCCACGATCTTCAAACTGGTATAGGGCCTGAAGTTATTGTGTTGTAAGAGAAAAGTTGTCTTCTTCTCTGTCCTGAATTTGGAAGTTTGAGTTTTAGTCAGCGTTGCAACGTCAATGTTAGAGTTGATGGTTTGCCCAGGTTCTGGGAAATCCAGAAGGATCATCCAATTCCTATCCCAAAAGACAGTGCACATCACTTTACCCTGTAAGAGTTGTGTCTTAAACTTCTTGTTTGATTGAGAATTCAGATTGCCACTCCACAGACTGCCATTTTGACTCCAGCTTGTAGTGGTGACACCACATCTCATCACTAGTAATGAAGCAATTCAGGAAACTGTAACCTTCAGCCTTCTATTGGTTCCATAGGTCCTGACGAATTTGCATATGGTGTTCTTTCTGTTCCTATGTGAGTATTCATGGTGTAAACTTCGCAACATTCCGGCATTACCACCATCTTTTCCAATGAAGCCAATATTCATCTCCATACACAGTTCCCTGGTTGTAATCTACCAGTTCACACAGATGACCTGATCAAGTTGTTCTTCATTTCATGGTGATACAGCTGTGCATAGCTATCCAGAGCACAGCTTGTCTTTCACATCGCTGTCACCATTGATGAAACCCATCACCCACTGCCTCACTGCGCAAGCATCCACTGTTTCTGTCTCCACCAACGTTCAGCAAGTATCAGTGAATGTCAATGGATGCCAGTTTTTCCATGCGGAGAAATTCAGTTCCACACCTTTGCTTCATATACACTTTCATGTCAGACATCGTTTGGTTGGACTGCCTCTCTGCTGCCATCTATCACATGGCAGAAAAATGTAATGGAATATTGGGAAGAATGTTCGACCTCTACTGCCATACCACCAACAGCCACCTCTGACATTGTGGGCCAACATAACAAAATAGGAGGCATTACTTTTGGAGCGGATCTCATATTTTTACAGATTTCATGGTTGGAATGGGAGTTGTAGATGGAGTTTTACTATGTTCCTAAGTCTACTTTCCCATAGATGCTGAAAACTATTTTCTGAGACTGAAAGCTACAATAACCTATGATAGCTTTCATTCACCTCTCCCTTTTTAGAAAACCTCAAGGCTAATTAAAGTTCGTGTGATTCAAAGACACTTTGGAAATCTGTGATGCAAATTCACTGATTAATGAAATTAATATTAGGACAGTAAGGAATACTGCCGGAATAACAAATGCTCATGAGTCTTAATAACAAGTGGGGAAAAAAAGGGAGATACTAGATATTTTAAATCTATTAAGCACTTCTGCTTTGTGTATTGACACAGGTAATGAGTTCTACGGAAGGAATGCTACACTTGAAAGCCTTTAACACTAAAAGCTTAATTTAGTGTACAATGAATAATACAGGGAGCCCATTCATGGGTC
>JANHGO010000063.1:7326898-7362005 GCA_024606505.1 Aquila spilogaster | reverse complement strand
GATCTGCAGAGGGGTTCCTCTCACATTCCGATCCCCTCACTCACTGCAGGTTCCCCTTCTTAAATCTGTTCTCCCACGGGTGTTACCACTGTCGCTGACGGGCTCAGCCTGGGCCAGAGGTGGGTCCGACTTGGAGCTGGGGAAGCTTCGAGCAGCTTCTCACAGGAGCCACCCCTGCGGCCCCCTCCCCCACTACCAAAACCCTGTCACACAAACCCAAAACACCTCTTTAATTTAAAACCATTATCCCTTGTCCTGTCGCAGCAGGCCCTACTAAAAAGTTTGTCCCCATCTTTCTTATAAGCCTCCTTTAAGTATTGAAAGGATGCAATAAGGTCTTCCCAGAGCCTTCTGTCCTTCAGGTTGAACAACCCCAACTCTCCTTTCCTTGTAGCAGAGGTGTCGCAGCCCTCCGACCATTTCTGTGGCCCTCCTCTGTACCTGCTCTAACAGGTCCATGACTTTCTTGTGCTGGGATTCCCAAAGCTGGATGCAGTACTCCAGGTGGGGTCTCATGAGAGTAGAGTAGAGGGGGAGACTCACCTCCCTCTACCTGCTGGCCACGCTTCTTTTGATGCAGCCCAGGATACTGTTGGCTTTCTGGGCTGTGAACACACATTGCTGGCTCATGTCCAGCTTTTCATCCACCAGTACCCCCAAGCCCTTCTCTGCAGGGCTGCTCTCAACAGAGTCATCCCCCAGTCTGTATTGATATTGGGGATTGTGCCAACCCAGGTGCAGGACCCTGCACTTGGCCTTGTTGAACCTCATGAGGTTCACATGGGTCCACTTCGTGACCTTGTCCACGTCCCTCTGGATGGCATCCCATCCCTCAGGCATGTCAACTGCACCACTCAGCTTGGTGTCATCTTCAAATTTGCTGAGGGTGCACTCAATTCCACTCTCTATGTCACTGATGAAGATATTAAACAGTACTGGCCCCCGTGTGGACCCCTGAGGGATGCCACTCGTCACTGATCTCCATCTGGACATTGAGGCATTGACCACTATCCTCTGAGTGTGACCAGCCAACCAATTGTCCACCCATCAAATCCACATCTCTGATTTAGAGAGAAGGATGTTGTTGGGGACCGTGTCAAAGGTCTTACAGAAGGCCAGATAGATGACATCCGTAGCTCTTCCCTTGTCCGTCGATGTTGTAACTCCATCACAGAAGGCCACTAGGTTGTTCAGGCAGGACTTGCCCTTGGTGAAGCCATGCTGGCTGTCTCAAATCACTCCCTGTCCTCCGTGTGCCTTAGCATAGCTTCCAGGAGGGTCTGTTCCATGATCTTCCCAGGAACAGAGGTGAGGCTGACATGTTGGTAGTTTCCAGGGTCCTCCTTTCTACGCTTTTTAAAAATGGGTGCAATGTTTCCCTTTTTCCAGTCACCAGGGACTTCACCTGACTGCCATGACTTTTCAAATATCATGGAGAGTGTCTACATCAGCCAATTCCCTCAGGACTCTGGGATGCATTTTGTCAGGTCCCATAGACTTACATATATTCATGTTCCTCAGGTGGTCACGAACCTGGCACTGGAAAGCGGGGTGAGTGCTTATCTCAGGACAAGTCTCATCCCTTGATCAACACGCAGCTTCCAAACTTCCAAATCATTAGTGGCCAGACCCACAAAGAGATATAGGCACCTGAATTTCCACTGGGCTGATGAAATTTAGTATCTAAACACCCTTGTGAATGCTGGCCTAGGTGCCTACTGGTATCTTTAAGTGTTGAATGTGTTCAGGATCCCATAGGACCCTGAAATTCCTCAAGAGTTGACCATGAAGCTGAAAGCAGCCATTGCTGCAGTCATAAAGAGTTAATTGAGCTAATGCTACTTTGTGTTTAAAGAATTAGGGAAAAGTAAAACAGTTTGGAAGTGACTCTTAAATAAAGATCTAGTACTTGCAGTGCTTTAGACAGATTCTTCTTATATGAAACTACTGAGCCTTACCATGGTCCTTCTAGTTAGAAAATAGGGTCAAAATGCAGAAGGTCATGTAATCTATCTCCCTGCCCTGAGACAGCATAAGCTCTGCCTGAAATACCATCAGACTCGCTTGCAAGAGGGAAAAACCTGAAAAGCAAAGACTAAAATTCTGAAACCTGGTGGCTTAAAATTAAGCACTGCATTGAATGCATAGAGCCCTTATCTTAGAGCTGCCAGAGTTCAGTGGTATGCAATGCCTAGCTATAGGCAACTGCCCTTCAACTTATGACTCTTAGCACCTTCTGTGTGGAAATGAAGTGTTTGGACAAAACAGCCCCTGGCATGGATTCCATCCTCAATTCCTGGTGGTGAGGAGCTGGAGGTCTAAGTGTGGGTTTTTCACCCTCGAGGGCACGGGTTACCAGCTGAAATGGCAATGGGAAAAGGTTAAGCACCAGGCAGGAATGCTTCATCAAGACACTTGTCTGACAGCACTGCACTGAAAACATGTTCATAAAGAGGCAAGTGGATGGAATTAAGCCCAGAGGACTGAACTCGTAGCAAGAGAAAGTAGAAGCACAAGCACCCAAGTCCCAGCGCCACAGACAGCAGCTTGCTCGCAGCAGTTTGGGAGCTCTTCAGGACCGCTGAGTATCCAACCTGAGTATTTCCTCCTCCTGTTAGTTTGGCCACCTTTACACTAATCTGAGTACAATCAATTAGCTTTGTGGCACCAGCACAGCAATGAAGGTGCGATGAGACCCATCCACATGACCACACCAATGACCAAAGCAGGTCAGGCCCAATTCTGGGGCATGGTTCACTGTGGTCCCCATATAGGAAAGGCACAGACCCTGCAGATCAGTCTGGGATCATTTCTTCTGCCCCTGCACGGAAAGGATAAGTGTTTTTCTGGTCCTACAAGATGGTGGCAGGATCCATTCATGAGTGGATCATGTGATAGACTGGACTGAGATGGAGAAGACTTAACCTCTGTTTCTCAGTCTGCCAGGAAATCAACTCAACATCTGTGCCTCTATTTCTCTTTCCAGTTTTGGTCAACTTTTTAAGTTTATCTTTTTGTTAATATTCTCATGCGGGAGCTGTTTTTCAGGACAGTGCCACTAGTGCAATCTGCTGCTCACCAGCTCCCAGTGTGCCCCCTTTCCTCCCTGCGGGGAACTGCATGTCTCTCCCAGTACTTCCCCATTTTTGTCCCGATGCCACCCTTCAGCTGTGCCAGTACAGCGAAGGGGGAATGAGGAAGCTGGGCTGTGCCAAAACATCTCTTCCCCTTTCCTTTTTTGTTGTTGCATGGGTTTTGGCACCCTTTCACTGTGAAACCCCAGAAACGGCTGTAGGGACAAGTTACTGGTGGCCCAAATGGCCAGGCCCAGGAGGGGCAGAAGGAAGAGAGATAGTTGGGAGGCTCTGCTGCATGGGGGCAACCATGCCCCCACCATGTGTGCAGTGCCAGGGCCAGGCTGAAGTCTAATCTGGGACTTCTGCTAATTATTACTACGGAGTGACGGGCTATGACAGATATCAAGCCCATGAGCACCTTGATGCTCAGCATGCAAAACCTCTCTCCATGAGCTGGGTTTTCTCAGGCCACTGTGCAAAGCCTGACTGATCTCAGAGTGCTCTGACGTCGTCCCAGCCACCCTGACCCCAAATGCTCGCTAAACAAGCACCAAGCGCCCTATTTTGCATTGCCTGTAACATCCCAAAACAGTGTCTGACTTCTCAATTAGTCCGAGAGAGGGCTGTAAACTTGAAATCCAAACTGATGGACTGTGAAATCCATATCACGTTGTCACCCACAGCACACTCTCCCTGCTCTGCACTGAGCTATAAATAGACTTTCGTTATTAGCAAGCAGACAAAGGCAGCCTGGAAGATGTTCCACGCTGACACTACTCCTGGCTTACTGATTTCTTGTTTTCACCTTGATATAGGAGTGAAGATGGGGACAAGCAGGGAGGGGCTGCTCAACAGCAACAGAGCTGAAATCACTTCTTTCCCTAACCAGGATTATTTTGGGGGTTTGTTTTGGGTTTTGGTTGAGGTTTTTTTTTTTTTTTTTTTACATTTTCCCCCCCTGGAGCCAAGAGGCTCAGAATACATTACCCAGTGCAACAGAATGCATTACACCCACCTCTGGTCATCTGTTTAAGCTCCCGGAGTCTGACTACCAACTCCCAAACAGTGCTGTCATTAAACCCCTAATGTTTTCTCTCTCCCTGTTTTATTTCTCTTATTAAAAAAAAAAAAAAAAAAAGGATGTTGATCTTTGCTTTAACCATTTAAATGCCTTATGGGAGCTATCAACCTGGAAAAAATGGAAGGAACTCAAATCTTCTGGAAAGAGGCAAACCCTGACATGTCAGTCTCCTTTACAAACCCCATCTTTGCAAAGAATAAGCTGGTACATGCCTCTCTGAAAAAAGCAAATCCACAACAAAAGTGTCTGATCGCAGCTGCTGACAAGATACAGAAGCTGTGACCCTGAAGCATAAACCTGAAAATTTGTGTCCGTTAGCCACAAGACACAGACATCCTTGGTGCACCTTTTTTTCAATGGTCCTGTCATCCTTTAACAAAAAAGAAACTCACATTAGGAGCTGAGATGAGCAAAAAGGTTAACTTTTCCTGCTCATTCATACTTTGAGTCTAAATGCCAGCTCTGCTCTTCCCATGCACTGGTCCCCTATGACATGCAGCAGCTATGTTTCTGCCTGGTTCCTTGGCATTTACATCAAGGTCAATTAAACAAGACATTGGCTGGCCATTACTTGTACAGTAGGAGTTTATTCCTCAACTAACAGAAGTGAAACGGCTTGGCAGAAAACCCAGGAGGGTTTAGTTTTGGATCAAATAGCAGACTGAAGTTTTGAGATAGCTGCTAGTGTTCATTTGCTCTGCAAGCTGCTCTTTTGTATCTCAGCTTTCTCTGAAAATGAAGCAAACCCCCAAATGCCCATAACTCATGCATGCCGTGTCCGTGAAGAAAATCTTACTTACAGAGCTGTGTCTGAGGGTGTTGTTCCATTAATGTTTCTTTCCCACAGCAGATAAGTTCACATCTTTCCAGCCCCCTTTTGAGCCCTGCTGGCCATTTCTTCCCCATGACAGTTTTCAACTCCACAGCTTCTGCTGAGCTACTAAAATGGTTTGTGAGGCTTTACTGGAAATTGGTTCTCTGGGCAAGGGAAGAAATGGAGTATGTTGAACCCAAATCACTGTAGCCTACCTCTGTGGAATGATCCAGGTTTTAAAAGTTCCGGTTTCAGTGATTCAGCCTAATGCATGGCCCATAAATGGTAGCATAGGTAAAGCAAAGGGACAGTACATTGCAGCTTGGGAGCAAGGAGATGTATTTTGGACGCTGAAGGGGTTGGAAAGAAAATGCTAAGTATTACTAGAGCCACAGCCGTGTGCAAGCCTGTAACAGCAGCTTTGAGAGAAGTAACCTGTCCAGTCATCTTCATGAAGTGTTACCTGAGTGGGTAGTAAACATATAGTCAAGTTAACTCTTTGTTTCTTCCCACCAGAGTGAGGCAGGGGTCATGTATCTGTGGGTGACATCTTCTGTAGGGTGCCTCTGTGAGCAGTGCAGAGAAATGCAGCTAAGAAGCTATACACTTATTCAAATGTTTCCTCACAAACTATAAGTTCAAGGACCATAACAAAACCCAGAAGTATACCATCTAAACTGGCATTTCATTTTTGCTTATTTTGAGGTTGGAATGAGGGCTGTAGATGGAGTTCTTTCTGTGCTACTATTTCTGCTTTCCCACAGGTGATGAAAACAGATTTCCTAATTTCTGAAGGTGTACAAAGCCAAGATCAGCCATAATAATTTTCATTTACCTAACCCTTTTTAGAAAACCTCAAGACTAATTAAAGTTCATATGATGCAAAGACACTTTGGAACTCCATAGTGCATACTCACTGACTAATGAAATTAATATCAGGACAATAAGGCGTATTACCAGAATAACAAATGCTCCTGAGTCTTGATAACAGCTGAAAAAAAAGGGCAGATACTAGATGTTTTAAATCTATTAAGTGCTTCTGCTTTGTGTATTGACACAGGTAATGAGTTCTACGGAAGGAACGCTACACTTGAAAGCCTTTAACACTAAAAGCTTAATTTAGTGTACAATGAATAATACAGGGAGCCCATTCATGGGTCGATCAGAATGGGATGAGAGAGCACCAAAGGAGCAGACAGATCATGTTAATAGGAAGCTTGAGGCTTATTTAAAAATCTATACTGTAGTTAAAATTAGAAAGCAAATTGGAACTTGGCATTCTGTTGCTCAGGAAATTGGTAATGGGATACTAAAACCTTGCACTTCTCTCTCTCTGGTCCTAGTTAGAAGAGGGCAAAGGCGATGACAGTCACAATGCCGTATACCACAGGGAGCCATTAAAGAAAGTGATAACATAAAAAAATCAGCATTTTCCAGCTATTCACACAGTGTGGTGTGTGCTGTATTGCTTTATTATTCCAAGTGTAGAAAAATATGAGTCAAAATGTAGAAGCAGACATTGTTATTATCTTCTTCATGACTATTCCAAGGGTAGATGATAATTTTGAGTTATGCTCTTTTTCTTTAGGTGTGAATTCACAAATACTATTCAGCCCTGTGTGGCCAGTGGTATCATCTGGATCAGATACACCACTGAGTCTTCTGGATTAAACAGCTTTTGTCTGGGCGTGATGATGTCCAGTGGCCCCACTGCTCAGAGAAAAACGTCTCAGGGGTTTTGTCTCTTTCCCAGAGGAAAAGTGTTCTTATCTCAAAGTTCATCCTTACAGTTAGGTAACATTCATCAGGACAGATCCTGAAAGCAAGGGTGAGAGAGGAACACCACCATTATCTTTTTAAGGGATGATGCCTCTGAGTCAGGGCAGAGCCATCTGCCAGGGACAAATACCTCACTTCACTGTTACTTTTTTAATGGTTTTCTAATCAGGCTCTGTGGCCCTAGTCCAGTGCCATTTCACTATAGACAAGCATGTTGCTACCTGAACCACAAGCTGGGAAGAAGAAAGCAGGAAAAAGCCCCTGGAAAATCCAATGTTTAGAACAAAAGTATGGGGGGCAGCTATCCCTGTCCCGCTGCAAAGGGACCAGAGCAGCTGGGTTACTTCTCCCTCTAATAGAGACCTGTCATGAACAGCCTAGAGAATGAGCCCACAGGGAGAGTTCAGAAGAAGCAGACCATCAGGTGGATTTACATGCTCAAGGAAAAGGTGCCTGGAGATTCTAGAAAAAAACCCTGGAGTTCATTTTAGCACTAAACCACAGTAAAAAAATTACCAATGATTCTTGAGATAATTGTTTCCCAGAGTCACAGAAACAATGAAGAGTGGTTAAATAACTTCTTGTTATTTTAAAACATATAAAAACTATTAAAAAAAACATTTTAAAATGTGTGTTCTGAGCAATGCCTTTTGCAAACATAATGATTAAGATAAAAAAATTATAGGCTTAACTGGAGGAATAGTCACAATTTTTTTTTTTTTTCCTATTAAAGCCTGACATCCCTGGCTGACAGTTTAATTATTAGGGTAATGTGATGGATAAAGGGACTTGCTCTGTAGTGCCTCCCACTTACTTGCAACTGCAGCTGCAAAAAATGTCACAGTTCCTCAAAGCGAAGATAATAATTTCCTTGTTGTCAGTGCCCTTAACACTTATTATATGAACTCTTAAAGGAAAACCACCTTTTCGTCACTAAGGGTAGCTTATAGAAGTCAGAGCTATATGAGGCTCCAGAGCACTGAAAGACTGTAAACTACCAGTCTTGAGCTGCTCTCGAGCAGGCACACATAAAAACAAACTCTTCTACTTGGGATTATTTGAGGGCATCCAGAAAAGCACTTAAAGAATTTTGGATGTAGGTCTACAGTGCCTACAAAAAGGCTCTGTTCCCAATCAATTTTTTCGACTGTTTGATTTTAAAAAAAATTAAAAATAAAAAAATCAATAGATGTGAGAGTCTAGAATAACCATATAATCAATAGAGACAACACCTGACTAGAGGCAGAAAATCTCGAGCAATAGGACAACGAAGTTTACTGCAGATATGATATTACACGCTGTCATAAAAATTGCAGAACATTGCAGAATGGTCTTCTGACGCTGGGAGAGAAACTGGCGAATGAAATTCTCTGCCAATAAATACAAAGAACTTATGATGGGGCAAGAAAAAACCTCCAAAACTTAGCTGTACCTACATAACAGTGGACTCTAACTTTTTAAATATACCTCCAGAAAGACATGTTGATTCGATGCATACAGCTCCACGGAAATGTCAACACAATGTCACCAGGAGGCCAGTAGTGAAATAGCACTAGAGATTATTAGTAAAAGAATAGAGACAACATTTCCTTCGAGTCCAGTGTAGGCTACTAGTGTTCCCAGTGCAATGTGCATTTCTGGTTATACCATCTAAGAAAGGTGCAGAAGAACTTGAAAGACTACAGTGAAGGAAAAGAGAAGGGATCAAAGGTAAAGAACAGCTCTGAGCAATGACAGTCTTGAGCATTGAAAAGAAGGAGATGTGGAGAGGCTGTAACAGAATTTTGCACAGCATGGAGTCATTACACAAGAGCTAGTGAGTACCAAATGAAACGATCAGCCAGAAGATTTACACAAAGAAGTGCTTGTTCACACAGTGCATAATTAAATCACGGAATACATTGCAATAAGATGCTCTGGAAGTTATAAATATGTTCAAAAAGCAATTAGGCACTGCATGGAAGAAAAGACTATCAGGGCCTGTTAAACTCAAAGCAGAGATACAACCTGCAGCACGTGAAAACCCCAAGCTGGAGTCTGCCTGAAGGTGGGAGAGTATACCACCGAAGTGGGGCAATATCAGTATATACCTGCTCTATTTTGATATTCTTTCCTTAGGCATCTTCTATGACTATGGACAGATACAAGTTATTGTGCTAAAAGGACCATCATCTGATGCAGTAAGACTCTTTGGTGTTTTAACTCCACCCCTGGAGCCTCAAATGTATCTGTACATGAGGTTTTACCTCAAGAAACACCTCTTTCAGCCCTCCTACTATGGCTGAATCAACCAGAACTGAGACCTGCATGCTTCCAGAGAGAGAAGCAAGCTAGAGACTCTTCTTGCAGACTGGCAGTGTGGACACCCATATTGACATTGGTCTTTCCTCCCAGATCTTTCCAGACTTTTTAAACTATGGCAATCATTAGATTTAAAAAAAAAAAAAAAATCATGAAGGAATTGTGAAGGAACCCAATCCTTCACATATCTTCCCACTGAGAAGGATTATCCCACCTTAACAGTGGGGATAAGCAGAAAAACTGGAATATGTCTACAAGGGAGACAGCTTGTTCTGGAAGGACAGAAAGGAAAAAGGGTGTTGTGTTTTACCTCAAGAACATGTGCATTTTCCATGAAGTTCAGAAGTGATGCAGGTCTGCTGCTGTCTCCATATGACTGTGAGAATGAGTGATGGGAGGAGATGGGTCTTCTGCAGACCATGGGCACCTGAAGGACAGGTTGTAGTGTCAATAAGGAACATCAAGTGCCCAAAAATTTATTGGGAAATCATGGTGGGTTCAAACTATCTATAAAGTCATTGAAAACAATCAGTCAGGGACCTATCAAATGGTGGAGGAAATTATAAGGAGAGAAGGTGTTTTGGATTGGTTCTGTCTAATAGAGAGGAACCGGTGAAGAATCTAAAAAGGGAACGTGACAGGTGAAAGGACTGTGAATCACTGTTATAAGACAAAGGAAGGAGTCAGAGGGAAAAAGTAAGGATAATGGACTTCCTGAAAAAAAATTTTAAAAAGCAGATTTCAGCAAACCCAGGGAACTCATCTGTAGGGTCACTTGGGAAGGTAATTTAAGGGATAAAGGTGGGCAGGAGAGATGGCAGTTACAGCAAGAGAGTGTATTAAAGTCACAATAACAGCCTATCTTGATACAGGGGAAGGACAGAAAGCACAGTGAGAAGCCATTATGACTGCATCAGAAGCTTTCTAAGGGCCTGAAAATAAACTAACTAAAAAAAAAAATAATGACACAAAAGGCAAAAAAAAAAAGTGCATCATTAAGGACGAAGGCTAAAAACCTCAGGGAGGGTTTGGGATAAAATGGGTTACAGGTTGAAAGGAACATAAAGAGTGACAGTAAAGGGTTTTATAAATGCATTAAAAGTAGGAAAAAACATAGGAACGTACCAGTCCAATACTTAACAGGGAGGGATAATAAATAGCACGTGAACCAGAGAAGACTGAAGAATTCAATACTCTCTTTGCTGCACACTACGCTAAAAAATTAATTATGAACAGCTACTTAAGGCAATTAATTTTAACAAGAGGACAAGCTCAAACAGAAAATGAATAGGTTAAAGAATATGTAGATAAGATAGAGCTATTCAACTTTGTAAGATATAATGGAATTAACCAAAGGATTTTCAAGGAGTTCACCAAAATAATCTGTGAACCTTTTGCAATTACCTTTGAGGACTTGTGGAAGACACGAGAGATGCCAGAGGACTGAAGCAGAGAAAGGAGAGTACATAAAGAAAGGGGAACTCAAAACCATGAGGCCAGTCAGCCTCACCTTTATCTCTAGGCTGACTCTGGAAGGAATTATTGAACAACCTATAGGCACCATGGTAAAAACCAGGTGACAGGAAACAGCAAACAGGGATTTGCAAAAAATATATCACATCAGATCGACCAAATTTCCTCCTTGACAAGGTAGCACAAGTGTTGGATGAGAAGGCAGTGGTGGATGTGATTTAAGCTGACTTCACTGAGGCTTTCTTACAATCTTGCATAACATCCTGTAAGCAGTTGAGAGGAAGATGGTATAGAGGATATTTCTAAAATGTGTGTTCATCATTGCAAACACATTTATTCACAATCAGGATGCTATTTTCTCTGCCCCGAGAAGATCAAACATTCAAATCGTGTTTAACCAGACTATTTCAGCTACCTTGGGGAAAGACAGCAGGACAAGAAGCTGTCATGAATTAGCTGCTTCACAAGAATTGGCCTATACTGTCCTTTTCCCATTGATAAATGTGAGGTAGCTAGAGGTGCCGTGCCCCTCTATTAAAGAAGGGTAATTTATCATCTTTTTCCTTGGATGAGAACATATAACTTGTTTCCTCCCAATGACAGTTCAGGAGATGCAAAAACCCAACCTCCCTTGTCTGCCACTCTGTATGTGGGAAGTGGCTATTGCCCTGCTGAAGTTAATGAGTGGTGTCCATGCATTAAAACCTTTCTCTTTAACGAACCCTGTGCACAGGGGTGAAGTTTAGATTACAGACATGTCTTGAATTCAGGTAAATTCAGCATTTCAGCCATTAATAGGAGCTTGCTGTCAAGCTCAGAGGGCATTACAAGGGGTCCTGTGAGGGTCTTTTATGCATGTGGCTCATTCAATATTACCTTTAATACCTTGGATGATAGTATAGAAAAGGCCCATAAAATTTGCTAATGGAGTCAAGCTGAGAGGTGTTGCAGGGACCCCAGAGGACAGGATCACAAACCAAAACGATCTTGACATATTGAGGAGTTGCTCTGAAAAAAACCAAAATCAATAAATAAGTGTTCTGCTTAGGAAGGAGAATTCCAATGCAAAATGGGAAACAACTGGCTAAGCAGTAATACTGCAGAAAAGAAGTTGGGGTGAGAGTTGACCACTAAATCGGACTCAACAATGTGCTGCTGTTGCAGAAAAGGCCTGTCTCATTCCTGACTGAATTAACATATGGAAGACACAGGAGGTAATTAGAATTATTCTTGGTGGTGAAACCTCAGCTGGAGTATTGTGTTTAGTATTGGGCATCCCACTAAGATGTAGAAAGATTGGAGGGAGTCCAGAGGATAACAGCAAGGATAGCAGGTTTAAAAATGGCCTGTGGGGAAACTGGCTTTGTTTTGTTCAGGGAATGGTGATATGAGGAGGGATATATCAATGGTCTTCCAGCCCATACAAGGTTTGTTATGAAAGAGGCCTATGGGGAAAGAGAAATTCGCAGAATAGATGGTTCACATTAGACTGTTAGAGAATGGTAATGAAGAAGGGCAGCAGAAAGACAATTTGGGGAGCTCCTCCTACAGAGCTTTTATAGAACAGCTTAGACAGATATCTATCACTGATGAGATAAAGATATGCTTAATCCTGCCCTGTACAGGAATAAATATCCTTCCAGCCCCGCGCCCCTGGGTGAAGGAAGGTCCTTTCCCTTCCTTTTCCCTCATGTCTGAAAACTCTGTTTCTACACCAGTCGCCTCTCTGCAGCTCTGAATCAAGCAGTGGATAGCCAAGATTTTAACATCCCTGTTGTCAGCATCTTCTGCTGGCTCGCTCTGGACAGCTGTGTGCTGAGCACAGAGATGATGGACCCCTCTTCACCCAGCGTGCTGCATGCTTTGGATACTTTTCTAATCTTTTGGATACTGTATTGTATATGGCCTTGAAAAACTTGCTAGAGGGAAAGCAAGGAGTCAATGGCGAGGGCAAGAATGGGTAATTTCTGCTTCGCGCTCATCCTTTATTCCTTGGGTTCAAGTCTTGTGGCTCAAAGGATTAGTAAAATGGGGAGAAGGCAAGGAAGTTTTCACTCACAAAAATGTCAGAAAAATAAAAGAAAGAAAAATAAACATTTAGGAGATACTATCTAGAAATGTCGTTTTTACTCAGAAAGTAAAGAATTGTTTATTTCTGAATGCCTAGTGAACATTTTTTTAATGAAGTTTGTCTCTCTTTGTCACCATCACAACTGCTGCTCCTGTCAGATTCCCTCATTTTACAGTGTGTCCCCCCCAAATTATCTACTTAAAGAGCAAGTAAAACCCATTTCCTAGTAGGTTTCAGCTTGTCAGCAGAACGGCATGATTTAAATCATGTGCATGAATGGTTCTTGCAAGTACTTTAAAGCTGTCCCAGTTAGTTCCTCCCAAGAATAAACCAGAAGGTACCATAATGTCTGTTTTCTGAGAAATGAGAGGCAGCTTTTGTCTTGAGATGCCTGCACTTGGGTCTTATCCCAGGCAATGGGCATTACAAAGGAATATCTCAGGGTAAAATTTATCTTTAAATGCATGTCTTCCTGAAAAGCACATATTTCACTCTGGAGTATACTTAGAAAACTAAATGTAATGAAGGAAAAGATGCCTTAAAAAGACTGTTCCAAACAAACGCACTTTGCCAAAATCAAATTCCCTCAAATTTCTCAGACCTTGGGACATGTTGGTTCATTCCTTTATAGAATTAAACTTTAGGAAAAGATAAAAACAGTTGTATCATCTAATATAGCTCCCCTCCTGAGTAAGACTTTTGTTATACTGTGTTTTATTAGTCATGCAAGGAAGAGAGGGGGAGTCTGGTTAGAAGATTGATCCAGGACTCCTGTCTAGCGAAGGTGATTTGCATTGCTGTGACTGAATCAACACTTGCTTTTGCAGATTCATGCTCTGCGCTGTCGGTGGTTTACCACCACCATGGTGGCTCAGCTGGGCCCACAAGATTGCCAGGACGATCCCTGTTTCCCCAGGACTTCTGCAGCTCGGGCTGGAGTACTCCAGCAGCAGGGGAGAGCAATGGGCCAGCAGATGGGAAATATCTGCCAACATCCAGGAGTGTCTTGATCATTCAGGAGTAGCCAGACACTTCCATCTGACCATCAAAGCCCATATGCCCAGAATAAGACAAAAGCTAGTCCTACCATGGCTTCTCCCTGATCTAGCCCGATTGTCCCATCAGGCATTCCCATGGGAGTGCCCAGGGGTGCTCAGAAGGGACCAGGTCTGGAGGTAGGATGGAGGCTGGTGCATTGGCCACCGCTCTATGACCATTCAGGTTTAGCCTTGGGATGACTGGAGCTGTCATGGTCGATTCTTTTATCGTGCTGAAGAGAGTCATCTAATAACAAGCTTACGAAAAACCCCAACAGATGAAATAACTGAGACCCACATAGCAGACTTATGAGCTGCACTTGAGTGTAACAAAAGCCTTGGCCAGGGTAATGAACTCTTCAGAGAACAATGTACGGTTCAAAACGGTGGCTGGTGAGACTCGCAATCAATGTGGAAGAAAGAGTTGCATTTCCCAGTCAACAAATCCCTTCAGTAAACACTGGCAACCACATAGTTTACTCAGAGAGAGCAACCAGATTCCAAAGAAAACCTTGCTCAGGCAGAGTCAGGTCCCTGAGCTCACAGCAGGCAGGAAACACAAATAAATCAGAAGAGAGGAGCTGTTTCACCCCTTATACATCACACCAGTGCAACAACACTGCAGAAGCTGAGAAAGTGCTTGTAAACAGGGAGATGAGCACATTGGGTTCATGAGAAAACAAAAGTCAGGGGTTCTGAAACAGAAGAAGGAATTAAATAATTAGTTTAGTCTTGAATAATTAGTCTTAAATTATGAGTCCTAATCTATTTAAATTCTAAAGTCCTGATTTAAATATTAAATTATTACACTTGAATAATTAGTCCAGGGCTTCATTTTCGTCCAAAGCAGGTTTTATATTAGTAAGTTGGGCTTTGCAGGGTTTCAGTACGATTAACTCATTGCCGTGACAGTGATTTGCAGTTCTTTCCTCATTCTGCAAGGTAACGCACAAAAGCAAGAGACCAAACAAGGCTAAAGCTTAACCTGCCTGTAGCGGCTGGATGTCCCAGGGGAGCCCAGACCCACAAGCATCTGCAGAGCTGAGCCAGCGCAGTCCTGCTGGCTGCAGATCTGAGCCAGCTCGGGCAGGTCCAGCCCGAGTGGCTTGCAGCGGGGTTTATCTATGTCCTGGATAATCCCCTCACCGGTAATTAAGAGTTGACCGTATCCTGGAACCGCCTGAGGAAGGTGCACAGCACCCTGCTCATTGCAAGGCTTACTCCCTTGAAAATTCAGCCACGGACACTTAAATGACATCACGACAATATGTTTCACTGGGGACCAGAACATGCAAACAGAGGAGCGGGACAAGCACTCTCCAAAGCCAGAAAAATCTCTTTTTGGCGGGGTACTGGGTTAAACTGAGGTAGCAGACAGGTCTTTAGAGTATCTCCAATTTGCTTTTATTCAAATGTTCTGCATGGGAAATAACTGGGGTGTTAGTTGATGCTGCCTGCTGTTTGGATGAATGCACTGCATTACGTAAAAGATAAATATGCATATATTTCTCACACAGCTGGACAACTTTCATAGGACATGATGGAGAAACTTTGATTAATATTTAATAAGGAATAAATCAGATCAATAGCTGTGTGAATTTTTGCTGGTGCATTTACTGTTCAGTGGGTTAAATTTATACAGAAATAATATTACAGTGCTTACCCAATACTAGATGAATTATACAGAGGCTTATATTCCCTGATCAGATATTTTGAACTGCTTAAGTAACATCAATGACTTTACTAAGCAAAGATGTGCAGTTGCAAAGGCAAAGGCCGAAGAGTTCCAGAAATGAACAATATTTTCTGGCATACCAACTTCTGGATATTCAATCTGAGGTGTTTTAAAAAGGGTTTGAGTTTCCCCAATGTGCTGAGTCTGCTCACGTCTGAGAACAAATCAGGAATCCCCACTCCAGACATGGTTTCAACCCATAAACTGAGGCACCTAAATTCATCAGCAATTTTAGAAATCATCTGGACCTAAAACAAATAGGCTTTAAAATGGGAAGATGAGAGTAAAACAAAAATGATTACCAAAAAAAAAAAAAAACCAAAAAACCTGGCAAAGAAAGCTGCACTCAAGTATCGTGGAAGTTTCTCTTTGGAGATGGGAGGCTTTTTTCTTCCTCTGATCTGATTCTCAGCACTTAGGAAAGCTGCCAGCAGCCGACGAGCAGCCACGTTTCACATGCCTACCTTGAACTTTATTTGATAGAGCCTAAACCATTACATTATTTGATTGGATTAGGAGGAGTGCACTGCAGCATTGCATCATTACCTGAATTTAGTTGACCTCTGGGAAAATGTACTTCTGACGTCTCCATCAATCCAGCCTTGTGTTTTTAGCTCCGGCAGGAGAGATGCTGAGGGAAGCTCCAACACAGCAGCCCGAGCCAAGCTCCTGTGCAGGATCCGTCCCCCGAGAGCAGACAGCCCAGGCGCTGACCTGTTTGCCTGACTTCTGCGGCCACTTGACTTTGTACAAGGTGACTGGCCCCAGCATGGGAGAGGGGAGCTGAACCGGGAATAATGCAGCCAGGCAATGTGCTGAGAGGCACGGGAGGAGGGTGGAGGAGAGAGAGGAGGTTGTTGGTCTGTGAAGCAATTTTTCAAACAGGTGAGAAGCCTTTTCTTTTTTTTTTTTATTTTTTTCTTTCCCTTAGATTCTCAAACAACCTCCATTTATCAACGTATGAAGGAGATTGATTATAAAAGAAATATCCAGTCCATAACAAGATGGGGCTGAAGCCACCACAGGCTCTCAAAACATGCAAGGACAGCTTGGTTTTCCACAGCTTACAGCCTTGATCTCACGATCAAGGGCCCCGGAGAGAGGTGTTGATCCCTGCCCCTTCCATGTAACCAGCTCAGGGGCTCAGCATGAGAGAAACCTTTTGGGATACGGATGGAGAGAGCTAAAGCAATTGCTGGCAAACACTACTGTCCTTTTCCCACAGGTGTTCCTGTGCTGAAATCCCTCTCTGAATGTGAGGGAGAGGGTGAACTTAGCATTGGTGCTAAATAAAGTCTTTGTCAATCAAAGACTTCGGTTGTGGCAGAAGGATTCTTGGGATAGATCTGTAGTTGAGTTTGGTTTGGGTTCCTCTTTCAAGACCGGTTTCTTTTTTTTCCTCCTATGATCTAATTCTTTGCACTTGTTTTGTTGTGACAAGATTTTTGTTTATTTAGGACAAGATCCCAGGTTTCACGGGGAAGCATGATTCAATGGAGCTGGTTGCAATGAGCCCAGCCCAGACGGGGTAAAGGATTGTTTCAGTTTCTCATTTTCTGAGTGGTGCCATGCCATGGGAACACCACAGGCATTCCTCTCTCTCCAGACCAAGACTTCAACTGTGTCACCCCCAGAACCTCCACAGGATGCACGACTCCAAAGAGCTACAATGCAAAGTTTCACAGCACCCCTCGTCCCACCGCAGATCAGAGCTCATACAACCAGCTTTCATCTGAAACTGGCTCCAAACCAGCCCCATCACAGGTGTTTTCACAGTCAGACAGAGAAGGAGACTAGAGCAATTGCCCAAAAACATTCAAAATGCTCATTTTAAAAAGAAATATGGTCAAATATTCCTTGAAGATTACCTGTAAAGGGTTAATTTATAACTGATCATTTAATAAGCATTCTGAAATTAGCTTTTAGAAAGCCCAGCAGCCCAATAGGTTGCCCACACCACAGTTTTTCATAATTAAAAATGCCTCTTATCCAGGTGCTTGTGTCTGTAAGATGCTTATAGGAGCAATTAATTATTTACTAAACCTTTAGCTGTTTATAATGAAAAATTCATAGAAATTGTGACCATAAACAGACTAAGCCAGGAAATGCTTCAGCAGATGAAGAAAAAAGAAAATGAAAAGCATTTCATTTCAGGCAGTGTAAGTGCCTTTTCACCCACCAGATCATGGTGCAGAATGGAGAAGGTCCTTTATCTTACACCAATATATAAGATGCTGCTTGCCATCGAAGAGACAAGCAGCCCATCTCTTTGACAGCACTTTCTTGCTTGCATTATGTAACTTTGCATGCAGCAGTCAGCTCTGGACAACGTTTAAAATTATTTGCAAAGCTTGTCACATAGCCAGCAACGTCACGTTACTGTGCTATGCAAGAACTTTCTCTTGCAAAACAACATCCTGTCTTCACACAGCACTCCCAGGTATCCTCACTTTCGCAGGGTGTAAAGCTGTTTCACTCTTCCCTTATGACACCATCTAACCATTTATTTTTGTAAGAAAGTCCCCAGTGTTCCCATGTAATGGGCTTAGGGGGATTGTTTTGTTGGGTATCGTGTATTCAAAGTCAACATCAAGTATCGAATGCATAAAATCACTGGATTTGGCTACCTTTTTGTTTTATACCTGCAAAAAAGCCTCCTTTTATCTTAAAATGCAGGTGTGTTATCAATTCCTCTGTACCATAACCCAGAAGTAACAAGCTACTGCTAAAGATTTGCTTGACTGCCTGCATCATCAAATCTCATTTTTGTCACTGGCACTATCTGGAAAAAAGCATCCACACCACATGGGGTGGTCCTAAATGAATAAAGCAATGGAAGGTTGATGAAAGCATTGTAAGGTTGTTATGAGAAACAGAAAACAGTGTAGGACATATCTGCAACAGAAAATGCATTTAAAAAATAAAGGTAACCTCCTGGAAAGTATTCTTTTTCTACCCTGATGATCAGGCAAGAGGGATCCAAATTCCAATATGAACTTCGTCCATGGCTTTGATTGATAGGAAATGTGGAGGTTACTTTGTCTCACGTTCCTCAAAGCCTTCAAAATCAAAGCTAGCCTGACAACAAACATTCAGCATCTCTCAATTTCACCCAGGAAAAGAAGGGGAGAGAAAGGCACAGGAATCTGACAGACCTCAAGGTACTAGAGGTACATACAACTGATGTCATCTACCTTGATTATCTTGACCTCTTTAAGGCCTTTGACATGGTCCCACACAACATCCTTGTCTCTAAACTGTAGAGGTATGGATTTGATGGATGCACTCTTTTATGGATAAGGAATCGGCTGGATGACTGCATCTGAAGAGTTGCAGGCAACGGTTCAATGTCCAAACGGAGATCGGTAACAAGCAGTGTCCCTCAGCGGTCTGTATTGGGACTGGAACTGTTCAGCGTCTTTATTAATGGTGTAGGCAGTGGGATTGAGTGCACCCTCAGCAAGTTTGCAGGTGACACAAGGCTGAGCGGTGCAGTCGATACGCTTGAGGGAAGGGATGCCACTCAGAGGGACATGGACAGGCTTGAGGAGTGGGCCTATGCAAACCTCACGAGGCTCAAAAAGGCCAAGTGCAGGGCCCTGCGGAGGAGGACTTGCATGTGCTGGTGGATGAAAAGCTGGACATGAGCTGCCAATGTGCGCTTGCAGCCCAGAAAGCCAACTGTATCCTGGGCTGCATCAAAAGAAGCGTGGCCAGCAGGTCGAGGGAGGTGATTCTGCCGCCCTACTCCGCACTCATGAGACCCCACCTGGAGTACTGTGTCCAGTTCTGGGGTCTTCAGCACAAGAAAGTCATGGACCTGTTAGAGCAGATCAAGTGGAAAGCCACAAAAATGATCAGAGGGCTGGAACACCTCTGCTGTGAAGAAAGGTGGAGAGAGTTGTATTTGTTCAGCCTGCAGAAAAGAAGGCTCTGGGGAGACCTTATTGCAGCCTTTCAATATATAGAGGGGGTTTATAAAAAAAAGACGGAGTGAGACTTTTTTGCCAAGGCCTATAGTGACAGGACAAGGGGCAATGGTTTTAAACTGAAAGAGGGTAGATTTACATTAGATATAAGGAAGACATTTTTTATGAGGGTGGTGAAACACTGGACCAGGTTGTGCAGAGAAGTTGTGGATACCCCACCACTGGAAACGTTCAAGGTCAGGTTGAATGGGGTTTTTTGCCACCTGATCTAGTGAAGGGTGTCCCTGCTCATGGCAGGGGTATTGGAACTAGATCATCTTCAAAGCTCCCCTCCAAACCAAACCATTCTATGATTCTATGCTTCTAAAAGTCTGTGGCAAATATTTTCCATTCTTCCTGTTCTTGGTATTGCAAATTGCTCAGTGTGACCAGGTACAGGTGAAATTCTCAGTCTTGGCACCAACCTGTTCCCTGCACGTCTCCTCCTGATGATCTTCCTCCACCTTCCTCTCTGCACTGCACAGATAATGCCACGGGACCCTTTCTTTATGGACAAAGATGTGTCCTTTCGATCAGTGTTTATAGTGAGCAAGTCCCCAACAGAGGCTGGAGGAGACAATGGGGTCATTGCAGCTGTGCCATCTAATAGATACAATCTGTAAAGATCTCTCAGTGACTCATGCTCCCAAAAAGCTGGCTTTCATAGCAATATTACACCTGATTTTCCTCAAAATGCTCATCAATTGCTGCATGTTGATATAAGTTTTACACGACCATATTTCATTGATGAGCCTAGTCATGAAAATTATCTGATTTATTCTACCCTTTGGTTTACCTTTTGCAAAGATGTTCTATAATGCCCTAAGTAGTGTACTAAGGCACTAGGAGGTACAGCAGGCACATGAAACGCTCCTATTTAAAGCGATGTCACTCTGACTCGCTCACGTCCTGCTGTTTTGTTTCTCTTTTCAATCTGCAATCTTCATTTGTGAAAAAGAGTCAATAGACAGAAGTTGCTGATATCCCTGCAGGCAGGGGATTGGAAAGTCTCCATCCATTATGTTTTCCCTGTCTTTTTCTTAGAAATTCTTCTTTAAGAATGAAAGACTTAAGTTCTGTGACAAAAGACAGCCCTTCACACAGGGATTTTATTTTCTATAGATGAGTAAATCTGTAATTTAACCAATTTACACCCTAGGTGTAAAAAAAAGACCTCAATCCGAGAAAATTCTATGCTCACGTGGCTACATCTTCCTAAGTGTTCAAAGCTCTGCTTCAAATGAAGTAGACTGAGAACTTGAAACTGGGCTTTTCGCCTTCTTTGGAAATGCCCTCCTCAGTGCATTGTATGGTTATTTGGGACAGAGCCATTTCATTTACTTCTGTTGACACTGCTCTGCTTTGCATAGTGGTATTAAGACCTAATGAGCAAGAGAAAGTGGGTATTTCTCCATAATACAGTAGTTTGGGCATTCACCTGGGATGCAGGACACTTTCTCCTAGTTCTTGCTCCAATGAATAATTAATATTTTATGCTAAAATGGAACAGCTTCAATATGTGTAAATGAGAGAGGCACATCTTCATTACTGGAGAGCCTGAAGTAGCTGCTGGTGAGGGCTGTAAGAAAATGCAAGCGAAGCACATTCACAGCAGTTTGCCAGGAATCCACGATAATTTGCCAGCTGCAGTTTGGCTGGATCTTCCTTTTCTGCTTTTGTTTTGGACTTCAGTCCAAGAACTGTAACAACTAGATGCAGGAGGACAACATCACATCTCTAGACAAATCTCTAATGGTACAAGACTTTTTTTCTTCCTTTAATGAATATTAATTCCATGCTTTATTCTTTCTCATTTTCTGTGCCTTTAGTTGCATTGGTTTTTTATGTCTCTTGGAAGATTATTGTACAAGGACAGAATTAAATTTATTTTTTTTTCATTTGTGCATATCTGATTGTCAGCTTCCTTCAACATTAACAGCCACTCCTCTTTGTTTCTTTTCTTTTTACTGTTCTCCCTTTTGAAGGTTTTTCCGCCACATGTCTTGCTTCAGGGTCTACCCTCCTTATGCTACTCCTGCCCCATGGCTTCTCTTCTACAGCCCTTGGTTAGTGTCCCATCAGGCTTTATTCCCCTTTTTCTTGGTGACATCTGTAATCTTGGCTCACATTTCATACTGTCCTACCTCCTGAGCATGTCTTCTGCAACAGCCTTAAGTCAGTCTCGTCACCAATGATGGTTAGTTCAACATAATATATCACAACTCTCCTTAGACCTTTCTTTGGACATTCAGACTCCTTTGAAGTTGGAAAATGTTTCTGTTTCTTTTCTGCCTAAAATCCTGCCATATTGTGAAGAGATAGCACTGCTCTCCCAGGCAGCCAGGTTGGGCTCCACATCTTCACCAGAACAAATTTCCTGTCCTTCTTCCCTCTGCACTTCTTTCTTCTATGTTTCTATGAAAATTGCTGTCCGGTGATGAGATACACTGCTCTATTTCTTTTCAGACCCCCTTCTCATCTGACTCCAAAAACCTCAGGACTGTCCAAACACTCAGATATTTCCTCCTTTCTTAACAGCTTTCTGTACCATCCTCTTTCCCTCTTTTGCCATTTTCTCTCCACCTATTCATTAGGAGTGACAACAAAACCAAATGGAAACACCCAGCTCAGTTGGGTTTTGACAGTCAAATGTTTGCAGAAGACCAGATGAGGTTCTTTCTGCAATCTGGTTCCCCATTCAAATTCAGCATTGTCTCTCCTACCATGGCACTGAGCTGGTCTGCAGATGCTGCCTTTTATTCCTTATCTCCTTTGTGACTTTGGCACTCAGATCCCATGTTCTGGCAGTTTTGTGCCCCTTATTCATGTGGCATTCTCATCTATAGGATCTAAAAATGATATTTCTTTCACACACCTGAACAATACTTGCTTCCCAATTTAAAAAAGTATAATGCTAAACACCTCCCTTGAAATTCTCAAGAGTTTTGTTTGGGGTTTTAGCCTTTTTTTTCTTTTACCTTTTTTTTTTTTTTACCTTTTTTTTTTTTGCCTTTTTTTCTTTTTTATTTTTCTTCTGGACATGTTTCTGCTTCCTTTTAATACTTTGCATATCTCTGAAGATGAAAAATATTCAGCCATTGTTTCAAGGTTCACTAAAAAAGATACTGTTTAAAATGAAAAGCAATAAAAATATGAAGAGATTTCAAAAAGAAAAATACTAGCATAACCAGCCATAAGCAGTACATTTGTAATTTAAACATTAATCAGAAAAATACACTGAAAAATCAGAGGGCATAAACCCACTTTTCTCTTCCCTTATATTTTGACTCCATTTAACTACTTCCAGGAAATGCTTTTCTTACCCTTTCCTCTTTCAATATCACAAAGAACAAAATATGTAGGGTGGACTGCAGCCCCATAGCCCATGCTCTGCACCACAATCTTCCACTGTCGTCAGATAAAGATTGGTAGGAATGATAGGTGAGAGCACCAACCTATGTGTTGAGACACATAGTCTCCATTAAAACAGGACCTAATCAAGCATTCATTTTCTCCTCAGGTGAAGACAATTTGGTCAATGTTGACCGACTCTAGTTTTGAACAAGTGCTCTAGAAGAGAAAAGGTGATGGAGCTTACAGGCCATCCTCTCAGCTGTCTGTCTTTCTTTGAAATTGAAAAATGATTTGACTAGTTAGTTCCCTTTTTCAGCCTGCTACTTGCTTAAATCTCTGTGGCTCTGGTTGTGGAAGGTGCATACAAGGACAAGCTAGAGCAATCCGAACACCCTACACACAAGTATATGAGGCTGTACTTACCTTCTTGCCTCAGCCCTTACCTCATGACATCTGTCAAAAACACACCATTCCTCAAGCATATACTGACATGGTGAATGGGCCAATACAATTTTCTTTTTAGAGATTGATTCCTTGTTCTTCTCATCCACTGAGCAAAGGATCAAGTCAATACCAGGCACCTTTGGCAGCTCCTGCCGAGATGGATATCTTACTCCATACACACATGTTGAGAGACAGTTGACTTTCTGACTTTACAAATAGACAATATGAACTCAGAGGCTTTTTCATGGTTGTGATGCAGGTCAGAAGGCAGATCTGGAAACAAACCTCGGTTTTCTTCCTTCTAAATCAGTGCTTTCCCCATAGCCTGTCCTGAGGGCAAGAATTAACCTTCACAGGGCTGGCAATCAAGTCTGATGTGCAACTTGCATGTCACATGTTATACATGAGTAGTAGCACCCACTAGTGTATTTTTTTTGTATTTATGTGTTAATGTCCACACTCCCCATCTCTACACACCTACACATACATCTTACATTAAAAGACCCAGAGTGTTACAAAGTCAAGCACTCAAAAATGAGCAAGCATCAGAAGTGAGGGTTTCTACGCAACCCTAATTTCATACAAAATCACACAGATTAGTTGAAGTTGGAAGGTGGAAGAAAGCTTTGGGCATCATTTAGTCCAACCAATCCACTCAGAGTGGGGACAGGTAGAGCAGGTAGCTCAGGGCTGTGTCCAGTTAGGGTTTGAATATGCCCAAGGACGGAGATTCAACAACCTGTTTGGGCAAACTGTTTTGGTACTCGGCCACCCTCACAGTAAAAAGTTTCATTCTTCTCTCCTTTCTCTCCTTTTTTCCTCCCATCCCCATCTAGTTCCTTCTAAATACTTGAATTCTGTTGGTTTTGCCAATTTATTCTATACCAGGCTATTTAGTTGTTGCAGTTGTTTTGCCAGCTTTCACAACAAGCATACAATTATTTCACCAGTATCACTAATGACACCAGCAACATTGCCTGTCGTATATGCAGGCTGTGGAGCAGATTAATATTACTATCAAAATGTTTTTGTTGTATCTATAAACTGTGTGAAAAAAATTTAATTAAGTTACCTTAATTCACTAAAACTTAATTAAAAACTTGGGTGCTCATTGCTCAGAGCAAGTTAGCATGAAATTCAATTTGTGCTCATCTGCTTAAGACTGGCAGAGTGTAAGACAGTGCCTGAAACACCCCATTCTACTAACGTCTACTGGTGCGTGCCATTGTTTGTATTATGGTTATTCTTTGTGTCCCAACAGTATCTGAAGGATCCAGTGCCCCTCTGTAATAATATGCATGTTCAGCACGTACTACAACATTAAAACATCTAAGTGTTGGTGTTCTTGCTCTATCTGTGCTGAAAGCTTGAAAACTTTTGCATCTACTCTGGCAATACCTCGGGGACACACCTTTCTTCTGAGTCCACACAACTAACAGATGTCCAGGTGCAGATGTCTCCATTATCTCAGAAAAGTTTTCTCCGGCTTTGTCTACTAACGCCTCAGCTGCACGGTTGCATTCAAGATGCTATTGTTGAAGTTTTATTCCCACTCTGTGACTCTGAATATGTCACCTCCTTCCTTTTCTCCACAAGAAGGCAGGCCTGGGAAGAATCTCTTGAGTCTCCAGATGCACAGATCTCCTCCAGTAGGACACACACATCAACTAATCTATTCTGGAAATGGATCAAGTTCCCTTTTGAAACAAGTTAGTTCTCCTTTTCATACAATCCACATTCATCCCCAGTTTATCCAGTTCCTTGCACATTTTACAATGCATATGTTAATTCCCAGTCTTTCTTGCATCATTAGGAAAGTTTGACACCACATCAATTCAATCACTCTACTGAAATCCAGAAGCAGGAAATATACTGTTTCTTTTATCAAGAAGGTAACCAGCTGGGTCTGGCATGCTCTAGGTGCTGATAAAGCCACTTGGAAATCGTATTTTTCGCTGACATTCTTGTCTAATTATTCTTTCCTTTGAATTTTACAGTGTGATTAATCAGGTAAAGAGTTATTCTTCCATTAGCACTTTCATAT
Organism: Aquila spilogaster; assembly: GCA_024606505.1. Taxonomy (NCBI): domain Eukaryota; kingdom Metazoa; phylum Chordata; class Aves; order Accipitriformes; family Accipitridae; genus Aquila; species Aquila spilogaster. The sequence continues at coordinate 7,336,827 of JANHGO010000063.1, read as the reverse complement.
TCCATTCATCAAAACACCTAAGTACAAGCCCATGTAACATGTTGAAAATTGCCAGAAATAGAAGAAAACAAAGATTTCAAGATCAAGAGACTGATGCTTGGTGATGCCGAGAACATAAATGAATGAATGAAAAGATGAATAAATGAATGAGTAAATGACTAGAGTAAGATGTTTAGGTAAAATGGTGAGAGAAATGACATAACTTTAAACTCATTAATTCTCTTCCTAAACAGCTCCTGCTACACAGGGTGACCAATTACAGTTATTTCCCAGTTCTTAATAGATGATTAATTATATTTTAGCCTGCCTATGAAGCTATTATACCATTTTAGACTCCCCTGGCATAACAGAGTCATGCTCTTTACCTGGCAAATGCAGCCTGAGGCTACAATTTCTAGTTGTGTTAGGTCTGGTAGGCCTAAAACGTTATTGAAAAATAAGGTCATAGAGTAAATAAAACACTGAATTGTGGAAGACAACATAACACTTTTCATTCTTTCCATTCTTACAGTTCTATTCCAGCAATTCCATGGCATGACAAATGATTTGAATAGGTGTGTCAAATCAAGACTTACACATCACCCTTTTAACTTTCATTATTTGAAATTACTCTTTTTATGAAACTTTCCAGACCTGGTGGGGCAAAGAGCCCCATCAAGCATTACTGGGGCCAGCTGGGAGGTGCTGCAGTTAGTCATTCACAAAATGTATTAAGAACAAAAACATGACAGCTCTAATTATTATAAATGGGTCATTAAATCCCTTTCAATTGCAATGTGAAATACAATCTCTGAATAGCAAGCATCTCCTGGAAAAAATCTCTTCTCTGAAGTTAAAAAAAAGATCCATTCTGATCTGAATGTGATAGAAGGTGAAATGCATTTTCCTAATGAATGCTAGTGTTATTAAGACATTAATAGCTACTAATGGGGAGAGGTCTGGGATGAGAGAAGTAATATTTATAGAGAAGGTAATCTGCAAAAAGGAAAGATAGCCTTGGATTGTCATATTTCAGACCTAGATTTTACAGCATTAAAGCTCTTGTGGGCAAGGATGAATAAGGTGACCTTAGAGAAATTTCCAGTAACTTTCTGAAAGTCACTGCTTGGAGAGAAGAAGGACTCCTCCTATACATTGCCAAGGGAGCTGGTGGAAGTCCCTTTCCTGAGTACACTCGAGAAGACATGACATTGTGCACACACATCAGCCCTTTCAAAACAGCAAAGGAAAAAGCGCAAAAGGAAAACAGCCCAAAGGGAAGAACCAAAGATACAACAAGCAACAATAATTCCCCAAATGTCATAATAGACCTTTCATTTCAGCTATTCTGTTCCAAACTTCAAGCACTTGACTAAGACATATTGCACAAGGGAAAGACAGAGAATGTGTACCAGGGGTGAGAGCGCAGGCCAGAGCTCCTGTGTCAGTATGCAACTTACACAACATACCCAGGACAACACCCTTAATGTGGGCTAAGGAACCAGTTACACATTGGTTCACATAATCTAATAATACACAACAGCATTAAATAGATTTTTCTGTAATAGGATATATTTCAGGCCAAAATCTAGACCTCCTGATCTGTAACGGCAAGGTAAAAGAAATGATCAAATTAAAGTGTAGACATTAGTGAGAGGTAAAAAAAAAAAGCCTGTATCCAAACCATTTTGAATGCAGGCAGTAGTGGCAACAAGCTATTTTCAATCTAAATCCACATTAAATAACTTTCCTGGATTTACACAGGCCCATAAACATGGGGGCTTATTCTTCTTCCACGCATGTCTCTCTTCTGGACTGTTTGATTCCCTTAATAGGGACAGAACAGAAACAGAAGAGCTATAGATAATTAATTCAGAGTGAGAGACATGGTGAAATGTTCCCTAAACCTCTAAGTGGAGGTCTGACACAGCAATAACTACCAATTCCTAGTTCTGTTTATATGAATGACCTCATAGTTATTGAATGCCTATGCCTACGGTGAATGGTAGTCAAAGCAAGCGGGAGCTTTGCAGCATACACATTTGATAAAAAATAACATGTGACACGTGCAGCCCCCATGCTCAGTTCTGCCTTCCATAGAAAAGCCAAAATCCTTCACCACTGGCCTTGTGCTGACCTCTGTCAGCAACAGAAACAGCACAACGTGAATTAGGGGACTTGTCACCAAAACCAGTGGTTGAATCACGCCTTGCTTATCTTCTCTCTTATCAGAGGCAATCATAAGCAATAAATCCACAAGGAAGTCCAAGTCCTTTCACAAGTACCTTTTTAAAAGGCAAAGGGAGAAATTCAATAAATGGTCTGTACACTAACAGAGGACTTCATGAGAACTCCCATCCAGCCAGTCTGCTGGCACTACAGAAACACAATGCAGAGTTAACATCTATGTGAAACAATTTTTTATGACCTTGGAATAAAAACAATGCATTATGTCAGCAAGTCCAGCTCCCTTGTATTCAGAGCTACAATGTACCACCCTCATTAAACAAACCAGACTGATTCTTCCCCATTTCTCATTCTGAAAAGCTTTAATTCCTCTGAAAGAAACTTTCTGCCAGTTTCCAGCCAAAATGTAGTTCTGGTCACTGTATAGCTGTTCACTCTCTTGCCAATACTGTTGCCTATAAATATACCAGGATGGTAAACACCTGGGTGGTAAAAGAACTATTTAAGCTAGAAGACAACCTCACCTCCAGTCAGACTGTGTTTTACTTGTCTGAGCAAGCCAGGCTCTTTCAGTCCCTCCAGTTAAGAAAGGTTCTCCACTCCTGTTAACACTGAAGTAACTCCTCTCTGCGAGTTCCAGTTGGAGTTCATTTGCATGCAGCATAAAGGTGACATAATTTCAGTGCTCCCTAACTCCCTGTATCTACTAGACTGGCTCAGCAGATATACCCTGAGACACATGTACCCTTTAATACCATTTCTATGGCTTTGTCACCTTGGAACTTCATTGTTGACCTGCAAACAACCATGTTTTTCTCCTCCTCAGTCATTTCCAGCTAATGAGCTCTGCCACATTGCCAGAGTTCCTGCCTTCAGTCCCACATTACCTGGGCATTCTTCTGATTGTATTTGATTTTATTTCTCATACTGCAATCTTCTAAAAGTCATCCAAAACTTACCTCACCCATGATAGACCCAACTCCCTTTGCATGGAGGATGCTTCATTACTATTGTAAGCTAATGTTATTCTCAAAACCCCAGTTTTATGCTGTTATAAAATAAAATATTAACTATGACTAGTCTCAGAACATATCTTTGAGGAACTCTCTCAGTAACAACTACTGGTGCTGTTATTTCATTGTCATTGCAACCAGTAACTTCTCCGCAAGCTCTTTAAGTACTGCACCCATCTCCATTTCTCCAGTTACAGTGCTAATTTACATTGAAGAACTGTAGAAAATACACTACATATTGTTGATATCTAGTTCTTTCCCATAAGAAAGCTACTGGGTAACAACACAATCCTAACCATAAGTCCAGCTTGCCTTCTACCCCATTTATCACTGTTTAGTCACCATTTACTTTAAAATTTATTTAGAACTTGATATTGTATGAGATAAGACCATGTTCCTCTTATTTTTTTCTTCTTTATTGCTGCTTTTCATATACTTATTTCAAGAAGAAACATACGTTATGAAGAAATAGAACAACTGTGAGTGCGAAACATGAAGTCTGCACTTCTTATTGTAAGAGAGCTTATAAATTAGGTATTCTAATTCAGCCATTCAAACGACCAACAGGTACAGTACACAGCAGATGAATAAAATTGTGAGGACGGGAAAAAATAGCGGGGTTTTCTTGACATTTTCTGTCTGGTTTCTTAAGAAAACAAAGCTGAAGCCATTATGCTGTGTGAGTGACTACGAGTATGAATCTGTGTGTGTCTCAACTGCCTGCCAGCCTAGAAAGCCTCTGAACGAGAGAGACCCTACCAGTTACTCCAACCTGGCCTCACTCTTATTAAAAGTTAGAGAACCAACTCCTCCTTATGAATCCACAGAAAACTAGGCTTTATTGTTCATCTGCTCATGAAACTAATTATTTTGAGAAGTGATGAAGTTACAGTGCCATCACATTGCTGTGAGTGAGGTCACACTGAAAGATGCACTGAAACACTCCATTTAAGTGGAGAATGCTGTTCTTCAGCTAAATCTAAATTTACTCCTGAGTGTCTTTGAGCTATGAGTTCATACCTCAGTGCCGTGAAGGACATCAGAAAAAGTCAGGCTGGCAATTACTTCCAAGTGAATAATTTATTTAACGAATTTAGACACTTCCCTTCCGTAAATTGTGCCCTGTGAGTACAGGAGAACACCATTTTCTTTAATTTGTTATGTTAAAAATTCTGCTGAATATTTTCTGCAAATAGTTTCTGATGTGAAAAATGAGGACATTCTTTCAACAGTCCAGTAATCACAGAGACCACAATTATCTCATGATCACCAGGTAACATTCCTCCTCTCTTTGTTGTATCCTTTGCTTGTTTTATTCCAAGTCTGCAAAAAAACAGAGATCTTCTCTTGTTTTATCTTCATGCACGGTTTAACACAATGGAGCTAAGCACTCTACATCTCACTGTAATATGAATAATAATTCAGGCTATGATCTCTGTTGTCAACACACATCAATCTATCTCAGCTATTATACAGCTCCTCTAAGGCAGCAAAACACCTCACGATATCCTAATAACATTTCCATTAGACACAGGAATTCTAAAATCCCCACTTACTGCTGTGGAAGAAAGGACCATGTATAGAGTGATTAATTTGGGCATCTGTTGTAATGCTTAACAAGAGCTGCATGCTTCCAACCATCTAACTTAGGTAATAACCGAGTCAGTGCAGGTCAAGAGAGAGAATTAAACACCCTGGAAGGGCAGTTCAGTCTCAGCTATCGCACTCATGTCTCCCCAGTGATGCTTTTGGGACGTTGCACGCTGTCAATAGGGCGGTGTAATGTTCCCAACTGGGAGTTCAGCTCCTGTGGGATGAGTTTACAGGACTGTTCATTCCTCATGAAAAATACTTCCTTCCCTTCCTCCCTGCTCCAAACCACAGAGTTAAGAGAGGTGAGGTGGAGGGAACAAATAAACTAAACAACTGTCACAGGAAACCTCACAATAAACCAGAAAGAAGTTGGAAATCTAGTAGGAACCTTCATTTTCCTGCATGCTCTGTTGTACATTTAATTACATCTAGCAGGCATGCTGGATCAGGGATAGTAGTTGCAGTTGGACGAGATAATAGTTGTAGGTCCCTTCCAACTGAAATAGTCTAGTCCTATTCTATTCTATTCTAATCTGTGAAGTCTCACAAATTATGGGAGGGGAGGAAATGTGTTTCTGGAAGCAAACTCTAAGTTGTTGGTAAGAATTATAGAGCAGGACTCCATAAGAACATCCTCTGAACCATTCCCAGTGCCACCTCCAGACCAGACTAGAAGCAGGGTCCCAATGCCTGGCTGAAAGAAGCTGTAGGAGGAAGGGTAGAGATTTATTCGGATCTGTAGGAAATCCTGGAAAGGATGGAGCAAGGCCAACACCAAAACAGAATTAACCTGCAGGCATCATAGGGAGATCCTCTTCTAGAGATGGGACAAAGCAACAGGCACAGAAAAGATGCAGCTGGAGCTCATGAACCTTCACTTTGAAGAGCAATTGAAAACACAAAACCTCCCCTTCCTTAACAAGATATAGCACAGAAATGAATAAAATTTAGGCAGTAAGCAACAAAGATCAGACAACAAATACAGACCCATTTAAGGAGCAGGCAGAAAACCTGACATTCAGGCCCAGGATAAATATATTTGTGGTTCTTTGCAAGTGCTAGAAATTTAACAAATAACTTAGGAGAACTACAATGCCTCTTTTAAATGCCAATATTGGGTTAAAAGAAACTTGGGGGAGAAATGTTATCCATATAGGAATGTGGCAATATGCTTATTCACTAGAAGGTCTGCCAAAGCAAACACAAAAGGGGAATGATCGCAGGGGAAATGAACTCAGCATTTTTTTTTTTTTCCCCAGTAAATGTGTTGAACTCAGGTCCCACAAGTAGAAGCGCCTCTGGAAAAATGTAAGAAGCTGCTAAGGAATCACTCTCCTTGGTCTTCCCACTGCATAAACACGGGGACTCATATTATATGTCCAAGGCCTGGCTGTTTTCTCCAGATATTCCCAAACCAGGTCCTGTCTCCAGCACCCATAAGCAGTAGACTGGTAAGACGAAATTATTTCTTGCTAGCCAGAACATGTATAATTCTGTTTTCACCAGAATGTACCAGATGAAGACTCCAAAAAGTGCAATTTAGGGGTTTTCTAATTTGCTTTTTAACATGCAATAAAGCCCTCTTTCCTTTTTTCCTGCAGAGTCATTTTGCTAGTTGGTCCTGGCAGCTCCAGTCAGAACCACCTAAATGGCTCTGTTCTATCCCACATAATTTCATGAGCCATCAACAAAGTGCTGCTCCTCACTTTGTATCAGCATAATGACAGTGCTAATTGCAGTCAGGCAGCCCTAACGTTCTGCCACCACGGCGTGGAGAAGAGCACGCAGAGGTTTGAGGACTGAGTCAGAGCAGGGGGGACAGAGATACTTCTATCTTCCCTGAAGGAATATTGTCACAATCAGTTCCAGCCCATAAGGACATCTTTCCCACCCTTCATGCAAACCAGTGGTCCTGCCATGGCTACATGAAGCACATCACAGAGCCTAAAGACCTGGCTGATGCTCTGTACATCCAAAGAGCACATCATAGCTATCTCTTCCCCGCTTGGTGAAAAGCAAGTTTGGGAAAGATCTTAGGCAACCTCAGCCCTCCTTTTTCCAAGCTTCCCGTCCATTCTTCTGACCTTGGCTCAGTACCCAAACTCCCCTCAAGCTCTGCACACAGCTTGGGGGACCACCCAAGGAGAGCAAGATTGCATGAGTATAAAACCCAGCTCAAATTGATCTACAGGGTTTTTTTCTGTGTGAACAAGAGCTTGGAAAGAGAAAATACAAAAGCTCTACCTCCAGCTAATGCTGTACCAGAGGCAAATGCTACATGAGATGTCTTCATCCTTTTGCATGTAATAAATATTCAAGCCACATGTCTTTAAGGCACTAGGTTAAGATGCTTAACATTTGAGTACACATCATTGAAATTTAGTACTAACTCATCTCTATTTTTAGTCTTAACACAGCTATAACATCTCCAGAAGCCTGACCACCCTGCTGTGATTAAATATCATACTTGTACAGTGAACTGCTGCCTAGATTTTAAAGCAGGTACATTTATTTTAAATCTCTGATCAGCATAGTAAACCCTTATTTTTAGTCTAGGCTATTAAAACAGAAGAGCCATTCTTCTCCTTTTTCATATTTAACCATGCAAAGGAATTGTTAATGGTGATTTACATTTTTATTGGAATTAGTTAGGACTTATATAAAGTTAATTGGGAGTCTTCATGCCTGTCACATCATTGAAAGTTGCCTGGACAATAAGGAAAAGTAATTCTGAAGTGCTAAAATATTGTGAGAGGGCGAAGAGGAGTCTTCTAAAGATTTAAGACCTGAAATAGCCAGACACAACAGACAGGTGATGAGCACTGGACGGGGAACAGGGGATTGGAAAAGTATGCTCATGGCACAAGCTGAAGTATTTTTATTTCTGAATATCTATATAAATGTTTTAGGTATTAAAATACTTATTTGTATTAAAGGAATTCATAGAAACCTCTGTATAGGACAAATGCTCTTTGCAAATACATAGCAGGAGATGGGGTGGTCAGGAAGAACATAGTCCAAGTGGGCAGGACAGAACATTTTGACAGAAAGAAGTATTGTTAGATACATTTTATAAGTGGGGGAAATGAAGCAGGGGAAGACTGGATGGGGCAGACCTCCACACTGAGGCCCTTAAACTGAGTTGTTAAGATGAAGGTTACTAAATGTCAGCAAGGTGCTCAAGCTCCCGTTACAGTAACTCAGTATTATAGTGTGTCCAGGATTGTTCTCTGAGTTGCTTTGACCAGATCTCACCCTATTCTGTTGCCTAGGCACAGTAATCCAAATGAGATGCTCTTAGGTAACCTGTCTGTTCTTCACGTTCCTCTCAAGAAGCTAAACAACCTCCTGCAGCCCCTGTGTTATATCTGACAGCCACAACAGATGTCTGAGATGCACCTCAAATATGTCTCAGATGATACCAGATAACTGTGGTTAGACAACTGAGTTCTACTCCTCCTGTGATTATCATGGAGGTTTCAACAGATATGTCATCCATGTATAGATGTCTTAATTTGGAAATAAATTCTACCATTAGGGTTTCATTTGCGATTTTACATTTTGAAACTTGGTGTTTGTCACATTAAATATCATGATGTACATATCATCTCCAGATTCTCGTGTCTCACCATGTTCTGGCTGTTCTCTAACCACCACTAGGCAACCAAGTCTCCTAGCGATCCTGCAACATATAAGTCAACTGTGCACAGAAGTCTTACATGCTGTGGGGTACTTCAAGCAAGCAAAGGAATTATGCTGTGACTCAGTTATTTTGGGTAGAAAGTTCAGCTGCCCAAACACAGCCTCTGGAGTCACTCTGGACACTGTGGGTTATCCTGCTGCTGTTCCAGAACAGTGCAGTTCCTCTGCCAGTCAGATTTGGTACAACACATGTATCCTGTCTGTAGTAAAAATCTGTCCATGCTCTTACCCCACAGTCATTTAACCAAACCTGGAATTTACCGAAGACAAAATGCAATAAATTAAGAGGATGCACACAGACAGCAACCACAGCTCCAATGACTTGCAATAATTCATTATGCAGCGCTAAATCTGACCATCCCCATCTCCTCCAAAACAATGAAGTAATCCAGCCCAAATGGCTGGTACTCCTCAGCCTCTGCACTGAGTCTGGCCCCATCCACTCTCCAGTTTGGCAGAAATCCTACAAAATGGCAGGCTGTGAGAAAAAACTGTGTGTGGCTGGGAATTTCATGGCTATGGCATCAGAGACTGCCTATGCAGTAAGCCGGGACTGGTGTGCTTTTTGCTAGCAATGGACTAAAAACTGAACACACAGCTGGTGTGTATTATTGCAGCTTGTTACAGCCAAAAGCTTTTCCTTTTCTCTTCCATCTAGTCCTCTTGTTTGTGTCAGCCACCTTTTATGTCTCATCCATCGAGAAAAAGGCATCTCAGAGTAGGCACAATCATTTACTTTGTATTTGTACAATTGTCACGACTACAGATGAGATGTCTGAACACTAACTCTCTTTATATACCAGTTATTACTGGTGGTTCCTCCAGGCACTGTCCAACCACAAGTATCTATATATTAATGCACACTGAGGAAAGTTTTAGGACAGGAAAAAGGACTTTAAACACCATTTTTCCTTTTTTGTAGTTGCTCTACCTAATCTGTCCTCCTTTGCTCTGAAACATTAAAATACAAGGCAGCTCCAGTCCTGGAGGGAGGGTGATGTGTGTGAAGAGAGTCTTCTCCTCTCCTCACTCTATTGCAGATGTTCAGGTCAAATGTATAACCCAGAATGTTAGGGGGAGTTGGGAGGCCAAAAACAATCCAACAAGTAGTAAAACCCTCTGATTATTCAGTTGCAAGATAGCAATCACAGTAAAATACTGGCCCAGTCATACTCGCTTGGCAGAAGCTTTTCCCCTAGCGTGTCTGCATTACAAGCAAATGGTTGGTAATGATTTGTGTGCATGCAACACTTCTAAATAATTAAAACAAACCTCTGTCTGCTGCAGAATGCAAATGTGCCAACAGACTAACCCAACCAAGCCAACTTTTTACAAGGACATGTAGTGGAGAGGGAATTTTTATATGGACATGTAGTGATAGGACAAGGGGTAATGGCTTTAAACTGAAAGAGGGTAGATTTAGACTAGATGTAAGGAAGAAGTTCTTCACTGTGA